>JABAKD010000023.1:7805766-8405766 GCA_012845835.1 Undaria pinnatifida | reverse complement strand
GGGTTCACGATTTTTTTTACCAGTAGGTTTTGAAAGGTTGAGATGGCACTTGAGTACTACGACGGCGGCAGCTTGTGTTGCACCGCCAACGCAAAAGCCGCCGGGCTTTCGCTTCAAGTACCAGTGTTAACCCCCCCCCTTCCCCCCAACTTGGAAACATTTTTTCTGATAGGTAGCTGTTACACGGGGGGAATATCCCCCCACTCACCTCGATGACGGATGTCAAATGCCAACCCGAACACCGAAGGTTCCGTGCCCATGGGCGTTGCGGTCAAACACCGATGTCAACAGACAGTCCGCCGAAATACGCGACAGCCCGCATTGAATCAAACACAACGGAGAAGGTTGGATTGTGTGTAGCATGGATCATATTGTAAGCCCAGTTGTGTTAGTCCATCAACCGTGTAACACGTCGAAAACGCCCTGCAAAGTCAAGGTCACTACAAAATGTTCACTGGCCGATCTGTCCGATGGTAGTGACGGCTTCTGCCTCAGCCCTTTCTGGTATATGTTTAGCATTCGATCACCACTTGCCTAAATGCGGAAACGTCAGCTCGCACAAACACGGGACATGGATGTTCGGCTTACCACTAACCCACGTTCATGGACTATCACCGACGACACTATAACAACTGTTTACGATTGTTGACATGTGGTACGTTTTTACCCTCCTGCTACCACGGCCTCCGCCACGTTCATAAGGTACCTTAATTAAAACAACCTGGTAACCCTTCCATCGAACGTCTTCGCTGATCTGGGAGCTTTGACCACTCTGTGAGTATTACGAGAAGCTAACCTTGAAAGTTGGTACATGCTCTCTTCGCTTCGACTCTACCGCTTGCAAGGCGCGAAATGACAGGCACATTACACAAACAGATCGTGGTTGAACGACACGTTGGCCTCTGGAGTACTTCAGGCTGAACGGTCGATGATTCTAACAAGAGAGTAAAGACAAAATGCCCCGCGCCTTGTCGACCACTCCAAGAGCTTAGAGCAGGATTCACGAAATTATTTGCCAGTAGGTTTTAAACGGTTGAGGTGGCACTTGAGTATTACGACGGCGGCAGCTTGTTGCGCACCGCCAACGCTAAAGCCGCCGGGCTTTCGCTTCCCGTACCAGTGTTAACACCCCGCCTTCGCCCCCACTTTAACATATTTTCTTTGACAGGTAGCGATTACACGAAAGGAATACTCCCCCACTCGCCTCGATGACGGATGTCAAATGCCAACCCGAACACCGAAGGTTCCGTGCCCATGGGCGTTGCGGTCAAACACCGATGTCAATAGGCAGTCTGCCAAACACGCGACAGCCCGCATTGAATCAAACAAAACGGAGAAGGTTGGGTTGTGTGTAGCATGGATCATATTGTAAGCCCAGTTGTGTTAGTCCATCAACCGTGTAACACGTCGAAAACGCCCTGCAAAGTCAATACCACTACGTAATGTTCGGTGACCGATCTGTCCTATGGTAGTGACCGCTCCTGCCTCTGTCCTTTACGGTGTATGTTTAGCATTCGATCATCACCTTCACAAATGTGGAAAGTACTGCTCGCATGAACACGGGACATGGATGTTCGGCTTACCACTAACCCAGGTTAATGAACTATCACCGACGACACCACAAATATTGTTCACGATTGTTGGCCCGGTTACGTTTTTACCCTCCCGCCGCCACCGCTCCCGCCACGTTCATAAGGTACCTTAATGACAACAACCTGAAAACCCTTCCATCGAACGTCTTTGTCGGTCTGGCAGCTCTGACCACGCTGTGAGTATCACGAGAAGCTACCCTTAAAAGTTGGTGCACCCTCTCGTCGCTTCTACTCTACCGTTTCCGAGTCGCGAGATGACCGGCACGTCGTTACACAGGCAGACCGTGGTTGAACCACAGATTGTCCTCTGGAGTAGTTCAGGCTGATCGGTCGATGATTCTCACCGGAGAGAAAAAACGGAGAAACCGGGCGCCTTGTCGATCACTCTAAGGCGTTGAAGCAGGGTTTACGAAAAAAGTTCTGGCAAGTTTCGAAAGGTTGAGGTGGTACTGGACTACCAACTTTTGATAACAGTGGTTGGCATAGTGGAGATAGGATGATCTACCGCCAAGCAAATATATCCATGCTTGCGAGGGGTGCAATACGACGGCGGGTGACCGTGTCATGTCGCCCAAAATAGTTTGCTTTTGTTTCTGCGATGCCCACTGTTCGCCGGTTCTTTCCTGTATACAGCTGCGGGATAGCATCGTTGCTTATGCAAAGCTGTCGAACGCCCCGAAACAGTTTTGGCCGAGAATACCAAGGGCTAGCATCAACGAGACGGCTAATTGGAGGCAAAATCGTGTCCGGTTTGGCGTAGTGGTACGACCGCACTCCGTCGTGCTGCAGGCTATGCCTTCCTCTTGTTTACTGTGCTAGAGAATGGGTATCGGTACAACGCACCACTCGAAGACTAAGCATAAAACACCTACCAAATACGAATCTAACGTTTGCATCGTCATTTTATTACCTCGCAAATCCCGCAGACACCCCTGCGGTATGAAATCTACAATTTTCCGATGCCGCCGTGAGACTACGTCAGATGGCTGCATTGTAACTGAATTTCCAGCCTGCCCGTGGACGCCTTCTCTGGCTTATCGTCTGTTAAACAAGTGTCAATGCTGTAGGTACCACTCCGACCCTATAGACCGATCTAAACCAAAAGAATGATCATCTCCAAATTCTTGATGCAGCCCTTGTTAAATGCTTTGCCGTTCGAGAGCAAACGGCCCTCACATTGGGATTTGATACATATTTGGTACACGGAATTGACCCGTGCTACGATGGAGGCGCACGTTTCCTCTCTTTTTTTTTCTTGATGGTGCGGCTCCTTATCGCAAAATCGTCGGGAAAAGGTCGCGTTTTTGCCTGATTGTCGTGGTGCGCCTAGGCTATGGGATTTTTCATCCAGTAAGAATTGCAATTTTCTCCAAAAATTAGTTGTTGGGAGAGGTCGTATGCTCCCAATTTTTTTGTTGCACCTCCGAACGCAAGTGGTCGCCCTCTGTCGTAGCACGCGTCATTTGCAATACAACTACTTAAAGGGGATGGTTTAATGTGATTTCCATACTCAATGGACTCATATACCCTAGGTTGCATGGCCGGTTGCGTCGTGCCTGTAAGGGGCACCGGGAGTACATGATGTTCATCGATTGCAAGCACACGATGCAGGTGTAGGCAGCCCAAAACGATTGGCGTTCGACATACCACAACCTACACCCTTTTATGCAGTTCGAAAATACTCCCTTTGAAATACCAGCGATGGAAGAAACGCCTACGCTACGGTGAACCGTTTGGATTGGGTGCCGCCTGCCAAAGTAGGCCAATAGAACGCGGTGGTCACTTGTGAAGTTAGATACGAATATTTGCTGATGTAATAGCGGACCAGATATTGCGCTGAGGGCCGTATACGCCTTCGATGGTCCCCCCTATGGCATAAATGGGCTATATTTCAAATCACATTGTGAGGGGAAGTGTGCAGTACGAGAGACGGAGGAATATCGAGCTATTCCGAACATTTCGCCAATTAAATTCGAGTAAAAAAAAACATTTAGGATACCCCCTGTAGCGGAGGCCACGCGTAGACGGTATGTTTCAGCGCTGCCAATTTAACTTGTGTTCTCATTTTTTTGCAATCTGAATCGACAGGATTCTGGCTGACAACGATCTGACGACGCTTCCCGAAGGTGTATTCGAGGACTTGGGGTCTGACGGAAACTTGGACGGACTGTGAGTGCCTCTTAAACGTGTCACAGACCGATCTTGCTGACTTCAGTGCGAAACCGCGCAGAACGTGGCTACGTATCGTTACGCCATCTCACGTGGTCGCTGTTCACCTGTCATATTGCGGACAATCCAGACGCCAAAGGTTTGGCAACACGACGTATTTCAATAGCTGCACATGGCATGCCGATCATGAACAAAGCCAATGTTGCTGCCTTTCGCGAGCACGGTCGGGCCTACCGTTTGTCTGCGCTGGTCAATCACAGCTCGTTAGCGTGTATGCATACACCCGTTTCGTCAACCTATGTCTACCTTTGCTGTTGCGCGAACCTTCTTTCTCTTCATTTAGGTATATCTAGGTGGAAACTCGGGCCTGCAATGCATCCCCTCCGTGTAAGTGATGTGGGTGGGGGATGGATGATCACTGTTCGGTGTTCATATGCGTGTATGGGTGATATTCGCCTGCAGCCTCTGGCTTGGCCTAGATTGCAAGCACTTATACAGTGCTGTATATAGATTGGAGAGATGGGTGCATGACGGAGTTGCTTATCACTTGCTTTGATCATTCGCTATATATGGTATTATTTTCTCCGTGCACAAATTGGAGTCAACGCCGAAGACCGGAATGGTTAATCGTGCGTGCGCAACGCTGGCTCGTGTATAGACTAGTTTTCCCTTCCGACGATCTGCCCTAACCCAAGACTGTACTCGCCTCGTCGACCCCCTTTTTGAGCCGATTTGGCAAACGCAGAACCTTCTCCGACGCCTCGATTTCAGCTTCTGCTCCTAATGTCGACCCCTCTGACGTGTAGGGTAAGAATCGGCGGAGTTCAAGTTGAAGTGTAGACCTCTTTCCACAAACGTCGGCGGCGAAGAATGCCTACTATTGTCATCGACGGCATGTCGTTATCAACGAAAAGTGATAAGGGCGTTGGGCTAGAATGATCAAGGGGCGCAGTGGTTTCTTCTTTCGGAGCCTATACGTGCCCCATATTGTACTTAGATAATCCATCAGTAGGGTAATTACGCGACGTAGACTGATGTCCTCAGGTTCGCACACGGCTTGATGTGTGTCGCAGACGTACCCTAAAATAGCGCCTAATCTATCCCAACATATGTCTTCTCCATCGTTCCCTCTGCTCTCTGCTGTACACGCGAACCGACAAGCAGAATGTACCCCAGTCATCGCGGTTACGTGTGCAGATGGTCAAACTTGTGTGCCTGGAGCCGACGGTTACACATGCAATGGTAAGTCTCTTATGGAACCTCAATCCCTTTTATACCTCGCCGATGCGGTGAGCGTGTAGCAACTGGTGTTCTCACCTTTACGGCACTCCGGAAGACGAACCCATGGACAATACGTCCGGCAAACAGGACGAAGGGTAGGGAAGGCAGGAAGGAAGGGAGGCCAGAAGAAAGAAAAGTGCACCTCCACTGAACGTCCATCCGTGTGATGCTCGGCGTCAATCTAGATACAAAGTGCTATGCGCCTGCTGTGATTCTTCACGTCTGACGACCGATATTCTGGTATAGGACATGTTGGGAATGTTACAACTACAAACACCGGAGCATTTGAGTAGTGTTCCGTTGTCCTTAACTCTTTAATATTTTCACGCATTAGCCTGCTGTATGGTGTCCGGGTATCGTTCGAGGCAGCAGCCGCTTGCAGAATGCCCCCCGCATAAGCCAGTCGCAACGTCCCCGGTTTTTTTTTTTCGTCGGCAAGAAATATGTTAAAAATATTTAAACGCGCCCTTATATAGCCCAGAATCAACAGCATCAACGATCGACTCTGTCCGTTGAAATCGTGACCTAGTTTCCTGAATGGACAGAGATGTGGCCCCACGCTCAAAATAAGGAAAACGCAATCGTTCCCATTAACAACATCAAGTTGATTCCACGGGACGTTCGACAAGAACCAAATAGTTTTCAGGATCTATGGTACGTGAGGGATATCGCCTGCATTTTGTGAGGGTCCTAACGTGGGGACCTCTATACCCCACCCAAAGGAAGATACAGAGAAATAAGTGAAATGAAGCAGGATGAAAATTCTTACGGCTGAAGAAAGCAATTTTGAAACGCGAATTGTGTTCAAACGATATTAGGCACTTCCCCACGGTCAAGTAGCCCGGAAATCTAAAAATAGTGTTGGCCCAAACAACGATATTCCCATCGTACGGCATGCCACGCTGTGTCCCTACGACAACGGAACGGTTTCCACAAAGCGTGCCAGTGAAAGTTTGCCTGCAGTTCAACCCTTCGTAGATGCGTCAAACAATGGCTTTAGATACATGATCCGCATCATCCGCCATGATATCTCGCCGCTTATTCAAACCATGCAGTGTGCGACCCAGGAACAAGCATGTGCGGTGACCCACACATGCAAGGCTTCCGCGGCCAGCAGATTGACTGGTCCGGTGTCGACAATAGCTGGTACTGTATCGTCTCCGATGACACCGACAGCATCAGCATCAACGTCCGGCTCAACGCTCCTCTACCCGGTGAGTTTCCAGACCGCCAGCTCATTACCGGCCTTAGCGTCATGTCACAGGGTCATTCGCTCGTTATCGGGGTGATAAACCCGTACGATGTCAACACCGCCGGCTGCCCCCCCAACATGCCCACCTGCCTTTCCAACGGCGGACTCCGCGCTGTTGTCGACGGTGAGGAGGTAGACAGCCTGCTCCGTTTCTCCAAAGACGAGTACGTGACGGACGGCATTGCGATGTCGGCGTCCAATCTACCTGTGGAGTGTCGGCAGTTCGGAGGGGACAAGATATGGGCTCGCATGTACGACGAGATGCTGCACGGCAAGCGCGAGTTGGCCGTGGAGGAAACGTTCGAGGACTGGATTCTACGTTTCGACCACATGGCCGCCCCCGACTGGTGCACGCAATACATCGCACAGAAAGGCCTCGCCGATGTGCAGTCCATCTACTCGGTCTTCAAGATAATGACTTCCTCTGTCACGGTGCGCCTCAACGTTGGCACGAACTTACAAGGCAATGGGGACATTGACTGGGATGGTCGTGTCCTCCCCGACTTGGAGTTCTGGCAGATGGACGTTGGTTTGGACGGTCTGTCTTTGGACAACGAGTCGCTCACCGGTATTCTGGGTGAGACGGCCCGCCCAGTTCTGGACAAGGATGGATACAAAATAATGCAGGGGCATGGGGCGATCCGTGGAACTGTCGAGGACTACCGCGTGTCAAGCCCCCTCGGCACCGACTTCGCGCTCTTAACCAAGAAAATGGACAACTCCACCTGACGAAACTAGCATCGTGAATCTGTATCTGCGAATCTGCCCAATGCGGCCATGAATGAAACGTGCAACGCTCTGCCGTCTGCTGTTCGTCGCATTTTACGTATAACCGATTTGCCATTAGACGTCGGGGGTGGTTGCGGTGATGGTACATACAAGGGAAGGTCGTGTGGCTGGGCATTCTGGAGGGCTGGGTGGCAAGAGGTAGAGCTTGCTTTGGCACATTACGTCAGACGGCTGGTGACCCCCCCCTCCCCTCCCCACCTCATGCAGTATCACGCGGTGGGGTTCCTGGCGGCACGCTGTGGGATTCCTGGCGCCGAGGCTTTTCAACATCTATGTGCCCGCGTCACTGATTATATATATCGTAACACCATGAACTATGTAGGGTGAGCATAGCTGAGAGGTAAAGTTTAAGACCTGGGATTGGTTGAAAGCCACAAGTTACAATGCGTAGCAGGCACACATACAGTGACACCGCCGTAACGTCTTCAATTTGGCAGAACACGCGCTTACGGGTGCTCTCCAAGCTCTGGGGGGCAGGATGAATACTGACGTCGTAGGAAATGCCTTCGGGGCCGATATATACTTGGTGAATATTACGCGATAAAGTATCTAACGAATCCATGATGGTTGGTGAGGTTTATAAGGACGGCACGGTGCAGGCATATCAACACTGTATTCCGCACGATGAAATCTCGGTGTTGTTGTGCTCAGTGGTTGGGCTGACGTTGTTTTTGCGCTTCAATGGCTTATCCGCTGGTCCGCATAGGTCTGTTTGTGTGCTATTACCGGTATCCACGTCAATACCGTATCCTTGAGTATACGATGGCATTTGAATTTAGGCGGGAAGGTAGTTCAACCAATGTTCGAACGTTAGCGAGAGGCACGAGCCTTGCGCATTTTACATCGCACGTCTAGTTGTGACGGGAAGAACACGCCACTCCCTACGATCATGAGGCATGGACGTACGGCTGCCGCCTTCAGGACATATCATACGCCATAACGTCAGAGAGCCCATGCTGCAGTTATGCTGGGTATTTGTGGGCCTTGGCTGGGTCCTACGTTTTCGTTGACGTCTATGACTTAGTACATTAAAGTCGCGTCCTACGGGTTTCGAACGCCGGGGCTCCCAAACCTAAATGGTCGAACACGTGTCCGTTTTTGTTGCGATAAGAACGGTTTGTATGCCTTAGACACGGGTTTGTCCATCGGGTATATCTTTCAGTATATAGTATAGCTCCTCAGGCGGTGAGGGGCTTCTCAGGAAATAACACGGTGCGCCTCTATCGCAGCATGAATCGAACTAAGAAAATAAGGATGTAGAAGTACACCTTGAGCAACTTGTCGATGTGTAGCCGGGAGTTCATATAGTGCCATTTGGCGTCTGTGTATGCGGTGAATGTCGACGCAGTCCCAGCAAGGTCTAAACGTGAGTTATCATGACTTCCCGGCAGAGCCACGTCCTATGCTGAACGTGTCGCTGGCATCCACAAAGGCTGTCTGTTGGTATATTTGCCACATATGCATTAGGATTGATTCGGTCAAGGGGGAACCAACGGGAGTGGAAATGGGCGTTTCTGAGCGACGAAGAGGTAAGGGGCCCTAGTAGAGTTGGCTTTCGTTTGTTTATGCCGAAATATACCCCCTGTCCCGCGCGTTGGAGAATTTGGTGATGGCGCACACTCATGCCACACGTTAATGAAACATGCGATTGTTTCCAGAAATCGAAGAACAATATGCATGGCACATCTATAATGTTTACACAAGCGACCGTTGAGGGCCCCATCGTTCTTGACTAATGGATTGTCGTGCTCACCGTGCATGTTGGCTTGTTTAGAAAATGGGTTATCACACAAGCAAGCACAACTAAATGGTATTCGCGCTCTCGTCATTATCCACGATTCATGTTGAGACTAACACGATAAAATCTGATCAGAGATTGCCCACACGAATCCACCGTGTGTAGCCGCTATATGTCACACCATCAGCAACTAGTATTTCTGCACATCATTTCGGGCAGATAGGAGCTCTCATATCTAATGTTAATTACGAACTATCACGCGAAGTCAACGCGATGAGCATAGGTCATTTTCTCCATAGCGCCACGAACCCATGGCTCGCAAAAACGTTCATCTCTTACTGTTCTTCACTGAACACGAGGCCGGCGCGTGCTAGAAAAATACAGACAGCGAATCCACCTCAATTAGACGAAATACGAGCCGAACGGGCGGGTCGTCGAAGGTGGGCCATGAGAGAGTCAACCAGGAACCCCGTGGATACCCACCCAGTCACTTATAATAAATAGGCCACGGTGTGGCATGGAGAGGACGCCACTGCAACACCACTCCGCCCCACATTCTATGTGTGGTTGTCACTGGGCACGAGCTACTGCCGCTAGGAGACATCGAGCTTGACTCTCTTCTCGTGTTGTACTCCTACCGAAGAAAACCTTCTCTTCTAGATTGGGTGCAATACACACTTACAGGTAGATCGTTACCATCTAACACCAAAGCTACGGTATGGGGGGGCATTTCTGGGCCCTCGTTTTCAGTGGTTCTGGCTCACTCGCCCGAGTGACCTCCCTGCTCCTTTTCCGCATTACCTTTGTCCTTTATCTTGTTTTCGGGACATGCCACACCACCATGGAATTGTCGACTAGAGACTGCGTTAAAAAAATCGCCCCTACAGACTGTCTTGCTGTGACGCCTTCATATTCACTCGGCCGAGTGGACCAAAGCCGGCAGTAATAACGAGGACATGCAACCTTGGTGCTAACTCTAAGATCATCCTCTACCCGAAATGCCACCACAGTTAGTCTCCTTGGGCTAAAGACTCTGCACTATCTAATAATACGCACGACGTTGCAGTTGATGTAGTAGGCCACATGTTGGAAAAACTGACACTATGACAGGTGATATGATGCGACGCAGCTGTATCAATCATCTCGACACTTCCGATATCCGCCAGTATACCTGCGAAAGTTGGAACGGTCTCATCAAGTTCGGGCGTCTGTGGTCCGGATACGGCAGTTGCGATTTTGTCGTTCTCGCTGTATCTGGCGCTTTCCGCAAGGCCACCTGGTCGAAATTATCTCGGTCACGCTTCCCGTCGGTAACAGTATCCGCAAAGTTCTTCGCACTAGCGCTTGGATTTACGGACTGAACTCGGGGTGCATCAAGCACCCTATCTACCTTTGTCGCCAGCACAGACCTAAGCAGCAATGGGCAGTCCTGGGTGTTGATGAATTTCTGGTGGAGTATAAAAACGAACAAATCTTGCCAGCCGTGCTATAAGGTGTCGCGGAGGTAGCTGAATGAAAATGTAGGTTTGTACAGTCTGGTTGGCCATGCTCTCGATGTCGTCCACCACATGTTTCGTATCCGTGGTCTCCTTTGCGTGCTATTTGTCGTCTTCCTCCCTGGGCTGGTACCGTCTGAGGAAGGTTTATTCACAGGTTGTTCCGTCCGTGTTTGTGGTGCGGCCATTGCCTACATTTCCACGATATGCGCCTTGTACGTTGATTCCGTCTTTCATCATAAGTGCGTTTTCTGCGGTAGGCAGGCATGGCGAAAGACCTTTTGCACTGTCGTGTCCAGCACTTGCCCGTGACTTGTTTCGTCATTTTTTGTTCGTCATGGACTTCCTTGTTGAGGTGGACGCCTTCAACGAAATACCACGGCATGACAGGGTGTTCCATGAGACGCGATATCATGCAAGATCAGGGTTACTTCTTTAGGTGTATGCCACGACCCAGTACATGCTTCAGCGCAATATATTCCACATCAAGGAGAGTATTTCAAACCGCATGTGTTTCGTGGGGGGTCTCCTACGTCGCCCATTTCTCCAACCTCAATTCAACCCGGCGCGATTGTTAGGTTGCTCTCGCGGTAATTTGTTTGCCACCCCCACAATATCTGAACGGCGCGTTTTCTATCGAAGGTGCGTGGGCACTTCTTGAGAGACCATAATTTTTCCACATCTATTTCCCCGCAACGCCGTAGAGCTAGAACCACTCGGTTAACCGCGTTGGTGTGTCTTCGAGGCGGCATCTACCTTTCGCTAACCGCGTCTTCTGCGTAGATGGGTAGCATGTCCTTCCATCGACGGTGTTCCTGTGGCGGTTGCTGCGTTTGGTATCACCAAGGTTGCCGATATGGCCCTGTTGCATTGTACAACACTGAACACATACCGGACCATGGTGTCGGTTGCGCTCTTTGAAGGTGGTTGCCTGTGTTACTCAATCCACTACCCGGTCCCGTAACCGGACGGGGGAGTGGTGCATACCCACGCCGTAGGTGGCGCCAAGAGGACAATATAGATCGAAACACACGGGGTGTACCGCTTGCACCACCGACGTCCAGGCAGCGGCTTCGTTGACTCCCTTAATATGCAGCACATCACCAAAAATCGAGATTGTAACCAGACCAACTCGCACCACCAGCCAAAGCAATCTCTGCGAAGCAAATTCAATTGACACGCTGAAATAGGTTTCATCCAATCGCACTCCACACAACGCAAGATACCGCCTTTGCCTAAGGTTGGGCCTGTTTGACTCCACAAATGAACCGGTATGCAGGGTACGAGTGATTCTGAGGTCGGTTGGTGCCCCACTTGAAAATGACGCTGCCGCAAAACAATGAGGGTATCCCAGAGCAGACCGCTGAGGTACATAAACCCTACTCAGTTTATGTAACTTGGAAGATCTACGCGTGTTCTCCGAGGTTATCGGCGTGCACCAGACTAGATATCCTGCGAAGACAGCCAGTGTTCGTTGCAAGCAACAACGACACACGTGCCCGGGCTGACAGACGAGCACCGCACCCAATTTTGATAGACCTGAGAGACGGGGTCGTCCCAGCTGCGTAACGGAGAGGCTCGGCGAGTTTTCCGGGAAACGATTACTTCACACGTTGGGGGGTGACAACGTGTGGATATCTCCATCCGTTTCAGGCTAACTGGATATATACGACGTTAGCCGTAGGGCACTGGGTTATCGTAGCTTGGAAAGCTCGGCCTTGTCTAGTTACCAATGTTGTGGTACGCCAGGCTAACGTGCTCCGTACATGTAGGCCGTGGTCGTTGAGCAAAACAAATACAGTTGGATAAACATCTACATTCCACCGCACGGCCACCAAAAAAACAACGACAAAAAATCTTGACGACCGCAATTAAGTTGCCACGGAGTTCGGCGGAGAAAGCCTGCCGGGTTGACGCACAATTGTGTTCGCGCCTTCATTCGGCCCGTAATTGTCGAAAAGGTCAACATAGCGACCCTTGCTACCAAACGTATGCAGTTTTATGCACCTACCCCGCTCCCGTAGTCGCTGGTTCGCCGCGATTGATAGCCACTATCGATAAGGGTTTCGATGGCGCAGTCGAGAACACGCGGGAGGTTGAAAGCCCAAAGTGAGGCCCTTTCTACTCCGAGCCAGTTAGGAGACCACTGCGGTGCGTAGTTTTGTGCATGACGCCTCTTCCGCGGGTTTGCTTTGTGGAAGGAGGAAGTAACCGAGTCGTCCCTGACGTCTATCGCCCGTCACCTCCTTCGAATGCTGGTGCCTTGACTTTGTGGCGTTTACTGTTAGCTTCCCAAGGTCAACCGGAGACTCAGCGTCGCCACGTGTACGGTCTTAGTGGATTTGTTGAACCTCGTCAACACTCATTCATCGTGGGGTTATATATGCTCGCGACCTCAAAGCGTCTGGATGAAATTCGGCGCACGAATACGCGGAAACGACGAAACCGCCGGAAATTGATAGCTTCGAGCCTCAAGCGGTGGATGGACTGAACAAGTATGGGGTACCTCGTGGGCTGAGGCGCTTCCGTCGCTCAAATCGCCCTTGATACGTAGTTTATAAGCTACTTGCATAAAGGATTTTAAATCGCAGTTTGGGCTGTGGGGGGAGAAAAAACGAGAAAATAATAACTTGGTTAATTGTAGGGTCATGGCCCAGTTTGAGAGGGAAAAAAAGCATAGTAGAATCCCATATAAAAAATTGAACAATCGACCAGCCAGCCAGGACACCAACACATCGAAGCACACATCATCTTCCACAGGGCATCCCGGACACACCAGACGGCATCCACAACACCCAAGCACCCTCTCGAAGAGGCTGCCAGGTTCCTGGTGGACGATCTGCGGGATTGTCCACGGCAGACAGGCTGACGCGTCATCAAGAGTGCCCGAAGCGGCGCAAATTTGGCTCTTTGCTACGAATACGTAGCAGCCAGCGAGCAATTTTTGAAATCAGAAGGCTCTTCTCACGTTCTTTGGAGACCGACGAGCTGTGGCCCACACACAAACGCAACGCGCCACAAGTGCTCCACCCACGCCAACGTCACACGTGCGGAAGACTCAATCGGCCCCATGCCTGGCCCGCAGCAAAGCCTGTTTTCAGCCCACCAACAACAGCAGTAGTAGTGTGGCCTTTCGGCGCTTTTGAATATTTCAAGCAGTCTGCTCAATAATCAAAAAGCCACACCGGTACATGAAAACCCGCGAACAGTTTGAAATATAAAAGCTCGGAGATCGGAAGACTGGAGGACGATACCATACAAGGCATACCATAGACACGGTGGTGCGCCTTTCTTCACCCTGGAGCAGCTCGTCTCTACCCTTGAGGCAGCCGGTCTCCACTCTTAAAGAAGCCGGTGGTCTCCATCGTTTCGAAGCCTCGAGTTTCCTCCTTTGAAAACCTCCTTATGTCCCTCTTGCGCCGCCGTTGCCCATGTTACACCATCGGTGTATCGGCCACTTCCGGTCTTGCAAGGAGGACGGCACAGATGCAACCCTTGGTCTTCGGCTAGACGATCCAGCCAGATGTTTGTGGCTCGCGAGACGTCGCCCGGATGACCAGGAGTGGTCAGGGAAACACTTCAGAGTTTCATCACTTATTGATGTTACACACAAGATCAACAAAATCGGCAACACAGATCTTGCCTCTAAATATCTACTGCTGCTGCTGTAAATCATAACGTGGTAATCGATGACCCGTCCTAGGTGTGCACTTCAAAATCGCTTCATATTGCTTTTAGTCTCTGTCCCGTGTCCCCCTCCTCTGGCATGAAACCCAATCCAACCACATTCTCTACATACATCAAACATCATTGTCATCAGAGCCTTCTAACCGTTTTGTTTTGTTCCCAGCAGTTGAGCACCTTATCAACAGCAGTTGAGCACATTATCAACAGCAGTTGAGCACGTCATCAACGCACGAGAAAGAGTGACAGAAAATTGCGCCGCAGTAACCCACACAGCAGCAGCAGCAGCACAGCAGCCTGTACGCGGTCGGTAGTCAGCGTCGAGGGTAGGAACCGGTCACGGGGCTCCCTGCCGTGTGTACTGATACCCTGCCGTGATGTTTGCTGCGGTGCAATTTTCCGTTCTGCAACAATACCTCTTGTTCGTACTCCTAGCCTAAACTCCCAAGAATCATAAAATAATATACTACAGCACAGCCGGTAGCATGACCAGAAGATTGTTTGTCATGTGTGTTGAGTACACCCGGCGTCCGTGCACTTTATTCATCCTAGAGACATACAAAGTACATGTGAGACAGAGTAAACAACAATATCAATAAATAATGAGGAATCAACGTAGTCTATTGAAGCAAGTGAATTGCCGGCGTACCGGGCACGACAGCAAAAACAAAACGAGCGAGACCATAATATAAGGAAACAAATGAAACTAAAAAGAAAACGCCACGGGCTCTGAAGAACGAGAGAACATGCAAGAACGCCAGAACGGCTGCAAGAGAAACAACCTACGTGCTGGTGAAGGGAAACAGCTAACTGTTGTACAGACGAAACAACAGGAAGAAGACGAAGATACCGGCCTAAGGCCGGCGGGGAGTGAAAACAAGGGGATAAAGAGAGAAAAAAGGCAACAGCTAAAAACGAACAGAGAAAGCAATACAACAAGTAAATGGCATTACTGCCGCGTTCGCGCTTCCCCCTTTGATCTCGATGAATACACAAAAAAAAGCAATTACCGCTCACTGTATTGTTTAGGGCTATACCATGGTACTTGAACACGCTCCACAAAATTGTCAAACCGGCAGCTTGCCACATTATGTACCATTTTGATTCGGCGTTCGTCCACAGCTGTGTCGGTACGACCCCCCACCCCCCTCTCCTCCCTCCAGTTTACCCTTGTTGCTGTTCATGGTGTCCACTGTTGTGTGGATTAGCCAGCTCTTATCCGCCTCGGTCCTGTGCCATTTCGGCATGAAGCGGCCCGCCGCGCCAACGACCCCCCGGTACCAGTTTCCACTCCTCTTGGCAGCCCTCGACCATAGCGCACTCTTTACTCCTAACAGCAAAGCGGGGTTGTCCGTTGAATGCTTTGATATCGTCTGCTACAGCTTGGGCCCAGTTCTTTTCTGGTCGGCCTGGTCCCGGTTTTTCCCCACACCAACCATCGTCCCGAACATCACTCGATGAGTCAGCCGCTCAGTTGTCGTCCTTTGTACGGCTCCCGCAAACAGGAGGTGGCTTTTGCGTGGTCGCCTCAACGCTTTCACATTTTGTTGAGGGTCTTGGCGGTCAATACATGGTGGTCGGTGCGTTGTCGGAGCTGGGAGCCAAAATCGGTTATCAGGAGGTTTGAGTGTGCGGTTCATAGATCAGCAAATTGCCCTTGGTAGAGATCCCGAGCCACACTCCCGTACATCAGGGTGTCAATCACCTCGGTCCTTAGCAGGCGCACCTTGAGTATGAACGAAGCATCTTCCATATCGTACAGCTCACGCCTGGAACGATCGTAGAATGTCCCTCTTGAAACGATCGTAGCATGCCTTCGCGAGTCGGATCCGTCGTTCATTTACGGCATAATGTCGGCGCTTTTGTTGATAAGACGGCGCCCAGGCACAGAAAATGCATCGTCTGCAAATATATCTCTGGCCCGCCGCTTCGATAACAAGCGGTGGGGCCGGGAGAACCTTGTTGAGTGTGCGGGGCAGCGTTGTCTCCTTTTTCGTGTCGCACGCGGTGAGGCCTACTGATTCGAAAACGGTCACAATGACAGTCATCTTCTACGCAAGGTCTTCCTTTGATTTACAAACATCGCCTGCATCGTCGGCGTATAGCATACCACAGACTGGCCTCCGTACATGTGCCAGTGGTTCAACCTCCAACCCGCCCTCCCCGAAGTCCTCCTCGTGGTGCACCAAGTCCTCAAACAATCTGGGTCCTCACTGAAACTTAGCGGAACGTAATGTATCGCTGTGCGGCGCAAAATTCATTGCGAAGAAGCGGCGACAGTACACATCCTTGCCACAATCCCTGAGTGACGTCATGCCGTTCATAGTGTTCACCTTCATCCATACGCACGCGAGCTCCTATGCTTTCGTGGAACTGGCCAATAACGGTCAACATCGTCTCTTGTACGTCATCCGCGTGCTCGATTCTTGTGCATGAGAATGTGGCCGTCGACAGGAACGACGCCATGGCGCCATCGTCACAGCAGCCTCTTGAGATCCACCTCCCGCGCGACCTTCTTTAGTAGACGCGAAAGCCAACGCATGCCCATATTCTCTTCAAAAATTCAAATATTCATAATTTCCACGAACGTAATCAAAAGCCATGTTTCATCGGTACCCAGTCGTTGAATAGACCACAAATGGGCTAATTGCTGTCATTGGTCGTTATCCACCCAAAGCAGGAAGCGATCGGTCGATGATGTCACGTATTGAAAAAAAAAAAACTCTCTGGAATCCATGGTGCAGGCCATGCCAGAGGCCTGCAGAAATGGCGTCCTCGGCGTGGGCGTGGGCGCCCACTGTCTGTGCTTTGTCTGTGTGGAGTGTGCCTCTCTCACAGTTATCTTGCGTTCTTAGAGTCCGCGATTTACCTCCACATTGCTGTGACAAAACACATTTAATGCGGCCCTTGCTCGCTTCTCCCGAAAAAGCAAAAACTATCATTCATGTACAACAAAAACAACACAGAACCCCCTTGATCGCGGGCTAGATAGTGTGGGACCGCGCTTTACTGTGGAGGGGGCTCGGACGGGTTGCGCGGTACTGCTTGCGCCCTTGACTGAGCCCAGGGCTGTTGCCCCCCTTATCTACGCCGAGCCTGCTAATTGATCAAGATAGTTATGACAAAAAAAATATGCCGTAATCTTGAGTGTGTTGTTGGAATGCGTGTCCGAGAAACTTTTTTCTGTTGGCCAGTTTCACGAAAATGAAAGCATGCGAGCTCGCGTGCGTATGGATGAAGGTGAACACTATGAACGGCATGACGTCACTCAGGGATTGCGGCAAGGATGTGCACTGTCGCCGCTTCTTCGCAATGAAATTTGCGCCGCACAGCGATACATTACGTTCCGCTAAGTTTCAGTGAGGACCCAGATTGTTTGAGGACTTGGTGCATCTCGAGGAGGACTTCGGGGAGGGCGGGTTGGAGGTTGAACCACTGGCACATGTACGGAGGCCAGTCTGTGGTATGCTATACGCCGACGATGCAGGCGATGTTTGTAAATCAAAGGAAGACCTTGCGTAGAAGATGACTGTCATTGTGACCGTTTTCGAATCAGTAGGCCTCACCGCGTGCGACACGAAAAAGGAGACAACGCTGCCCCGCACACTCAACAAGGTTCTCCCGGCCCCACCGCTTGTTATCGAAGCGGCGGGCCAGAGATATATTTGCAGACGATGCATTTTCTGTGCCTGGGCGCCGTCTTATCAACGAAAGCGCCGACATTATGCCGTAAATGAACGACGGATCCGACTCGCAAAGGCATGCTACGATCGTTTCAAGAGGGACATTCTACGATCGTTCCAGGCATGAGCTGTACGATATGGAAGACGCTTCGTTCATACTAAAGGTGAGCCTGCTAAGGACCGAGGTGATGGACACCCTGCGGTAGGGGCGTGTGGTTCGGGATCTCTGCCAAGGGCACTTTGCTGACCTATGAACCGCACACTCAAACCTCCTGATAACCGATTTTGGCTCCCAGCTCCGACAACGCACCGACCACCATGTATTGACCGCCAAGACCCTCAACACAATGTGAAAGCGTTGAGGCGACCACGCAAAAGCCACCTCCTGTTTGCGGGAGCCGTACAAAGGACGACAACTGAGCGGCTGACTCATCGGGTGATGTTCGGGACGATGGTTGGTGTGGGGAAAACCCGGGACCAGGCCGACCAGAAAAGAACTGGGCCTAGGCTGTAGCAGCAGACGATATCAAAGCATTCAACGGACAACCCCGCTTTGCTGTTAGGAGTGAAGAGTGTGCTATGGTCGAGGGCGGCTAAGAGGAAAGGAAACTGGTACCGGGGGGCCGTTGGCGCGGCGGGCCGCCTCATGCCGAAATGGCATAGGACCGAGGCGGATAAGAGCTGGCTAATCCACGCAACAGTGGACACCATGAACAGCAACAAGGGTAAACTGGAGGGAGAAGAGGGGGGGTGGGGGGGGGGGCGTACCGACACAGCTGTGGACGAACGCCGAATCGAAATGGTACATGGTGTGGCAAGCTACCGGTTTGACTATTTTGTGGAGCGTGTTGAAGTACCATGGTATAGCCCTAAACAATACAGTGAGCGGTAATGTTTTCCTTTGTGTGTAGTCATCGAGATCAAAGGGGGAAGCGCGAACGCGGCAGTAATGCCATTTACTTGTTGTTTTGCTTGCTTTGGTCGTGTTTTGCTGTTGCTTTTTATCTCTCTTTATCCCCTTGTTTTCACTCCCCGCCGGCCTTAGGCCGGTATCTTCCTCTTCTTCCTGTTGTTTCGTCTGTGCAACAGTTAGCTGTTTCCCTTCACCAGCACGTAGGTTGTTTCTCTTGCAGCCGTTCTGGCTTTTTTGCATCTCTCGTTCTTCAGAGCCCGTGGCGTTTTCTTTTTAGTCTCATTTGTTTCCTTATATTATGGTCTCGCTCGTTTTGTTTTGCTGTCGTGCCCGGTACGCCGGCAATTCACTTGCTTCATTAGACTATGCTGATTCCTCATTTATTGATATTGTTGTTTACCCTGTCTCACATGTACTTTGTATGTCTCTAGGATGAATAAAATGCACGGACGCCGGGTGTACTCAACACACATGACAAACAATCTTCTGGTCATGCTACCGGCTGTGCTGTAGTATATTTTTTTATGATTCTTGGGAGTTTAGGCTAAGAGTACGAACAAGAGGTATTGTTGCAGAACGGAAAATTGCACCGCAGCAAACATCACGGCAGGGTATCAGTACATACGGCAGGGAGCCCCGTGACCGGTTCCTACCCTCGACGCTGACTACCGACCGCGTACAGGCTGCTGTGCTGCTGCTGCTGCTGCTGTGTGGGTTACTGTGGCGCAATTTTCTGTCACTCTTTCTCGTGCGTTGATGACGTGCTCAACTGCTGTTGATAATGTGCTCAACTGCTGTTGATAAGGTGCTCAACTGCTGTTGATAATGTGCTCAACTGCTGTTGATGATGTGCTCAACTGCTGGGAACAAAACAAAACGGTTAGAAGGCTCTGATGACAATGATGTTTGATGTATGTGGAGAATGTGGTTGGATTGGGTTTCATGCCAGAGGAGGGGGAGACGGGACAGAGACTAAAAGCAATATGAAGCGATTTTGAAGTGCACACCTAGGACGGGTCATCGATTACCACGTTATGATTTACAGCAGCAGCAGTAGATATTTAGAGGCAAGATCTGTGTTGCCGATTTTTTTGTCGATCTTGTGTGTAACATCAATAAGTGATGAAACTCTGAAGTGTTTCCCTGACCACTCCTGGTCATCCGGGCGACATCTCGCGAGCCACAAACATCTGGCTGGATCGTCTAGCCGAAGACCAAGGGTTGCATCTGTGCCGTCCTCCTTGCAAGACCGGAAGTGGCCGATACACCGATGGTGTAACATGGGGAAACGGCCGCGCGAGAGGGACACAAGGAGGGTTCCAAAGGAAACTCGAGGCTTCAAAACGTTGGAGACCACCGGCTTCTTCAAGAGTGGAGACCGGCTGCCTCAAGGGTAGAGACGAGCTGCTCCAGGGTGAAGAAAGGCGCGCCACCGTATCTATGGTATTATTTGCATGGTGTCGTCCTCCTGCCTTCCGATCTCCGAGCTTTTATATTTCAAACTGTTCGCGGGTTTTCATGTACCGGTGTGGCTTTTTGATTATTGAGCGGACTGCTCAAAATATTCAAAAGCGCCGAAAGGCCACGCTACTACTGCTGTTGTTGGAGGGCTGAAAACAGGCTTTGCTGCGGGCCAGGCATGGGGCCGATTGAGTCTTCCGCACGTGTGGCATTGGCGTGGGTGGAGCACTTGTGGCGCGTTGCGTTTGTGTGTGGGCCACAGCTCGTCGGTCTCCAAAGAACGTGAGAAGAGCCTCCTGATTTCAAAAATTGCTCGCTGGCTGCTACGTATTCGTAGCAAAGAGCCAAATTTGAGCCGCTTCGGGCACTCTTGATGACGCGTCAGCCTGTCTGCCGTGGGCAATCCCGCAGATCGTCCACCAGGAACCTGGCAGCCTCTTCGAGAGGGTGCTTGGGTGTTGTGGATGCCGTCTGGTGTGTCCGGGATGCCCTGTGGAAGATGATGTGTGCCTCGATGTGTTGGTGTCCTGGCTGGCTGGTCGATTGTTCAATTTTTTTATATGGGATTCTACTATGCTTTTTTTTCCTCTCAAACTGGGCCATGACCCTACAATTAACCAAGTTATTATTTTCTCGTTTTTCTCCCCCCACAGCCCAAATTACGATTTAAAATCCTTAATGCAAATAGCTTATAGTCCGCCCGCGGCACGGCGATAGAATGTACATGTCGGCCAGTGCCACAGTTCGACTTGTAGGTGGGGCGATTGTGTCGTGCCCTTCCCGTGAGCGAGAATGACCTATTGCATAATACTCAAGTTACGGAGAGGTGGTGCTCTGGTTGCAGTGGCTCGTGATCACTCGCGCGATTAACCCCCCTCTCCGTGATGTTTTAAGTTTGTGATCAATATCAATCGCAGTGGAATGGTAATCTTCGCTACACCGAAAAAGCTTTCTAAAGTTTATTTTCCCGTGACATGTGGAGTCACTCGTGGAGGTGGCTCAAACCCGGTAGTTGAAGTGGGGGGTGATCATAAAATCTCCCCTTCAGTAGCCTTGGCCACGAACCGCAGTCTCTGCACGTACTTCTTAAGCTTGATCTGGCAGGTGTCAGGTTTTCTTAGTGAAGAAATTGTGGGAGCGAAACACGCGTTAAGAATGATCACGCCCTTCACATTGTCGAGAAACGTGGTGAACGTTCAAGAAAAAACTCTTCTGCTGGTCAACAAGCACGCGTCGTACAGCTAACGACATGTAGGTTGAACAAAGTGTCCGTTTGCACACCTCCGGCCGACGACAATTGTTGTGTTTAGTTTCGAATGTGTTGGTTCAAACTTCATGTATCATACAGGGTGACATGTAATAACATGTAAAGCTGGCCGGCACCCTCCGTTGCCAAGAACTATAGATAGCACGTGATCAAGACATATTTTGTCGAGCACCCCAAGGTTGTGCTGCTGCGAATATGAATCCCCCACCCCCTGTGCGGGGTAAGTGCCTCTACCTCGAAGAATCAACTCAGATGGCGTGTGTTGTTCAACGTCTTCCCTGGAAAACCTTTCTGCTGACGTTTCCCATCGAGATATTCAGCCGAGTGACGGAAATGCTGACTGGTTCCCGCTCTTCCTCCACAGCGGTGCGGCTGCTGCTGCCCTCTTGTTGAAGTTCACTAGCGGCAACTGGATAATCTCGAGGTTCACCTTCCTGCGACTTATAACTGTGTGCAGAGGGAGAATCATTCTACCGTGGGGCGTCGTTAAGAGAAGTATCCCCAGTGTTGCACTTATCACTTTGCCTGAACGCAACGTATGCCGATCAACACCGTTGAGAGCGAATCAAGAGGAGGTTGACCCTTTACGTTGTTTGAACGGCTTCAAGTCAACCGCAGCCGTAACTAAACGTTCACTCAAAATTCCAACTGCTGAAAATGAACCAAAACCTTGTACAGCTCTATACGATCTTTTCGCCATGATATATTGCGCTGTGTACAGTTGTGCGTATACACCATCCCTGTTTCTTGGCATAGCCACGCTATTGATTGGACGTTGCGCCGTCCACACGCTGGTGCCGATTTGTCTGGCGCCAAAACAACGGCTGGTGTTTTAAAAGCTGCCGCGGCGGCGGCGGCAGCAGCAGCAGCATCAGCAGTCTAGGTGATAAATTAGAGCGTAATCCCGCCAAGTTCTTCACCATATTAATTCCCACACAGAGTAGTATGCTTCCTATATCTACCGCAACATCAAGAACGTGGCAAGACTTAGGGGTCAACCCCGCAAACTGCCTCCATATACGTACACGACAAGTACGAGCAAGGTCAAAACAAATGGCGGGAATCAAAGAAAAGCTAAAGCTGGGCCGTTCCGCAACTGATGCACAGGCGGCAAATTAGCGGCAAATGGTAGGAAGTTCAACTTACTATGCAAAAAAGAAGAAAAAATCGCGAAAAAGTTCACAATCGTTTTGGCAGAAAAACCAAATTTGCAGGAAGCAGCTGAAAGGTCAAGAAACAGGCAATATTTCAGTTGTTGTTGTTGTTTTTGTTGTTTTTGTTGTTCTCACATTAACTCGCATAATCAAGTCCGTGGTCACAGGACAGGCTCCAGTCACTCTGGAGCTGAGGAATACTCTGGGGAAAAACACGAACAACCCAAGGTGCTATACGCATAAATCACAGCTGACGCAATTCGTGCCTCCACCAGAAAGATACAAAAAGTGAAATCGGGAGTCAGTTACGATGTGCCAGGTTCATACCGGTGCATACGTCTCATTACTCGCGCCTGGAAAAACCGACTACACCGCTCGCCACCCAAGAAAGACTACAAAGTATATATTACACTTGGTATCTATCATTACGCATACGCACAACAGACGCAAGTCAATTGGAAAAAAGAAATAAAGAACAAAGAAGAGAAAGGAAAGGAAATGGGTATATGGGGCCAAGAAAAAGCAAAGAATAATACATTTTGGGGCGAGTCTGCCACCAGAACAGGATGTCGTGGTTTTTCGACGGTCTACAGCAGTACTACGAACGACTTCCGATACACCCACCGAAGCACGGACTGCCGGCCAATTACGCGTTGGACAGCTGGCCGTGGTTATCACGTGTCTCTGTGTTGGGGGCCCCTGTGCCCTGCCTCTTGTTGGCGTTTGTCTGGGTAAAACATGCGGTGTGCTCGATGGTCTCACGGCAGCAGCACACCAGAACGTCCGCTCGTACGACGTATCATTCTTACAGGAAATGTAATATTTTTTTCTTACCAGAACGTCCGCTCGTACGACGTATCATTCTTACAGGAAATGTAATATTTTTCTCTTCATCAATATGAACATATAACGGTTGTTATATATTGGACAGAGTGATGCGTGTACGACTAAACTTGCCAACGGCACTCGTACTGCACTTTGAGCCATCTGCTGTGGTTCTGGTTGCTAGTAGTTGCTGCAGTATGTGCTAGAAGTTTCGCCCTTCGGCTACTGCTGCTACACCTGCTGTTGTGCGTTTGCCAATGTCGTCAGTTGGCGTTCATGCTCGTCGTATATACTGCTGTTCTCACCCAGTACGTACGGGTTTCCTCGTACCTCAACCGTACGACAACGAGCTCAAAACAGAAGGAAGGTGACATGAAATGGCATGGACAATGGCCACGTAGAAGCGAGCACAGCGGGATGGTTCACTGCGAATCAACCGCACTCGTTCATGCTTACAGCAGAGGCTGTCTGGAGTGTCAGCGGCCGTGCTAAAGCCAGGGCCAAAGGCCGAAGAGACGGCTCTTCTACCTGCTTGGTTTTGTCTCGAGATTCTGCTACATATTGAACAGAGTGATGCGTGTACGACTAAATAAACTTGACAACGGCACTCGTACTACACTTCGAGCCATCTGCTGTGGTTCTGGTTGCTAGTAGTTGCTGCAGTATGTGCTAGAAGTTTCGCCCTTCGGCTACTGCTGCTACACCTGATGTTGTGTGTTTGCCAATGTCGTCAGTTGGCGTTCATGCTCGTCGTACATATTGCTGTTCTCACCCAGTACGTACGGGTTTCCTCGTACCTCAACCGTACGACGACGAGCTCAAAACAGAAGGAAGGTGACATGAAATGGCGCATGGACAATGGCCACATAAAAGCGAACACAGCGGGATGGTTCGCTGCAAATGAACCGCACTCGTTCATGCCTACAGCAGAGGCTGCCTGGAGTGTCAGCGGCCGTGCTAAAGCCAGGGCCAAAGGCCGAGGAGACGGCTCTTCTACCTGCTTGGTTTTGTCTCGAGATTCTTTTACGTGAAAAATTATCATGATTTGGGAGTTATTTTGTCACGAAACGTCTTGCCGTAGGTAATTTGTGTCACTAAGTTATTGGATATCGTCGGTAATTTGTGTCACGTTTTAGGTGAATCCACACTAAAAAAAAATATTTTCCAGCTGGCAAAACTAGCAGATACAAGAGCAACAAAAAGGCCGAGCAAGAAACCAAACGAACTAGTAACAAAGTACAGCAAAGTAACTAACGCTCGACAGTATACCACCGCAAAATTCCAAACATTATCAAGTTCCGCTTGGAAATGATGCTAATTTTGTAAATCATCCAGGCGTTGCAGTCATTAAGATTCAATCAAAATGTCCGAAATTCCTCCTCGACATGCGGTATTTTTGCAACTTCTCGCTTGTCTCGCTCGGCATCCGTCCGCGTTCACGTCGATGTGCGGAACGGGCACGGCAGGGCGAGCGGCGTTGGAGCCGCCCCCCGAAGGCGGCGCTCGAACGAAGCTATATTCGACCGGGAATTCCAGTTCCGCGAATCGCATACTTCGGCCGAGACAAAAAAAAACTCCTGACTAAATCCCTGACACCATCGAAGGATTTTATATAGATTCATGTATATGGTAGTAAAACCATCCATTGTGGGACCAAAAATCATCGTTATTTCTAGGTTCATAAATAATCAAGGCTTTTCACGGATCAAAGGGGTTTCAAAATATCGCGGGTCCGGTCGGGTCAATTATCTTCAAAACCTCGCGAGTCGGGTCGGGTCGGGTCAAGAGGTTTCAAAATCTCGCGGGTCGGGTCGGGTCGTTTCAAGAGCTTTTTAAAATCTAGAGCGAGTCGGGTCGGGTCAGGTCGGGTCAAGAGGTTTCGTAATCTTGCGGGTCGGCTCGGGTCGGGCTGAGAAGTTTCAAAATCTCGCGGGTCGGGTCTGGTCATGACCCGCGAGATACGGCTTACTCGCGGTTCAAGCCATCATGACCTGCGAGTTGTTCTCGGCTGACCCGCGGGTCAAACCCACGGATCTGGCAGGCGGATCCGCCTTTTTTAAACTTTATCGCTGAGGGCCATTGCCGTGCAGGCGCTCCGTGGGTCCGACCCACGGATCCGTAAACCATGCAAACTTACCGCTTCCTGCCTCTCTCGTGCCGTTGCTCCGATCACATGTGGTCACAGCGTGTAGAACAATACCCCTAGCTACTCGTACAAACGCATACAGTGTCACGCGAGTCCCGTGCTGGCTGAAGCCGTAACAGTAGGAGTAACAATACGGTCATACCAGTACAAAATGTGACCAAAATGTAAAAAAGCAAGGGCAGTCGTCGCCGAAGCAGCAGGAGCAGCAGCACTGGCAGCAGCAAGCACCAGCACCAGACCCCGAATTCTCGCGAATGGCAGTCCTGCTGACGAATCCACCGCCCCAGTTGTGGGCCTGCTGCCGGGGGCGGCTCAGCTAGGCTGCGTGCCGGGGTTGGATACTGCATAATAGATAGAATATAGATACCTACAACAAACAGTAGCAGTAGCGTGCCGGGGCTGGATACTGCATAATAGATAGAATATAGATACCTACAACAAACAGTAGCTAGCTCGAGAATCACCATATCAATATGTGGGAAATGTGACCAAATGCAGGAAAACAAGAAGAGCAGTCGTCGTCCAAGCAGCAGCACCAACAGCAGCAGCAGCAGAAACAGCAAACACCAGCAGCAGACTACGCATCCTCGAGGATCGCAGCCCCTGCTGACAGATCCACCGTCCCAGTTGTGGGCTTGCGGCCGAAGGCGGCTCAGTTAGGCTGCGTGCCGGGGCCGGAGACTGCATAGATAACTAGCTCGCTCGTCGGGTCGATCGTCGGGTCGACCCAGTGCTCTAGAGGTACGGGCATGGCTAACTGCCCATGCGTGTGGGTTGCGGTTAATTTACTATTTTTCGCGCGCACACCAGAATATGCTGATGCAAACACTACCGGTAGAAAGAACCAGAGAACACGACATCCTGGGAAAAGTGCCAGCGACCAAATGGACCAACCAACCGACCAAGGTATGCATGCTTTGACCCGTGACTATTCGACTTTGACCCGTAAGAAATGTCACGGGTCAAGTCGACCTGACCCGTATGAAACCCGCATTTCGCAGGTCACTCGGATTACGGCGGGTCGGGTCGGGTTAGTAGGTTTCCAAAATCTTGCCGGTCGGGTCGGGTCGGGTCAGGAGGTTTTCATATTCTCGCGGGTCGGGTCGGGTCAAGATGTCTCGAAATTCTCACGGGTCGGGTCGGGTCAGCAGCTGACCCGACCCGACCCGACCCGACCCGACCCGACCCGACCCGACCCGACCCGACCCGACCCGACCCGACCCGACCCGACCCGACCCGACCCGACCCGACCCGACCCGACCCGACCCAACCCGACCCGCGATGTTTAACCCGACCCGTGAAAAGCCCAGGAAATACTCGAGGCCAGAAATCAGCGGATCTGGTGATATTCCGAGGCCAGAAATAACAGCTCTTCCATCCTCTCAGAACTGGTATTTTTTTACTTTGGATACTAGACTATACATCGTACCAAGCATCACATGTCACCACTTCCCACTCTGTACCTGGTATGATATCTGTCTGCTGTACACGTCACCCATCACCCACGACAATGAATCACAAACACACCTACGACAGCATACCGCGCTTGTTGTGTGCGAGACAAAGCTTCGTCCTCACACAAACGCGACAGCAACAGCAGCGCCACCATCTAAACCACCACACACAGCAGCACCACACCAGCAGTGCAGCAGCAAAAACAGCTGCAGAGGCGGTGGTGACCTAGTAATGTCGCCGGCGTCAGTGTACATGCCAAACTTTGAAAAACAAAAGCCACAAACGAGAAAACAAAAGAGAAACAAAACCTACCAATTAAAAAAAGAGCACTTTCCAAAAAATAGAAACCATAGTAGACGCCCCTTATTTCTCACGCAGTAATTTCTCGAGAGCCTTCAAACTACAAAAATAATCACAAGAAATAATCGCTCAATTTTCCAATAATAGTACGAAGGTCTAACAGCATTACTCCTGAACGAGAATAATCCATACACATGAAGGATATTTTCAAAAGTCACCAGAGGCGCGTGTTGCATGGATGCATTTTATTTATTCTTCAAATACCAAGTCAGAAGTACACAACAGATCGGATATTTGAAAAAACCAAACCGTCGAAGATTTTTTTTGAAATATATGTTGAAAAAAATCAATTATTCGCCGGATGCCGCGGTACCTGCCGCCGCCAGCGCTGAGTCGGAGGCTACTCTGCGTGTTCGGGCCGCCAAAGCTCTCGCGGGCTCGGGGTCCTCCGCCGGGGCACCAGCGATCGGTGAGGTTTTTCATTCGGATGACTTGGTCACGTGGGCCCGACAGTTTGAGGCCGAATTCGCGCGGGTCCACGCGCGCCTTGACGAAGTATTTGTCGAGATATCTGCAACCACCTCTTCCTCCCGCGAGGTAGCGGCTGCCGGTGCTGATCAGGTACCTAATTTAGACTTCATCCTTCGCCAGTTAATAGAGAGCAACTCTGGTCGGGTAGCCTCCCGAGACGACGGCGACGCTCAGGAACGGCAGCGACAAAATGCGCAACTTACAACGGGAATGGCTACATGGAACAAGGTGAACACAGCTAGGAAGCTGTGAATGATTCGAGGGCGTCTCCCCCCGAATCTCGGGTACTCTCCCGCTGATAACCGCTGGACGAGTTACTGATTACTCATGTCCACCGTAAGATGCTCCAATAGGGAGGTAGAAAGTAGTGCGAAGAGGACAGGATGAACAACATCAACAATAACAACAACAACAACAACAACAACAACAACAACAACAACAACAACAACAACAACAACAACAACAACAACAAAGATGACTTTGAAAACACGAACAATCTCCAATAATGTTGGGTAGTTCCCAGTTGAACGTTGAATACCCCCGTTAATCGGTAGAAATATGCCCTATTTCTTACAACGTGGCCATTCGTTTGCCTGCTTCCTCATCATTCTACTCTCTTACAAATTTGACCGAGTGCGCATTTCTCGCTCTTTATCCGTGCTCCTCGACCTCGGTGCGTGATTTCCCCTCGTCGCCGCGTTGCCACTGCAGTGTCGGACGTCAAAGCGACGGTCATATTCTACATCGCAGCCGCCCTGGGTGCGACGTGGCTGGCAATATGGGCATTTGCTGGATCTGACGCCCCCCCCGAAGAAGCGTCAGAATCGCTCAGTGAAGTGACGCAGAATAAACAGCGAGAAAATAAGAATACCCGCAAGGGAGCAAAGGTAGCGGGAGACGGGGGAACAACCGGTGGTGGGTCGAACGAGCACCCCATGCGAATGGAAACCAAGGCATCCCTAGAGTACACCCTGAACAGAGGAGTCAATGGCCCAGACGAACACCGTACCGGAATGATGTCCGCAACTTCTTCAAAATCCCCCCTAACTATCCGGCGTTGAAGCAACTAAATATGCGCCAAAGATCTGGGCTTTCTCGCGCCAGCGAGGGCTCTGCGGCTGTGGCAGGGGGAAGCCAAACCGCGCCAAGCGTGTTGGAGGATGGACACTCCAGCCCGATACGAGATATCAGGGATTCAAGCAGCAGCTGCCTTATTGGCGGCGACACGAACTACACCACGACGAACCGGTGGAGTGAAATACAAGAGCGCACCATCGAGCACTGGGGGGACTCTAGCCTCTACCAGCACCGAAAGCACCAGCAGCGGCCTCAACAGCAATAGCCGTATCGAGGATGAATCCGGGTATGACGGCGGAGGCACACGGTGAAGTATGTTTCGGGAGCGCAGCGGTGGCAGAGGGACGCTCGGCAGGTCCAGAAGAGAGACCCCTGCCGCAAGCAATGGAAGCGGTGGCTTTGATAACAATAGGGTCATCTGTGGCGCTGGGAGGCACAACACCGGGTATGCGTGGAGCCCACGCGAGCGCAGAAGTGGTGGAAGAACCTCAAGCAGCCCCAGGAGAGTAGTTATTGTCCCACGCACCAGCAACGATGACAGTGGCCGATCTATGAGGGGTGGGGAGCGAAACATGGAGGTCGGAAATAGGATACCTGTTATCGAGACAACCCCCAATATTTCGGAGCAGGGTTCTCCGGCTAAGGGTACTACCGCCATGAGCGGGGCAAGGGCGAAGATACTTCGAGGCAAGGTGAAACCTCGAGCGAAATTGCCATGGAGGGCAATGGCTGCGGCCCCGGCGGCGTGGGCCTGTGTGTTCGCCAACATTGGCGCCACGGTGGGCATCAACGTGGTCATGACCTGGATCCCAACGTATTTCGAGGAGATTTTCCTGGTCGATCTGCGTGACCTCGGCATTATTTCGCTGGTAAGGGTCGTTCCTATGAAACGCGGAAGCGTGGCGAATCCCGACAGAGTGTTGCGACTCCTGATGTTTTGAAATTCCGAAAAGTACCATTTCCGAAACAAAAACAAGTCTTTTTCGTCAGAACTCCTGACAATAAGTCCATATTCCTGATAAATATCACGATTCCCGAAAATGTTACCAGGTACGTGTTTTTGTTACGATTCCTGGCCTTTTAGTTCGTTAGGAACGGCCCCCAGAATGCGGAGTTTGGACGCGGTTGCAGCAGATATTGAACGCATGAGGCCGTTTTGTGTGTACGTTGAGTGCTTCGACAATATCTGCTGATGCTCATACGGCTTGGTTTTATAAGGGGATCATGCTCTGTAAGCGGACGCACATCGGAAAAATTGAACCTTGCCGGAAAAAGGGCCCACAGCGGGCCAGTAAAAACATGACCACACTCTCCTTGGGTGTATAGTGACCTGTACGTTGTTCCGCTCTAAGCATGCCTTTGCAGCATGAAGATCGTCCACGTCACGCAAGCGAGAGCGCCTGTTCCCAAACTCTACTGAAAAACACGTCCTTACCATCATTTCGTATGTTGATGCCCACCATGCGAATGTCCGGCATCAACCTTCTCGTTCTGAACCGCTGATTCTCCGTGTTCTTATATTGACAGAAAAAAGTGGCTCCTTACCCGGCAATGCCAGCGTTTTCATCCCGCCCTGTGTCTCTTTCTTTACCCAAAACTTTTGATTTTTTATAGTGCAGGCCACGTGCAGTGACATGAAACAGAAACTTACCATAGCCTAGGTATCTCCGTCTTGAAAGAGAGCGCGTTCTACCCTATCTCTAGCACAACGGTTTTTGGATTTCTACTCTAAAACCAGTTATCATACCTTGCCTATTTTCGTGTTATTTGGGGCCGCGTACTGTATATATCTGACGATGGTGGAATTGCTGTCCTGCCCTCTCTACCTATGTTTGACGAAGAAAGGTGACTCCATACCTGACGATGATGGCGTTCTCCATCCTAGGCGGACACCTGCACTGCTTCCTGACCAACACGCTCGGCTTGCCCGCATAACGGGCCTTCAAACTAGTCACCGGCGTTTCCTTCGCGTTGGGCATTTGCTTCTTCTTATCTCTGGGGCTCGCCACATCGACTACCACGGGGACTCTTCTCTCTTCGCTAGCCCTAGCCAGCATGGCCCTCTCGCGAGGCGATTGGTCCACGTACCACGTCGAGATAGCCTCTCTGGAGTACACGGCGATGCTGTACTATGTTGCGAATTCCGCCAGCTCCGCCGCGAGCGTGTTCTGTATCGCCTTCACCGGGAAGGTTGCGGACGTCTCCGGTGGAACCGGGGAAGCTATGGCATGGGTGGTGGCGATGGGGTTGGTCGGAGCTACATGCGGCGCTTGCGGGGTTTTCTTTCTTGCGTTCGCTGAAGTGGACAAGATGTTGTTCCCTTCCGTGGAACCGCGTCACGAGGCGTTGTTCTCACCGGCGGCACCCCGAGCTGGCGGAGATTTTGAGACGGTATAGAAAAAAACATAAGCTTAATACCCATTTTTGTTCCAGGCGCGTGGATACAAGCAGTGATGTTAGGTTACGGCGGGACCGGCTCAAGTAATTACGCTTTTTTCGGACATATAGGATTCTGACGGGTAATTGCGGCCAAAAGAGGGACGTTCAAGGCACATCCCCGAAAGTATCAACTGGCACACATGAATGTGAAAAACTTTGCTTTGCTTTGTTTTGTTTTGTCTTGTTTCGTGTTATACTTATGAGTTTATGTTTATATTTGTTACGTTTTCTTCAGAGACCTGGGAGAAATACGTCAGCTGTGAAACCGACTCATTGAGTGGTTGGTACCCACCCTTGCAAGTTGCGTATTTCCAAGTGTTACCGACGCAAAATACGAAGTGTGGTACGGAGTCTAGGAAGGTGCCACAGGCTCTCGATACCAATATGTATCGCCATGGTCGCCAGATGGTTGCAACAGATCGCAGGGCTACAGCGCAAACTCAAATGTAGTGGAAATATGGAATCCAGGAGCTTCTCAAGAGAGCAAAAAGATCCAGGGGTTTTCTGTAAATATGTATGGCTTTTGTATACATGGATAGGGGGGCTGAAGTAATTGCCGCGGCTCGGCCTTGTTATTTACCGTTAAATCAGCTTACCGAGGAGAAGGTAATGCGGTAATCTGACGTCACGGGCTACGAGAGAGGTACACCTGCATTTTCCGGGGCTCCTCGCGTGAGCAACCATATACCTCCCCATACCATTGATGTAGTGAGGCACCCGGTTCAAGACACATTCGGAATCGGCAGGCGTTGCCGCACAGATCCCGGTGCCGCTTGTATCTCAGATTAGGTATATTTCTATGGTATTTTTTTATACGGGCGTCACATTCATAAAGGTTGTGTTGTACGCGTCCCTAGGCGTGACAAGCCGATTTGACCGCTCTTAAAACCACCGTTTCTTGTTATTGACGGTCTTCGATCGGGCACCTTACCGTAGTGCAACCCGATGAACAATCCCGTCTGTGTGGAGATAGCCGCTCTGGAGCACTCGGCGATGATGTACTCGGTCACCGACACGGCCAGCTCCGCCACTAGCGTGTTGAGTGCCACTTAACACGTGCAAGGTTCTCGACGTTTACGGGCGAACCGTGGAGGCCTTGCCCGGGATGGTGGCGATGAGACTGGTCGGGGTCACCTGCGGTTCTTGTGGGGTAAGCGTTTTGTTTTGTTGAAGAGGATGGACTGTTGTTCCCCTCGGCAGCACCAAGTTACGGTGTCTAGTGCTCCCGGTGGCAGCCCGAAGGGGGGAAGACTATGAGACTATTATGCATTGGTGGCGACCTATAAGCATTAATTGACGTCGCATATTCTGGACGTGTGGCTATGATGGGGTTGCACCAGTATTTTCATGGGCTCAGGACCTATGTGCCTTCCCATAACACTTAGTAGTCATCCCGATAACAAATCCCGTGACCTTGGCTAGTCCACATACCACGTGGAGATAACCGCTCCGTAGCATACGACAATAATGTCGCCAATGCGTCTAGCTCCGCCGTTAGCGGGTTTGGTACAGTCTTTACCAAGAAGATTCAGGATGCCTACAGGAGGGGCGGGGAGGGAACGGATTGGGTGGCGGTAATGGGAGTGGTAATCGTCATCTGCGGTGCTTGCGGGACAACCGTATGGGTTTTCGTCGAACTAGACGAAATCTTGATCCCTGCTCCTTCCCCCGGCGGCAACAACCCGAATGACGAGCATGTTGGAGACAATTCCGGGATAGAACCAGAAAAGCAATCCGTGGTTTGATAACTAACGCTACCATAGGATGGTCACGTTTAGGTTTTCTCTTTTAGGCGGCTCAAGAGCAACGCACTCTATTATAGTGTCTACCCAAATATCTGGTAGATGCAGTTCTATGTAAGATCTTGTGTGCTTGGATTTCGCCATTATAGTTGTTGTTACTCCGTGGCAACGTAATGAACTTGGGTTGAGTGCGTTTTGGGGTGGAGGGCACAGCCAATTGCGTGGCAGTAGTGCGGGTTGTGGTTAGGTCATAAATGCCAGGTATCCAATATTAAAGCAACAACGTCTGCAGGGTCGGATACCAAACGGTTTAATACGAATGCACAGTTATGAACACATAGCTGCCGCTACGAACTCGCGCGGCAAAAAATTCGTACCTGTCATCACCTTGTGTGCACTACTTTTTGTTGAGAGTATGAATCTTAGATAGAAATCTAAGTTAATGCGCAATCTATTCGAGCAGTCTATTCGCACGAATGAGATAAGCAGTTAAACCTTACGTTAAATCTTACGTTGAATCTTCGGCGGAACATAGGTAGGTGCAAACGTAGATTTGAGTATGTTAAGGTTGTCCCGTTGTCCTGGTATTTTTTTATAAAACTACGGGCATTGTTCCGTGACGGTCAGATGGAGATGCAAACCACTTCTCCTGTTTCTCCTTCCTCTTCCTCTCTTCGGCCTCAAGCGCCCTTTCTAAACTATCCTTTTTTCTTTCTTATCACATGTAAGACCAAGGCTACGGTAGGGGGGTACCCCCGTTTTCACTGGTGTGTTTGAGCCAGTCGCACGAGTGACTCTGTACCTCACGGATGAAAATGGTTTAGGCACTTGTTTTGGAGCAGCCTAGATTACCTTTGCATTGCGGATCGATTTCGTCAATATAAAACATGAAGAAAACGTAAAATCGCAAATATCAAAGGGGGTACTCGCGCGAGTGACCCCTAGCCACTGAAATTCAAGGCCCAAAAAGGGACCCTCCTACCGTAGCCTGGGTCGTAATCTTAACAGACGCTTCGGTGCCACCTCTGCATTCCTTTGCATAGAAGACAAAGCCTCCACACAACCATTGTGTTCACAGGCTATTCACACTTTTGGTCGTTGGCGGTGGACATATAACCAGGCCTTAGCGATCTCGAAAAAGTGTTATATTTTCTCGTAGATGATATGCTGCTCCTTATAGGATACGCGCATGGGATTCAACTGTATATAATGTTATACCCTCTCACCTCGTGAAAACGCCTTCGTATACCTGGTCATCACGAACAGGGATATCCATAAGCGGGTATTCGGCAGATATAGGTGGTGTGGTTGTGGCCAACACTTCTTGCCTGCTCGAGAGTTACACAAGATCTCGACCCCAAGCATTTCGGCTTCCATACTCCGACTTCGATATATGGTATTTTGACTTCAAGTTTCTGCCTTCCATACATATTAGTGCTTTTATATTGCAGTCGAGCGCAAGAACCAAAGATGAACTCCTAGAAATGAGCACAAAATTGACAGATTGATTGTGCGGGTATGCCAAACATCTCGTTCTTGCCTCAGGAGCGACATGGGTTACTGGGCCAAGCGTATACATCCTCGATGGATCCACGTTGGTCCTAACAAATACCACCCAAGCAAGGCGATCAAAAAGCCCTGACGCATCCTGGTCATAACTATTTTCTCGACGTTTGTGAAACTTGAAACATTCATGCACGCATGCTATTCGAACAGTTGAAACGACCACCCTGTGGCTGTTGCGTGGGGCGCGGCATGAACTCACCCGGGGACGGTGTTTGCTTGAAGGCAAAAGCGCGAGCCACGAGCTAAGCAAGAGGCCGGTGTGGTGTTATCGTGGGGAGGTGGTGTGCGAGAAGTACTGGTTGATCGTGGCAGGGTGGCGCAGCAACGAGTCAGGGGAGGCGGGCCGTTACGTAAAAAAACACGACCGTTCGTCTGGTGATGCTGGTGCTGGTGCTGGTGACTGCGACTGCTATAGCGGAGTTGATTGAGGTGGTAGTGCGGAGGGAGGATACTACAGTAGTTTTGATGTTGATGGTGTGCTAGTGTTGTGAATGAACAAATATCACGTGCACCTTTGAGCACGCGAATACAGTACTGGGCATCGCTTGAGAAGCCCGCAACAACAGGTATAATGTTTGGGGCATGACTGGGATTCATTTTATTATGTAAGACAGAGACTCCGAACATGTTGGCGATTATTTTCCTGAATTTCATGCGGAATAGTTTTTAGTCGGCACGCTTGTCCTTTAGCAGGTAGAGCTTTTCGTTTATCGGGCGTGAAGTAAACTTAAATAGTGAGGAATGGGTCGCGTGCCAGCGACTCCAATGCGCCGCCCCGTCCTGTTGCCAGCATCTCCTCTAGCCTTTCGGTTGACATGTGGCGAAACGTGCGCCCGGTATCGTGGATCGACGATACAAAGAGGCCAATCTACTTCGCAACTCCCATGCACCGGTCGGTCCTTTTCCCAGGATTTTTTCCAGCTTCTGTGTTGCCATGGCTGTACGCTGCCTCTCCAAGAGAACAGTTCCTGTGCGAAAGACTAGGCGTGGCGCTGTTCGTGTATTTTTGGTACGACGAACAAATATAAGTCAGCGACTTGATCTCGAGTAGAGACCGCTGTCGCGGTGGTTGCAGTGTCCCGTGGAAGATATTACACATCGACCTGTTTGTGATGATCGCCGAGGTTGAGCGGAGATTTGGAGCCGGTGAGGGGCGGACAGGGACGGGAATTACTGTAGAAATCAAATCAGGTTTTGACATCTCCGTCCACGGAGAACCCGAGAAGATTCACGCGCTGCTTTTATGAGGTCCCTTATTTTCGGGGCTTAAGACCTCTCCCAAAACCCGTTTGGGGGAAAAACAAAAGTGATGGCGGATGCAAAACCCCATGGCCTAGGTATACAACGAGACTCCATGCAAAAAAATACCTATTTCCGACGAATTTGGTACAAGGATCCTCGGTATTCAGAAACCATTTCCGACGAAAAGTGCTACTTCTATCGTAGCACGCGTCGTGGTGGTGGTGGTGGTGGTAGTGGTACTGGTGGTGGTGGTGGTCGTCGTCGTTGTCGCCGTCGTCGTAATGGTGGTGATGGTGGGGGTAATAGCGGTAGTGGCAGTGGTGGTGGTGGTGGTGGTGGTAACGCCGGTTGGTGGTACCTGCCACATGGCCGCATGCAGGAAATGTACCTGCACCGTGGGCCCTCGAATAAATGCAGTTCGGGGGAGTAGGAACGGCACCCGTGACCAAGGCTTATCCACAACACCGGTAACCCCCAAGTTGAGGTGGAAAGCGTATATAGTGACCAACATCGAAAAATCACAAAGCAAACCGGTACAGTTCATATATCCATGTTCGTGGATTAATAGTTTGATCTGGTTTCACCGTTGTATGTGGTACCATTGCGGACCGGTCCCATGCGGCGTAAGTGAATCGGCATACACCTACTATGTCACTTGTGACACGACACACACGCCCTCGTCGACGACTAGGACCGTTCGACCACAATCGTTGTCATCCGCGGCACCCTGCCAAACCCCCTCCCCTCCCAAGCATCACCTGTATCGCAGAGAAGCAACCAATGCCAAAGTTTGCTCCAGGTACCCGCGTCTTTCCACAAGACGGGCTGAAAACCTCCATCCCATACATAAAGCATACCCATCTATATGACACATCATGCCCTCCGTCCGTCCCTCCCTGTCTCTCCCTGCCAGCCTGCCTCGCCCTTTTCCTCCGTCCCTCCCGCCCTCCATCCCCCCCTCCCCCCGTCTCTTTCTCCCCGCCGCACCCCTTCCCCTCGCACCGCCCTGTTACCCAATCTCCCTCTCGCCGGTCGCTGGTACGCACCAAATCCGGCGAGCAAGAAAACCACGCCGAAACAGTTATACCGGGTACAACACGCCACAGAGCCAGCAGCGAACGACGCATCGAACGATCCTCCCAAGCATCACCTATATCGCAGAGAAGCAACCAATGCCAAAGTTTGCTCCAGGTACCCGCGTTGTTTCCACAAGACGGGCTGAAAACCTCCATCCCATACATAAAGCATACCCATCCACATGACACATCATGCCCTCCGTCCGTCCCTCCCTGTCTCTCCCCGCCTGCCTGCCTCGCCCTCTTCCTCCGTCTCTCCCGCCCCCCATCCCCCCCTCCCCCCGTCTCTTTCTCCCCGCCGCACCCCTTCCCCTCGCCCCGCCCTGTTACCCAATCTCCCTCTCGCCGGGCGCTGGTACGCACCAAATCCGGTGAGCAAGAAAACCACGCCGAGACCGTTATATCTGGTACAACACGTCACAGAGCCAGCAGCGAACGACGCATCGAACGATGCCTCATCTGCCAAACAAGCTGCAACACAAAAAGGCTTGGACACCAAAAAAAAAACGGGCACGTATCAGAAAAAGAGTAAACAAACCAAAAATAAAATAGGAACAAACTACACAAATGGAAAAAATACGTATGCAAGAAAAACAGAAATACAAAATATACTCCGTACAAAATACGAAATACAAAAAACACAAATACAAAATACGAAATACAAAATACAAAATACAAAATACAAAATACAAAAAACCATAACAGAATACAAAATACAAAACACGAAACACAAAATACGAAACATAACATACAATAGACAAAACACGTAGGAGACGAGAACCGATCAAAAATGAAACTAACCCTGTGATCCTCTCGTACTGCGTAAGCGTACGTACGTACGCTCGCTGCGCGTGTCTCAACAGACGAACAGCCCGGCCGGATGAAAATCATCCTATCAATCTCCATCCTAAGTAAACTCAATCACAAGCTAACTAATGTTGTTGAAGTATTCCCAGGGTAAGTTTAGAAGGGCATATTCTCGAGGGTATCCGGGTACCAGACCAGGTTAAGTTAGCCATGCCCGGGTAAATATACCCGGGTACATCTACCCGGGTAGATACTCGTGTAGATGCAGAGCATATACCCTAACCAACCCTTCAACCTCATGTCAGCATGACAAGGCTCAACACGCACGTACATGCATTGGAGTATGCGACAAAGCACAGCACGCACGAATGTGTAGTGGAGTCTTGTCAAATCACTGAGCGACTAAAGATTCTCCATCCCAATTCAACAAAAAAAACAAACACACGGCAGCACGATGACAACACGCACCCGTACAGAGGCTGTACTTCTCGAAGAAGCTACGCCTTTGCCCATCTAAAATCATCCCACGCTAATCCCAAGTAGTTTCCCTGAGCGTGTCAAGGAAAGAACATGCAGCAGTACGGATAACACAATTTTGCGCGCGTTTTGTAGTGCCTTATACTGCAGTTCAGACGCACCCCTTACGCCAGCAGCTCGGGCTGGTTCGTGTGGTCGATTCGGCCATCGGCACTAACCTTCGACAACGCTTCCCTCCGGACCCCCAAGAAAGGGTTTACAGCAGTGCTGACGCAACTATTTTTCACCTTTCTACGAAAAGCAGTTTATACGACTATAAGCATTTTCGGGCCCATTCACTTCCACCAAAACAAGTGCACGATTTCGGTATTTCCAAGCGTCCACGAACAGCACCAAGCGGTACGAGGAGTGCCACCATGCTGCACGCGTCACGGATGTTACAGCCCCCAACATTGCAGTTCGGACACGGCCCCTACCCCAGCAGCCCGGGCTTTTCGTTTGGAGGGTGTTATGAACACCTTTTCCCCCTCAACAATTTATCACGGGTTTTCAGGGGCCAGGTGGAGCCAGGGTAACCCGTCCCGACCCGCGAGATTCAAACCCTCCTGGCCCAACCCGGCCCGTCCCGTGAGAACGCATACTCTTCCTGACCCGACCCCACTCGACCCGCGAGATTTCGATAAGCTTGTGGCGCGATCGGCGGGTCGGGTCATGACCCGTAAAAAGCAGCTGCAGTTTTTCAATCAAAAGTCCCAAAGGGGTTAACCACTGCAGGAAACAAAAAGCCGAAAAAGCGGATTGGTCACGCCAACCCCAAAGCAACAGAGTGGTGGCCTCTCGTTCGGCGTTGTTGTGCGCGTCTGAACCGACCCTGCGCCCTCCACCACTCCCGCTAGAACCAGGTATCGTTCCATCACAGCAGCAACTACCGCTATAGATACCGTAGCAGTACCTATCGTTAACAGCAAAGTTATGAGTACCAACGGCCGAACTTTCGCGCCAAAACCGCAGAAACGGATTGATCACGTCTCTGTGTGTATGCGTGCGTGCGTGCAGGCGCGTGCCTCAAGTGATGCTGCTCGCCTAGCTGCCAGCACTACCTACTACAGCTACCGCTCGTATCACAGCAACAAAATACCCACGACCATATTCCGCAGGCAAAACATTTAGCTATCAGTCCATATCCTTACAATATCAGTAGCGCCAAGCTAATATATCGCTAACAGTGCATATTGCTAACTAGCAGTCTCCACCGCTATAGGAGCGATAGACTGGCAAAGACATTGACCAAAGAGCTCGTTGGTCACGCCCAACCCCCAGAACAACGTCGTCGCCTGAGCGTGTGATTCGTGTGTGCCTCGACAGTCGAGGCTCCGCGTATGCAGCTTTCTACCGCTCGCAAACTCTCGCTTTAGTGTTGCACTAGTTGCATTAACTACCACAACACCGGCAACTACAACTAGTCAACAACTACCGGTGTAGCATGATAGTAGTTGCTGCGGATACCGCTTTATCAGTAGCGGCAAGTATATAGAAGCCGGGGCAGCAACTACAGCTTTAGTAGCAGTAGCAGCACCTACCGATACATACTTGCATAGCAATTACGTCAGCAAATAACGCAAGCAACTATCATCAGAAGCAGTATGTAGTAGAATTGCCGGCGGCAAATGCCGCTATAAACTGGCAGCAACTACCACTACGAGTATATCAATAGCAGAAACTGTGGCTAAAGTAGTAGACAACAATTACTACTGTATCGCTAGCAAATTCCGCATTGGTAGTAGCAATTACTACCGCTACAGTAGAAACAGCAACTACCGCTGTATAGCAACTGCAACTAGAGTAGTAGCAGCGACGAAGTCTAGCTATTACTCCGGAGTACTTTCTAGAGAAATACACAGCAAGAATTGCTCGAGCGGCAGCAACAGCAACAACCACCGCGATAGTAGCATTAAATAGCAGCAACTACCTGGTGCCCCTGTTTAAGCGACAATTATCGACGAGGTCGCAGTAAACATCGCGGTAGCAGTAGCAGCAACTAACGCTGGTGACTACCGCTATAGCAGTAGAACGACTACCGCCGTGGCAGTAGAAACTCCTACCGCTATAACATGACATCAACAGTGTAAAGCAACTACCACTGTAGATATCACAGCCGGCTGGAGTCGACACCAACAGCAACACCAGCAGCAACAATATTAAGAGTAGCACACGTCCGACAGATGATCGATCCCCACTTCATGTCTAGCTCTTTCAGGATATATGGTCTCCAGCTCGTGTTGCCGGGTGGAAGCCGTACGATCGGCATGATCTAGCACATACTCCCGGGGTTAAATCTGTAGCCGACATATACAGATCCTGCAAAACATCCCATGACGGCAGCTATAGAATCTACTGTAGATTGTCTAGATCTGTATATCGTGATCTGTCCTAGGTGTGATTATTAGAGAAAAACAACCGCTCAAAGTAATCACAGATGGCTGGCGTCAACACCCACAACACCAACAGCAGCAACAATAACCCAACTGGAGTGAATACACATACGTCGTCGTATATACGTAACGCTGCCAAAAGACAAGAAAGCCAAAAAAAAAAATGCTGCGTCGGATACATTCAAACGCTTGTTCTTCTTGCATCCCCTGAACCGTATTCTTGCCCCCAAACGAAACAACATAAATACCAGCCACACCACGCTATACGTCGTAGATGACACCAAGAAGCAACAGCACCAAAAAAAAAGAGGGCGTACGTGGTGGTGGCGTTGTGTCCAGAACTTCCGTTACAACACAATAGATCTACCGTGATTATTCCGTGATAGATCTTCGGGGAATCACAGAAAGGGGTTCCAAGATTCTTTGACAGATCTTCATAAACTCCCCCAGAGGTCTTCTTGGAGTTCGTCGACAGATCTTCCGAAATTACTCGAGGGATGTGCAAGGAGACCCCGGATTTCTTCATGAAATTTTCGACAGATTTTCAAGGACTCTTTAGAGAGAACATCACCAACTCCTTAAGGAGATCTCCAGCAATTTCGTTATAGATTTTCAGCAAATCCTCCAGGGACTCAATTATTCTTCAAACAATCTTCAGGGTAATTATTTCCTCGCGTGATTCCCCAAACAATCTGCAGAAGATCCATTGAGAAAAGTTGTGTATTCCCTCCACAAATCGTTAGGGGATTCCTCCCGAGATCTTAGCAATATTCGGAAGCGATGCAGCGCATTAGCTCGAGAAATCTTCAAGGAACCCTTCGACAGATATTCCGTGAATCGCCGAGAGACCTTTGTAAACCTTCGAGATATCTTCTTCAGCGAATTTCGTCAAAATTTTCAGGGAATCCGTGCACGGATCTTCAGTGAAACCCCCCGGGAATCTTGGGAAAAACTACTTCACAGATCGTCAGAGTTTAGAGCCGCGTCTCTGGTAATCCATGTGCGGCTGGAAAACGCAGACGAAGTTGGGGCTAGGAACGTCGCTCACGTCTCCCGTGAAGGTCAACGCCCCGGTGACCCGGTTGAACCTAAGCGGGAGAGGAGAGGCGAAAGGGGAGGGGTAAAATAGGAGGAAGACAAGGAATCTGCGATAACGCCGCGAGAACAACGCACATTCCGATATGAACTGGTTGGCCGACAGCTCAAGCGATCGCCCTAGCTTTGCAGCCTTCGCCCCGACCCCCCCCTGGTCAGATACAACCCGACGTGTTCCACTCCGGCCACGCATGGAATACGTACCCCCCCATCCTCCCCGCCGCCTCCTCACCTTCCCCCCCTCCGCCCGCCAACCCCCCCCTCCCCCGCGTCCAATCCCCCCTCTACCCCCCCGGCCTCGTTCAGCTGTCAGTCCCCCCCCGCCACCCCTCGCCAACACACACCCGCGCCCATCCCACCCCCTCCGTACCTAAAAATGGTAATGCTGTCCGTGTCCTGGTTCGCGCTAAGCAGGAACGCCCCGCTAGGGTCGAACTGGAAGTGGCGAGGTGTTTTTCCCTTGGTGTGGCAGTAGTTCACGATCTCCAAGCTGCCGGCCTCTCCGCAAATGGTGGTCTTGCGGATGGCGAAAACGGCGATGCTGTTGTGGCCGCGGTTGCTCACCAGCACGAAGCTAACGAGAAACGGTTTTCGTTTTTATCATACCGTTCAGGTCGACGAATTGGGCGAGGAGGGAAAAAAAAGGGGGGAGGGAGGAGGGGTTGGACTAGAGTTGGGGCGAGAGAGGGAGGCCGCGGGGGCGCGGGGAGAGGGGGGGGGGGGGCACTCGGCTTGTGCATGGCCGCAGTCGTATGACCATAGACCCTTGCATCCCTACTATGCCAGGACGGAGCACGTCGGGTTTCACCAACCAGGCGGACATTGCATGCACCAAGCGCGAAGCGCCGTGAGGTGTTCGACGAGTCGCATGAAGGGTGAAGTGCAACCTTCCAAGAACCGCTCGCAAGGCGGACTTCGGGATCCTGTGCCTACTATCTTGCTTATAGATGACAGCGCCAATGAGTTACCTGTTTTCTGGTGTGGCCACTCTAGAGGCAGCAATGGGTATTGCTATGCAACTGCCTCGTGGGTGCCTTACCATATTAACACTACGTGATGCGATCATTCTCCTTGTGCGGAGTTCGGGTTCTCCACGCCGCACAATATGATCTAACTCGATGACCACCAGGGTTACCGCCAAAACAAAAACAAAAAAAGCACCCTGGTTGTCTAGCTCACGCCGTGATTGTCATGTTTTACAGCGTCATTGCCAACCAACGCCAACCCCAATATACATAAAATGTTGTACAGCGTCGGTGTCAACCGAGGCCAACTATTATATATATATATAAATTATTCGTGGGGGGGAGAGGAAGGGGGAGAGGAAGAAGGGGGGGCGCGGGGATAGGGGTTGGAGGAGAGTTGAGGTGACATAGCAGGGGGGGCGGTTACTGGGGCGAGGGGAGGGGCGGTGGGGGGAGGGTACGCATTATTGTGCTTGACGGTAGTGTTAAAACAATAAATCTCCAGGCTTCGCCGCTGATGGTGGTGTTGCGGATGGCGAAGGTGGCGAATGCTGTTGTGGCTCCGGTTGCTCACCAGCACACGTACTTTCCGCTGGGAATAACTTCTTCAAAACAACCATGTCAAATGTCGACGCAATAAGCGGGAGGAGGAGGCGGTGGAGTGGGGAGCGGGGCGGGCGGGGGCGGTGGGGGGGGCGCCCTCCCCCCCCAACCAACCGTGGCTTGGTTTGTCCCGATACCGTGATATCGTTCGGGACGACAAAGGACAGTAAAAAAGGCGAACGACGGGGGGGAAGAAAAAACCCATTTCATGCAGCGCCGTAGCATGAAGCCTATTGAGGGGAGGGGCAGAGACAGCTCTTACCTCCCCGTAGGGTCCACGCAGATGCGTCCGCATGTGTTAAGCTTCTTCGGGAACGCAGATGGGATCGTGCTGACCGACTGGACAAATCGCAGCGTGGGTCTCGAATCCCCCTTCAACAGTGCCCTAGCTGCCACAACATCGTACTCGTACACGCTGATAGTGGAAGACAGCTCGTTGACTACGTATGCGGCGTTCTTTGAAGGATGGAAAGAGCTGGAAGGCGAGAGGAGAAAGGAGACGGGGGGAGGGGGGGGGGGCGGCAGGGGGAGGAGGGGTTATGGGCCGGGGTGCGGGGGGTGAGGGAGTTTTTTCAACACGCTAATAGTGGAGGACAGCTAGAAGACTACGCGGCTTCCTTTGCAGGGTGAAACGAGCTGAAGGGGGTACTCATGTGTTGCTTGCCTCAGCTATTCGCCTTAAGTCATTCGGCAATTGACCACGCATCCCTTCCGAGACTGAGCGCCGTTCCTATACCTCAATGGAGACACCTACAACATTTGGGCACTCGGTATGGAGGGAGATGTCTCCAAACAAGTGGGTGTAGTTGGTACTACTGTATTTACGGAGATTCACTGTTATCAGGATTATTTGTCGAACAAAAAAGGGGGGGGGGTAAGCGCCCACCTTTTGTTTAACAGTGTTTGACTCAAGTTTTTTTTTGCTGGCTGTTCCTACCAGGTATACCGAGCCTCAATCCAACAGCAATAGGGTAGAAGAGCTCACCTGAATGGTGGCGACGCTTTGCTTTTGGGGGGGGGGGTGATTTCATCCTGTTAACAACGGATCTCCCTAACTAAAGCGCGTAAAACGCGAACGGCATTTGGTTCCAACGGTACTTGGCAGGTCCTCGGTTGAGGAGGTCCGCTCCGTCCGTCATTTTTGTCTATTAACGCCAAAAAAACGAAGAGCCTTACGTCTCAGCGCGCGAGATCCGAAACTGGTAAGAGGTATTAACAGCACTTTTCGGCAAAAAAAATATACTTTTCTGAATATCGGGACTCCTCAACCCAGTATCGCTCTGCAACGTCATTTGTTTTTTTGGCAATTTTTTCGAGTCATCCCACGGTAACATCGACCGCCCCGGTGGCGTATCAGGTTATCCTCGAGCCTGGTATAGGCCAATTTCGTGAGTTCGAGTCCCCCCGAGAGCATACTCGTATAAATTCGTAGGGACTTTTTTGCGGCAAGCGCGAGAGCGCGAGTTAGCAGCACTCGATGTAAGCTTGACGAGCAGTGGGATCGCTGAACCCTATGCGCGATAAAAAATTCAGGGCAAGAACCGGGGGGGAGAGAACGGACAACACCTGTGACCACGGGTTGTCCACAAGCGGGAAAGAAAAAGTGTGAACAAACAAAGAAAAAAAAAAAGAAAGGGGTACAGCACTTGTGGGGCCAAAACGTTCCTGGCGGGTTGAGCTCCTCTAACAGAGGAACTACCGGTTGTTGTGATACCTTTACGAGGCCGTGTTTTGTGTTAGGACTAGCGCGTAGAAAGATCTGGGTCGCCATTGCGCGAGCGAATGCCTTCGAAGTCATGTTTCGAGTGAGATATTGAGCTCCTCATTATATCCACTGGAGCCCAGCAACTTCCGCCGAATCCCTACAGTACGGGCGTAGGATGGCTCCCTTATATCGTAGCAGGCGAGACATCATATACTGGTACAAGTAGTAATTAGCAGTTTTTGGCAAAAAACCTATATTTTCCGACTTTCGGGACACCTTAACCCAATATCGCCCCTGTATTCGTTTTGAAGGAAAAAAAAAAAAAAAAAAAATCATCGGGTTGCACTTTCAGTTTTTCTCAAAAAAACAACCAGTTGTTGGGTCGGGGTCGGGGTCGGGGGGGGGTCGGGGCGGGGGGGGGGGGGGGGAGCGTAGAGCTCACGTGAGGAAAGAACCCAATAACAGCACTTTCTTCGCAAATACAATATATACTCGTGAAATTTCGGGACTCCTTGACCAAATATCGCCCAGGAATATTTTTTTCGGTTTCGCAAAAAAGAATAATAATAATTACTAAGGCCGTGACATTTTTTCATCGGCTTGCACTTTCACTTCAAATGAAAAAAAAACGTTTTTGGGTCAGGCGGGGGGGGGGAGAGGGGGGGTGGGGGGTGTAGGGCCTCCTCGAGTGAGGAAAGAAGCAGCCTCAGAACAACGTGTGAGCACCTCTACCAATAGCATGTGTCGCGCCCTTCGGTGGCTTACATGTATCGGGGTCCGTGGGGCTTAAGGGAGTCCGGGCCGCAAGCTAGAGTGGTCGAGGGTGTTAGCATCCCCGTTTGCTCGTCGTAGAAGTGCTGCTGGATCAAGTCCTATGGAAGGAGGAGGGGGTAGAAGGGAGGGGGGGGGGGGGGGGGGTAGAAGCATCGTGCAGTGGGAGGAAGGGCGGTGGGGGGCGGGCTGCACTCGTTATCATGCATTGCCGAAAGGGTGGGGGGAGGGCGTGTACTCATTTGTCGCCTGCCTTAGTTATTTGACCATTGATTCTGCATTCCTTTCGAGACGGAGCACCGGCAGAGGGTCATAGGAGAGATACTACTGCTTGATGGAAGCATGTTCGATTTATATCGGAACTACATTTACGTTACGTTGTCGGAGGGCAACAATAATACCAATAAAATCGCACAACAAGGAAAATGTACGAGGATAAGAAAAACACACCGCTGCTCTACTCCTCAGCCCTCAGAAAAGGTTGAAGATCGAAGCAGCAAAAAAAAAAACGAACTTTTTCGAGCGTGATAAGAAATGTCTCGGCCACAACATTCTACGTAAAAGGTGCAAGTTTTTTTTTTGTCTTCTGAGGGTGGCGGCTTGAGGAGCTCGATACCTCACCCAACAAATCGAATTGGAGCAAAAACTGAAAGAACATTCCGATGACCAAACCCATAAGCCTACGAATAAAAAACGTTCAGATTGCAAAACGAGAATGACCCGCAGAGGACTTTGAAGTGAAAAGCCCGCCGTCATTCAGAACATTACTGCCAAAAAATGGTATACCTCTATCCGAGAATGACCCTCGGACGAAGTTGGGTTAAGGAGCCCCGTCATTAGGAAAATAACATCGCCAAAAAAAGGTACACCTCTATCTGAGAATGACCCTCGGACAATTTACTATCCGAGAATGACCCTCGGACGAATTTGGGTTAAGGAGCCCCGTCATCAGGAAAATAACATTGCCAAAAACAGGTATACCTCTACCCGAGAATGACCCTCGGACAATTTACTATCCGAGAATGACCCTTGGGCGAAGTTGGGTTAAGGAGCCCCGTCATTTAATAAAAAACATTGCCAAAAAAAGGTATACCTCTATCTGAGAATGACCCTCAGACATTTTACTATCCAAGAATGACCCTCGGACGGAGTTGGGTTAAGAAGCCCCGTCATTCAGAAAATAGCATCGCCAAAAAAAGGTATACCTCTATCCAAGAATGACCCTCGGACGATTTACTATCCGACAATGACCCTCGGACGAAGTTGGGTCAAGGAGCCCCGTCATTCAGAAAAAAACATTGCCAAAAAAAGGTATACCTCTATCTGAGAATGACCGTCGGACGATTTTCGGTGAAGGAACCCCGTCATTCACAAAAAAATATTGCCAAAAAAAGGTATACCTCTATCGACTCTATCGTAGCACGCGTATGCCTCACCATGCCAAGGTCGGGAATGAAAGCGACTTTGCCGAAGTACGGGTCCAAGACGATGGCGTGGGCGTGGGGCTCGCTTTGTCTGTTCGCCTGAGGAAGAACGAGAAAAAAAAAAAGAACAAGAACAAGCATAAGAACAAGAAAAAACACAGAAACAACAATCAGAACAAGAAAACGAACGAGAACAAGACCAATGTACGTTTTTATTTTATTTTACTAATATTTATACTCGTTTTCTTCGTTTTTAATTCTCTTCCTTCATTTTGTTTCCTTTACAGGCTGGTTCACGTAAACTGAACAAATTCTCTCCCTGGCGAATGCCGCTCGCAACATCCAGTCAAAGGGTGAATATTTGGTATAATTCTGACCCCCGTGACCAATGGAAGAGGGTGACATGGACAGTTTTTATTTTTTAACGGCCTCGGGCTGTGTCTAGGAGCAAAACTCGTGTCGATCAATGACAGGCCTTCATATTCTTCAATAGTAGTCAGGCTTTTTCAAAGAGGAGGCGAGAAAAAAAAATGCGCCGCATTTTGCACGAACCGGTTGGAGGTACTCCAAGGCATGTCTGTAGAAAAATTCGCTCAAGAAATCGAAGATCTGACCTGCTTGCCTTCTACATTAAGCAGAATCTGGCGAAAAAACTGGATCCTTCACTAAAACCAAGTAATTTGAAGCAACTAACATTCTTACTAATTCTTGCGCACAAAAATCCAAAAGTCCACGCCGTTTTTGATAAATACCCTGAATATTTGCACACGTGTTCTGCATGCCCAGCCCGAGGCCTGACCCCTTCTTTCTATTTTTCGCCGTAAGAGTTTGGTCCACATTCTCCTAAAAATATTAGCTGACGAAAAATCAGACAAAAAAATAAAACGACATGTGAGGTCTTCGCAATGGCACATAGAAGGCGTGTGCAAATTTTCACGGTCTGAATCGAGAAAACGGCGTTGACATTCGCCGGGGAATTAATTTGGGGGTTTTTACGTGAACCAGCCTGTACCGTTTTTCGTCTTTTTCTTAATTAAGCATTTCATAAATTTTATTTTTCGTTGTCCTTCCGTCTTTCTTCGTTTTCATAGTCTCGTCCTTCTTCGGTATCCTATAACTCCTGGTACAAGCTACACTGTAGTTCAACGGGAGTCGTCGACCTATATCCTTAATCACGACACACACCCAGAAATACACGCGATCGGAGTATCATCACACACAGCTGGCAAAGATTAGTTTCGACAAAATCTTCGATCTGTATTTTGATTTTTACAATACATATATATAAATAACGTTATTCGTGTTTTTGAGCGGACAGGGATTTGGTCAGGGGGTTTGGTCGTCTCGGCCTCAGTATGGGATTCTCGAAACTGGAATTTCTCCATCAAATCGCTTCGTTCAAGCGCCGTCTTCGAGGGGCGGCTCCAACGCCCCTCGCCCTGCCTTATCCGTTCTGCACCTCGACATGAACGCGGATGGGGGCTGAGACAGACAAGCGAGAAGTGGTCAAAAATTGTTTTTTGGACGGTATACGCCCGAGCTATTCTTGGATCTTGGCATTTGCAGAACGTGAACGAAAAAAACATGGGAAACATTGATTTCCAAATTGGCATAATTTCTAAATTGGCATCCTTTCCTATTCGGCATCTTATTCGTCCCCCCAACACTTTTTTCATAGTTACACCTCGACGCGTTTGGCCTATTGTCGTAAGACTGTTGTGTCGTTGCTTTTCGATATCGGAATTCATGGTAAATACCTTTGTTCGAGCGTTCGTTGTCTTCGAGGGGGGCCGTTCCCTACCCAACATCAATACACCCAGTGCCCGTGCTGATTCTTCATCCTAGAGAGATACAACTTATTATGTGGTCACATACTGTGAGACAGAGTAAACCAAACAATCGCAATTAATCAGGGTAAAGCAAATGAAATGCTAGCGGACCGGGTACAAGAACAGGCCCGACCATAAAAGAAGAAAGTAAACACAACCGAGTCGCTTTTAAAAGTCACAGTACGAGAACCCATGTTTTGTTAGTCCTTTTCACCGCTGCTCCAAAGAGGCGTTCCGTATATATTGGTCCACGATCCACGATCCACCTTTCAGGACCGCATAATAAATATCCCACACTAATTCAAAGTATATGCATCCCCAAAAATGCGGATGCAGTTCTAAAGGTGTGATTATCAAGGTAGTGTTTCAAACCCTTTGTTGTGTGGTTGCAAGAGTTGCACTGGCTGCTGACTGTTGTTGCTGGTCAATACATCGCGTGCGCCAGCAATTGATTATACAACAGCATAATAAAATAGGGACCTTGAAAATATCATATCGTGTTCGCCAGCAATTGATGATACCGAGTAATAGGGATCTACTTGACAATACCTCGTGTGCGCCACGGCAATCGACGACATAGCAGTATCATAAAACAAGGATTTTCTTGACAAATATCTCGTGTGCGCCAGCAACCGGCGACACACCAGTAGTAGTGAAATGACAGGGATACTCTTGTGTTACGGCGTATTGGGCCTCCTACAACCGCTGATGACCCTGGCATGTACGTAGTGGTAGCTCCCCTTCAAAGCCAACGCTTCTTGATGTATGCGTACTTCTCGCAGAGTGCCTGATCACGCTCGGGCAGTTTGACCTGCGGTGTAGCACTGCTGTCCCCTCTGCAGTACCGGTACGAGCATGTGTAACTTGTGACATGCGGTTCTCTTCAAGGTGCTGCTGCTGCTGTTTCATGTCTGATAAAATACGAGAACAGCTTTTCAGACAAGCTACACCAACAACAATTATAGCAGTACAGTGGGGGTATTCCGATTTAATATCAAGCCGGAGCAGGCGCTCATTGCTCGTACAAGTATCTGTTGTGGGCAATATATGGCCGCCAGCATGCCGGGACATTGCGATTAGACCGACCATAAGTCCCGAATGGCTTTAACTTTGACGCTCTGGGTACCAACTGTATAAATTCATCCCGAGGCCAAGCGTTGTGTACGAATTGCGGTCGCATGGCGAGTTTTTGCCCTACGCGAGTAGTATGCAAGAAAACCCGTAAAAGTATTAGCAAGTTTAGGCTTTTACCCAATAAGCGAATAAAGCCGGGAATTTCAGCGAACTTTTTCGGTGTCGCATAAGCGACAAAAACGTGATTATGCGGGCAAGTATTCCATGATTATTCGACCATTATGCGAGCCAAACACGCACTGTTTCGGCCTCGCTTCAGGTTTTTTTCGACGGTTATTATGATCGAGTTGTGCCAGTCTTAGCTCGATTTATAATGGCGTTTTTCTTTGAACACCCCATTATTGTTCGAAAGGGTGCTGATAACCAGGGGGGCCTAAACCCTGGATACCAATCGCTCTATTTCGTCCATTATATTGCGTTTGGTGCTGCTGTTGCTGTTCAAGTGTTTCTCATCATCATTTTGAGCGTGCTTGCTCGGCACGCCAACCTGACATAGAGTCAAAATCGCTTTTTGGTGTAACCTATCATGCAAATAACTGGTCGAAGTGCGCTCGCATTGCGAGCGTTTGCCTTAGGCGAGAAGTATGCGAGAGATCCCGAGTCGGTCGAAATAATTGTGAGCTTCTTGGGTCAAAGCCTACCAGCCAATCACGAATAAGCGAATGGGGTCGGGGTTGACACGCCGTGCGGGGAGGTATCGACCAGGGAGATCATCGTTATAGTTCCCACGTTGTTGGGGCGGTAGAGATTTGGATATTTTCTGAACCGGGGATGGGGGCCTATCCCCCCCTTGTGCAACGGAATCGCCCCCCACTGGTAGGTGAGCCTCTATCATCCTTCTTGGGGCGGCGCTGTGGAGCTGGAACCAATCAGCGATTTTACCCAACGGAATTGGGGTTTCCGCACCGTGGGGAGCGGTGTCGATCCGAGAGAACTCGTTTTCCTTCCCCGGTTTGTTTAAATTTTAGAGATGTGGAATGACCTCTGGACCGGCGATGGGACCCTATCGTCCCCGCGTGGAGCTAGCTCTATAATATACGACCCCAGCCAGTCAAAGATCGGCCGGTTGGTGGGGTTGGGGATTTCCACACTGTTAGGCCTGGGATCGAACTTTTTTAGACGTAGAATTTGGAAAAAGTATGTCCCATGGTCGTTCTCCACCAAAAAAACTCTTTGCGAAATCAACGAATCATCCATGGCAAAAAAAGAAACAGGTTACGTGAAAAAGTTATTCGGGGCGTAGCATTCACAAAAAAAACTCTGCTGCCACGCAGGCCGCCATCACCCTTTTGCTAAAAAAGCTCAGCCCATCGGGGTGCCTTCGCTTCTCGTACGAAGCGTGCTGCTGTACAGAGCACCAGGCCCAGAGCGCAGAGCAGCAGCGTACACATGGACGCACGAGCGTGAGCGGCCCCTTAGGCTCGGCGGCCGGCAGCACGAGGGTGCTTCCCCCATTGTGATACGAAGGGATCAAGCAGCAGGGGCTGATCTCTCGTTTTCTTGGCTGCTGCTGCTACTGTGCAAGCCACTGGACCGTGATGCACCGCGCACGGTATACAGCGCCGTCCGTATACCTCCGTGGCGGCACGCCCCACCTCTAGCCCGCGAGTTAGTTGTTGCTGTACGTGCGGCTGGGCTTGAGTCTTGGCCAAGGCTTCTCAACACGCGCCCGGGGTCTGGCTTCAAGCCTGTATGTGCCTGTAGTCGCGCACTCTTACTCATATGATACAAGTAATCGTACGACGCGCCAGGCACCTATTACTCCGGAAATGTAAGAACCGTGCTATACTCGTATAAATATACAAGCGGTCCTTACATTCAGAAAAATTGTTGTTTGCATTGCTCGAAGATTTCATGAGTCCGAAAACAGCCTCTGAATAGACGCATCCGCATCTGGAAGCTCGGGGCAGCTCGGTTCCAGCTGCATCAAGGCCCGATCACAGATTCCCTCCCTCCTCTCTCGGTGGTTCTTGCTGTGATGGCAGTCGGTCGGCGTGCGGCTACGCCCGCCCGTGTCTGGCGCCGTTTGCCCTACACGACGAAGACACGTATCGGTGATTGCCTCGATTTTTTTTCGTTTTCATCGGGTATCTTTCTTTTTTTTTCTGTATATGTTTTGAAATGATTTTTTAGGGACTTTTTGCTCAGGAGGCAGCAATAGGGTCAAGTTTAATCAACAACTTATCGTCGGCTATTTACTGGACTCGAGTCGAGCGCGGATTGCTTTGCTGTCCCCACCAAGTCCCAGCCAAGGGAATAATGGCAGGTATTACTAAAAATAATTTAAGGTCAGCCGTGAGTTCGACGAATTTCGGGTCAATACTCATATTTGCAAGCTGCGTTGTTGGTACTATGTGGGCGAGTTTTTTCTTCCGGCATTTTTTGGGGTTCAAAATCTGACAGCTGTAGAAAGAAACGTAATATTTCTTCCACATTCACTTCAAGTAATCCTCCCCTATCGGGCAAAAGACGAATAGAAACACAACAACAGCTTCCCCGCACATTTCCAGCCGATTAGACGCGAAAACGTTACGGGAAAATTTAAAATATCTGCCTTGCCCTCTGTACACACTGATTAAATGTGCCTGTTGAAACCCAGGGTCCACCTCGTCGCCTGCGTCGAGTATTCTGTGATCTGTCAACCGTTCATGCGTACTAAAACCAAGTAAATAGGACTACGGCAAATTATGTCAGGTTTTTTTTGCGGTTTTCATCGAATATCAGGCATGTTTTTTGGACATTTGGGGGTTCATTCCCAGGCCTAACTGTGCGGGGAGGTATCAATCCTGGTGATATCCGTGTTCGTTCCCGGGTTGTCGGAGTTGTATATGTGTGGATGGATTATGATCCTGGGATGGGACCCTATCGTCCCCAGATGACGGTTACTTTATGTACACTCCCCGGCCAATAAGCGACCAGCGATAAGACAAAAAGGCCAGGTGTACGCCATTTTCGTGCAAATTTTGAACCTAAAATTCTTAACTTCTTAGTTCAGTGCTATCGCGTACTAATAACACTATCTACCAGATGAGGGTGATCTACAGCAACAAGTAGCAGCATAATAATAGCATGCGAGGAATTGAATAACGAAGGCAGCGACACCGTGTTTCACGCCTAGAATACCGTCAGCAAGTCTCTCCACGATCAGACTATCCACACGGAGAACTGTTCCTCGAGCCTCGGGTCTAGATACCATTATGAATGGTGTAACGGAAGCTGGCTCAGTGCGCCTCTCAGAAGGTACGTAGAGAACATGCAGCAAACATGGTCATCCCCTTGCTGGTCCTGGATGCTTGGTGAGTCAAAACATGAAAGAAGCGCACTCGAAACGTCCCTTCGTGGCCAGACTAGAAGGCCAGTTTGCGTGGGCTCGGATTTATCCGATCGAAATATGATGAAGCTCGGAATCGGATTCACGCAAGGAACAGCAGAAGTATGTAGCCCATTGTATTAAAATAGTCTATATCGATCTCTTGGCATTACTTTACATATATATTCTACACGCGTAGACCATGTGTTGCGTGGTAACGGTTTTGACTATCGAATATTGAATCGAACAAGTCGAAGCGCTGCCCTGCCACCAACGCGGAGCCCTTGCAGTCTTGAGGTTCGCGTTTCTTGTTATCGGTTTTCGCTGTTTTCGACGCCTTTTGCGCGCGCATACAGTGCTCACAGCGGTCGAGATCTCCTTGACGCCTTCACAACTGGAAACCCGGTTTGCGTACAAGTTACATGGATTTAGTATGACGTGGGGTTTTGGGGCTCTAAAGGGTTAATGTAATGGAGTGCCCTCCGTAGAAGGATAGTTTATAGATTCGACGTGAAACCATGTCATGGTTGAGGTGAGACCACGTGATATTATATGTCACATTCACGTCAAGGCCATCATAGATGAGCGATAATGTAGGTGATAATGATGGGACAAGCAGGACGCCCCTCATCTCACCACCGTGCACTACCCTGCGCTACCCTGCAGCCCTGTAATGTCTGTCTTTTAGTATTCTATATAGGGAAATAATGCATAAGCTTTGAGTCTACCCAGCGAGCCATGAGGAGGGACCAACCAAAGACACCGGAATCCATTAGGGGCACGATTCCCAACACCGACCGACCACGCATCCCCCACTCGGAGTACGGTCACATTAACCCCCTTGGGTACTGTTTCAGAGGGAAAAGCTGACGAAACGAATTGACGATTCCAGAATCGGCCACAAGAACCAACCATATTTCTGCCGGGAAGAGGGTGCGTACAAAAAAACGCGACGATAGAGAGGAGCTACGCGACCACACAAACCACTTTTTTGCGGCCAAGTCACGTCGCCGGGTGTTCGCGCCGTGTTGGATGCAGCATCGTGTAACCCCTTCGGGGCTTTTTGGAGGGAAACACCGACGAAATAAATTGATGATTCCAGAATCCGTCATACGAAACAGTCTCGGGGCGTCGCGTAGGGTGTATTTATTCACTAGTGTGTTCACAAGCGTGTTTACTAGTGTGCTCAAAGCGGAACGGCAGGAGCTATGCGACATATACACGCACCGCATTCTGACACTATCAATAGTACAGCATGTACAGCAGCAGGCTCTGCCTAGACCGTCGATAATATCGCAAGTCTCTTTTCTTAGGTCTATGTAAACGGGCCTCCAAAGGCCCTCAACCCATCTACGACTGGACACCCCTTTTGGGGGACAATTTACTTGGAATTAGTAGTGGAAGGGCTCTTGGGGGCGCTAAAAGGGTCAAGAACGGCACTCGCGTTTTTAGGGCACAAATTATTGAAATTGTGTAGAGGATAATCTTTGCGGTACGAACATCGTAAAAAAACGTTCAGTAATTGTAGCGCCCTGATGACCCTGGTACTAATAATAGCTACCGTAGCACCAACGGGAGTCGCCGACCTGTATATCCTTACTGAGGGCGTACACCCCCCGTGACACTCGCGATCAGAATATTACACACAGCTTGCAAACATGAGTGTCGACGAAATCCTCGATCTCACTGCTGCACTGTGTGTTATTTTCTGATAAAAACACACATACGATAATTTTAGCGGTGTGCCCTGAGCGCTCCTCGGCTTTGCTTACACTTTTATTTTGCGTTTTCGTGCTTGCTCGTAATGAGGAACAGCTCTCGGTCCGAAACTCCCTCATCGTGCTCCCCGATCTCTACTGCACTGGGGGCGCCTCGACAGCGCTCGTGCGGTGGCCTGAGTCAAACGTGGTTACCGTTCAAAAGTGGGTCAACATACTATTTTTAACCCTGGGACCCCCAACATCCTTGGTTCGATTCTCAGTGTGGCCATTTTCTTCTTTTTATGTTTTTCAACTTGAAAAGTGTACACGTACACGTAGCAGGTACTTTTTCAACCTCTAAACACGTCAGCTGTGAGTTCCATCATTTTAGGGTCGAAACTCATCTTGGCAAGATGCGTGATACACCGGCCGCTCGCTGGTACTACGGATGTTGTGAGGGTGAACAGCATCAACAGCAAACGGAAATAATGTCGGCGACTACACGTACTTTATACCCAGGTAGTGAGTTGTTATGCTTCGTCACAGTGTTAACAGCAACATCTTAAATACGTATTGTACATTTTTTCGGGGCCGAAAAAGTCGAAAACATTTTGGCGTTGTCGCGAGCATATGATATGATACAGCTGTCTTGCTGGTACTGGATATCACCTGTGTACTCGTGTCGTCGCGTAGGTAGTGTATGACGTGCGAACAAGGGCATGATATTATTACGAGTACTCTCGAAGTGGTGGTGGTGGTGGTGGTGGTGGTGGTGGTGGTGGTGGTGGTGCTGCTGCTGCTGCTGTAGGCCCAAGGAGGAAAAACGTCAAAGGGCGTAGATGAGAGCGATAGCTGGAAATGGTCTTCGAAGAATTCGGGTCGGCTTCCTTCGTCGTGCTGCTTCCGAGAGGACAACTGCTGTGCTCTTGCTCTTACTCTTGCTGTTGATTTGGCTTTGGCTTTTGCATCCTACCCATTCTGCCAGATGGCTATCTTTTCTCTCTTGGTTTTCAGTGTCTTCTTTCTCTTCGCTCAAAATATGTTTTTGCTCCGTATGAAACTCCTTGGCGGTACTCCGCCGCATTAACCACAGTGTATACACCCTCTTGTCATTACGGGCATGCGCGGAGAAGCAGGTGGCGTCAGCCCGCCGTGACGAAGCCCCAATGTAGCGAACGTACCAGGTACTATTAACATGATATTTACCCGATCATTTTACTCATGCGCAGGTGTTGGGTGAGGAATGGAGATCCTCAAGCAACCCCCCTCAGAAGGAAAATGGTGTCCTTTTTTTTTACTAATGTAGCATGAGTCATCTCGATCTTTCTCGATCGCGTTTTTTGGGCCCCAAACGAGTGTTAAGAACAAAAAGAGAACTCACCAAGTGGTCCTGGAGGTCTCTGGCCACCACTGGTCGTTCCGGCTTGAGAGTCTGGATGACTAAGGTAGGCATGCCAAAAAACAAAAGATCGAAAATGCAGGGGGGGGGGGGGGGGGGGGGGAGGGAGGCAGAACAGATTTATTTGCTGGTGTAGCGAAGAAACACGCGGACGGGAGAGGGGGGGGGGGGGGGGGGAGGGGGGGGGGGGAAGGGGGGGGGCAAAATGGGCTGAGTGTGCACAACCGACCACGAAAAACAGAACGAAAACCGATGTAGGACGCCAATATCAAAAACCGATAGGGAGTAAGAGAACCGATTTAAAAAGAAAACGAAAACGAAAACCGATATTAAAGATCAATATCGAAAACCGATATAAAAAGAAAACGAAAACGAAAACCGATATAAAAGGCTCATGTCGAAACGACATCAAAAACTGGCATCGAAAACGGACATAAAGTAAAACCAAAACGAAAACGGACATGGAGCACGAACATCGAAAGCCGATATAAAAAAACCGATACCGACCGATCTCGAGAACCAAAACCGTATCGGAAGAAAGTAAGGAAAGCGCAAAGGAAAATTAAACTGAAGACGACGGCAAAAAGTCGATCAGAAAACACAATCATTAATAGCAAGAGGGCCGTTGGAGCATGCCCCTCTCTTGAGTTGTAAACCGAAACAGATGGTCCACCAGCGCGATCTCGCGAGGCTGTATACAGGACGCCCGAACCTGTAAGCGGCATAGTGTCCCCACGACGGAGTCCCAGTACTAGACGAACAACACGTGCTTTCTCTGGATAAAAATACATTCAAAAGCACATAAAACTCCACAAAAAAAAAACGTTACAGCAAAATGTTCGGGTCCTTATCCGGTACGCATTTGTGTGCCATGCCGTGCCACAACAACTGGTAAAGCCACTCCTGATGGATCCGCAAGCGTTATCTCACCAGACTGTAGGACGCCTGAGTCCGACAGGGGCATGGTCCCCACGACGGAGTCCCAGTAGTTCACGAAGAGCATGTGTTTCCTGTTGCTGTCCAGCTCGAGGTAGCAGGTGCTGCGGGAAGGGGAGGCGGGGAGATTCAAATGCCGGGCGAAAGGAGGAATGTGGCGGTGAATAAACTCGACCACAACAAACAAGTAACCGACGGCAATCGAATAACACCACCAACAACATCAACATCGGCATCAATATCAACTTCAAGCTTGAGAAACAGCGTAATTCTTTCGTACGTCCTCACCTCTTTCCCATAGCGCTCTGCGTCTGCAGGTGAGTGAGCTTGCCACACGTGGGCGATACGGCAAAGCAAGCCACCTGCCATCCACGAGCGCAACAAAAGCGGACACAAAACGAAAAGAAGAAAGACAGGACCCAAAAATAAGACGGACGGCAAAACAAACAGAAGCAGACAGAAAGAGGGAAAAAGGACAATTAAATTCGACGCAAGGAAAACAATAGGCGTAAACAGAAAGAAAAGCACGACCCAAGAATAGGACGGACGGGAAAAAAAACAGAGGACAGAAAGGGGGAAAAATCGGTCAGCGAAACTCGGCACAAGAAAAAAAAAGATACGTGAATCAGAAGAAAAAAAACACGAGCGGACATAGGGCACAAAAAAGTAGAAACGAAAAAAATTGAATGGAAACGGAAAAAAAAAAAAAAAAAAAAAAACTTGAAAACAAAACGGCGCAGAAGGCTAGTTTACCGCTCATGAACGACAAAAACGGACGGAAACACATCACCGACCGGAAAAACAAAAAAAAAAAGTCAGCAAACCGAAGGAAAAAGAATACACAAATTAACATGCAAACGGAAACCAAAAAACGAGCATAAAACAAAAACAATGCACCGAAACACCAAACGAGGCGGAAACAACCACCCCCCCCCGCCTCCCCCCTCCCCGGAACCACACGCGAACCATAGAAACCAACAAACGGGATTGTTTCTGCCCAAATCAACAAAACGGGACTGTTTTCGGACAATCATTCGCCATCACGCAAGCTCCTACACAAAAGCGTGTGCTCTTGTTGGGTTGGTGCCACTCTTGCTGTAATGGATCGGGGTTGGTTTATCACAGCCCCTTAAACCTGCCAGCCCGGTGGGGAGCATTCAACTGACCACCTACCATACACATTACACGGCAGAGGTAGTCATCTAGGCTATGCACTAGGGGGGATGTTATTATATACCCCCGATCTTTCACTTCCGGGTTTCCACCACTCGCACGAGCCCCTTCTTACCCCCACGTAACCCAAACAAATTTAGGCGATTTTTTGGGGGGCGCAGCCTAGCTTAACCATTCCGCTCGCGGATTACCACAGTATCGCTAAATGAAAACTGCACGAGAAAGCAGTAAAAGACCCCAAATGAGCAGACAGGGGGGGGTCGGTCGCTCGCCGCGAGCGAGTGAGTGACCTCCAGCCACCGCAAAAAAAAAAGGGACCCGAAAATGACTCCCCCCCCCTACCGTACGCAGCCTTGGTCTGCACCATTTTTCTGTACCTTATTGAGGCTGGCGGCTGAGGCCAAGCAAGGTACATTTTTTTTTTTTTCCTGGCGCTCTTCACTTTTACGACGGCAGCCTTTGCGAGACGTCTGGATTGTTATCTAGAGGATAAGAGTATGGAAATCGGGGAATATTTGATGCGTTAGTTTTAAGGTTGTTGACCAAATTTTCCACAAAAAAAAGAAAAAAACATGTCGGATTTTCTCCGGACAAAGTTCTGTGGGTAGGGTTGGGATTGGGGTTAGGGGTTGGGTTAGGGTCTAAAGTAGTGTTTTGCGCAGTTTTTTTATATTTTCCGTCTCACAATGCTGCTAACCACACGTGGGCCAAACCAAATCCCCCGATTTCCATACTTTTATCCTATATAAACATCCCAGAATCGCGGTAGAGTCGGGTGGCTCCTTGAGTAGTTCTATACCTCACACATGACCTTGTCTTGAGCAAAACCGAGAGCGCAAAACCGGATGACCAAACTCACAGCCAAGGTACGCAAATTACTCAGATCGGGAAACAGACGACGAAATCATGTGCATTCCGACGACTTTGAGCTAAGGAGCCCCGTCATACCGAAAATATTGTTTTGACCAGAAAGCGCTACCTCTATCTTAGTACTCGTCGAGGCTCCTAGCCCCTTCAGGAGGAGCTCTCTCTATACCCTACCAAAAAAACTGTTTTTGACAACAAAAAAAGGTGCAAGACGATGAAAATCTCCTTGGCCTTTCTATATAGGTGGTCGCCCCGGTGGTGTATCAGGCTATCCTCGAGCCTCTGGTGAGGGTCAGTTCGTGAGTTCGAGTCCCCCCGAGTGCATACTCGAAAAAAATCGTTGGGACTTTTTATCTTGTGCACGAGTTGACTTGCGGAAAGCGCGAGAGCGTGGGTTAGCAACACTCGACGAAAAATCGACGAGCAGTGGGATTGCTGAAACCTATGCGCGATAAAACTTGAAGGCAAGAACCGGGGGGGGAGAGGACGACACCTGTGACCACGGCTTGTCCAGAAGCTGGAAAGTAGAAGTGTGAGGAAGAAAAAAGAAAAAAAAATAGGCACAAAAGCAAAATACACAGTACAGTATTGCAAAACAAGAACCGGCATTCCGACGATTCGGGATTATAATCGTTTCGGGGGGCACCCATACAGGCTAAAAGACCGACGAGCGCGATCTAATCAAGCGTCCATGGGAAAAAAAAAGCTCGAGGCAATCCATCCGAGTGTCGTCATCCCTCACACTTTTTGCCTCGCAGCTTCCTGCAGTGCAGCTCGAACACGTCTCCCGCAACACCAGCAGCTCGGATTGCTTCATGTCGCCGATGACAAATTCGTCAGTTTTTTTCTTTTTCGACAATTGTTGCGTCTCAAGTCCCTAACGTGTTGAAGGAAAAACTCGTGCTACGACAAAGGTAGCACTTCTGGGCAAAAAACGCGTTCTGAACGACGGTGCTTCTTAACCGAAAGCCGTCGGAAAATTCAGTTTTTTTTTTTTTTTCGTTTACGTAAAACCGTCGGTCCTAACCGGTGCTTCTTAACCCCTTTACAGCTGGAACCCGTTTTTGGGGACAAATTTACATGGAATTAGTATAGGGAGGGGTTTGGGGGCTCTAAAGGGGTTAACCCAAAACCGTCGGAATTTCACTTCCTTTTGTCTTTCCATTATCTATATAAAACCGTCGGAACGTCGGCATCTTTTCATTTTTCCTTTGTAACTCGAAGTCTATGGGATGGTTCATCGGCTGGCACTTCTTCATTTTTTTCTCAAAATCAGTTTTCGGGATGGGGAATAAAGCTCGCGATACTAGGAGCCTCACAAAAAAAAAGGGGGATGCACTAATACCGTGGCATGAGTCGGAACCCTGTCCTCCAGAAAATAGTTCAGGAGGCCAAAGCTTGGGGGGGGGGGGGGTACTCAGTTTGTGCATGGCCGCAGTCGTATGATCATAGACCCTCGCATCCCTACGATCCCAGGACTGGGCACGTCGGGTTTTCACCAACCAAGCGGACATCGCTTGCACCAAGCGCCAGGCGCCGTGAGGTGTTCGGCGAGTGGCATGAAGGGGGGTGTCACGTTTGGAGCCTTTTCTTGCAGTGGCTCGCGGGGTCGCTCCCTCGCGCGAGCGACCCCCCTGCCCCTTTGCAACCTTTGAGAGCTTGGCGCTGGTATAATAAACAGAGAGAGAACGATATGAATACCCAATGGAATGGCAAAAGCTACTCGTACGCTGCGCCAAAAATAAATCTCTCAAGTTAATTTCCTCCGTGAGGTACAGACTCACTCGTGCGAGTGTCTCAGCTCGGTAGAAAAACGGGGGATAAATCCTAACATCATCATAACATCTCCCCAACCGTAGCTTTGGCCAGGAGAAAAAAAAAACGCTACTTCTCTTGTAGTAGCACACGTCACCTGGTGTAGTTTGCTTACCGATACTTCGGTGGTGAGAGTCGTTTCAAACTACCGAACGAAATTTCCAACAACTTGGCAATTTCGGCAAGAAAAAATGGGCAACACTTTCCAAAAAGACCACAATATTTTCTATCGCGAAACACTGCGCACTTGGCGAGTTTTGGGATATTTGGCAAGTTTTTGTCAGCAGAACTCCCTCAGATTTTATCCAAACTCCTCACAGCAGCAGCAGGAAGCCAACGGCACACCGACGCTCTCTATGGAGTAAGTGCTGGCGCACAGTCCATGTACCTCAGAGGTTGGCAGTCCTTCCAGCCCGGTCAAATTCGCCTAGGGAAAGCTGGGGCGGCTGCTGTTTGTGATGATGTTTCAGCACCCGCTCAAAACGACGCCCATGTGGCACCTACGCGGGTCTCACGGCCAGTGTCGTCAGCCCTATCGTAGCTGCTGCCAATGACACCGTGTATCCTCCGTACCTCCCGCTATTACAGGAGTTAGACCAAGTTTAGCATCGGGCGTCGTGGCGTGGTCTGGTTTGTACAACCTTGCCTTAGCGTTATTGGCCTAAAATGGCAAACGAAATGGCAAATCTCACTTTCCAAGAACCTGCCAACGAAGTGGAACGAAAATATCAAAAAAAAAAACTATGGCAGGATTTTTGCTATTGTGGCAAGTCCAAATTTAAAAAAACTTGCCAAATTGGCAATAAACATGCCAAAATGTCTCGTTAGATATGACCCTTGTATTTGGCGGTCATTTTTACTTTTTTCCAGCCCAACTCGTCGGAACGTCAAAAAAGACGATATGCCCCCCTCAGCGTTACACTTTGGTCCAGTAGACAGGGCGGTTTGCTTCGACGTTTTCTTCAAGCTCTTCGAAATTCGCCATAATTTACGTGAAAAAAGCATCTCAGTTTTGTGCGCGGATCTTATTTACGTCAAATTCGCATAATCGGTGACTTCCAAAGCCTACATAGACTATTACCGCATACGCGGAGAAAACACGAAAATAATGGGCATCTCAAGCGAAATTGCTCGCGAGCTTGGGCTATTGGGTCAAAAAAGCTCGGCAAGACGACTTTCGCCGAAAATCTCGACCTAACAGCCGTCTATAGAGTTGCATACAAAGTCACCGAGCACCGGCAGCAGACTGACTACAAACACGACTTCTGTGATGACGCACAGCAACCTCCTGGAGAAACAAGACGCCGGACTGAGCTATGTTATAATCTCACGAGTTGCATTTGCATCTTACCCACTCACTGCAAGGAGGAAGGGGGGGGGCGTGCTCGTTTGCTGCTCGCCTTAGTCATTTGACCATTGACTGTTCGCCTTAGTCATTTGACCATTGACCACGCACCCCTTTCGAGGCGAAGCACCGTTCTTACTCCTGATAGAGACACTTCCAACGTTTGGGCGCTCATTATGCTTCTTCCATATATCACATAGAAGCAGTTTGCTTATATGCTATCCCCGTCCTGTTTCGCCGTCTGCGGCCACCATCTATCTCCAAGGATAGCGATCGTTTTCTCGCTACTCTCCATTATGAAACTCTTCCATGTCACACCCGTCTAATTTCCCCATCTTCTCCTCTAACGCATCCCGTTCCTCCTTGTATATTCACATTCTTTTACTATGTGAGTCCTACTCCCTATTGTTGTGCCACACGGGCACATATTTGTAGCCACGCCCTCCTCCTCCCGACTACTTGTACAAGTATTTGTATATCTCTTCTTTCTGGTAGGCCAGGTCCGCTACACGAAATCGCAGTTTCAGCTTTTTCGCGTAGTCCATTGGGCCGTGCAGATACGTCACTGCAAGGAGGGGGAGAGGTCCGTCTCCATGTGACAAAGGGGGGGGGTAAATTAGTTATCACAACGGAGTTGGACAAGTATCAGAAGTGTCGGATGTCGAAATGAAAGAACGTTTTTTACTTTTCGGTACGACAAGGTAAAAAAAACTTCGGAAACGATAACGAGAACGATAACGATAATTATCGTTATCGAATAGTTTGTCGTGTGAAAACGAAAAATTCTAAAATAGAACAAAAGTCCCTGCTGAATGTATGTCACCAGCCATCAGATCAACAAGCCGCCGTTGCTGCTGCTGTGGCGACTACGGCAACAGCTGCTGCAGTAGTAGTCAGAGCGCCCAAAGGATCTCATAAGTTGCACCCCAGTCGTTGAAAACTCGACGTGCTCCATCCCGACATCGTATCATACGGACGCGAGGGTCAATTGTCATAATACTACGACTATACAAGAAACGAGTAACCCCCCCCCCCCCCCAGCCCCAACATTGTACGCTAGTGTACCCGGTGGTCCATTGTAGTGGGCAAAACAAAACGAAACAACCACGCTCGATTGCGCGAGTTCGAGCTCCCCCACTGTGGCCGCCCTATAATCCCAGGGGAGTTGCCAGTGGAAACGGGAGGGGACAAAACACTTGTGAAGACTAGAGGGAAAAACAAATAGCCACCGCGCAATTAACCCCGCAAGTAGCAAGAGGAAAAAACTCTTGTAACAGCTGAATGGGGAAAAAAATTACCCAACGCACAACCAACCTCGCAAGTAACTAACAAAGCAAGAGGTGGACACTTTTGTAAAAACCAGAGGGAAAAACAATTACCCACCGCGCAACCAACCCGGCAAGCAGCAAAGGGACGGGACAAAATTCTTGTAAAAACTAAAAGGCGAAACACAATTAGCCACCGCGAAAGTAACCCGGCGGCAAGTAACAAAGCGAGGGGACAACAAATTTCGTAAAAACAAGGCGGAAAGCAATTTATCCACGGCGCAAATACCCTGGCGAGTAACAAAGCAAGAGGATTACACGCTTGTGAAAAGTAAAAGGGAAAACAATCAGCCACACCGCCCTTGTGACCGAGCAGGTAACACCGACCAGCCTGAACGAGCTCATAGCTTAGTCTAGACAAGGTTCCACACCCGACGCAGGCTACGATAGAGGTGCGTGCTTTTTTAGTACTACTCCTCATTTTTGGGAGCGCTTCTTAAGACCTCCCCCAAAAACCGATTTAATGAAAAAAAAAAAAAAAATGCTACCGGATGAAACGTCTCACGGCCTAGGTTTACAACTAAAGTCGCGTCAAGGAAAATTGCCCGCTTTCGACGATTTGGGCCAAGGAGCGCCACACCTTCAGAACATGGTTCAGAAAAGAGGGCGACCTCTGTCGCAGTTTCGGTCTACGCCGGATGTAGACCACCGACCCCCACATGATCATCCAGATCTTTCAGGACAGACATGTATATCAAGAACCAACGCTTAAACGGGTAGGGTGGATCGTAACTGGACCAAGTCCGGCGGAAGGCTGTTTCCTCATGGCCGGGGGTTTGTTAGTGGGTGAGCTTTTGCGCAAGTCCCACACTACCCGAGAGGATGACGTTTGCGGGTGGGTATCCCCACCGCACCTAAGCCCCCGCGAACGGGTCGGGTCGACATGCTCACGCATCCGTGGGCAATGGTAGCGTGCGCTGCTGGCGTAGTCACGGTCTCCGCCGGTACATAGGGAGTGGGTTCGAGCTTGCGCAAGTCCCACACTACCCGGAACGATGCCGTTCCGGGTGGCTACCTCCGCCGCACCTGATCCTCAGGGGTCAGGTCGGGTTGACATACTCACGCATCCGTACACAACGGCAGCTTGCGCTGCCGGAGTAGCAACTCGGACCGCCGGCAGGGACAGCTCGCGCTATCGTTATCGCGGGAACCGCAAGGACACGCCAGCTATAATGGCACTGGTTGGCGAATACGATTGAGTTCAACTGAAGCACGACCATGTAAAGAAAGGCGCGTGCTTCGATAGAGGTAACTTTTTTTTTCACAAAAAAAAAACTGTTCCTGGCTGACGGGGCTCCTTAACCCAAAGTTATCCGAACTTATTTCTTGCTTTTTGCAGGATTTTTCGTTGGACACCTAGGCCATGGGATTGTTTGTCGGGAAGGACTTTTCGCTCTCTGGAAATTCAGGTCTAGGGTGATGTATTTGATGAAGAGCTCCGAAAAAAAAGAGTCCCCCGCAAAAAAAGGCGCACTTGTACTGTATCATTCTTAGCCCCCTTTAGGGCCCCCAAAACCCCTCACTATACACTAAACCCAAGGATTTTTGTCCCCCAAACGGGTCTCCAGTTGCAAAGGCGTTAAGCTTTACTTCCCCCCCATCTCCCGGAGGATTGCAAAAATACCCTAAAACAAAACATGTATGGTCTAGCCCATCGTACCGGGTGGGAGCCGTACGAGATTTGCTCGACAAAGACGAGTTCGTAGGTTTTTGCTTAGTCCATGTTATTCGCGCGGAAAGGCAACCATCACCCATCAACGTAAAACAAATCGTCTGGGCAGCATGAACGATCTTTGAAATCCGCCCGACCTCTTCGCTATCCTTCTCAAATTATTTTTCGAGCTCTCACTCCATTTTTTTTTTTTAAACGAAACGTTGGTTCAGTGATGAACGGGCTATAACCACGGTAGTTCCGACAAGTAGATCGATATCGTAAATCCGTACTACAGCAGTCGTACTGCACGCTGAGCACTCTGTGGCAACAGGATGATGTTGCCTACCCGGCATTTCTCAAGAGTTATCACATAGTCATGTACTTACCTTGCAAAGGGAATCCGTCTCTGATTGCAACTGGTTTCGTTCCTAAAAACGGGCGGGGGTTGGCTCAGCTTTACCTTCCAACTGGATTGTCCCAAACCCTGTGCAAGCAACTATCGGCCAAAAGACAACTTCCCAAAGAGATACATAGGATAAACGCTTCTGCTGCACGTACGAATCCCACGTGCTTTTGGGGAGGGGCGGGCCCAAGCGAACCTTCCAAACATGTTTTACATACTGTACATGGGTTAAAACGTAACGCATGGCACATGGTCGAGGTGCGCCCCTTTTTTCGGCTGGAAGGCCTAAAAAGTGGGGTTGGGGCAGTTTTAACTTCCAACTGGATTACTGTCCCATAATCTGGGCAAGCAAGTTTTGGCAAGCCGCAAGTTTAAAAGGTGTTAGCGAAAAAAAGGATTCTACGTACCAATTGACGCGGGCTCCGATAGAGGCGCGGCACGTTTTTTCTGAGGTTTCCTTAATTTGGGAGCTCAAGACCTCTCTAAGGCAAAAAATGATTTGGAGAAAAAAATTAAAACCGCGACGAGCTACCGGGTGAAAAATCCCAGGGCCTTGCGCTAGGTTTACAACGAAAATTGCGTTAAAAAAAAAATAACCTATTTCCGACGATTCTGAGGTTGCCTCAATTTGGGAGCTTAAGACCTCTCTAAGGCAAAAACTGATTTGGAGAAAAAAACCAAAACCGCGACGAGCTACCGGGTGAAAATCCCAGGGCCTAGCGCTAGGTTTACAACGAAAATTGCGTAAAAAAAAAAATAACCTATTTCCGACGATTCTGAGGTTGCCTCAATTTGGGAGCTTAAGACCTATCTAAGGCAAAAACTGATTTGGAGAAAAAAACTAAAACCGCGACGAGCTACCGGGTGAAAAATCCCAGGGCCTAGCGCTAGGTATACAACGAAAATTGCGTTACAAAAAAATAACCTATTTCCCACGATTCTGACGTTTCCTCAATTCGGGAGCTCAAGACCTCTCCCAAAAACTGATGTCATGGAGAAAGAAAATGAAGCCGCTACTACTGTGTATACCGGATGAAAAATCCCAGGGCCTAGCGCCAGGTATACAACAAAAATTGCGTAAAAAGAAAAATAACCTATAATTTCCGACGATTTTGGGCTTAACGCCTTTACAACTGGAAACCCGTTTTCGGGGACAAAATTACTTGGATTTAGTACGGGGAGGTGTTTTGGGGCTTTGAAAGGGTTAAGGAGCCCCCCGTCATGCAGAAACCATTTCGGACGAAAACTGCTACAACGTACCTCTATCGTAGCACGCGTGAATTCCAAGTGCCTTATGGGGGGGATCGGTACCACTGCACCTTCCGAGGAGGTTTTTTACATACAGCAGGTTTTAAGTAACCCTTTCAGCACCGCCACTGCCGACAAGGGGACAACGTACTCGGAGTTAGGCTACAGTGGGATTAGTTTAGGAGTTGGAATTGGCTTAAACGTGCCACATGATACGTGGCACAACGTGCGCCTTTTTTTTCCCGAGGGTCCTCGCTCGACGAACTCCATATCTCACCCAAAAGCTGATATAAAACAAAAAATATGCTACATTTTTCTTATATTATATATACCTGGTATATATATTTATCTCGTCCCATCCAATATCTTGGCACTTTCTCATTCTCATTCTCCCTTCCTAGACGGTAACTCAGGTCCAGGGCCACTAAGCAGGCTCTTCGCTCTCCCCTACCCACTACGGTACGCGCCATCATTGTTGCCGCGAGCAGACTTCAGCCCTTCCTTCCCTCGTCGACTCACATCAAATTGCAGAGAAAATCCGGCAATCAATCTCATGGCCTAGCCACATAACAAAAAAAAACTGATGTGCAACACAACAACGATATTCCGACGATTTTGGCAAAAAAAAAAAAAGCTCCGTCATTCAGGGGAAAAGGCCTGAGAAATAATCGCACCACATGCTCGTGACACAACGAATCAAAGGCCCAACAATGTGGCCTTGGAGCGAGGCCTGGCTTTTTTCTTTACTACTGTGAGGGGGGGGGGACGGGGACGCGTCTCCCCCTGAGCGCCTCCCCCCAGGCGACGGGCTCCCTGCAGCTCGAGGAGCAAGAGCCCTCTGGGCCGGCCCACGGGGAGTATGTCGAGGGGGAGAGCCCCCAAACCGGAGCTTCCAGCCCACCCTCGGCCCCACCCCCCGTGCTCCGGGGTATCCTCACTGACGGCCTCTGAAACAGGATACCGCCCGATGTACGAAATTGCCTTGCCCCCCCCCCCCGGGTCGGGGTAAGCGCTCTCCGGAGGAACGACGCGTGCGGCGATAGAGGTAGCGCTGTTAATGTGAAATGGTGTCTGAATGACTGGGCTTCGTAACGCATTTACAATTGGAAACTCCTTTGGGGGAAAGCTATTACTTGAAGCTAACATAGGGAGGGATTTGGGGGGGCTCTCAAGGGGATAACAACCCCAAACCGTCGGAATTTCGGAATTTCGTTTTTTTTTTTTTTGATATGTTTACCTGTCATACCCCGGGCATAAAATTGTCCATCGGGTGCAGTAGAGCTTTCTCCCCCCCCCCGTAAATCAGTTTTTGGGAGGAATACGGAGCTCCCCAGGTAACATGCCTCAGAAAAATAGTGGTTCGCCTCTACCGTAGCTTGCGTCGAATGCTGTTCCAGAGGGCCTCAGAGAGGATATCCCGGACGATGGGGGGGGGGGGGGTTGAAGCTACGGTTGGGGGGGTCGACCCCTCGACATATTCCCCGTGGGCCGGCCCAGAGGGCTCCTGCTCCTCGAGCTGCAGGAAACCCGTCGCCTGGGGGGAGGCGCTCTTTGGAGACGCGTCCCCGTCTCCCCCTCCGCGAGAGGGGAGCGCGTCGTTGTCCATCTCCTCACTCGCGGCAAGCGCGTCGTCGATCACTTCCTCCGCAGGGGAAGACGCGGCGCTCTCCACGTCTTCGGAGCACTGGTACCGGCTGTCGCGGCGTCTGCCGTGCCTGTCCTTACCCCGAGGCTCAATCGTTCCTGAATACACTTTTTGGGAGAGGTACGGAGCTCCTCAGGTATGCTGCCTCAGAAAAATAGTGGTGCACCTCTACCGCAGATTGCGTCGAATGCCGTTCCAGAGGGCCTCAGAGAGGATACCCCGGAGGACGGGGGGGCGGGGTGGAAGCTCCGATTGGGGGGGTCGACCCCTCGATAGTCCCCGAGTTCCCTTTTCTGTTCCCCTGATGTCCCACTTCAGACGGCCTCGAAGAGGAAACCCCGGAGGACGGGGGGCAGGGCCTGGGGGGGGTGGAAGTTCGGGTTGGGGGTCGACCCCTCGATAGTCCCCGTATGCCCCATTCCCCTCGTTAATCTGCGGAAAGTGATAGCTCTCGCGCCTGTCGATTTCGCCATTCGCTGGGGTTTCCTGTAGTCTGTTTCCCGTCTTCTGTTCTTCGTTTGTGGTTTTCCGCTTTAGCTTTTCCTGAGGCTTCGTAGCCTCGCAGGGTAGAGGTGTGGGAGTGGGTTTCGAAGAGCTCCATCTTCGAGTCGTGTTCTAGACCGTGGAACCGGTGCTTTTCCGAATCTTCCATATTTCTGCATACACGGCTTATCAGGGTGGGCTAGTGTTATGGTATTGCCCTGGGATCCTAACAAGGCGTAACATCTAGGAATTATTTTGAAAGGGAATCGCATGCCTTTGAAGGAATGTGCGTGTAGGCAAAAGAGGAGTATGCGTTTGCTCATCGGACTCGCAACGCGTTCAGCGTATAGTTCTATCCGCGGCTTGTGGGATTAACACTACATCCTACTAGATATTGGAAAAAAAAAAACAGAGATGTCAGATGACGGCCTGTCAAGGGAAAACGTCCAGCGGTCAAGGGTGTTAAACCGATCGCTCAACACTAAAATCTAGTAGTGTGGGGGGCAATCAAGTAAAATTATTGGAAAATCGCCGTCCCGACATCTTTGACAGTTAGTGACGTCGGGGAAAATGAAAGTCCAGCCCGAGCCCGCTGAACAATCTCATGGTGTCTTATAGATATCGTATAGTACCAAAATATGGCCCCTCCTATCCTATCCTAAAGGAAAACGAACCCTGCGGTAACAAAAAAACTATCCGAGATAACAGAGCAAAAAACCGATTATTTGCTACTATACGATTTTTCAGTTCATCCTCCGGCGGATAGGGGAAACTAAAGCGTAACCCCTTCGGAAACCAGAACCCCCAAACCTCGAGATCCCTACACTAATTTCAAGTAACCTGTCAAAAACAAAAAACGGATTTCCAGTTGCGAAGGCGTTAAGCTCACCACACTTCCACGTATTTTCATGCACGGGTCCGTGTGCCCATCAAAATTCAATCGTGTTGAAAAAAAAAATTGCTACGTAGTGTATCGTATTTTTTGTATATTTCCGGATATATTGTGTACCAGGTAGCTGTTTCAGTTGAGTGGCCCAGTCAGTCAGTGTGTGTGTTTGTTCTTGGCACTAAACTGATACCCCCACCCATATAAAAAACGCGTGCTACGATAGAGACAGGACTTTTCGTCTGATTTTTTTTTTGAGTGACGAGGCACAATCGTCGGAAATTAAAGGCATTATTTTTGTTTTTTTGTCGTTGTGTACCTATAGGCCATGGGATTTGTTAAATTAAAGGTGGGGGTCATCCGGTAGCAGTTTCTATTTTTCTTCAAAATCAGTTTTTGGGCGAGGTCTTTTTCTTCTGACGTTTTTCAACTTGAATCATCGGAAATAACAGGCATTGTTTTTGTTTTTTCTCGTTGTGTACCTATAGGCCATGGGATTTTTCATCCGGTGGCAGTTTCTATTTTTCTCCTTAACCAGTTTTTGGGAGAGGTCTTACGCTCCTAAGTTCAGAAACGTCAGAAAAAAAGTGGTGCGCCTCTATCGTAGCACGCGTCTAACGGATATATAGCGCAACCAGTGTCCGTGCCATTGGCTCCTCCTATCCCAGAGAGAGACGAGCCCTGCGGTAACAAAACTACCAGAGGTAACACATAGCAAAAAAATGCAGGTGATATATTGGCTAGGGGCTATGTGTGCGATGCCGAACGCAATGAATGCGGGCGGGGGGGGGACCACGAGCAAACGGCTAGCACACCAGATCTACGAGCAAGGAAGAAATAAAACAATAGTACGAAAGAAACGAAGAATATGAAAGGAAGAAAAGAAGAATAAGGAAGAACGAAAAGAATAATACGAAACAAGGAATGAAAAAAAAACAAGAAGGGAAAAAAAAGGAAGAATGCGAAAGAAAGGAAGACCAGGAAAGAAAGAATGAATGAAGAAAAAACAAGAACGAACAAAAAAAATGAAAAAATGGACAAGAAAAGAAAAGTCAGAAAAAAATTGGTTAAAAAGTGTTACCCCCGTTCTCACTTATCATACGACCCACACCGTATAATACAGCTTCCAACGGCATGCCAGGTACTTGCGTCGGCGAAAACGCCAAAAATTGGAAATTCCGAATACTCTCTGGTTGGTGTAGATGTGCGAATTATTTCAACCTCAAAATCCAAGTCCCCCCCATAGTGCATTCCGAGGTCAGTCGACAAAACAAAAACATGTATCGCCAGCCCAAAGGACGAGACAGCGTGTTTTTTTTGCTGTGGAGAAAAACAACAAACACAAAGCAAACACACTCACACACAATGAGAAGAAAACACACCAGCAAAAACCATCGAGAAGAGTATAACCCGGACAAAAATGGGAAAAAAAAAGAAAAAAAAAAAACTGGAAAATACACATTTTGCAACACCCCTTTGCGACCTCAGAGGGAGAAAAATGTTGGAAAAATTGAAAAAAGTCATATTTACAACCTAGTGGTTACCCTCGAACGCTGCTATTGATAGAGTTGGTTCTGGGGTTCGAATCCCACGTGGGTGGGTCGGCTTTAAAAGGTTTCTATGAGCGGTATATACCGATATATTGGTTTATGCTTGGGGACAAGTTTGATATAATAACTGGTGTTGGTGTGTGTACCCGTTACATCTGAGGAGATGCGATGGAACCCATGGTTCTCCGAACGGGTACAATAACTTGGCATGTGATCGTGACTCCGGGGTCACGTATGCCATACATGGCAACAAGGCAATGCCCCACATCTCAGTACTTTAATTTACATCTATGACAATTTGTATAATTTCTCTTATTCTCCTTGCATGATGGCGCCCCGGGCATCGAGAGGACTCCCCGTGAACCAGCCTACACCCTGCACTGGTTTTATCGACTACGATGTACCTGGTACCAGGTCCCAACCCTGCCAGAAGCCTAAGCCCTAACCTCAGCCCGAAGATCGTGAGGGGTGGGATCAGGGTGTGCATACATAAACATACAATACTTTGGGTAGGGTGCATGGCTTATATACGAAAAATATCGAAAAAAAGGGCCAGTTGACTGACATGACCATATTCAGCGGAGCACAAAAAAAATGCAATATCTTACCCACCCTACTTTTCATAAGGAATGAGGCAGGGGATGGGGGCTATACCAAAACCAAGAAAAATTATGTTGAAAAAAAAAAAGGAAACGGCACATTTTCTCGATTCGCACAGAAATCATAGCGCTCCGATTTTTTTTTTCACCCAACGTAATTCTAGAAGTACGGCTCCGTTTTCTCTTATTTGTGTGCTTCCCTGCCACAATGGTTATTTTTTGTTCCGTTTCAGGCATACACACACCAAAACAGTACGAATGATAATTAAGACTACACTTGATAACAAAATCTGTCCGTTTCTGTTTTTTGTTGATTGTCGAAAAACTCTCAAAACTGTCAGAGCAGCAGTGGGCACGGCTTGCTCTGGAGCTGCCGGCAGCAGTTTTGATACCACCCTACTGTAAATGAAACATTGGGGCATCCAGGCTACGATAGAGACACCAGGGTAGCACTTATTGGCTGAAACCGTTTCTTGATTGGCTAGGCTTTTTAGCCCAGAATCGCCCGAATTTCGCAAAAAAAAATTTGATGATTTTTGTTTCTATGTACAGGCCATGGGATTGGTTGTACATCGTGTACGAAGAACCCTTCTTTGGTCTCCTTTGCTCCCCTGCCACACTCGTTACTGTTTTCCGTGTTTGGGAATACTCACACCAAAAAAAGGACGGTTGATGAGACAACTACACCTGATACATATTTCGTCGTTTTCCGACTTTGTTGCTGTGTCTCGACAAACTCTCAAACGCCAAGAGCGGCAGTGGGTCAGAGACGCACATTATTGTGCATTTTCAACCATTTCACTCCAGTGACGTCATTACGGAGCACTAGGGTTAGGGCTAGGACAAAAATGTAGGACACCCCAGCGGGCACGGGTTGCTCTGGGGCTCCCGTGAAATTGCACGTACGTGCAAGGTGTTTTAGATTTGCACGTAAATTCAATAGCGATGAATGTATGGCGGCTCAATATGTCCAGGTCCGCACAAAACGACGGTTACGCTGCCCAGACCAACCCGACCCTAGACCCGACCCTAACCCTGACCCTAACCCAACCCTTTGGGGGGCTCTCGGTCTGCCCTCGAGGTCGGCAGGGGCTGTGCTGAGTTTACGTGCAATTCTAAAAACCTTGCACGTACGTGCAATTAAACGCCTGGTGGTTGCTCTGCAGCTTCTGGCAGCAGGCAGCAGTTTGACGCCACCTTGTTGTCGACGAGATCGCTAAGAACCATTGGGGTATACAGGCTACGACAGAGGTGCCAGCACTTTTTTTGGCTGAAACCTCGATGTCACTGCAACGGGTGCGCGTCTATCCGCCCACCTACCCGCCCACCCACCCACCGACACGTGCTCTTTTTTTTTTTTTGAAGATCCTCCGGTGGATGGGAGAAAAAAAAAAATACTCCCAAGCTCCCCAACAATTCCACGTTTTTTCGAGCATGTCGTGTGTCAACGTAACTCAATCGTACTCGCAATCCAGCGCGCCAGCTGGCGTGTCCTTCAGCTCCCGTGGGGGTCGTAAGCGACAGCGCATTTTTCGCTCTCTTTTTTTTTTTTCTTTGAATGACGAGGATCTTTAAACCCAAACTCGTCGGGATGCCATTCTTGTTTTGCAGCATGAAACTATTTGTATACCGACCCAGACTACGGTACGGGGGATCACTGTTGGGACCCTGTTTTTGACACGGGGGGCTCCCTCATGGTCACTCGCGCGAGCAACCCTTCTCCCGGTTACATTGCGGTATTCAGCTTTCGTGCTATTTTTTACGGAGATCCATTGTTAACAGGGGTCATTTAATGCCTATGGGGTCATAACTCTGTCAACTCTTCGTCGATAACGGTGAACGATAGCTTGGATTGTTCGTATAGGCCTTATGGTCACGGCGCAAAAATAAGAACAATAAAAAGTATTATGTTGCTGGCCGAGATATTGCGAAAATTATGAGAAGTTTCCGGTGAATTTTTTGCAACATGATAAGGCCTTCACCCCTGTTAACAAAGGATCTCCGTGCTACCTTGATGCTGGGATATCAAATCCGCACCGGAATGGTAAGCTACGCTGCGCGAAAAACAACCGCCTGCATGGTTTTGGCCCGTGAGGAGCGGAGTCACTTGTCGGAGTGTCTCAAACCCGGTGGCCAAAATATTGGTATTAACATCCTGTTATAAGGCTTAGGTTTGGGTAAGCTATGCTATCCCGCCGTTTCAGGGGGGGAGAGTGTTGTAAGGCTTAGTTTGGGTAAGCTATTGGTTAACCTTTTGCAAGTGGTCGAACGGGCTAACAACCCACAAATTCCTTAACAATCCCCCCTGCCAATTTTTCCGACCCATGCTACGATCGAGGTAGCACTTTCTGCCAAAATTTTCTTTCCGAATGACGGGGACTCCTTAACCCAAATTTTTGTCGAAAATAAACCAATTTTGTTCTGCACGATTCTTGTTTTGTCTTCAAGTCACTGGAATTTTTTCAACCGGTACAAGTTTTTATTGTTTATCTCCAAATCAGTTTTTGGGAGAGGTCTCAAAAGCTCTCAAATCGAGGAACCTCAGAAAAAAAAAGGGGGTTGCACCTCTATCGAAGCACCCGTCTGCCGTAGTCTGTGTCTACCCAGGCACTGGGAGGCTGTTGCTTATCCGGGGGTTCCACTTTCTGCATTAACTCAAAATTCGTTCGCGGCTAAAGAAGGCACAGAGGTCCTCAAGTGGGAACCCTCAGACAAATAACACTCCTCCTCTGTTGTAGCATGTGTCCACTCTACGTGGGCTATCGGACGTTCTGTAATGATATCGGGCTTGGTTTCAAGCCCAGATCGGACGTTCAACGGGCTTGGTTCCAAGCCCATATATGACGTTCTGTAATGATAACGGACGGGGTTCCAAGCCCATATTGCCCCCATCACCTGAACGGGGTGTCCTATGTACATTATCGTATTTTTACAGCCATGCTAACCCTAACCCCGACCCTAACCCATACGAAATACCGGTCGAAGTGCCCCCTGATGGCATAACTGGGGTAAAGTGGTTGAAACAACACAATAGCAATGTGTATCACTGCCTAGAACACCCACCTACACACTCACCCGAAGATAGAACACACTTTTTGAAAAATATCTTCTATTATCGTCGCACTTTTCATTCCTCCTTCTCTCTCCCTAGACGTAACTCAGACCCGGGGTCACCGAGCAGGCTTTTCTCCCCCCTCCCCACTACGGTACGTGCCTTCACTTTTATCGCTTTTTTTCTTCATGTATAACAGTATCAAGTGTATCTGTACGGGTAATGATGGCAGGTAAAAAGCGCCTTGTCTTGTGACCAGGAACAAGATTATGGCGATGCGTTAACGTGAGAGCAACAACAGCAATGCTCTTTCATCTCCTTGTCTCTTGCGCTATCCTCTGTGCAAGAAAAATAGATGGTGTTGCACCCGGCGTGTGAAAGCTCGGAAAAGCGGGTTTTTTAAGCGTATCTTGACAACAACGACAACAACAACGACAACAACAACGACAACAACAACGACAACAACAACAAACAACAACAACAACGACAACGACAACAACAACAACAACAACAACAACAACAACAACAACAACAACAACAACAACAACAACAACAACAACAACAACAACAACAACAACAACAACAACAGGAACAACAACAGGAACAAGAACACCAGGAACAAGAACAACAGCCACCCACCTCATTGTCTTTTGTGATGTCCTCCGTGCAGGCATAGAGGACATTGTACTCTGGGTGAAACCTCAGGAAGGCTGGGTTCTCTAGCGTATCTTCTACCGCAAGCAAGGTCATCGTGGCCGTCTTTCGGTGCAGCCGGAACACTCGCAGGCTGTTCCCATTGCAGGTGGTCCCTCGTGGCACGTGCGCCAGGTTGTCGAACCTGGTGTTAGTTTAAGTCAGGGTTAAGAATTTAGCGAAGGATATCGATATCGTGTTCGATATCGAGCGCATTATGGTATGGAGTTCGTCTCGATATCGAGTTCGATACAATAACAAGAAGATGAAGGTCGATACTATACATGCGCACGATATTGTATGTATATTGAAGATTCGATACCATTTGTTAAATCTTCGGCAATTTCACACGCAGGCGGTTGCACGTGGTCCCTCGTGGCACGTGCGCGCGGTTGTCGAACCTGACTATATTTTCAGACAGGAGTTAGGATTCAGCGAAGGATATAACTGTGTTCGATATGATATCGGGCTCGATACGATATCGAGTTCGATATGATATCGAGTTGGACATAACGTCGAATTCGATATAATATCGAGTTCGACACGATGACGACAATCGAAGACGAAGATCGATCTGTCGATCATATACGTGCGTGCGGTATATTATGTGCTGAGAGCTCGCTATGATACAATTTGAATTTACCTTCAGCAACTTCACACGCAGGCTGTTCCCATTGCAAATTGTTTCTCGTCGCACGTGCGCCCGGTTGTCGAAACTAGCGTTCATTTCAGGGAGGATTCATAACTTGGCGAATGGATGTCGATACCGTGTTCGATATCGAGCACCACATGATGTCGAGTTCGATACGATAACGACGACACGAAAAAAAAAAACGATAAACATATACATGCGTACGATATATCTTATCGAAACTTCGATACGATACCTTAACTACTCTTCGGCAATTTCACACGCAGGCTGTTCCAATTGCAGGTGGTCCCTCGTGGCACGTGCACCTGGTTGTCGAACCGCTGGCGATAATTTGGGGCACGATTCAGGACTTCACCGACACAGACTAGGGCAGAGGGGCACCCTTTTTGTTTTCTCTGGGGCTTTTCACTTGGGGAGATTTATACTATTCACAGCATATACCCCACGCAAAAACTGATCTTGAGAAAAATGAAAGTGCAATCCGATGAACATGCCCATAGGTTTGTGCACAGGAATACATTCAAAAATATATACTCCGTATATTTTTTTGCAAAAATAATACCATAATTCCGACGATTTCGGGCTAAGGAGCGCCGTCGTTCAGATAATACGCTAGCCAAAAAGTGCTGCCTCCATCGTGGCACGCGTCTAAGCAAAGGGTATCGATACCGTGTTCGATATCGAGACAAGACATCGCGCATGATATGATATCGAGTAATATCGAGCGCGATACGATAACGATGAACGAACATAAACGTCAATACTAGATATGCGTACGATATGTTACATATTGAAACTTCGATGCGATGCATATAAAGTTCGGCGTTTAACGCGGAGAATGCTGCCGATGCAGGTTGCCCCTCGTGGCACATGCGCCAAGTTGTCGAGGCTGTTGTCAACCTGAGGCACCAAGCAGGATGGCTGTGGCGGATATCGAAATCGTTGCAGCTGTACGCTAATAGTAGGAACTCGCGCCGGTGGGCATTGTATATGTCGTGAAATATGTGCGTTGGTGGGAAAGAGGAAAGTCCCAACCCTACCCAACCCAACCCAACCCAACCCAACCCAACCCAACCCAACCCAACCCAACCCAACCCAACCCAACCCAACCCAACCCAACCCAATCCAACCCAACCCAGCCCTACCCAACCCAACCCAACCCAGCCCAGCCCAGCCCAGCCCAGCCCAGTCCAACCCAACAAAACTGCTCTTTAGGGGAAATTTTGGTCGTTGGTGTGCGTGCACCCCAGAATGGCGATAACTGTTCATGTTGGGAGGTCCGGTTGTTGGGCGGGACACACGCATGAAAACACAGGGACGCGCGAGAGTGGAAACGAGATCCTTTCTTTTCGTGCCCGTCGGAATTAGAAATTCGCTTCGCCGTGATGACTTCGAGGTTGCATTTACAATTGCACCACCACCACCACCACCACCAACACCAACACCAACACCGACACAACCAACACCACCAACAACACCGTCAATACCGCCACTATCAGCGTCAGCACCAGCAATAACAACAGCACCACCACCAATACCACCACTACTTCCACCCCCAGAGTAGCAGGAGCACACGAGCACAGCAGTACCTGGCATAGCATGAACACAGCACAACAGCAAGCAACGGCAAGGAACACCCCTTGATAATCGTGTCATGCGTGTGTTCGGGGGGGGGGGGGGGGGGGGGGCTAATTGGAAAAAATATCGATGACATCGGTTAGAGTGGAATCGTTTCTACAGCAGTCGTATATACTTGTGAGGATAAAGTACTTGCGATTAGATTGGGATCGTTTCTACAGTAGTGGTGAGAGTACCCACTGTTAGGAGATGGGGATAAGTTACTTGGGATTAGAGTGGAATGGTTTTCGTATTGGGAAAAGGCTCGGAAGCTCAAGAAAACAGAAAGATGACGAGGAGGGGGACGCGAGCATAGCAGCAGCGCAACGAACGCACACACAAAGACCATTACGGTCAGACGGGCATGAGCAGATGGTGGTGGCGTAGGTGATAGTGTTGGTGGTGATGGTGTTGGGGGTGGATATGGTGGTGACATTGATGGTGTTGGCGGTGTTGGTGTTGGTGTTGGTGTTGGTGGTGTTGGTGTTGGTGTTGGTGTTGGTGGTGTCAGTCTTGGTGTTGGTAGTGATGGTTTTGGTGTCGCCGGTGGCGGTGCTGGTTGTATTATGTTGCTCGAGGCAACTAATGAACGAGGAAAGCAATATCGTTGTCGTTGCAGCAGCTGCTGCTGCTGCTGCTGATGTCACTGCTGTTGCTGTGCTTCTGTGGCTGGTGTTCAGAACGCGAGCACAGTGAGCACAGAGACCACAGCGACAGCAGCCTCAGTGGTGGCGCTGCTGGTTCTAGCGGCAGTGGTGACCGTATTGGATGTCATGAACGTATGTACCAGATGGTATGCACCAGTATGGGCCTGATACGTACGTACGCTGACTTCCAACTCCACGTTTGCCTATTTTTTTGTAGATAATGTACGAGTTGCTTCAGCTACATACATATAATACACGCCGTAGTTCCAAGGGGAGTCGCCGAATCATATCCTTGATGAGGACACACCACCCGTAATACGCGAGATCGGAGTATACCACACAGCTTGCAAAGACGAGTTTCAACAAAATCTTCGATCTCACAGCTGGAGTGTATTTTTATTTTTATAATCGAGTGTTTGCGTAAAAAAGATCACTAAAAAATCTTCCATCATGCTAGAAAAAGGCCAGACTCACTCCGGCATGCTTTTTGTTATGTTTGCGGTGAACGAATCGCAGAAAAGGCGTACACGGCCTCCACATCACAGGCGGCGAGCGGGAAGGCAGCATCAAATTTCGAATTCAGACATGGTGCGGTAGCACCTATTAATAGACTCACCGACAGCCTGGCCCAGCACAACACCATCAGACAAACAGCGGCACAGCAGCAGCAGCAGCAGCGCAGTAGCAGCACCGCAGCCGCTGCCGCAGCAGCAGCAGCAGCGGCGAGGACGGAGGTGACGGTGGCGATAGCCCCGCCAGATGAATTGCGGCACAGCAGCTCGGCCCGGCCTGGCTCGATCACCACGATCATCACCACGACAACAGAACAGCCAGTTTTTTAATAATGTTTTTAGAAGCAAACGCCGGAGACACCAACCGCAGCCGCAGCACAATAGCCCCCGCACAGCAGCAGCAGCAGCAAGGCGGCGGCCGTGCGGCGTGGGTGGCGGTGGCGGTGGAGGCTTCGGCGACGGCGTTGTGGTATAGCGACGGTGGTTGACAATATCAGCACCGAATACATCACGCAGCAGCAGAGAACCAGGTCACATCGTAGAGAGCGCGGGCTGGCTCACTAGCACCTACCCCTGAGGTTGCGCGTATGCACCATGCTTCCCCAGCTACCCTTTAGTGCCTACGCATCAAGGTTGGGTTGTGTCTACCGCTGCCAAGCAGAGCGCGCCGCGAGCAGTGTTTGCTGTGTGCTGCCGTGTGGGTTGTGCCCTCGTGCCCTCTGTTTGCTGTGCCGTTGTGCCTGCTGTGTGCCTGGAGAGCAACGGTGTTAAGCTCGGTATTTGTAGGCCAATCGTATGAGCTGGTCGTCATTGATGGAAGTTCACTCTAAATCGTTGACTGAAATCGGAATTTTCATGCCGTCTTGAGGCAAATTCTTCCTTCAAAGTTTGCTCGGCGATTATTTTTAATGGAATTTGAGATTGAATTATTTTAACGCAAACACTCGAGTATATGCGCATCACCCTGTTGACCCTCTGGTACACGCTACTGTTAAGGTATTAGTGGGGTATTAGTCGTTTGACCACTTGCAAAAGGTTAACCAATAGCTTACCCAAACTAAGCCTCATAACGCTCTCCCCCCCTGAAACGGCGGGATAGCAGGTCGGCCGGATATACGGGCGGACCTGTCATTTATCCAAGCCGTTTCATTTCCTGGGGATACCGGGGAGAGTATTTTTCAAGTTCGACGTGGGGAAAGTCTAAAAAGTTTGTTCGTGGGTGGATGTGGGATTTGAACCCACGACCCAAAAAACCCATGGTCTGTCGACGACGCCATTTGTTAAGGTATTAGTGGGGTATTAGTCCGTTTGACCACTTGCAAAAAGTTAACCAACAGCTTACCCAAGCTAGCCTTACAACACTACAGTACACTGCTGTAGTTCCAAGGGGAGTCGCCGACCTATATCCTTGATGAGAAGACACACCCAGTAATACGCGCGATCGGAGGATCACACACAGTTTGCAAAGATGAGTTTCGACAAAGTCTTCGATCTCAGCTGGAGTGTATTTTTGTTACAATATATGTGCACCTGTCGGGTATCCTCCCACTCCAAAGTGGCTGGAGCCTGTCCTATGACCACGGACTATATTATTATGCGAATTAGTGTTAGAACAACAAGAGCAACAATGGGTGACACAAGCATCACATGAGGACAGCAGTGCTCTTGTGTGACATGTAGAACACTCCTGGCTACTACTCGTACTCCGAGTATGTCATTATTACTACAGCTGTTGCTGTTGTTCAGAACGCGAGCACAGCGACAGCGACCGGAGTAATGGTTGTGGTTCGGGTAGTATTGGTGGCTGTATATACGGGCATGTGAATGAGGCAAGCAGCAGCTGAGAAACTTGTGGGATACAGCAAACCAGGTACAGCATACCTGGTATGGGAGGGTCTGGCCGCATCTGCTGTTGTTGCTGCTTATAGTGACTGTTGTTGCTGTTGTTCAGAAAGAGAGCGCAACAAGTACTGTTGTAAATGGTTGCGGTGGTGGCTGCATATTGATGAGACAAGCAACGGTCGAGAAGAGCACCAGCCTTTAAGGGATACATAGGAGGTTCCTGCTGCGTCTGTTGCTGCTGCTGCTGCTGCTGCCCAACTGCCGTTGTTGCTTTGTTTGCTCTTCGAAGATCTGTGAGGATGCTGTATCTGCGGTATGAGGCAACCCGATCAGGTTGAAGTCTGAAAAAGTGCGTTTACGAGTAACTTTGTTCTTACATAGCAGGGCAAGCCGCACCGCACCACCAGATCACGAGCTTTGCATAGCAGGTCAACCACCATGAGGAGCGATACCCCGCGTTGCCGTTCTTACCCCTGCCTCTGTATCCTCCCCTCTTTCTCTCCCCTTGCTCCCCCGACCTCTCTGTCCCAAGAGAGCAAACAGCGGTGCAACCAACCGAAAACACGAAATCGCCCAAAATGCATTCACTTAATGTATAGGATGCAGAAAGCAAAGACAAAAAAACACGAAAAAAATCCCCCAGATAATTGATTCAATGTATATGAAAAAAAAAAAAGAAAAAAGCCCAACCTGTTGTACGAAGCCACCACTACGAGCGGGTCAGCGTCTTCCTCTCCCGGGCAGTCTCTGAATTCCTCCATAGGGACGGTCACGGAGCGCGTGGAATCTATCGCTGCTACTTCTTCTCTTGCTGCTGCCGATGTTGGTGGTCGCGCTTCTTCTGACCCAGTGTTGCTGTTGCAAAGCATGTGTGACGGTGGTGGTGATGGTGGAGGTGATATTTGTTCTGTGTGGTGTTCGATGAATGGAATGAAGGGGCTTGCGGCTTGCTAAAATAAAAAAATGCGGAGGAATATGACGCGCTGCCACAAGAAGTCTTTGGCCAACCAGCGGTTCAGAAAAAAAAAAAAAAATGCGAACCGAAACTTTGACGCGGACGTATCTCGCCAACAGTCAACAGGCAGTGTTGTACCCATATGCACTTTAATTTAAGGATCGGTTAATCATAATATTAGTGATTGAACGGTCCCTAAAGCTACGTCTAAAGCTACGTCAAAAAAGACACCCATATATACTTAGAAATAAGAACCGTTTTGATACATGTCAATAAAGAGTAACGTTTTTAATATTTTGGTCTAAGGTAGGTGTGCAATATCTGTCGCTCTCTGCGGTCCTACGATGCGATGTCTGTCTTTAGCTAATATCACAGCAGTTTGCCCGTAGATATGGCACGGCACCATTCTTCGCTGCACCTGCGGTGATAGCAGCAGTGTGATATGGCGGTATCGCGCGCGGAGCAGGATCGCAAGGTACAGGAGGAAGGAGGCAGAAAAAAGTGCTTCCGGCTGGCAGCTGGCGGCAGTCTCAGCAGTCACATGTTCATTACTTCGAAGTACCAGTTATTAGTTAATCAGAGTTTACGAAACCAAAAGTTTTACGGTAAAGACCGAGCGAGCAAAGGAAGGGTGAATGGTGCAATCACTAGATGAAGTGCAACAGCTGACAGCGAATTTCCGTTTTCCGGTAAAGCGGTGGGACATATTCAACATTGCGCACCTTCTGTTCCTCTCGCTCCTAGTACTCAACTTCAACTATTAATAATAGTCAACTCTACTACTCAACCAGGTATGGATGTAGCTGACAGCGAATTTCCGTTTTCCCGTGAAAACTACTGTGAGACACATTCAACATTGCACCTTCTGTTGTTCCTCTCGCACTACTCAGGTACCAGGTATGTAGTAACATAGGGACATGCATGTGGAAGGGCATAGATAGGGACACCGTCACATAGAACAGCAGCAGAAGAATCAACACCAGCATCATCAGCACCAGAAGAACCAGCACCAGCAGCACCAGCAGCCCCACCAGCACCCACACGAAAAGTATCAACCGCACCACAACCATCAACCACAACAACACTGCACCCTACACCCCCACACCCCCTCGCCCCCCAACTGTATATACCACAACCCAAACGACCTACCGCCAACACCAACAACGCCAACTCCAACAACATCGAACAAAACATTTCCAACATCAACACCAATACACCACAACACCAACACCAACACCAACACCCAACAACACACCAATATAGTCTACCACACGGACAATTCCTGGCATTTTGAAATTCTGAAATGTCACATTTTCAAGGTCAAAGAAAAGACTCGTTTTTCGTTTTTAGGAATTCCCTGAGATGAAATATTTTTTATGGAGTTTTTTCGGAAACTCTATCAAAATCAAGGTCAGTATTCCTGACCAATGCTGTCGTGCGTTAGGGGACCGCCGCGTGAGGGAACCGCCAGAGCGTTTTTGGGCAGCGGGACCGCCGAGCGAGGGGACCGCCAACGGGTTTTGAGCAGCGGGACCACCGAGAGAGGGGACCGCTAAGAGGTTTCGGGTAGCGGGACCGCGGAGTGAGGGGACCGCCAAAGACTTTAAGGCAGCGGGACAGCCGATTTGACTATATACTAAATAAAGCGTACAGATTAAATTAGCAGCTGAGTTAAATCGACACACGACGCGTATGAAAATACGTGGAAGTGTGGTGAGCTAAAGCTTTATTTTTCCCCATCCGCCGGAGGATGAAAAAAAAAAAAAAAAAAAATCCTCTTCAGATAAATTTAATTGGGAAAATCTGTACGTTCTAGTATAAACTCGGTCCGGATACCTCGTTTTCCAAACGCGTATTAAGCCTCAAAATCTTTGGCGGTCCCCTCACTCCGCGGTCCCGCTACCCGAAACCTCTTAGCGGTCCCCTCTCTCGGTGGTCCCGCTGCTCTAAACCCGTTGGCGGTCCCCTCGCTCGGCGGTCCCGCTGCCCGAAAACGCTCTGGCGGTCCCCTCACGCGGCGGTCCCCTAACGCACTACTACACGAGGTATGGGAAGGAGGGGTTCTCGGCGAAAGTCTTGAGTACGTACTGCCTCAATCCATGCCGAGGGTATATAGACGCATGCTACAACTTAGAGCAAGCACTTTTCGCCTGAAATGGTTTCTGAATGACCGGGCTCAGCCTTGACCCAAAATCGTTGGGAATATTTAGGACGTTTTTTTTCGCAGATTGAAATCATTTTCCTCGTTGTATACTTCTAGACTTTAGACTAGACCATAGTATTTTCATCCGGTGTGGAAGTTTTTTTTCTTCGTTTCTCCATGTCATCAGTTTTTGGGAGAGGTCTTAAGCTCCCAAGTTGAGGAAACTAAGAAAAAAAGTGGTGCACCTCGGTCGTAGCACGCGTCGGTACATAGGCATGTCCCCGCGGTCGTTGGGGTTGGCGAACAGGGCTTGCACCGGTCGACGGAGGTCGACGCGGCAGTGCGCCCTTGGGTCTGGCATTTCCGTGGGGCGATCCAAACAGAGTAGTTTGTCCCCGAAGGGGGAACCGCGAACCGTCCGGTGTGCCGCTGGAGAGACAGGGGCCGACCGCAAGGATCTTGTATGTGGGCCCATCCGATTGATCGCAGTTTTTTCGTTGGGCACCTTCGCTTCCGTGCCGGCCCTCGCGCCTTGGCGAAAATTGGATCCCGTAGTACACAGCCAAGCCCAATTACAAACTAACGAAGTTGAGAACCTGGTGCAAAGCGTCCGAAAGGGGTGAGTTTCGCCGTTCCATGCGGAGAAACTGTCAAATCAAATTATGCATTTCGTGAACAACATTGTTGAAGCCCTGTTGGCGATCACACGTACAGGTCCCGACATGCAAGGTGATCGGGGGCTAAGCTCTCATGGCCGGCGACCCTGGAGTGATCGAAAATGGTGAGAGAGGGGGGCGCGGGAGCCTGCTAAAATGTGAACTTCGTTGGAGCGCCAGGCCAGTGGCGGTACTGACCAACTTGTTGGAGGTGAATTCCGCGTGGGGTAGTTGCGCATCCCAATCGCCTTGGCGCTCGTTTACCGCCATAGCCAGAATTTGTGCCGTTGTGTGGTTGGCACGCTCCACGCCACCTTTTACACCGCGGGCGTGATAGGAGCTGATGGCGACTGCACAAATACTGAGAAGCTCGTAGACGACGAGGGAAAGGCTAGACCAGAACTTGAGACCGTTGTCGGAGAGGATATGCTGCGCCTCGGGCACCCCCAAAGAGGAATGCACCGGTCGATAAGGGCGTTGGCCGTACACTCGGCTGTAAATTCGACGGCAGTGACAGGAAACATGTTCGCGCGGCGGCTAGAACGGTCAGCGAAAAGCAAGGTGTAGGTGCGTTACACCCCGGGTCGTGACCGAAAACAGTCCACGCTGACGGCGATATAGCCGGTCCCGTGAGGAGGGGGGTCAAGATGACGGGCCAAAGAAACATCAATCGCGGTGTCTTCCGCGCTTCGCACTTCAGGCAGTGGCGCATCCACCAGCGGGTGCAAATGCTTTCCACATTTAGAAACGTTCGAGCACGCGAAGTGTACTCGCCGTGCCGAGATGGCAGGGAGCAACCGAATGACAGGCGTCCATGACGCGCATGAGCAACGTGTCACACAAATACAAACTGTGGCTCGTCACCCAAAGGGCAACAAGCCGCGGGTCCCGCCGGTCGTAGGCAGGAGGGGGGCGGGGGTAGATTACAGGCGAAGAGGGCAATGCAAGCGTTGGTAGTTCAATGGAGGCGGCCTAAGCCAGGGAGCTCCTGAATCTCTGAGAAGGAGGGGCGCTGGTGCGAGAGAAACGCGCCTTAACAATTCTTCGGTGCGCAGGGTCAACGGCCGTCTGAGAAGAATGTATTGGATGGCGGCGTATAACACGTAGGCTCTGCCTGTTGCTCCCGTTCCCAGTCGGCGTGCTAATAACGCGCAACGGAATCGCCAAAGTGCAGTTCGGCAGCACCGTCGAGGGCGTCCACATCTGCCGTAGAGGCGGACGGACGCCCCGAAGGGGTCGAGAGTTCCAGAAACGGAGCGCTCAAAGGATACGCTCGGTCACGGTTAGACGGGATGGGTACCGTCGAGACAGGCGCTGGCGCCTGAGATGGGGTGGGGGCGACGGCCAAAGACGGTCGAGGGCGCGGAACGTGCGCGAGAGGTCGGCCAGAGAAGAGGACGACCGAGAGAACCTACCGGGTCCACAACCAGAGTCAACATCAGGCTGCGCGGCGCCGGCGGCAACGGCTGTATCTCGGCGTGTCCAAGCGAAGAGAGCGGCAGAGCCACCGAAGCTTCTGAAGGGGGGGTAACGGCCGGGGGGGATCAAGCTAGGCGAAAACCTGAGCGATAGTGCCGTCGGCAAAATGATGCACGGCCGAGGCGGGCATCACCGGTATCAACGAAATCAAAAACACGAGTGACAAAATGTCCAGCGTAGGAACCCATGCATATCAATTATAAAACCAATGATAATCTGTGAGTCCTGAATAACGTGGATGATGGATGATGATCTGATCTGTGCGTCCGACGTGTGGATTGTTTGCTACGCTGCTCGGAAAAAAAATTGGAAGAGTAGAACCCCACGTAGTGGGAGAATGTGAGCTGTGCAAGGAGGAACGAAATGTGCTACAGAAAGAGATGAGGTAAACAGAAGGATGTGACATGCATTCAACTTTAGTACAACTATAGACAGTAGCGAGAAAACGATCGCTAGGATGCTAGGAAGATAGACGGTAGCCACAGACGGACATAGAGGAAGGAGATAAGATATGCTAAACATGTTTTCGTAGTATATGGAAGGAACGTGCTGAGAGCCCAAATGTTGGGGGTGCCTCTAGTAGGAGTAAGAACGGTGCTCAGTTTCGAAAGGGATGCGCGGTCAATGGTCTAATAACGAAGGCAAGCAACAAACGAGTACGCCCATTGTCTTCCAAGAGCCGGGAGCCTTCCGGTTCCGGGAGAAGCAAGCGTACACCACGATGAACACGACTGACTGCTACCTGCCGACCACCGCCGACCGATCGCCACGGCCTTTGTCGGATACAGAACACAGAGATCGCTATCGGACGCGCACTACGATATAGGTATATATATTTTTTGGCTATTTTGTTTTCTGAATGACGGGGCTCCTGAACCCAAAATCGTCGGGAAAAAATAAATAATACGATTAGGCCATTTTGTTTTTGCATGAGTCTCGTCGTATTCTTAGGCAATAGGATTTTTATCCGGTAGCGGTTTTTATTTTTCTCCAAATCAGTATTTGGGAGAGGTCTTAAGCTCCCACATTTACGAGCTCCAGAAAAAACACCTCTCCCGTAGCACGTGTCATCCGCCTATCGCTACCGACCGACCCTTGCCGCCGGGCTACTCAACACCGACCACCACCAATCGCCTGACGGTTACCGATCAAACCGGTGCCGAACGACTACCACCCATCGGTCGTTGCCGACCCACAAATACCGGCCGACCAATCCCGCTCGATCACTACCGACCAACAAACCGCTATCGACCGAACGACCGACTGATCGCTACGCTCGCGGGAGGTTCGCGCTCTCGGCCACCCTTAAGTGGACGGCCCTGGCTCGAATGCCCACCCACCACTACCGATCGACTATGAACGACCAACCAATACCGACCGGCCACCAATCGACAACCCGCTACCGACCAACCTCTTTTGAACACGGCAACTACTGGCCGACCGACCGACTGACAGACCGACCGACCGACTATACTACCCTCACGGAAGCTCCGTGCGCTCGGCCACTCTCAACCGGACGCTCCTGGCTCGAGGGTTGAGCTCCACCTCCGCCTCTCCCGCCATCAAAGGCTTCCGCAAAAGGGGTTTCCACGGACTAAGCAAGTTGCCGTAGAAGTCTTTTTCCATCTTGCCCTGCATTTCAGCGCAAGAGGTCGGGTGTTTCGGCAGCACACGACGCCAGGAGTCAGGTTCCGGCCACAGGGGCTTGAGGAAAAGGAGGCATTCACAGACGAGGCGGGGGGGGGGGGGGGGGTGTACTCATCTGCTGTTTGCCTCAGTCATTTGACCATTGACCACGCATCCCTTTCGAAACTGAGCACCGTTCCTACTCCTAACAGAAACACTTTCCAACATTCGGGCGCTCAGTACGTTCCTTCCATATATTGCATAAAAACGGTTCGGTCATCTTATCTCCTCCCTCTTCTGGCCGTCTGTGGCCACAATCTGTGTACGATCGCTGCTATCTAGTGTACCAAACTTTTGGGTGCTACATACGCCAGTTTTCCTCATATCCTCGAACACATTCCGTTCCTCTTTGTACAGTCATATTACCCCACCATCTATTTTCAGTCACAGGCGAGTGACAACATGGAGGCATTCACAAATCGAGAGGGGGGGGGGGAGGGGCTAGACATGCGGGGGCGGGGAAGGGGGGGAGGGGGAGGGGTAGCACGTTTTCCCACGGAATCGGCAAGTTGCCGTAGAAGGCCTTTTTGCACATGAATTTATTAAACACACGAGACCGACCGGCGGGATCAGCGGCGGGGGAGGGTGAGGTATGTGTGTGGAGGGAGGGAGGGAGGGAGGGAAGGGTGGGGGGTGATGGGAGGCGGGGGTCATAGGGGGGACAGGCGGGGAGGGGGGGGGGGGGGAGGGTTGCACTGGAACAGGAAATTCGGTTCCAGTAGAGCGACAACACGGAAGCGTTCGCAAGCGGGGGTTGGCGGAAGGTAGGGGGGGCGGAGGTAGGGGGTACTCATGTGTTGCTTGCCTTAGTCATTTCACCATTGACCACACATACCGTACGGAGCACGGAGATTCAGGGGGGGGGGTACTCAATTTGGGCATGGCCGTAGTCGTATGACCATAGACCCTGGCATCCCTACTATGCCGGGACGGAGCACGTCGATTTTTCACCAACCAGGCAGACATTGCTTGCACTGAGCGCGAAGCGCCATGAGGTGTTCGGCGAGTCGCATGAAGCGTGAACTGCACCCTTTCGAGAACCGCTCGCAAGAAGGACTTCGGCACCTTGTGCCTACTTTCTTGCTTACGGATGATAGCGCCAATGAGTTACCTTGTTTTCTGGTATGGCCACTCCAGAGACGGCAATGGGTATTACTATGTAACTGCCTCGTGGGTGCCTTACCATATTCACACTATCAATGGGTGATACGATCCGTCCTCTTGTGCGGAGTCAAGATTCTCCACCCCGTACAATATTTGATCTAACTCGAAAACCATCATGGTGACCGCCAAAACATTCAGAGGGGGGGTTAAGCTAGGGCACATAAGCGTTGCTGTTGACCTTTGGACTTCCGAGGGGAGCTAAGTCAAAACGTTGAGGTGGCACCGATATCGTACCACGCGTCCAACCTGCACATACAACACATACAGCCATCCTGCCTTCAAGATTCCTGTAGCCAGGACGCGCCATTTGTCTTTATCTCTCCTGTACCCTCTAAGCTGGAACAACAATAAACCCACCACAACAATCAAGCAACCAACCTAAAAACGAACAAAACATCAACACCTAACCAAAACAACCAACCAACCGAGAACTAAACCAAACAACCAACCAACCAACCAACCAACCAACCAATCAACCAATCAACCAACCAACCAACCAACCCAACCGATGTGCCTTCCACCGCACAATAAACGACGCCAAAACCTACAATACAGCCAGCTTACCTTCAAAGATTCCATCACGAAGCCAGGACTCGCTTGACCCTCCCATCTTCTAACCAACCAAGAAGACAATCCACCAAACCAACCAACTAACATCAAGGTTCAGACAGCGGGGCCGCGTCTAGGTCATCGGCTCTTCAGCGACTGAGGGTCACTCGCTACCTACTTTTAGTACCAGGCATGTGCTTTTCGGGTTTCTCGACATGCGCTGCCGCGGGACTGCTTGTTGCGACTCACGCTGCGGTAGAGGAACACAAATGTTTTATGAGGCCCCTTCCTCAGCCGAGGACCCTCCACACCCCACCCAACTTTTTTTTTTGAGATAAAACCGAATACTGCAACCCGATGAACAAACCTCGTGTCTTTGAAGGTGTCTTTAAGGAAGAAACGAAAAAAAAACAAAAAAAACGAGGACCCTCTACACCCCATTCAATTTTACATTTAGATAGAAACGAAAACTGCAACCCGATGAACAAACCTCGTGTCTTAAAAGTGTCTATAAGGTAGAAACGAAAAAAATAACATCAAAAACAAAAAAAATGACAAAACCTGAGGACCCTCTACACGCCACCCAACACCGAAAACTGCAACCCGATGAACAAACCTCGTGTCTGAAAGGTGTCTTCAAGGTAAAAACGATAAAAAATAACAAAAAAAAATACAAAACCTGAGGACCCTCTACACCCCACTCAACACTTTTTTTCGAGATAAAACCGAAAGCTGTAACCCGATGAAACAAAACCTCATGTCTTAAAACGCGTCTTCCAGATAGAACCGAAAACAAACCAACCAACAAACAAACAAACAAACAAACAAACAAACAAACAAACAAACAAACAAACAAACAAACAAACAAACAAACAAACAAACAAACAAACAAACAAACAAACAAACAAACGAACAAACAAACAAACAAACAAACAAACAAACAAACAAACGAACAAACAAACAAACAAACGAACAAAATAAAGGACGAGAGCATACATATTACAGCGATACCGAGTTAACCAAGGAGCCTCGAATTCAGAAAGAAAAGAAAGAAAAAAAAATGGCCCGAAACGTGCTACCTCTGCCGTAGCAGGCGTAGAAAAAAAAAAAATGTTCCTAATTCCGCTCAGGGTGGTGTTGAGAGCTACTCGCGTGGGTGGCCGATTCAAGGTAGTGTAAATTGGGGGGGTATCCACCCACTACCGTAGCCTCCATCCTAAACAAAAACGCCAACACAAAAAACCAAAGCCAATCGAACAACAGACACAAACAACCCACCACACCAACGAACCCCTTAACCAAGCCGACCTATTCCCATCGTACAAAATAAAACTGACACAAACAACCACCACACCAACTAACCTCTCAACCATCCGACCTATTTCCATCGTACAAAACAAAACTTGACGCCACTCCACAAACGTCCTACCCTCAGTATTTCCGGTAGCCAGGACGCGCCTGACCTTCCTATCCTTGAAGCGATAGTACGACAACTATTTCCAGTGTACAAAAAACGTAACAACTTGCTACCTTGGGATGACGTACGCGTAGCAGCTAACATTACAACAATCTGTCGCTGATGTTGTTCACCCTCACAACGTCTGTAGGACAGACGAGCGGCCGGCGTATTACGCAGCTTGCAAAGATGAGTATCGACCGTAAATTTATCGAACTCACAGCTGACGTGTTTAGAAGAAGCTAAGAAAAACGAGCAAAAAAAAAATGACAATCTACAAAACATCCTGCTGTAGTACCTTCAAGTTTCCGGTAGCCAGGACGCGCTTGACCCTCCTGTCCTCAAGGCTGTGGTAGGACAAGATCAGCAGACGTCCTCCCGGCCTGACGAGGGACCTGGCCTGCTCCAGCAGCGCCTCGAGCGCGTCCAACTCCCCGTTAACCTAACCACCACCAAAGCATTCAAAACGAAGCGCGTCTGTTGAGTGTATTTTGGGTATACATGTTTTACTCACCCCATTTTCCAAAACAAAGAGTACGGAAGGAGGGGGGTAACTCCATTTTCCCTACTAGGTAGTGGATTTTGACCACTTGCACGGGTGACTGACTCTGCACCTTACCGTTGGACCAAAAAAAATATTCAAAGGAGGCGATGATTATTTCTTAGCGCAGCGTGGCCGGCCATTCCATCGCGGGTTGACATCGCAATATTTTTTACAGTCACGAAAGCTTTGGGCCGCAAAATAACGCCGGGGAGGGGGGGGGTCATTTTCGCGCGAGGGACTCTTAGCCACCTCAAGAAAAGCCCCCAAACGTGACCCCCTCCCCCCGTATTGATTTTCTCCCGTTATGGTGGGTGCCCCGGAAAAGCGGACGCAGTTCCGCAGGGGTCGAGAAAGTTTGGCACGGACGCTGGCACAAAAAGAAAATGCCGTGACCAGCTTACAAGCCCAAAGTACTAGGGATGGGATATGGCTGAATGAAGGCAGAGTTTGGCTCGAACGTAGGCAAAAAAGCAAATGCCGTAACCACCATATATACTCAAATTACTAAGGATGGGATATGGCTGAAGGCAAAGTCGCCGACTTTGTATTGAGTGCCACTCTCTCCGGAAATCTAGGCAACGTTTTATGTAATATTAACGTCAAAAAGTTGCTTATATTTTCGTACATGGTGGTAGTTGGCCGGCATCTGACTGGTGCATTCGTAGCTCGCTACTGCGCGTTTTTATTCGAGAACCAAACACAGTCGTACCTGCTTTTTAATGGAGAACCACAAAAAAAAAAAACGTTTGGTTGGCCCGATGAGGGACTTGACTTTCTCCAGCACGGAATCCAGTGCAATTTTGCTCTCCGACAATGTAACCACCATCGAAACCGAGAGCGTCTTATCAGCAGGGTGTTTTCGACATGGTATGCCAATTTTGGGTGGGTAGGAAAACATATACAGTAACATCATCAAACGACCGAACCACAAATCAAGAAGGCCACTGCCCACGCCAAGAAAATCTTCGTTATAACGGTCATTTTGGGTCATTGTCGGCCTTTTTTCTTGCGTTGCGTTGATTTGGGTTGGGTTGGGTTGGGTTGGGTTGGGTTGGGTTGGGTTGGGTTGGGTTGGGTTGGGTTGGGTTGGACTTGGGTTACGTCATTCCTTGGATTCATACTCTTCTCATTATTACTTGTAGTGGTACAGAGTCATCCCACCCGAGTGGTGCAGCATGTTCCAAGAATTCTCTAAGCTCCTCACATGAGGAGGAACTCAGAACATCTCCTCCGAAACTTGGCTTCGAAGACATTCGGCTGCGCAACCCCGACTAAAATCAACCAATGTACTCGTAAAATCACCATACCAATAGCTCATTCACATTTGAAGGACTCGATTGGTCAGAAACACCATATGGCCCAACATCTGCAACCCATATACTGTGGGGTGACTCCGACCGTTTTCCTACCTGACCAAACTTGGTATGTCAAAACCACCGTATCTTCATGGATCGACGTTTGCACGAACCGGTACACCAAAAACCATCTTATCACCAAGCCTAACCGGTAGAGGGAGGGGCATACTCGTTTTATGCAGAGCCATAGTCTTAAGACCATTCACCCTTGCACCCCTGCAATGCTGGGACGGTGAATATATCGGCTTTTCCCAGACCCGGCAGACATCACGTGCACCAAGCGCGAAGCGCCGCCAGGTGTTTGTCGAGCGCACGAAGGTGGGCTGCATCCTAATAACAGCCACTTGTGAGGCGGACATCCGCACCTTGTGCTCACTTACTTGCATACCGGATGATAAGCTTTATTGACATATCTGCTTTCGGGTGTGGCCACTTCCAGAGACAGCAATGGGGATACCGTGTAACTGCCTCGTGTGTGCCTTGCAATATGCACACTACGTGATATCACCCCCTCTGCGCGGAGTAAAGTCTCACTTGAGCACCACCACCACCACCCCACGACAATCTAAACTACCCACAACAACACGCTATCCTTAGCGCTTGAATCCTTTCGTGGGGGCCTTCACCCGTTGGTTACACGGAGCACAGCTTCCCACCGCAAATGCTACTGTTACTACCACTACTACCACCACCACCAGCACAACAACAATAACAACAACAACCACAAGGACAACAACACCAGCACCACCCACCAACCATAATACCAATTCCACCCCCACCGGCACCGATGTCACCTCCACCACCACCGCCGCAAACGTCACCCAAACGCAAACACCACCCAAACGACAAAACCCACCACCACCATCATCACAGACGCCACCAACACTACCCCATCCGACCAAAGCTAAGGTGGAGGGGTTCATCTTATCGGCCTAAGCTTCCGTGCGGTTTTAACCTTGCGGTACGAATCCGCAAAAGGAACGGTTAGCTACGCTGCGCCAATCAATAAATCGCCTGAAGTTGTTCATGGTCAGTGGGGTACAGCATCACTTGTGCAAGTGATGAAAACCTCAACATCCGGTCGTAAAAAAGGGGCATGACACTACAATGATACTACAACACCGTACCCTTGGTCACCACTAGCATCACCACCACATTACAACCACCGCCACAACCACTATCCCCAACGCCAACACAACCACCACTACAACCACCACCACCACTACCACCACCCCTCCATTCTCCGCCCCCCTCCACTCACACACAATGACCACCACCACTACCACCACCAGCGCACCTCTATTCTTAGCGCTTGAAACACCCGGGCGAGGGTCTTGACCTTCTCCTTGGGCGGGGCGCAACTTCCCACCACCTCGGCCAGCCGCCCCGTCGTCGTAATTGGCCTGTTCTCAACTATCGCCCGTGCAATCTTGGTAGACTGAATGAAGCACGGGTTTGGCAGTGGTCCACGAGGCAGACAGGGGGGGGGGGAGAGGGCAGGGGGCGCACGAGGCGAGGCAAGGGACGTGAGGAGCAGGTGGATTTGTTAGTGCCCCGCGACGAGAAAGGCAGAAGGCGCGGGGGGATCAGCTGCCTCATAGGCGTGCTGGGTATATTTTCAACAATCGCCTGTCATATGTTGGTAGACTAACGAAAGGAGAAGGCGGCTATGGCATCAGCCCGACAGGCAGAACGCAGGGGGGGGGGCAAGGGAAGTAATAGAGAAGGGCAGGGAGGGGAGGTCGGTAATGGAACAGTCGGCGCAAGCTGCGGCAGTTGTTCTCAACTATCGCCTGAGCTATCTTGATAGACCAAATAAAGCACGGGTTTATTAGTGACCCAAGAGGCAGAACGAGGGGGAGGGGGGGCACGAGTCGAGGAAAGCGACGTGAGGAGCAGGCGCGTTTGTTAGTGGCCTGCTAGGGTGGGGGGGGAGGGGCGTAAGGCTGAGCGGGCGGGGGTAAGGTGCAGGGACAGTCGACGCACATGCTACGGAAGTAGCTCTCGATAACCACCCCAGCCATCTTAACAGACTGAATGGGTTTGGTAGTGGCTCACGGGGTGGGACAAGCAAGATGACACGAATGGGGGGAGCGTATCATACATAGCCGCACTTCGTGGGACCATAGGTGGGGGAAGACGAAGGGTATGCGAAGAAAAATGGGGGTGGGGGGGGGAGGGTTAGGTTGGGCGAGGGAACAGCCGACGCAATCCCGGAAGATTGGTTTTAGCAGGAGGCTTTGTTTAGTGGCCGGCCCACAAGGCGGGGCGAGGGGCGTGACGGATAAAGGGGGAGGGGCGGGGGGGGGGGGGGGTGCAGGCGAGGGGACAGGTAGGGGTTGGTAGGGGTTAGCAGGGGGGGGGGGGGTACTCAGTTTGTGCATGCGGGGGTGGAGGGGAGGGGGGCGTACTCATTCGTTGCTTGCCTTAGTCGTTTGACCATTGACCACCCGTCCCCTTCGAGACAGAGCACCGTTCCTACTCCTAATAGAGACTACGCCATTTTTTTTTTTGGGGGGGGGGGCAAGTCATCGAGAAGTCGACGCATGCAACGGAAGGTAGGGGTGCACCTAAAAGTCCAAACTAAGCAGGCGGGTTTGTTAGTGGCTCACGAGGCGAGATAAGAAACATGAGTCAGAAGCGCGGGGGGGGGGCGAAAGGAGAGCTGCGCGGTGAGGGAAGCAACGCGAGGTACTGGCGGGTTTTGTAGTGGCCTGTGAGGTGAGGCAAGTGACTTGAGGCCGAAAGGCGGCGGGGGCAGGGGGGGGCGAGGCGAGACAAGGGACGTAAAGATAAACGATGTGCGGGGAGGTCTGTCAACTGTTCTGTAGTGGTGATCGGCCTGTTCTCGATGCTCGTCCGTGTTATCTTCGTAAACTGACAAACGGAACAGGCTCGTTTGATAGAGGTCCACGAGGCGAGGCGAGGGAGGGGAGGTAGAAAGGGAGGGTGGTTTTTGGTTATTGGCGATGGGACAGGTCTTCGGGGGGGGCATCGGGAGGAGGAGCAGGGGGAGAGGGGAGGGGGGATAGTGACGGAACAGGCGATTAGGGGGGGGGTGCATGGAGTGGCGCGGGAGGGGGGGGGGGGGGCAGAACGCCAAGAACCAACGACACAACCACCAACACCACCAGCACCAAACACCGCTCACCCTTTTCTCATCCCCGTACCGCCACACCAGCTCCCGAATCTCCATCTCGTCGGCAAAGTTGACCACATCAGCAGCCGATGGAGGACCACTACCACCGCCATCACCATCACGTCTCCCCTCCTCCACGGAAGGGGGGAGGGGTGAAGAAGAGGCGATTCCGCCCAGAGGGGATGAATCGGGGCCATCTCCGCCTTCATCTCCGGCCTCCATTCGCATGTCGAGTGGACCATCTACGGAGAAGCTGAAGCCTCGGGCGCCGTCGTCGATCTGATGGCTCGAAACGCCTAGGTCCACCAGCATACCGTCCACCAGCGGTGGTCCTGGTGTTGATGATGTAGGAGGTGTTGAGAAGCGGGAGGGGGGAGAGGGCAGGGATTGAGCACAGCGGACTTCCGCGTGTCTCGCTCCTCGGACAGAGAGACCACTTCCAACCTCAGCAGCAGCAGTTGTAGTGGCAGTAAAACCAGCAGCAGCAGCAGTATCAGCAGCACGATCAGTAGCAGCAGTAGCATTAGTAGCAGTACCCGTAGAAGTAGCAGTAGTAGTTGCAGTAGTAGCAGTAACGGAAACAACAGCAGCAGTAGCAGCAGCAATACCCGTAGTACCAGTCGCATCAAGATATTTACCAGAAGCATCAGCAGCAGCAGTACCAGTAGCATCAGCAGCAGCAGCAGCGGCGCCGACACCATCGATGCCCAGATCTCCCGCGATAGGCTGGAGCTGGCAAAGACTCCGCATGGCGGTGCCCACATCCGCGAAGTTAGAGCGGATCGCCTGAAACCTCCCCGCCTCCGCCTGCGTTAAGGAATTTTTTCGCAGCGACGTATTTCAGCTACAGCAGTACGTAGGAAGCCGCCTATGCAGACACCATGAAAAGAAACACATAGGATACCTGGTACAGCAGTAGTATGTCCAAAAAGGCGTAATATCTCAAGATTGCAGAACATGTGAGATATAACACCAGGTCCATTAACACACGACGGAATTAACCATTGATAGTCATCAGCTCTACGGACGGACGTAGCTGGTTGTGATGAGAGGCCAGGAGGGTGTCCTACATTGTGATTTTTCAACCACGCCTAACTACTCCTAACCCATACGAAACATCGGTCGTAGTGCCCCCTGATGGCATCACTGGGGTAAAATAGTCGAAAATATCAACTAGTGTTTATCGCTGGGCTAGGAGGAGAGAATATACGTGCCCACCTCTTCTTGTCGCGGGCATCTAGCTTCTTCTCGTCAACAGCCGGGCAAGTATAGCAGAGGCACACGAGCGGACGGCACGACACTGCCCGTCGTAGAGTAAAGGTCTACTATCTGTTGTGTTTCGTCTGAATGTACGGCGTGTGGTCCCAGTACTACTAGGAAGGATTTCGGGCGGGAGGGGAACGCCATATACCTAACCCTATCTCCAGCCCCAACCCCGGGCCAACCTGTGTGGAAGTTTCCCGGAAAAATCCGGCAACAAAAAAAAAACTACGGCAAAAAGTCGACCACATCTTAAAGTTCATACTGGTGAGTATGCTTTTGCGGCCATTTCCGCAAAACGCCATTAAACCTATTAACCCTAACCTCAACCCCGGGCCAACCTGTACGAAATTTTTCCAGAAAAAATCCGGCAAACCAAAAAAACATGTTTACCGAAAAAAAAATGTCGGCCACACTTCTTTCTTAAAGTCCATTCTGGTACGCATTTTATTTTGGCTATTTCCATAAAACGCCATGAAGCCTACCCCTAACCCCGCCTCAAACCCCGGGCCAACCTGCATCCAAGTTTTCCGCGAAAAATCCGGCAACAAGTTATTTCCGGAAAAAAAAAAAACGATCATATCATATTTTAAGGTCCCTACAGTACTGGTGCGTATTTTGTTCCGGCCATTTCCATAAAACGCCATGAAGCCTACCCCTAACCCCACCCCCAACCCCGGGCCAACCTGTATCGAAGTTATCCGCAAAAAAAATCTGGCAGCAACAACTTATTTGGGGAAAAAATATTTTGATCGTACTACATTTCAAAGTTGATACTGGTAGGTATATCGTTTTGGCCTCTTCCATAAAACGCCACAACACCTAACCCGAACCCCAACCCCAAAACCCCTGGCAAATCCATATGAAGGTTGTCCGGAAAAAAATCAGGCAAATATGTATATTCGCGGAAAAAATGTAGAAATATTTTAAAAACCATACTGGTATTGCCAGGGAAGCACTCAAAAAAAGAGAAAACGGAGTCAATCTCCTCACAGGAAACTCTAAACGAAAAAAAAAAAATCGGAGCGTTGTCATTTTTTTTTTTTTGCGAATCGAGAGAACAGGCCTATTTTTTAACAACTTTTTGTTATAACCTGCTTTCAACAACCCCCCTCCCTGTATGGCTCTTTAGAAACAAAGTGTGGGAAATATTTCTATTTTTTGTTGTGTTTCCCTGGTAGCGCTGTGTACCAAGTACTCTTTACGTATTTTTTTGGCCATGTCCACACTATGATCAATTCCATACGCTTACTTGCGGGCACCGCCTATACCACTGCGATGGCCTAGGGCCTCGGGTTCGCTTACTTGTTTGTTTTGTTTTGTAATCACACTTTTACTTTCCAGCTTTTGGACAAGCCGTGGTCATGGGTGTCGTCCTTTCTCTCCCCCCGGTTCTTGCCTTCAATTCTTATCGCGCATAGGGTTCAGCAATCCCACTGCTCGTCGATTTTCCATCGAGTGGTGCTAACTCGGGCCTTCGCGCTTTCCGCAAGTCAATTTGTGCACAAGAAAAAATCCCCACGAACTTATACGTGTTTGCACTCGGAAGGACTCGAACTCACGAAAAATCTATACCAGGCTCGAGGATAACCTGATACGCCACCGTGGCGGTCGACATCACTACAACTTCTTAACTCTTGAGTTTTTTGCCGGCTAGGTACGATAATAGTCAGTTGCGTGCGACAAATGGAGAAATATGCATATATTTCAGGCTATTAGTTGGCTGACTATGAACAAGTTGCCAACTCTTCCAGGAAGCTAGCTAGTACCGTAACATCCTCTGAGAACGCCTCTTCCCCCCTCCCCCCCAAAACCAACCGTCTGTGAGGCAAAACACTTTGAGAAAGCCATCGGGATGTTTTTCGGCTAGTTTGCTTTTTTGTTTCTTTCGCAATCTTATCTTTAAAGAGTGTTTTATTTTTTTCACCTTTTTGTTTGTTATTACACCACGGGGTGTCAACAGAAACGTCCTTGGGCGTTCATTCAACCTTGCTGTGGTTGCTGCTGTTGTTGTCGTTGTCGTTGTCGTTTTTTATTTTTGGAATACAACCTTCCCTGATATGTTGAAAAATAAAAATATGTTCGGGGCACCCACCAGACGAACCCACAAAACTTATTTTTGGAATACATCCTTCCGGGGTGTTGTTAAAAAAAAAAATGTTCGGGGCACCCACCGGACGAATACACAAACACACACTCACGCATTCGTGTACAACGGCAGCTTGCGCTGCTGGAGAAAATGTCTATACCACGGGAACTGAGGGACACGCCAGCAAACCAGCTGGATTGCGAATACAATTCAGCTAAATCGACACAAGACGTGTATGAAAATACATCGAAGTGTGGTGAGCTGAAGCTTTATTTTTCCCCATCCGGCCGGAGGATAAGAAGAAGAAAAAAAGAATAAACAAACAAACAAACAGACACAAACAGACACAAACAGACACACACGTTGCCGCGGACTCCTCGCGATGGGACCCGCGACATCGGGCCAAAACAACACCTCCGAGAGAGCATTCGAGTAGCAGAGCAAGGACGGTTCCTGGGGAGCTTGAGCCGTTCACCATCGGCATTAGCAACACCTACGCAGCAAACGCAGCCAACACAAAACGGGTCAGCCGTTCTGCAGTCTTCCATCCAACGCTATGTCGCACCGGGTCTCCGCAACCACGGTGCAACTACGCTGGCCTTGACACAGTGGATGCCAGCAAGTTATGGTCGTGTGAGCAAAGGCAACTTCGGACCCACGCTACGATAGAGGTTCACCAACCACTGTTGTTTTTTCCGAGGTTTCTCTATTTGGGAGCTCAAGATCTCTCCCAAAAAACTGATTTGGAGAAAAAAACATACCAGGTAACTGCTGCCGGATGAAAAATCCCATGGCTTTGGTACACAACAAGAATCACGAGAGGAAAAAAAAAGGCATGTTTCCGACCATTTTGGGGTAAGGAAACAAAAAAAGCCAAAAAAGGGTATACCTCTATAGTAGCACGCGTCTTTGACACAATAACCGGAGAGGACACACCCACTCCAATACCCCCATCCCACGCCTAAAAGGATCGGGGTGAAACGAGAGGCCTCGTAGGAGGTGTCGGACGGGGTGTCTCCTCCGCGGAGGCGAACGGCGAAAGCTTCATCAGAACCGCCCATATTCCGCTTCTTGAATGCTTTCTCGTAAATGTTTTCGTCGTACGTTCGTCGGCAGGCGTACTGAGGTGGTGCGCGGTAATCAGTTGATGGTAAGGGTCTTAGCGCGAGCAACAAACACACCAACGGCAGCAGCAACAACACAGCAACAACAACAGTAACAACAACAACAACAACAACAGCAACAACAACAGTAACAACAACAACAACAACAACAGCAACAGCAACAGCAACAGCAACAGCAACAACAACAGCAACAGCAACAGCAACAGCAACAACAACAACAACAACAACAACAACAGCAACAAAAAGCAAGGCGGCCAACGCAACCGCCTCCAAAAAAAAGAACCCACCTCCACGGCCAGCCTTTTGGAGGCTTCCCTCAGGGCGTCCGGGTCTCGATCGAGCCCCACCACTCTCCCTCTTTCACTCAAAGTTCCAAGCAGAGCGGCACTGTGTCCCCCACCCCCCAGCGTACAGTCAACGTACAGCCCATCGGGGTCTGTAATGAGCCACTCCAGGACCTATAAATGGGAATTTGGGGCAAGGGGTGTGCTCATTGTCATTATAATGTGGATTTACAAAGCGAGCGGGCGATCGTGCACACAGCAGTAGGCGCACGCAAAGAGGATAATAACTAACAAGGACAAAGAAATTCGTTTGAGGATCCTGTTCTACGTGGTGCATATTTGTTTTACTTCATCTGTTTGCCAGTCGCTGAGCTAAATCCCGAATTTCACATCTAACACAACCCAAAACGCCACCACCCCCACCCCCACCACCAACACTACCACCACCAACACCACCACCACCACCAACACCACCACCACCACCACCACCACCACCACCAACACCACCAACACCACCAACACCACCAACACCACCAACACCAACAACACCACCACCACCACGAGCGCGTCAATCAGCACCAACTCCAACAGCACCACCAAGAGCACCACCAACAAGAGCACCACCAACGAGAGCACCACCGGCAACCCCACACCCCCACACCACTACTATCACCACCACATCATGCATGTGCTACGGCAAAAGGTGCGCCATTTTTTTTCTCAGGTTCCTAACCAGTTGATTGAGCTTGATGATACTAATAGCATACCCCTCTGAGGCAAACACCGACTATGAATAATCTGAACGTGCAACCTGATGACCAGACGCATCTGGCCTCGGTAAAAAAGCATCACGGTCGAAAGGCAAGAATTGAAATTTGGACGGACGACTTATGGTCCAAAACGAACCCCGTCATTCGGAAATTGTATCTCGCCAACAAGCGCTACCCTGATTATATAGCACGTCTCATAAACGCCACTGCACCTAACACAAGCGTCAACACCACCATTCATCACCACCGACACCTACATCACCACCCAAAGCGCCACTACTACCCCAGCTACATCACCAACTCCACCATCGCCAACACCACCACGCCCCACCAACTTTTTATTTTTGAGCCCCCTCGCTCTAAGAGCTCTCTAACTCTTTCCTAAATAGAAATTAAAGCAGAAAATAAAAGTGCTGCTCGATGAACAACTCCATGGCCTTGGTACCCAACGAAAACTGTGGCAAGAAAAAAAACGAACGAAAAAAGTACAACGATTTTGGGTCAAGGAAGCCCCGTCACTCTGAAAAAAGAAAAAAACAGCCAAAATCTGCTACCAGTACCCTCTATCGCAGCGCGCGTCATAAGACAACTGCGACGATCAAAGCAGCAACACCAACACAAACCACAGACGGCAGCCCCTGCAGCACCACCACCATGACCACCTCACCACCAACACATCCACACTACTATCACCGCCACCACACCATATTCACCGCCAACATCACCACACACCACCACCACCACCACCACCGACACCAACCTCAAACCCAACCCCATCGACCGACCATCATCACAAAAAAAAAACACCACCACCACTACCCCCGTCACCTCATCACTAGCACACCGCCACCACCCTAACCCCCGCCTCCCCGCGCACTACTACAACCAACATCACCACCACAATCACCACCACCACGAACACCACGGCCACCACCAATATCACCATCACGGTAGCAAGTCGCGAGTTTACCTCCTTGCAGACAACCGGAACGTGATACTCCGTGCCGAAAGGTAGCTGCTGCTTCTCCTGCTGCATATTTGCCTCCCTGGTCTCTTCCCTACCCACCCTCACCCTCGCTGCGGTCCCCGCCCCTTCGCCCACCCCCGCTCCAGACCCTCCTCTGTTGTCGTTTTGTTGTGGTTGGTAATGTTGGTGGTGTTGATGTTGGTGTTGGCGGGGTGGTACGGTGTCGGTGGGGGTGACGGGGGGGGGTGGGGGGAGGTGGTGGTGGTAATCAATATTTATGACGTTGACATGTGCTAAAGCGGAGGTGCTGTGCTCCTTTTATGAAAAATCATTGCTGACGGTCGGGGCACCCCCAGTGAGAAAACGCCCGTTATCGCTGGAAACCCATTCGCCTCATACAAGTCTGCTCGTTACATACTTAGTCCAAATAGAGCTCCTGAATCGTTCTACGGTAGCCGCCCCCCTTTTTTAATACGAATCGCTGGTTTTGAAGCCAGTTCCCGGCGGTAACTCCAGAGACACGGTGCCCCTTGGAAAACCCGACGGCATCATTCGATAGTCCTTTGGAAGCAAGAGCACGCATGAAGATATTTTGTTTATAGCACCCTTCCTCGCGCCGAGAAACCATAAAAAAAGTTCGTTAAAGAAAACGCCTGGTGTTTTTTCGGGGGGCTATCGTGGAATCAGTCTCCTCAAAGGTGAGGCCACAAAATAAACACTTAATGTGCGCCGCGACAGCAGCAGCATCGTTTCCTGTAGCCCGGGGTTGTTCTCCTTGTCTGCTGTGGGTGGTCGTGGTCGTGACGTAAATGCAGTGGACGCATGGCACAGTCGTGGCGCACCATTCCTTTTAGAGTATGTGGTCCCTCGCTTATAGGAGCTTTACACTGTATCTCCCCTAAAATCGGATATACTTTGTACTGTAGGGGGAAAAGAAAAAAAAGAGTCCTGCCCGATGAAAAAACCTACGGCCTAGGTATACAACGTATCTATTTTGTTGGGGAAAAAAACAAAAAAAAACATGAAAATCCGACGATTTTTGGGTGAAGGAGCCCAGTCATTCACAAATTGCTGCCTCGATCTTGTAGCATACGCGACAGGGGAGGAGCGCGTGACAAACAAGGAACGCATACGAGACGCATTTTACGGTGGCGGGAGCTATCTACAATTTCTGAGGTTTCCCCTTATAGGAGCTCCATACTTTACCCAAGCAAAACTGACTTCTCGCAGAACAGACGGAAGTGCGACCGGCTGAAAACCGCCATGGTCTAGGTATACAAAAAAGAAGTAAAACGCAACTAAGCAACTATTAATCGGGTGTTTGCGATTTCCCTTTTTTTTGGGGTTGGAACAGCTACAACAACAGCAATGAAACCCGACGAGACCGTCATATAGCCCGAGGCCAACTAACCCACGAAAAAAAAATGTAATTTTTTTTTTTTAAACAGATATGCTTTCAAGCACTTCTTTCAAATTTTTTCAATTTCTAATGGTGGGAGGACTAAACTCGCTATCAAAAACTATTTTTCGCTGTTTTTTCCTGGGTGGGGTTTGCCTTGAACTGCTGTGACGTTTGACGGTTTCAATAGTACCATCAACAAGTTTTACTACCCAACTCTCACCCAACCAAAGCCGAACTCTTGCAAACACGCTAATGGCAGTACAACGACATACTGTATTGGGCAGTTCCTAGCTTGAATATTAATAGCATCATGTCGTCAGCCAGAGAACTGTTTGGCCAAAAAGAGGGCTGTTTTCGCCAAAAAAAGGCGCAGTACTCCTCTCGTGGCACGCGTCGCGGAATACGATTGGTTGCGGTAGGCGGAAAAGCTGGGCGTTCATAGATTTCCTTCCTCTTGGAACACCGCCGAAGTGTCACAATCCGCCAGAGCGAGTTTCTGCTACTAGCAAACGAGCCGCTCTTATCTTAGTGTATATGCTGGGTATTTAGGTTGTATACCTGATAGGTCAAACGATTCACTCGTCTCAAGTCTGCTGCTGCTTCTAGCGTTTCTAGGTGGCCTCGTCACCTCTCCATCCCGCTTAGTGACAAAAAAGAAGCCAGGGCGCGTTCCTAGCGAGAGCTAGCCCACCTTAGTATCGGCATACAGGTGGGATATACAGTAGGCTGGACACACGACAAAAAACCGCGGCTGACTCGCCTGAGTCTGCCGTTGCTGCCTCTGCCTTGCCTCGATGGCCTATTTGCCTCCCGGTCCCGCCTCCTCCGGCTAGCGGTTCTGCTGCTCGACCCGCTCCCGAAGGCCCTCATCGCGGTACTCGTTGTAGCACCAAAAGCAGCAGTTCTCCAACCTGTAAGGCTGTGAGTTCGACAAACATAAGTTGCCGCGTATCTAGGTACTCCTGGTAGTTATTCCTGTTGCTGGCTATTAATAGACGATAAAACTTCTTCATGTTGGCAACATGAGATCAGAGCTATGAGTCGGCAAGATTTGACGACTAATAACTAGTCGGTAGGTGCTGTTGGCCGGCTGACTTAATTTAGTCCGAAAGTCGGCCGGCGAAGCCAGCTGATGGCCAGCCGACTTGCCGACTTAAGCCATACAAGAGAGACGAGCCAAAGTAGCTCTCACCGGCCGGGGAGGGGGCACCTAGAGAGGACGAATGAATCCCGCACTAAACAACCCTTCCTACAAGTATGGAAACCAAACATGGAAACCAAATAAGTCGGATATTCGGTACCTTCGGAAAACGAATAACTCTTAGTCCGACTAATATCTGGTTGGTGACTTAAGTCGTGCCGACTCACAGCTCTACCGATATGAGATAAGAGCGGCACGGAGATCGGGGCGGTAACGCTCGCCTGTTCTGGGGCGGCCCTTGAATCCGGTACCTCACTGAATTTTGGTTCGACAAATAAAAACACACAGCCTTACCGTAAAGCACGAGAGATAGCACGCCTCCATAGTCGAACTTATAAAGCCGATTTTCTTGGCAACGGGGAGGGTGCAAAACCCTGAGCAATGTGGAAAGGTCCTCGCGAGATATTTTCAACGCCGATAACTTCACATCCCGGACAGATGATCGATCCCCGCTTGATGATCTAGCTATTTTAAGAAGATCTGTATGGTCAAGGTCATGTTTCCGGGTGGGAGCCGTACGATCGGTATGATCTAGCAAATGCTTCCCGGGTTGGACCCGTACTCCACCTGAACAGATAGATGCTGCACAGCATGTTTCATTGCAGGTTTAATGTTCACTATTACTACTTCGTACTGATTAGGTTTTCCTACTGCTGTGTATATATTTAATATTGCCTTAAACAACGATGAATCACGACAACTTATCAAAAACGGGCGGCCGGCGTATCACGCAGCTTGCAAAGATGAGTATCGACCCTAACTTTGTCGAACTCACAGCTGACGTCGTGGGGATAATTATATAAAAAATCTCACAACGGCGGCTACAGGATCTACTGCTGTAGATGATTTACCGTAGATCGTGATCTGTCCGAGTTTTCGCCGCGTATGCCGCCGTAGGTGTAGAGAAAATCGTCTCGAAATTCATTTCAGGGTGTGTGTTACGTCTTGCACGCGTTGTACGATACGGTGTTTGATTGGACAAATCACAGCCCAACGCCTGATACCTGTCTGGCAATGTCGACGGGCCCATCCACCGCACTCCCGACGACGACGCCCCCTGCTCCGCGGTCAATGATCTAACCCTCGCTCTTGTCGCTACCGTTGCCGTTGCTTCTCTAAAGGCGGTGAGGGCAGTAGTGGTGGTGGTGGTGGCGGCGGCGGCGGAGGTGGTGGCTGCTGCTGTGGGCGGTAAGGGGACGAGGAATGCTGCACAGAAAGATCGGCTGGTTGAGGACGCGAAGCAGAGCCACGCGGCGGTCGTCATCGCTACGAGTCTCGTTGAGATGGTTTTTGTTGTTCCTGTTGTGTGTGCTGCTGTTGGTTTGATTGCTGTTGCTTTCGTTGTTGTCGTCGCTCTTCTTGCTGTCGTTGGCGTTGGCGGTAGTGACACTGCGGCTGATACAATTGTGAGCGCTGGTGTTGCTGGCGTTGTTGCTGTTGCCGCGAGGGCTGTGCACGTTGCTGCTGGTCGTGGTGACGGTGTTCGTGGTGGTCGCGACGAAGGTGATTCCGAAGCGCGGGCCGTGGTGGCGGTGTTGATGTTGATGGTGTAGATGTTGGTGGTTTTGGTCTTGATGTCGACGGTGCTGGTATTGGTCTTGATGTTGTTTGTGTTGGCGTTGTTGTTGGCGTTGGCGTTGGCGTTGGTGTTGGCGGTGGTGGTGTTGGCGGCGTTGGTGGTGCGAGGACACTGACAGTCTGCTCGTGGTCGCTTCATGCACACGACCGCGAGCTTTAAATCAATGATTTCGTTGCTGTGCCTACGTCGCCTAACGAGATCGAGTGCGTAGGGTCGCGGTTGGTGGTTTTGCGGAATAAACTAAGCTTCCGAAAACTCGGACGTAGTCACCTCTATGTGCATAGACACGATTGCGCTTGCCAGACGCCCGCGATTGAGGTCGGTAAGGTCGCGCGTTGCTTGCAATACTCGCACCGGACCACAGCGCAAATCGAGCAAAGCACACCAACCACGAGCACAATCAAAGGTCCTGTGGTGCACCCCACGCGGAACGTGCGAACCCCACGGCACGATATCACTAACTGAAAAAGGTTGGGTGTCTCCTGCCGGGGTGCCCCTGCGATGAACTGTTGTTGCGGTGGAGAGCCAAGCCCGGTGGTGGGGCTTGCGTCGAGAGATCAACCAGTCACCCACACAGCGGAGTTGGAAAAGGGGTTTCCACATGGTGTGGGAAACTATGAGAGGGGTTGATTTTCCATGAAACGGCACAGGTACCCCCGCTACCCTCAAGCCCACAAGAGCTACAGAGGTGTCACCCGCTGCAGTAGCTCACAGTGCTGGTATTCTGCATCGCAGAGTTTGCGACCGGGTGTTCATCGATGCCCACTTCATCGCACACAAAAATTGTTCGGCAGTTGGGCCTTGTGCCCGCGAGCAGCGGCTGCAGTTGGAATGTTCCCCGGTGGCCCTTAGCAAAAACGTCCTGCATATATTGTCGAAACCCTTCAAGTTCAAGTCCCACTACTGCTGTCCCACAGTCCCGCCTGCCGCCCGCTGCTTTGCCAGCACTACCAGGCGTCACAAAGCACCTTACGCAGGAAGCAAGCCGAGATGTCGCGTCTTTTGGAAACGGCGGTGCTGGAGGGCCACACGGAGCGGGTGTGGTGCGTTGCCTGGTCACCAGACGGCAAGCTACTGGCGTCCTGCAGCGGTGACAAGGTGAGAGGGCATCGGCCGCACACCGCAAGCCAACATTATACTGAGCTTTTCGTGTTTTCGGCCACCAGGCGCCAAGGAGGAGCAGACTACGAGCTGGTACTCGTAGAGATGGTAGAGTAAGGCTTTGCCGTCAAGCAGGAAGTATAGGATGGTGTGTATTCTTGATATGAGCAGCTGACTACGTGCAGCTGCGACATACAACGCAAACCAATACAACAATTAATTATTACGCTATCATGATTTCGACATCCACCACGACGACATTCCGTGTTACAATATAGGGACAGCTTACGCTACATCTACAATGGAACCCGAAGGGTGCGCCAGCTAGCGTTGGGCTGCGATTGCAACTGAGTTAAATCGACACACGACGCGTATGGAAATACGTGGAAGTGTGGTGAGCTAAAGCTTTATTTTTCCCCATCCGCCGGAGGATAAAAAAAAAAAAAAAAAAAAAATCCGTGTCACCAGTATGCAACTCGATGCGAGTCGACGAGGGAAGAAAGGGATGGAGTCTCCTCGTGATCAAAATGAAGACACGTACCGTTGTTCGGGGGTGTACTCAGTTTGTGCATGGCCGTAGTCATGTTACCATCGACCCTGGCATCCCTACTATGCCGGGGCGGAGCACGTCGGGTTTTCACCAACCAGGCAGACATTGCTTGCACCGAGCGCGAACCGCCGTGAGATGTTCGGCGAGTCGCATGAAGGGTGAACTGCACCTTTCCAAGAACCGCTCGCAGGACGGACTTCGGTACCTTGTGCCTACTTTCTTGCTTATGGATGGCAGCGCCAATGAGTTGCTTTGTTTTGTGGAGTGGCCACTCCAGAGACAGCAATGGGTATTACGATGTAACTGCCTCGTGGGTGCCTTACAATATCCACACTATCAATGGATGATGCGATCACTCCCATTGTGCGGAGTTAGGGTTCTCCACCCCGCACCATATGATCTAACACGATAACCATGGTGACCGCCAAAAAATAAAAATAGCAATAGAAAAAACGGTACCCTGGTGGTCTAGCTCACGCAGTGATCAACATGTTTTACACCGTCGGTTCCAACCGAGGCGACTACTGTATGGGGGGGGGGGGCGAGAAGAGCCTGGGTAGTTTACCTTTAGGGAGGGAGAAAGGAGAAAGATAAATAAAAAGAGCGAAGAAAATAGATGCGATGAGCAAAAAAAAAGAAAATACCGCTGTACTGTACTGGGCACATCCAACACCTAACAGCCGGGCAGCAGCAGTGCCGCAACCGGCGTTAAACTCAGTACGAGATGGTATTACAGTAGCAGACTAAGTTTTTACCTTCGAGCACAAGGTATGAGCTGGTGTGCGCGTTTAATTCAATCCACTGGCCAGCGCAAGCCAACCAGCCAATAGAAACACTGAGTATGATTTCCTGATTCCCACCGCTATGTATCCTTTTTTGTTGTTGCTCACAGACTGGTGCTACTGTAATAATAATGGAAAGCCGATGTTTTAGAAAAAAAAATAGTTTTCGAAGATCCCAGACCCCAGCCAAAATTTGCCTGGACGATCGTCTGTGGGCCCCATTTTTTTTGCCTTGGTTTTGGAACTTCGCAATTTTCCGAAAAATAACGGATTTCTGGCGGCGATCTTGGCCAACATCTACTTGAGAAATTCTCAAGCAGATATCGGATGAGACGCGGAGTGATTTCGTGTGATCCACACATTGCGTTCGACGAACTGTACGACAGCGTCGTGGAATCTGAACGTGCCGAGCTCGTTAGCGCCGGTGTATGCCAGCCGGAAATACCGGCACTATAGCGGCAACCACTAGTACTCCTCCGAACGTTGCCACAACTGGTTGTTCCGACCTGCATCATAAGATGTCACAGACGCTACGAGTAGATCGGGCAACCACCACTACTCGACCCCGCACGTACAACAGTACCCTAACCATATTGGTGATGCACTATAGACGGGTCTCTACTGAACTACAGTGGGTACCCCGGTTTAAGAGCACCCGAGCTAAGAGCATCCGGGAGTTAAGAGCGGCCAACTCGGCATGTCTCGCCACACTAAAGGCTATATATATTGCCCGCTACACGTAAGAGTGCTTTGCAGTTTAGAGCGCATGTTTCAGCTTGTCATGGGGCGCTCTTAAATCGGGGTATCCACTGTACGTAATATGCCCCCCCCCTACCTGCACCGTCTCAAAAGGGATGCGTGGTCAATGGTCAAATGACTAAGGCAAGCAACAAAAGGAGAACTCCTCCCCCCCGCCGCCCTCCGCCACGCACCGGAATGTGTTGGAGGAAATTATGAGGAAAATTGACGGATGTGACATTGTGGAATTTGATACTTTCGACAGCAGCGATGGCAACGATCGCTATCCTAGGAGATAGATGCTGGCCACAGATGGCCAGAGCTGAAGCAGATAAGATAAGCAAACGTTTTGATGTGATGAGTAGAAATTACTTGTCGAGCGCCCCAAATATTGGAGGCGTCTCTACTAGGCATACGAACGGTGCTTTGTCTGGACGGGGGTGCGTGGTGGATGGTCCAATGACTGAGGCAAACAGCAAACGAGTGCGTCTTTCCCCCCGCCCCCGCCCCCTCCATTCGCCACCAGACCGTCCGCGTGTGGTGTCAGTCGAACGACAGTGCAAGCGAGGTGTGGCGCTGCTTGGCTCTGCTCGAAGACGGAGCGACTCGTACCGTCCGCTGCTGTGACTGGTCTCCATGCGGTGAGGACGGACGCGTGGTACGATAGAGGCGCATCACTTTTTTTCTGCGGTTCCTCAATTTTGGGAGCTTAAGATCTCTCAAAACAACTGATTTTTTGGAGAAAAGTAGAACTGCTACCGGATGAAGCATCCCATGGCCTAGGTTATAGAACGAGAATCAGGCGACCAAAAAAAATGGCCTACGTATATTTCCCGACAATTTTGGGTCAAGGAGCCCCGTCGTTCAGAAAACACATTTTGAGACGAAAAGTGAAACCTCCATCGTAGCACGTGTCGTTATTAGCATACCATTTTGGCCAATATTTCATTTTTTATACTCACGCTCTTCTTTTTTCTCCTTGACTTTGAATGTTTGTATGCTTGGGATAAGGCGATTAAGAATACCAAGACGGTCGTGTTTCCCGCAAAATAGTTGTTGTTACTCTGGAAACGGAAGCAGTCATGCTAGTTTTATGCTCCCTAAGATCGCTCGGCTGTGCCAAAATGATTTCTGTTGATAGCCTCGGGGGACATGAACCTGTGCGTGGCTTGGCATGTGTACAGCACGACTCGCGCTGTCCGCTGTTGCGACTGGTCTTCCTCCGGTAAGGAACGGTGTGGATTTTTTTTTTTTTAATCCTCCGGCGGGTGGGGTCGAAAAATAAATCTTAAGCTCACCGCACTTCCACGTATTTTCATACATGTCGTGATACGTGTCGATTTAACTCCATTGCCTTCGCAATCCAGCCCCAGCTGGCGTGGGCTGTCCCGACCGGCGGTCCCTGTTACTCCTCCGACAGCGCAAGCTGCCGTTGTAGTGTGGCTATCGTACCAGGTAGATATAGGCTGGAGCTCAGTTCTGCCCTTTTTTCTCATTTTATTTTTTGCCTTCATGTTGGATAGTGGAGGGATACCTTGCCACGTCTTCGAGAGAATGGCTGACATTCTCCCTGAACTATCCAAGGTTCCCCTGCGAGTTGTGGTTAACTTGAAATCCGGGGGGGGGGTGTCGCATGTTGACAAAGGGGGAACACCGGCGTTCGTTCCTCCGACCTACAGCCAGGTATAACGCCAATATCTCTTTGGAAACTACAGAAGGGAATATTAGCCACCACGCAGGTAGTCGGGCAAGTAACATCGACCAGCCCAAACGAGTAAATAGTCTAGCCTATGTAATCCTAACCCTAATCCTAATTGTAACCCTGACCCAATCGATAGCAATCGACCAGGGTAAGCACACCTAACCCCCTTCGTCGCGTACACAGCAGTGTGCCTGTAGCATTTTCTCATTGACAATCGACCAGGGTGGGCGCAACTCACTCCCTTCGTCTCGTACACGGTGTTGCCTGAACCTTTTTCTCGAGTATATGGCAATCGGCCAGTATAGGGTGCAACTAGCTTCGCTCGTCTCGTGCACAACAGTGCCCCCAAACCTTCTTTTTCTCGGATACGTGGCGAGTTCTCTTATTAGACACATTCTTACAGCAGAGGTGCGCTGACTGTCTTTTTTTTTTTTTGCCCTTCTGAGACTCCTTCCTCGCTTGATTGAGGAGCGCGCGTCATGCCCCCCACCCAAAGAGTTGTTTTGTTTTGAGAAGAATGAAAGTGCGCTATCCCGATGAGCGAATCCCATGGCCTTTAAGAGTGTAGGCCTACAAAACCGTTTTCAGGTGGCCTAAAAACGATAGTGTCATTATCATGTCCAGCTGCAGGTTTAGTGCTCATTGTTACTGTTGATCAGGTTTTAGCATCGCTGTATACTTGTAATATGGCCATTAGCAAGGACGGGTCATGACAATTTACCAACTAAGAACGAGCGGCCGGTGTATCACGCAGCTTGCGAACACGAGTATCTCCCCTAAATTTGTCGAACTCACAGATGGCGTCGTTAGAAAAGTTTTATGAAATCATCGTTTATTGCAAAGCAAGAGTGGCGTCCCGACGATAGTTGGGTTTTGCGGGTCCACGCCCTCCAGAAAACGGTTTTTAGCCAAAACGTGCTACTTCTATTGTCGCATGCGTCTCTGCTGGGATGATGGGCATTCGAAAGGCAGTACCTGGCACCCGGTATGCTTTTTCACCAAGTATACCACGGTTGGGGTCCAGCAGAAGGCTGTGACCTCGTAACACGAGGAGCTCAATGTTTCACCCGATCCACGACTTGGAAGGCATTTTGTACCATTATGCTAACGACGTCAGCTATGAGTGCGACGGATGTAGGGTCGGTCCTCGAAGCTGCGTTGTGGGCACTTGTAGTATAATAATGTGGGTGAGTTGTTTTGTTTTCACTTCATGGTATTTTCTGTTCGCGCTGATGGATGAGCCCAGGTGGTCTGGGGCGCAGGCTGGCTCGCGGAGACAGAAGCCACGATATCCGGAGCGCCGTCGGGCGGGGAAGAGAGGACAAGTAGAATATATATACGTATTTAAGTACTTCGAAGTAGTGGAGTACTGAGAGGGGCCTTTCCTCGTTGTGATATTTTGGTGTACGCGACCCTGGAGTCACGTCCACAACACCAATCTATTGTACCCTTCCGGGAAACAGTGAGTTTCGCCGCATCTCCGAAGATGCTACCATCACACACACCAAGTACCACATGTAGTAAATCAGACTTGTCCACGGGCATAAACCAACACGCGCATCCCGACCAGCACTGCTGTGCGCTGTTTGAAGAAAAAAAATCGAAGAACGTCAGCTGTGAGTTCGACGAATTTAGGTTCGATACTCGTCTTTGCAAGCTGCATTGTTGGTACTTGTGGTACATTATGCTATGTGGGTGAGTTTTTTTTCACTTAATGGGAGATTTTGTTTTTTATCTTCCCCCCCCCCGAAAAAAAAAAAAAAAAAGAAGACCAGGTATACGGGTAAAAACAGTAAAATAACCGGTAGTTCCTCGCTTAAGGCCAGCAAAACATTTTCGCTCGAAAAGTGCAACCCCTGCAGTTGGAGGACAAAAACCGCCACCACGATAGAGGTGTACCGCATTTTTTCCAGAGGTTTTCTCGATTTAGGAGCTTAAGACATGTCTTTCTTAACCCAAAAATCGATTTGGACAAAATAAAACAGCTATTATCCCGGATGAAAAGATCCCGTGGGCTGGTTAAAAAAACTAAAGACAATCATGCGAAATATAAGAAGATACGTATACCGAAATCGGGCGAGTTTGGGTTGTGGAGCCCCATCATTTGTTCGAAACGATTTCAGGCGAAATGTGCTTGCTTCCTCTCTCGTAGCACGCGTCTTGACTCCTCCACTGGAAATGTCGAGCATTGGAAAGACAATACCTGGCAGCCGCCATGCGTTTCTACCGGGGTACCTGGTATTCCACAGCTTCTTCCAACTATGTTCGTTAAGACCGAAGAAACGGCCGGTTTGTGCTACCCCCCCGTCCCCCGTCCCCGTCCCCACGTCGTCCTCCTCCCGCCCTCCCTCCCCTCGTCCGTACCCAGGGAGGTTCATTGCAGCGGTGTCATTCGATGGTACTTGTTGTGTGTGGAGGCGACAGAGTCCGGGGGAGGGGGGAGGGGGCGAGCTGTCTTGGGAGCTGACGGCGACGCTCGAGGGGCATGAGAACGAGGTACGCCCTGAGGATCAGGGTGGGGATAGATGGGGAGGTAGGAGGGATGGAGTGTGCTAGGATGGGGGGAGCACTTGTTGCCTTTTTTTTTTTTTTTTTCCGAATGAAGGGGCTTGTTATCCTAAAATCGTATCGCGGGAATGTCGTTCTTGTTTGTGCATTCTGATGATTTTTTTTGTGCGCCTACTATTGTCCCGTCAACCCGTGAAATTCACGTGACAGGCTCGTGTATACAATACTTCAACTTTTGGGGCGGGGATGGGGGGGGGGGGGGGTACTCTTTTGTTGATTGCCTTAGTCATTTGACCATTGACCACGCTTGACCACGCATCCCTTTCCAGACGGAGCGCCGTTCCGGCTCCTAATGGGGACACCTTCAACGTTTGAGGAATGGGGGTTAGGAGCAACTATGTACCAGTCCATGGACTGCAGCTCTTTACTGCGCTATTCCACTAACCCTGATCCTAGCCCTAACCCTAGCCCTATCCCTGACCCTGTAGTTGTGCATCTGGTAAGGGGGAACAGGGTGTCGAATGGGATCCGGTCCGGGCGGGACGAGGGTTGAGGTATTGAACCAACTAAAGTGGGGGTGTGTTTTGTTGGACACCCCATTTGAACCTTTTCAAGCCCAGAAGACGAAAACACAATAGTAAGGTGTGGACTGTACTTATGTTCCGCAGTCCATAGCTTGTAAATAGGCGCCGTCGTGGGGGCGGGGGCGTTGGCGGGGATGGGGGTTGGGGTAGCGGTGGGGTTGGGGGTGGAGTGAGGGCGGGGGTTGGGGGTGGGATGGGGGTGGGGGAGGCCTTGGGGGTGGGGGGTGGAGTGAGGGCGAGGGTTGGGGTGGGGGTGGGGGTTGGAGTTGGGGCAGCGATGGGGATGGGGGCGGAGTAATGGCGGGGGTTGGGATGGGGGCGGGGGTGGGGGTGGGGGGTTGGGGTAGCGGTGGATTGAAGTAGCGGTGGGGTTGGGGGTAGAGCGAGATTGGGGGTTGAGGTTGGGGCGGGGGTAGGGGTGGAATGGGGGTGGCGGTAGGGGGTAGGGATAGACAGAGGTGGAGATGTCAGTGGGGGTCGGGCAGGGGTAGGGGTGGGCATGGGGAGAAGAGGGGTTAGGGGTTCGGAAGGGGAGAGGGCGGGAGGGGGTGGTTCGATCGACGGTTTCGAGGACGTGGGCCTGCCCGTCATGTACGACCACCAACGTCTGGGCTTGCCCCTCAACAATGCCAGGGTGTGGAGAAGGAAATATCGAGCCATTTTCCTACAGGAGCCTTGCCAGCGGTGATCAAAATGCATACCGGTGTGATGGTGGATGTTCAAGGCGTTGTGGTATTCCCAACCTGCCTTGCGTCTGCGATCAGACTTGGTATCATGGCAAGTAGCAGTAGTGTTCCATATCGGAACGATAATCGAACCCGATCCGGTAAGGGCCTCAAAACCCGATATCCGATGAAGCTTCCAAGTATTTATCTGATCGGATCGCATCGCTTAAAAACCGGATTCCGATACGACACGAGATAGCCGAGGCCTAAGTACGGAAATAAAGGTCAATGTAGAAGGAAGACGATTTATTTTGCCCTTCGACGCCTCTCATCGAACCGTTCATCTCGGACCCTCTCGACTGGGGGGGAGGGGGTGGTAGAGCGCCCCTGCCTCCCCCCTCTAGAAGCACGGCAATTTTATCGGATACGTTAGTTTCCGATCCGATTTCCGATCCGACTTCCGATTCATCGGAACGTAACCGCCACGATATGAAATGCTAAAAAGAGCGTGTTCCATGATTGTTGCCCCCCGCGGCGGCCAAAAATGACGCGGCGCAATTACCACGGATTGGTCGATGCAACTGCTTTCGCGCCGAGGGGACAATAAATAACGCGGCACAACTGCCACCGTTTCGGCGACGCACTTGCTTTTGCGCAGGGGGGCCTGCTACAGGTCCCGGTTCGCGCACGGTCTGCAAACGCATACGAGGTTGTCGAAAGCTTCTTGAAAATTTGGTAACAGCCTCTGAATAGAAACGCCACCATGTATGTTAGACACCCCCTATTTGTACTAGTTTTGGTGATTACAGCAGAGCACCAAATTGATCAGCAGCCTCCTGCAGCTGTATTCTATGCTGTATTCTATGGACATAAGACACCACAAATCATCTTCAGCTCTGGTCTGCTTAAAAGCTTGATTACGATCGAACCGGTGCAGGCAGAGTTCGGAATACGAGCGAAACCGTGCCTTTTGTTTCCTCGAATGGTCGGCAGAGGATTTGTAGTAACCCATCCCCTAACCATGACCCCTTAACGGAGTTCGTCGTGGCGGTCAGGCAGAGTGTGGAACACGGAATACAAGCTGTTGTTGTCAAATGCATCCACTGGTAGATGTCCGGACCGGAGAAGGTTCGCAGGAGGCGCCTCGTGATGAACAAGCAGAGAAAGGTAAATGCATGTGTTGTCGTCGTGCTGTGCCGTGGAAGCACGCAGAATAAAGGGAAGGGAAGGCAAGGCACCACAAGCCAGATAATGATCCACAAAACATCTCTATCGTATTCGGTGGAAACCCCCACAAATATATTCGGTTACAGGTATATCTCGACACCGAGCACACGAGAGTATCGTCAACGAAAGTATTCATTTTTTGCCTCAAAATGTTAACGGGCTATGATAGCAATCCATCCCCTTGCCATAATAAAAAACTTTTTGCGCTTTTTTCGGTACCGGTTCTTGGGTTGCGGATTTCACTTGCGGTCATGTTTGCGATGCTCTACCAACAAGATTTCCACTCGGTTTTTGCGGTGGCGTTTATCCCTGCTTATTTGTGTAAAAGAAATTGCGGCGCAATCGTTACCGTTTCGGTGACGCCAGGTGAAGAGCGTCGCGTGGAACAGGGGGGGAAACCTGCTGGCCACTTGCGGGAGGGATAAATCGGTGTGGATATGGTGAGAGAGCTACTGAAGTGTACCAGGTGCACCTAGCCCCCTTAATTTCGTCAACAAATAGTGAGGTGACTGACTGAGTTCTGGATGGGTTGGGTTGGGGTGGGGTGGTGTTTTGTGGGGTGGGTTTTTGTTCGTTTTTGTGGGGTTTTGTATGATAAGGTTGGGGGGTGGGAAGGGGGGGGGCGTACTCATTTGGTTGCTTGCCTTACTAATTTGACCATGGACCACGCACCCCTTACGAGACGGAGCATCGTTCCTGCTCCTGATGGAGACACCTCCAACATTTGGGCGCTCAGTACGCTTTTTACATAAATTACGTAGAAACTGTTTGCTTGTCCTATCCCCGTCCTCTCTCGCCGTCTGCGGCCACCATCTATCTCCTAGTATAGCGGTCGTTTTCTCGCTACTCTCTGGTCGACCAAACTCTTCCATGTCGCATTGTAAGTCTAATTTCCTTATCTCCTCCTCTAACGCATCGCGTTCCTCCTTGCATATTTCATATTTCCCTACTATGTGAGCCCTACTCTCTATTGTTGTGCCACACGGGCACATACATGTAGCCACGTCCACCTCCTCCCGACTACTGGAATATCTTTTCTTCCTGGTAGGTCCAGGTCCCTTACACGAAATCGCAGTTTCAGCTTTTTCGCGTAGTCCATTGGGCCATACAGATACGTTTTAATTCCAATATCTTCCTTCAACCCCCCGTGTATCTGCTTCTCCTCTTCACCTTATTTCTTAGCGCTAGCCGTTCCCTTTCATCTATTCTTTCTTTTACTTCTGTCTTGTACCCGCCAAACTTATCTATAGACAGTACCTTCTCTTGATTTCCCCCTAAGTCCCTCCATATTTTCTCGACTACATTATCCCATCTTATTCCAGCTCGCCCTTTGGTTATGTTCTCCCATACAGCCCTGTCAGCTATGGCTGGCAACCTGTTTTCTGGCATATTCCTTACTTTATGTTGCCAGGTCAACTTTGTCACGTCTCTATTTGTTTTATGTCGGTGGATTCCTAGTTCTGCTCTAAATACTGTATTACTCGTCGTACTTGAGCATCCTAGTATATTTTTAGCTGCTGTCGGCTGCACTGTTTCCAGGTTCGCGTTCCCTTCCCATATTTCTCCTGCATACTCTAACTTTGGTACGATCACATTCATTAGAATGCATATTTTAATCTTAGTGTCAAGGTACGAGTCTGTTAGGATCGCATCCATCTTGCCTTCTTGTGCTTTACCCTTTCCTATTACTTTCGGTATGTGTGGGTTGGGTTGGGTTGGGATTGGGTTGGGTTGGGTTGGGTTGGGTTGGGTTGGGTTGGGTTGGGTTGGGTTGGGTTGGGTTGGGTTGGGTTGGGTTGGGTTGGGTTGGGTTGGGTTGGGTTGGGTTGGGTTGGGTTGGGTTGGGTGGGGTTGGGTTGGGTTGGGTTGGGTTGGGTTGGGTTGGGTTGGGTTGGGTTGGGTTGGGTTGGGTTGGGTTGGGTTGGGTTGGATTGGGTTGGGTTGGGTTGGGTTGGATTTGGGTGGGCTGGGTCCGATGGGGCGGGGTGGGGTTTGATCGGGGTATGGCGCTAAGCTCCGCCGACGCACGCGCCGTGCTTTTCCGTTACCGTATGTTTTTTTTGTTACCCACTGGAATCGAACCGAATCGAATGGATGCAATCGGATGAAACGAATCATCGTCGCATGATACCTGCCAATTTTGTATTTTTTTTTCGCTCTTGGTGTAATTTTATCCTCTCTTTGTTTATTTGTTTTGTATGTCTTTGTCGTCAGGGAGTACGATGAATCGGCGGGAGACTACGAGTGTGTAACGGTTTTGTCCGACCACACGGCGGACGTTAAGAGTGTAAGGTGGCTACCGACCAAGGACGTTCTCGTCTCGGCGAGGTGAGTCGCTCTACGGCTATAGGAGTACACTAGGGGGGGGGGGGTATAGTGAGTGTAAATGTGATAGGCGGCGCAACCTACACCAATGATATAGTATACCGTTCGTTACGTCGTTGTTGAGTACAGGGGGGTGCGGAGAATGTCCCCGTTGGCCATGACAAGCTGTGCGGAACGTTTCGGCAATCTTATTGCTTGCAGATATTCCATAAATAGTACTATACGGCTACGGCTTGTAGTGTCGGAGGAAAGCGCATAGTTTAAGTTCGTACAACGCTTAAATCGTTGTAACTCACACCTGTGGCCACGGCTTGTCCCGGAGACAGCTGAGGGCTACACCTGCGACGAGTTGAGCTGCAAAGTAAAACTGAGAATAACGTAAATCGAAAAACAAGTGAGGCCCTCGAAGGTTAGACTCAGTACTTTTTTTTCTTTTCTTTTCTTCGTCCCATTTATTTTCCTTGCAATACTCTAGCGCTCCCTCCCAGGAGTAGCTCAGATCCAGGGTCACATAGCGGCCCCCCCCCCCCCCCCCCCCTCACCACGACAATACGTGCCTTCATTTTTATCGCGAGAAAAATTAAACATGTTCTTTCCTCGTCGACTCGCGTCGAATTGTGTATACCAGTCAGCTCGGCAGTAAATCTAAGCTAGGTATGGAATTGTGGTCATGCGGTACTGCTATCCTGAACCCAAGGCCAGTTGGTACTCTTATCCTCATGCGGATTGATTTACAGATTGAACCATCCATTGGTTGACCGGGGGATGCTTATTTATCATCCCCTTCCTAAGATGTCGGCCCTTGGGCACATTTGTTCAAGCATTATTCCTACATATCGAGCTTATATAGTTTCGTCGGACTGATACGCTATGTTGCTCGGTGTTTCGTTGTGCCCTAGCTACGACGAGACTATCCGCCTTTGGGCAGAAGGGCTCGACGACTGGTTTCTGGTGCAGACCCTCAGCAATCACGCCTCCACGGTTTGGGGCATCGCGGTAGAGGCGACGGGGGAGAGACTGGCCTCAGTTGGCGACGACAAGAAGCTTGTGGTGTGGAGGAATTTCCCAGACGGGACAGAGTGAGTTTTGTGAAACATAACTGTACTGCTTTTCGTTTTTGTAGTTTCTCTGTTTTGCCGTATTTCCGTTTTGTTTCTGTGTTTCGGTATTTTTTCGTTTTTCCCCGTTGTTTTTGTTCTGTTTTTGCTTTTTCAGTAATTTTTCCTCGTTTTTTTTGTTGGTTTGAACTATTCTTACGTGTTCTTGTTCTTTTCCCATTTTTTTTTTCGTTTACTTTGTGCCGTTGTTTCTCCGTGTTCGATTGGTTCTCGGTGCAGATCAACAGTCATGCCTCCACGGTTTCAGCCAACGGTAGAGACAAGGCTATGCAAACCGCCCTTTGACGGCGACGACAACAAGCTTTTGTTAGTAGTGCAGAGGGTTTCCCGCTGGGGACAGAGTGGATTCCATAAATTCAGTACGACGTTTTTTTTCGTCCGTTTTTTCGTTTTGGTGTTCTTTTTTCGTTTTGGTGTTTTTTTTTTTTGTTTCTGTTTTTTTTTGTATCTTTAATTTGTTCAGTATGTTTGTTTATTTATTTATAATTTTGTGTGTTTTGGACTGGTTCCTGGTGCAAACCCTCCGCAACTACCCCCCCCCCCCCCCTCCCCCCCCCTCCGTCCCGAAAGGGATGCGTGGTCAATCGTGAACTGGCCCAGGCTAACAACAAATGAGCAGCCCCCCCCCTGAATGGTCTGCGAATGGTCTGCGTGTACGGCTATGCATTGAATGAACACCCCCCCTGCCCCCCGAATTCAAGCGATCCCAAGGTCGTCGGTCTTGTCCCCACCCCCCCCCCGCCCGCGCTCCCGCCCGCAAGGCAAGGCCTGCCCAACGCGTGACCCCCTCGGACTACGAACACGAGGATAGGCACGGTAAATGACCCATCCCCCTTTACCCCCTACCCCCTCCCCTCCGCCACCGCCCACCGAACGTGTTGAACTCCCTCCTCGGGCCGAACGAAAACAGGCACGGAAAATGGCGAGCCGAGGCAGAACTCGCGAGAGACCACAATAACACAATATACAGCGTTGACTGGGCCCCCTCTGCTGCTGCCGCTGCTGCTGCTGCTGCTGCCGCTGCTGCGGGAGGTGGTATCGGCGTGGGGAGGGGGGTTGGAGAAACGAGAGGAGGACTTGGGGCGGCATGTTTAGCTACGGCGGCGGGAGACGACTCTTTGAGGGTTTTCTACGAGAAGGGGGAAGGCTCCGGCGCGATGTTCTCGCTCGACGTGGAGGTGAGGGGTTGCTGTGATAAGGGTGGCATTTTGCTTCTGGCCGTTCAGTGGATACCCGGATTTAAGCGCGCCCCGTGACGAGCCGAAGCACAAGTGCTCTTGACTAGACGTTGCCCTTATGTGTGGCGGGCAGTATATCGGTTTTGGTATAGGAGGGACATGCCAATCTGACCGCTGTTAACACCGTTGGAGCTGGAAACCCGTTTTTTACAAATGGCTTGGAAATTGTATAGGAAGCGGATTTGGGGCTGGCTCTAAATGGGTCAAGTCCCGAACGCTCTTATCCTGGGCGCTCCTGTATCGGGGTAGCCACTGTGTCCTAATCGTAGCATGCGTCCATCGTCATTTCGATAACATCAGAGCTGAAGGAACACACGGGTGCCCCTGTTTAAGAACACCCCGTTACAAGTCGAAACAAGCGCCATTACTCTTATCTGTAGTGGGCAATATATATAGCTTTTGGTATAGGAGGGGCTTGCCGATCTGACCGCTGTTAACGCCTTTTCAGCTGAAAAAATAACTTTTTTTCACAAATGGCTTGGAAATTGTATAGGGAGCAGATTTGGGGCTGGCTCTGAAGAGGTCAAGCCCCGAACGCTCTTCTCCTAGCGCTCTTGTATCGGGGTAGCCACTGTGTCCTAATCGTAGCATGCGTCCATCGTCATTTCGATAGCAACAGAGCTGAAGGAACACACGGGTGCCCCTGTTTAAGAGCGCCCCTCGACAAGCCGAAACAAGCACTCTTAACTAGACATTGCTCTTATCTGTAGTGGGAAATACATATCTTTTAATGTAAGGCGGGACATGCCGATTTGATCGCTCTACCCGTTTTTGGGGACAAATTTACTGGGAGTTAATATAAGGAGGGCTTTTGGGGCTCTAGAGGGGTCAAGTCCCGAACGCTCTTATCCTAGGCGCTCTTAAATCGGGGTACCCAGTGTACTATGATTCGACTGATGGTGGTCCTCAACGGAGGAAATACCCTATTGTTAGGGTGTTTGCGGAGGGTGTGTGCGGTTTCCAAACTCTGATGGGCTGGAAAAAACTGTACCGGTCTGGTTTTCATTATTAGCTACTCTTCCTAACCTTAAGCCATCTAAGCCAATGTAAACGTGGCTTGTATAAGCCATTGTAAAAGTGGCTTATATTTTGGGCCCTGACTGGTGAACAATTGTGCTGAAACCTAGTTGCGACCCCCTCCCCTTTGAAGCTGTTGTGTATATCGTTGAAATGCCGTATCGATTTTTGTCAAACGCTTTCGTTCCTTGTTTGGGTCATGGATTTGTTCATGGTAACCCAAGGCCAATCGGCCCGCAGAAACGTTGGGCGAGAAAATAAAAAAACGGCCTTGCAGGTAGGAAAACGTATATCTTAAAACCATTTTTTTTTCTGCTGATTTTCCCGCTTGGTTTTCGTGGGTTTGGTTGGCCTTGGACGGCGACGTTCGACCCCTTCAGTACTACTACTACTAATTTTTCCTGGCCCAACTCTTGCCCAACCACTGACGGGTGCTACGATGGTAGAGGTAGCACGTTCTGCCTGAAATGGTTTCTGAATGACTGGGCGCCTTAACCCCAAATCGTCGGAATTTTCGTCTTTTGTTTTTGCGCAGTTTTTAGTGTACATACACATAGGCCCTGGGGTACTTCATAGTACAATCGTCCCCCCCCCCCCCCCGAAATCAGAAATTGGAAGGTATCTAAATACAACGCCCCAACTGTAGAAACGTCTAGGGGACCTGGACCTACCAGAAAGAAGAAGGATATATACCAGTGGTCGGGAGGAGGAGGACATGGATCAGCGTATGTGCCCGTGTAGCATAACCTTAGAGAGTAGGACTCACGTAGTAGGAGGATGTAAAATGTACAAGGAGGAACGAGATGTGTTAGAGGAGATGAGGAAATTTGACGAATGTGACATGGAAGAGTTTGGTCGACTAGAGGGTGGCGAGAGAACGATGGTTATCTTAGAAGATAGATGGTGGCCACAGACGGCGAAACAAGAAGGGGATATGATAAGCAAACAGTTTTTATGCAATGTATGGAAAAAGCGTGATGAGGCCCCAAATGTTGGAGGTGTCTCTAATTGTGTTAGGAACGGTGCTCCGTCTCCAAAGGGATGCGTCTTCAATGGTCAATTGACTTAGGCAGGCAACAAATGAGCGCTCCCCCAACTGTGGCCTTGGCTAGCGTTTGAAGTTGGCGTCGCCGGCAAATGACCATGTCTTGTGTTGAAGCTATATGGCAGTAGAGCCACATTGCGAACATATGTGTCCTATAGCACGCACTGTTACAGCATCACACTCAGCATGCAGAGATGAGCTTCGACGAAATTGTCGATCCTGCGCGAAATTCTCGATCTCACATCTTAGCTGTCGTTTTGATTGTAGAAAATAGAGCTTCTGTACTTGTACACCGGTATTTAAGCTGTAACGCTTCCTCCCGTGTGTTCATCCTGCTTTCGTTCGCTTGTTTTCGGTTTCCGGCCGTTCAAGAGTATGCTTGCGAAGGTGATTTTGTAGCTGTTTATGCGACTGCCCGCGATCCGTGTGTGTGTATGACGTTCCTACTTTTGCAACTTGTATGTTTCCATATTTATGGGGTTGTGTTCATGTTTCTACAACTCGGTGTGTTTTTGGGCTTGTGTGTGTGAATAGCCTGTGAGCACAATGGTTGTGTGGAGGCTCTGACTTTTAAATGCAGACGTGGCACCGAAGTGTCTGTTAAGAGCGCTTGTGATAAGAAAGAAAAGGGATATTTTTGAAAGGGCGCTTGAGGACAAAGAGAGAGGAAAAGGAAATAAAGGAGAGAAGGGGGAGAAGAGAGAGTGATCATGGTGGGTTGCATCACCACTTGATCATCACGGAACAATGCCCGTAGCCCGGTAGAATACTGGGACGACGGGACAACCGTAACATACTCAAATCTGCGTTTACATCCAAGTTCCACCGAAGGTTCAACGTAATATTTTACGTAGGTTTCAACTGCTTATCTTATTCGTGCGAATAGACTGCTCGAATAGACTGCGCATCAACTTAGATTTGAATCCAAGGTTCATATTCTCAACACGCCCCCCTAGTGCGAATTTTGATTGCCAGAGAAGCTTCATACTTGGAAATCAGATTCGTAAATCAAAAACAATTAGGTCACATATACAGTCCGGTGTATTAACCGCGGCAATATGGATGTGGCCATGTTATTCACACATTCACAAAAACATTAAATACAAGGAAATATACGTATAAAAACTACGCTGGTGTATTTTCCAGCGATAAACACCGTAGAAGATAAAACGCAAAGATACGTCTACTGGGTTTCAAACACGCTTCCTGAATTGTACCAAATAGATAAAACAATACTAAACAAATAAAGACAATTGTGTACCAGTGTCCATCACGACGAAGTAAAAGACTCTCACAATTCATTTTTTGTTTTATGTATTTACGTCTTGCGTATTTGAAGAATAAAATAAAAAATAGAATCTACAAATACCGATAGTACCGCAATATAGAAGAAAGCTGGCCGCCGCTCCCGATGTACTCAGGAACAAGAAGTCGAACAGAAGATGATTGTCGCGGTGCCAGTGCTTGATGTCTTCCAAATTCGAGATGTTGTCATCCGTGGCTCATAAAGCTGATGTTGCGGCTGGGAGTGTAGAATATCCTGAAGATGATGGTGGCAGATGCGCCGTGTCCACGGGAGTACTCCGTGCGTCCGGCTGTACATTTTCTGCCTTATCAGCCGGAGGTATTTCCCCGGACTGAATGTCTGTTTCGTCAGCGGCCTGGCTGCGAGTTACAGCTCGTGAAGGCCTACTTCTAGAAGATGGACGAGGACTAACTAGTTCGGGCTCGGGGCAAGGTCACCCTTCCAGGATATCAGAGATCCCGGCATGACGCAAACTTATCACCGACTGAGCCGTGCGTTTCCATACGTCGAACTCGAGCCCATTGAATTTGCCTTTGAGAGCTCTAACGAGCTTGTCTACCGTATCACCTGCTTTCGTGGACTCTCCCATATTGGTGCTGATGCTGATGCTGATCGCTGATCGCTGATCGCTGATGCTGATGCTGATGCTGTAATCGGCTTTTTGAAGGTTTCCTGTCAAACCTCTCGGTAAAATACGATAAACTTCCATGAGATGTCGCTTGGTGCCGATCGATGTTTATATCGAAGGTCGAGCTCATAACCTGTGAACTGCCTGTGAACACAGTGGTTTTGTGGAGGCTCTGTCTTCTATGCGAAGAGATGCAGAGGTGGCACCGAAGTGTCTGTTAAGATCGCTTGTGATAAGAAAGAAAAGGGATAGTTTGGATAGGGCGCTTGAGGTCAAAGGGAGAGGAAGAGGAAAGAAAGGGAGAAAAGGGAGAGAAGGGCGAGTGATCATGGTGGGTTGCATCACCACTCGATCATCACGGAACAATGCCCGTAGTCCGGTAGAATACCGGGACAACGGGACAACCTTATCATACTCAAAGCGACGTTTACATCTAAATTCAACGTAAGATTCAACGTAGGTTTTAGCTGCTTATATTATTCGTGCGAATAGACTGCTTGAATAGACTGCGCATTGACGTAGATTTGAGTCCAAGGTTCATACTCTCAATAGTGTGTGCGTGTGTACTTATTCGGTTGTGCATTGTTTCGCTATTGTGTATCCCATTATCGCATGACGGGCGTCTTTCTTCTTTTCCGACCCGGGGTAAGAGCGCTGATGCCCCCCCCCCCTCCATGCGTGACGGCGCGGCAGGCAAAGCGCGCGCACGCTGGAGACGTGAACTGCGTGAGGTGGAACCCGGCCGGGGGCGGTGTGTTGGCGACATGTGGAGACGACGAGCTCGTGCGGGTGTGGTCCTACTCTCCTCCCGGGTGCTGAGAGCATAAACACCACCACAAGACGGAGGGACGGCTGTACAGTATACACCCAAGAATATCAATCACTCGAAGAGCAAGAACGCCGCTATCATTTTTAGGGGAGCGAAGTTCGGAATAGGAATTCACGCTCAACGGCGAGCGCCACACTAACATCTACCAGGTACCTGGTATACTCTAGCCTAAGATCAAGGTTGATGAGGGTGTGACCTCACTTCCCTCCAGAGTGCTGGGCGCCGCAAGGGGCCCCTATCTGCATAGTACGGCAATAACTACGGTCAACGCGTGGGGCGCTATGCATTTTTCGAACTTGAAAACTCGCCCCGGGGCGTCTACCCTGTGCCCGGGACGTATTCTGGAGAACACATTCATACCTGCTTTTTTTGCGCGCCCCGTGGCGACACAAACAATCGCAATACATGTATGTATGTATGCATAGACTATACATATTTCTAGTCTTTGACCATGGAGGACGGTTAGAGTTAGAATGGTTTGCCGTTGCGGGTGCGCATCACCACCGTCAGACAAAAGGCATTGAAGGAGGGGGGGGGGGGGGGGGGGGGGGGGCGTTTTGACGCCTTCTTTTTTTGCGGTATGGATCGGGGTCACTCGCTCGTTGCGCGAGTGCCCCCCCCGTCTGTTCATCGGCGATGATATGAATCCGCAACGGAATGGTTATAGCTACCACGCTGTGCCGACGAAATCGCCTAAAGTGTGTTTGTCGGTGAGGTACTGAGTCAAGAAGCGGGCGAGTGGCCCGGCTTGCCATAGCCATGGGATTATTTCTCATCGTCCCTAATGTCGAGGTATACTACAGGACGTCACAAAGAAACAGAAGACGCACACTGCGATAGAGGTATACCGTTTTTTGGCTTTTTTTTTGAGAGACGGGGCTCCTTAACCCTAAATCGTCGGAAATTGGCATTTTTTTTTTGCATGCTTCTCGTCGTGTACCTAGGCGGTGGGACTTTTCATCCGGTGGCAGTTTTATTTTCTCCAAATCAGTTTTTGGGGGAGATCTTCAGCTCCCAAATTGAGGAACACCCCCGAGAAAAAGCGACGCTTCTCTGTCGTAGCACGCGTCAGAAGTGCCAACCCAGGCTGGGTTTCTTACTTGGGAGGGGGGGTGTTCTACCCTAGCTTCAGCCTGATGGCTCCCGAATATCTTTGTCGCCTGTAAATCTCAGGTTGGCTTTCTTCTCAACCTGTTTTTCGTTACGGTAGGTGTCCTGATCTGCAGCACTCTCGCGGTACCCTGGTCACTGGGGGGCAGTATGGGCAGGCCCGACTGCTGCGAACTGTATGCACTGTAGCTGAAGGTTATTTTATCTAGTTTATGGGACAGGCCAGACTTCTGTTCAATTCTACTCTGCACACCATGTAGGTATGTCTACCTGTATGTATATTTTTTACATCTACACAACCACTACTACCACGACGAACGAGAACGTAACGGTAGCGATGTAGGACTGCGGCAGTGTTTCCTGTCTCCTCTCTCCTCGAACCTACTTCCCAAACACTCAAAACACTCAAAAACGTGTTGTAGGCTTTATTATTTAATATCCACCCGCGTTCTCGCATGACTTCTGGCTTTTGATAGAGGGCAAGGGATTCCGTTTTCAGACTCTTCCAGAGGAATAGTAAGGCCTCTACAAAGCTGACATTCTCTGTCGCGTTGGTGGTGGTCGAATGCGTGGTGGTGCCGCTCATCATGCAAGCTCATGCACTGCCAATGGCTAATATTTTCCTTGCATGACAGTCCACATGCGTAATCATTGTGGGTTGTATTGTGAGACGATGGGCAGAGCTCCTTCACAACTGCTTGTAGAATTCCGCAGCAGGACACACATGTTTGCAGGAATTAGCTCAGCGCAGATGGGCCGGTGAGTGGTGCACTCGCCTACCTGGTATGCAGTACGAACCGTCAAGAGGGTGCTTTGTGTCTTGGTCTAGACTAGTCCACGAGCGGTCGTGTTGTTATTAATAGTATTGCGAAAGGGAGAAGCACGTTATTTGCGTCTGATTGCAGAAATCGACCAGCTATTACTAGAGTCAAGAGTGTTTGCTTGCTGTTGCCTGGGTAGCGTGCAACGACAAGGGGCTGTAAATGATTCCGCATCTTAGTTTCGCTCTGCAAGAAGACGCGCCTGTCTTAGCCTCGTGTACCATCCACCATAGTGTTCCTCGACGTAGCAAACACGAGCAGAACACATGATGATGCCAAATCAAACTGCAGACCCTGCTGCAACGAAGCTACTATTTGTTGTCCAGTGTTATAGAGTGTCAGCATAGCTGGCAATAGATTCGGTAGGATAGTCCGCAGATTCATGGTCTATTGGCCACAAGAAGGTTCTCTTAAACGGAATATTCCGAGTGAAGCGGATAACCCGTAGAATCTAGCTAGTTTGTACCACAAGAGCGTTCTCGGAAATGGAACGCTCCTCCTCTGGACAAGATAGATAGAAGTAAGCGCGTTAAGCGCTAATGGGAACATTAGGACATCCAGGAGAACGTTCCTTGTACGTTCCATAGGAAAAGGTCCGGAACAGAGCACAGTAGCAATGCTGGGGTGAAGCGAACTCTGTGAGCTTCACCCCACCCCCGTGCTCTCACTACCTGCTCCTCCCGCTCTACCTGCTCTACCCAGCCCTATCGTGGCTAGGCCTGTGTTGTCTGTCTTTTAGAGTCCAATGAAGAGGAAATAATGTATAAGCTTTTGAGTCTATCCAGCGAGCCATGAGGCGAGACCAAAACAAGGGCACCGGAACCCATGAGGAGCACGCTTCCCAACACCGACCAACCACGCATCCCCCACTCGGAGCACCACCACAATTGGCGACGTCGTAGCAGTGAACGTTTCGACCTTGGGCTTCGTGACCTTCTCCCCGGTGCTCTTCTCTCCCCAAGGCAAGCTCTTTTCGGCTTGCACAGCTTTGCATTTTACTTTTCCCGTTTTTTTTAGGTAGCTTTTCTTTATTTATTTTTTTTCCTCTCGTCTTTTAACATACCATGTACTCCCTTTCCTCCAGTAGCGAACTTGGTTATCTATTTGCCTCCCTTTTTATATCGAACCTCCGTGTATCAACCACGTACGAACTGCACGTGGCAGCACATAGATAGGTCATATAGTATATACTCGAGTACAAGCAGTTGGGTGCCGTAGGCAGACGTCTCGCCCCCCCCCCCCCCCTCGTAGGTAGGTATAGCACCGACCGGTATTGCGCCGGTATTGTGCTACAAACGATCTCCTTTGTTCCCTTTGCTTCGCACCAAGCGTATAGTACATCGTCAATACATACAAGTCCTCCGGTACGGGATATCTCTGGACGTTTTCGTGTCGCCGTACTCCTGCTGTAACACTGTTGTAGTAGTACGTCCGTCACCCCAAAAGCGCTATACCATCCCCAATATACACTCGTATGTACAAGAACGACCCAATCCCTGCGACCCCACAAGGACCACGTAACAAAAGGAGAGCTCTCTGTTGTGTTCACCACTGATTGAGGTATAGGCCCTCATTTGCAGGAGATAAACACAAGTGCCAGGGAGGTACCACGCCCGCTTTTCGTAATTATCGTTTCTTTTCTTTTTCTTTTTTCTGCCCGCATACTTAGCCGGTGGTGTCATTTTTACGGCGTGTGATTGGCATCGGGTACGACGTATTAGTAATATTTTTGCTTGCGTACCTTTGGTGAGACAGCGGCTCATAGATAATTTGCGTACCTCGTACACAGCACAAGCAGTGGTACGTACACACGTATGGGTTGACACGTACCTTTCGGGCGTGGCACACCCTCATAATCGTAGCATACCTACCCCCCCCACCAGGTACGGAGTTGTACCGAGTCTGACTCCCAGGGTTTTAGGCCTGTATGCACGGTTGCGTCTTGTCCTGATACTCCCGGTAGTACCCCGTTTCCACGGCCATCCCAAAGTCGTTTTGGTTTGCCCCTGGTTTGTTTGTTCTTTTGTTTTGATGCATTTCCCTTGTTTGCTTTATTGATATTATAGCTACTTTGTTTTCTTGTTTCTTGCATGGTTAACAAGCACGTACGAGTAACTGCTGCTTAAATTTGTCGTGGGGAATTTCTACTTGTACTGTTTTTATTTTTCTCGTGCAAACTTTCGTTTTGTTTTTATACACTGACTGGTGGTGTCGCACGTACCATCTCTCCAGTTAAAAACATATCGTACGCGGACCCTACACTGCTATGGCGAAATTACCGTTGTCTAGTGTGCAATTCTTACCAGCTTATGACGTACAGGGCTCTATTTTGCCGTTTGTCATCATGCTGCTGTTTAGCGTACACTTCGTACATTTTGGCCATTGCATCGCATCTACGCTGTTAAAAAAATTGACAAAATACTGCTGTAGTACGTGTATCTCGCCAGCCTTCTGTCATACACGGGCTTTATGCTGCCTTAATTTGTCAGGATACTAGTGTCATATATGAATTCCGTCGGTTTTGTCTCACGCACGGCCCCCTATGCTGCTCACATCATCCGAAATGCTGCAGTAACCGTGTCTCTTACTTACCAGTTTTAAGCTATATATGGGCTCTATCATGCCCATATGCATCTGCTGTAAGATCATTTTGCCAGTATATTTGTCGTGCCCGAGCTCTACGCTCTGTCTAATATTGGATTATTCCCCCCCCCCCCGCGTTCGGCCAGCTTTTTACGCCATAACAAAAGCAGGCTCTACGCTAACATTTTTTTTTTTTTTGCGACAGAACGCATCAAAGTCCCTCGCATCTGCCCCATCTCGTATGATGAAGTGGAGTAGACGCTGCTGAGATTTGCCCGATTTTTGTCACCGGACCGAGTTTACTTTTCCCCGTTTCTGGTGATACAGGGTAGATGATGCCCAAATTTCAACGCATTTTTCGCTTCAATTTTACGATAAAGCAGGGTCTATGCTGCTCAAAATTGTAACGTTGCTGCGCAAGCTTGAAAGTCGATAACTGTTTCTTTTTTTTTACTTTTCATTTTTTTGGTTTGAAGGCATTCATTTCTGCTGTTAGTTGCTTGACAATAATTTTGCGAGCGACCACGGGAAATGCCCCCCCTCCGTTTCTATGCCGCACGTGTTGCTTTCATCATGCTGGCGCACGTCTCGTCTTGCAAAAATGGTCGTGCAACCATGATCGTCTTGTCACGAGCGTCAACACGCGCTGCACATGATGTTGACTTACACAATTGACAATGATTGTGCTCTGTCACGGTGCAATTTTTTTAGGGGTTTCAACCCCATAAATGCGCGCAGCAACGTGTCGGTTGGGACGGTAGTCGTGGCTCAGATGGGAGGGGTGGGGCACAAGGGCCGGGGTTGGGATGTGAGCAGCAACGTGTTTGTTGGGGGGGTAGTCGTGGCTCAGATGGGGGGGTGGAGCACAAAGGGCTGTAGTCGCGGTGGCATGATATTCGGTAACCACCGCGGCACTGGCCTGATGGGTGCCGCTTCTGCGATACACGCTGTGGTAGTCGTCGCTGTACTTGCGGCGTTGTTGCGCTCCTCCAGAGGGTCGGCGGGGACCGGAGCAAGGCGGCTCTGTGGTAACACGTCGGGGTCGAGAACAGCTTGGGGAATTCGGCAGGTGCGCCTCGGTGGCAACGGAGGGGGCCGGGACAGAGGTGTTCTGTGGAAACCGGTCGCGTTGAAGGGAGGGGCGCGGCAGAGTTGTTCTGTCGCGTTGGAAAGGGTCGGAACGAGGTCGGTAGTAGGAGGGTTCGGCGAGGAGAGGTAGCGAGCCCACCCAAACCGATAGTCGGTTCGAAACGCTCATACCCGGAAAAAAAAAAATTAGCTTCAACTCAGAAGATGGGAGCGGCGGGATGTAGTGGTGGGTTGGGAGGGACGGGGGAACGAGCCCACCCAAGCCGATGCTCGGCTCGGAGAGGTCATAACGGGAAAGGAACAAAATTAGCGGCTGAACCTCGCGCCCGTTTATTGTCACACAAAAGAAGAGAGCGTCTCCCGTTACCCATGGTTGGGTAACCCAGCAATGAGTTGACTACCAAAACACAATGTGCTCGTTGACAATTGCGAGTACGAACTAGCACACAAACGACACGGCAACGCCGTAAAGGCTGGTCAAACATAACCGCAAACTCTCTCATTTGCCAAGTTCCACACCTCGAAAATCAAAAAGAAGCCGCTTGGCAAAAACATGTACCACTTAAGAGCGCTAGTTGAACTACCAGGTACCTAGTCTAGACTACACATCTAATATATAGTGCTGAACATAGCCGTGTACCTTAACGTTGTATGTCGCTTTTAGTCAACTTGGCCCCTAGAAATTTTCATTGTCGTAAGAAGGGAAACGAACATGCGTTTCATTTTAAAGGAGCGTTCGGCACCCAGTGCTTAAGCTCAACCCCTACGCAGCTATCCCCCTGTCGTATCAGGTACACATTCGTCCAGTTATGAGCGGCGTCCAAGACGACCCCGCTAACGAATAGAAGATACCAGAAAATCGACGTAAAAATGCCACCGACAATGCCGTCCCCTCAACGACGTCTGAAGGCGCATTCTTGCAAGATAGGAATAGCACAAGAAACTGATTTCGAGCAAAATTTCTCCACATTTCCTATCAGGGCTACGTATCTAAATCGAAGAATATGCTAAAAACTACACACCGATACCAACACCTAAAATTGACTCTTGGGAATTAAATATAAATAGATGCAGCCCGTGAAACACCGGCTTTGAAATAATATAAAATTCAACTTGTCTGTGTTAAACTATCTCATGGCCCTGCTGGAGATATATGACTAGACAATATACCAGGTATAGTCTAGATCTATATCGAATGTGTTAAGGAATTAGTGGGGTATAATCAATAGTCCTTGCAAAAGGTTAACCAATTGCTTACCCAAACTAAGCCTTATAACAAACGGCAGCGCTCGAAAAAAGTACAAATCGTGGTCTGACGGGATACTCTTTTGCAATTTCCTTTGTTGATGAGACCCGTCAGTCAGAAGTGCGTAGAGTAAAGCTGATACACCCCCCCCGCTACCGTACCACGCGTCGGGAAGGCGCTAAAATTTTCGTATTCGAAAACATTGACGTTCATCGCAACGACCAGGAAAGACGACACACACACGCGCCGAGCGTTCATATATCCATACTTAAGTGGGACTATGATGGCAACTTTTCGAGTTACCAGCTACCAGAAAAAATGCAACAGATATTGTCATCATCTCGACGACACCAACCGTACACGGGCCGCTCGCTATCTAGCTTGAAAGTAGGACGCCACCAGGACGATGGGGATTAATTACTGTAGTAGTAGTGGATGATGGTTTTGCTTCGTCCACGGGAGGGTTTCAGAACCACGCGGCTCGAGCCGGGTAATATGTTTTATGCGGCATACACTAATTTCAAGCACCGGGTCTGATTCACCTTCACCCGACCACCCGACCAGCGAGAACTGATTCGACCCCGTGGAAACCCCCACAAAATGAGTCTATTGAAACACTGCCCACGCCCAGAAGGACGGCACACTAACACACGCCGAGCATTAGGCGCGTATGTCGAACTACACTGCACTGAGTAGGGGTTGCAGATTTTTTTGTTGTTGGATTAACCAATAATGTACCTGTGTGATTGGGCACCTCAATTGAGGAACTGCACCGGTTAGTCATTATTAGTTAAGAGAAAATTTCGCGAGTGAATATATATTATTTAGTACTACACTGTTACATATAAGAAGGCATACAGAAGCTCTGTCGGGTTACTTGGGTGAGCGAATGCCTTCGGCAGAGTCATTTTTTCGGCGGGTGAGAAATTGAGCTAGGCTCCTCATCATGCTGGGAGAGCTCAGAAAATGCTTGGAATCTGCTAGACACCCAGCCCTACCGTGGGATGGCTCTCATGTTAGGAAAACTCAGAAACTTCTTGGAATCTGCTGGACACACACCCCTACCGTGGGATGGATCTCATGTTAGGAGAACTCAGAAAATCCTTGGAATCTGCTGGACACACGTCCCTACCAAGGGATAGCTCTCATGTATGTTAAGATAGCTAACAAATTTCTTGGGATCTGGACACACACCCCTACCGTGGGATGGCTCTGTGATAATACCTGTTGAGTATGGCATCAGCCCAATCTAGTATATCCCCCCCCCCTGCCCCGCAAGAAGGATTTATAGTTTCCACGCACAAATTGACCTGCCCCACTCGTCCCCCCCCCCCCCCCCCCCCACCTCTCCCACCCCCTTTTGATCAAAACCAGGCCCCCACGTCCTTAGAAACTCCGCCCTCCCCTCACCGGTTATTCGACTTACAGGATTCACTTGATAAACGGATGCATTTCCCTCCACAGCTGTCAGATTTTGTCCCCCTCAGAAACGGGTTTTATAGTTTCCGCGCACAGACTGCCTAACATCACCCTGTTGACCCTGATAGCTACACGGTAGCTGCAGGGGGAGTCGCCGACCTATATCCTTAATGAGGACACACAACCCGTAATACGCGCGATCGGAGTATCACACACAGCTTGCAAAGATGAGTTTCGACAAAATATTCGATCTCACGGCTGGAGTGTATTTTAATTTTTATTATATACCCCCAGGCACCACATTGACACATTCGACGGCAAATAATGTGTGATCACCATTTTTTTTGCTGGGACACTCCTCATTGTAGAAAGCTCCCAAACATACGTCGTCCCAAAACTGACTTCATGGACTGAAAAATAAAAACTTCTCTTCTTCTACCTCCTCGCTGGATTTGAACACGCACATTTCACGAAAAAAAGAAAGAACGCAATGACATTCCGACGGTTTACGGACTAATACACGACACTGACAAATTCCTTAAGCAACACTTAAGGGCGCCCCGGGGGGTCGTCCAGAAAACTTTTCAGCCGGAAGCGTGCTCTGGCCCTATCGTAATAAAAGCGTTTATTTCCGATACCACCGAGGTCTCCGACCAAGGCTAACTTAAGGTATATTGTTTGTAGCATCGATCAAGGGTACGGTAGGGGATACCCCCAATTTCACTACCACCGGGTCTGAGGTTTTGATCGCTCGCCCGAGTGACTCTGTATCTCAACGGAAAAACGACTTCATTCAGGCGATTAGTTTGGCCGCAGCACGGAGCTTTCTAGCGAGTCCATGGCGGTGTCATGTACGGCAAGAAACAAACGGCGCCTGCTATATGAAGTAGTAGAGGTGGCGCTTTTCGCCTGAAATGTTTTTCTGAACGACGGGGCTCCTTAGCCCAAAATCGTCGGAAATTAGCCACTGTTTTATTGCATGATTCTCGTTGTGTACCTAGACAACGGGAGTTTTCATCCGGGGGGTAGCAGTTTTTTTTCTTCTTTAAATGAGTTATTGGGAGAGGTCTCAAGCCCCCAAGTTGGGGAACTTGTAAGGTTATAGGTGGGGACACAGAGGGCCCCCCGCAGGTCTGCCAATTGAGCAGGTCCTCGGAGAGTACTCACTTTCTTTTCCTTCGTAGAGACGTTGATTTATTCGATTCCACCAGAGCCCCCCGGATACCTTCTGAGATCGGAGGCACGTGCCTCCGATCTATTTCCTATATTTGGAACCCGAACATAAAACGCCAACCTTATCATACGAAACCCATCCAAATGATATCAAATTCGGATAATTACAGGCCTTTCGAGGCCGTATCTTGACAAAATTTCAGAAAAAAACGTGGTATACGTTTCTATCGTAGCACGCGTAAAACGCGAAACAGCACCCTAAAGCTTAAGAGATCGCAAAGGAATCGAGGGTTTACTCGCGCAAGTGACCCTGGGCCACTGCAAAAAGAAGCTCGTCAAAATGAACCCCGCCCCCCCCCCCCCCCCCCCTCCACCCCCCTACCATAGCCACGGCCCCATACATCGACGATGCTAACATTAGATAGACCGCTCGATATCCTGGATACTGTGCGACAAACACGTTAGGGCAAAAACAAAAAGGGCTTCAAACAAAATGGTACAGCACCTTGTCACGGTACAGCACGACGATATATATATATATATGCACGCTGTGAGCGTCAGGCGCCTGCCAGATGTGTCAGACTATCACGTCCACCTCTCCTGTTCCAGGTACGTACGGTATCAGCGACACCGTCATCAATTGACCTCGAGGGCGCCAAGAGTACATGGACCGCTCGTTTCGTTGCGTAGGACGAACAATCGCAACAAGGCGGGGCGGGGCTTAAAAGAAGGAGTTTGAAAGCAATGCCACCCCTCCAACGGTCCAGCACGACGACATACACGTGCCGGGCGTGGTGTTGCATTCAGCGGCAGCGGCGGGCACAGCGACACCGCCCGTGAGCATTTCCATACCGAACGTTAATCCGGCCCCCGCGTAGCAAGCCGCCACGACCAGGTTGCATCTTCCGTTGTGTTCACGAGCCAGACACACACATGCACACGCGTACGATGGAAGAGTGCGGCGGCAGAAAGGGTCACGTGTAGAACGTATAGTGGGGGGTGGAATGGCGCGGGGCAAGGGCGTTCAGATTTGGAGTCTGGCGCACACCGGCATCCCGCACACGCATGACTTGAAACAGAGGAAGGAAGGCCATCGGCCGCACCCTGTTGTCTGCGTTAGTGCGACAATGCTCAAGTCCGTGAGACTTAGAATCTGATTCTTACCTGTACTTTTGATCGTAAAATACGGTGAACCGGATTTTTTACAATATAGACTGCAAGGCGCGTGTTCTCTACATTAAATTGCAGCAAACGAGATTTTCCACCAAAAATGTGTCCAGCATGGTATCCGTTATTTTCTTTTGACGAAACATGATGTCAATGTGACGGCAACAGTTTTGTTGTCAACACAGCAGCAGCAGGGTGATCAAAAACATGGGACTTTTCAGCCCACGTCGACGGGAATTTTCAGCTAACAATTAAAAAAAGTAAGTCTCGAGTGTGTGTGTTCTCAACAACAAACTATTATTTTCACACATCAACATACTGCACAACAAGTCAGTGGCTGCGCAAATACATCATCGCGGAGGGAAAAGCCCTGTGGTCACAAACTACAAGATAAACACACTCGTCGGAAGGACGGTGTGGCGATTAGCCCATGCAATGCCAAACGCAGTGCACACGAAAACGTGGGATGCAAGCAAGTCGGCAAACGAGTCAATCCGTGAGGAAGAAAGAAACTCGTAGAACGAATCCAATATTATGCCAGGTACGTACTAAGGATGGAAAGGAAAAATACGAAACACTAAGCAGCGGGGGAGGGAACGAGTACCCAGGCAAGCAGAAAACAGCAGTTAAAAAAAAACACAACAAGGCAAGAGCAAACGCAAGGCTTTGAGCACAACAGAAATCCAGCAACCTAGCAGATGACACCAGCCAACCATCGTTGGGGTCACAGCGCCCGCATGCCGGGTTTCGAATGCAACTGCTGTAGAAAAAGGAGCACTGCCACACGGTCTGTCGCCTGCACAAGGCCTCTGACAACGGTTTCCTCCATACCGCCTTCGTGCCCAATGCTAAACGGACCATAAATCAGACTACGAAGCCAAAAAAAAACATGGCAGCAACAACAAAAACAGATTGCACTGTCCAATTGGCGTCGGGACAGCACCCAAAGCGCGTGTAGGACGCAGCTAACGCAGAAACAGGAACACCGCTGCCGTTTCTGTCCCCCCGACGCACCAACGGAGTTCAAGGTCGGTGTCTATCCCACCCTAAACGCCTCCGTACTCTCCAATGGTGTTTCAAAATGGAGAGAATAAGACGACACATGCTACTAATATATACATATAGCACTACGAGTACGGTAGAGAGAGGTGCACCGTTGACCAACAAGGCCACGCTAGAGGGAGGGGCGCGACGTTTGTTAGTTTTTTTTTGCAGTCACTCGTCGGGGCCACTCGCGCGATTGACCGCCCCGGTTATTTCGCGACCTTACAAGCTTTCGTGCTGTACAGTATACAAGAAATTGATGTGTATGCATATCAACAATGGAGAATGGTAAGCTTGCTGCGCCAGAAACACCGCCTGAAAAGGTCAAATTGTCCGTGAGGGGCGCAGCGGAGTCACTCTCGTGCGAGTGGTGAAAACGCGGTAGCGGAAACAGGGGGTATATCATAACACCGTCGTAACATCCTCCTTAACGTGCCCTACGATACCACGATAACCCCCCCCCCCAAAACCAGCGATTTTTCGTTAACGACCGTTTCATGGCTGCTTGACACGAGGAAGGACGTTACGAAAAAAAATGTCTTCATATACTTTCTTGTTTGCAAAGAAAGGACTATCGAACGATGGTGTCGGGATGGCAAGGGCGCGCCGTATTTAAGGAGATTCGCCCGGGAGCTGGTTTTGAAACCGGCGATTTCGTGGAAGAAAAGTTGGGGGGGGGCTACCGTAGAACGACTATCACAACACCGTCGTAACATCCCCCCCACCGTGGCCTTGGCCCGTTTTACTTTCTGAGGCGTCACAATCTTGAAGAGCTCTACTACTATTCCCTAACCGAAGGACGACTAACTTGGTGTAAACCGAAAGTGCGCCCTCCGATGAACAAACCCCCACGGCCAACTCGAAGAATACTAAAAAGTTTTGTTGCTGAAATAAAAAAGCACCATATTGCAACGATTTGGGGGTATTTCTCAACAACACGGAGCGCCTTGCCGTCGTTCAGAAACCATTTTACGCCAGAAAATGTTGCAAGTATACATCTACCGTAGCACGCGTCCTCGTGCTACGATAGAGGGTGCATCACGTTTTTTCTGACAATCCTCAATTTTGGAGCTTAAGACCACTCTCGTCCCAAAAAACGTTTTTGGAGAAAAATATAAATGCTACCCGATGAAAAACCTCATGACCTAGGTAAGCAACGAGAATCATGCAACGAAAAAATGGCCAATTTCCGACGATTTTGGGTTAAGGAGCTCCGTCATCCAGAAAAAAAAATCAGACGAAAAGTGCTACCTCTATCGTAGCACGCGTCCGATTCAACAGGAAGCATGGCGAAAATCCACAAAGCTATGCGCCAGATTACGGCTACAGCGCACATCATACTTTTTTTCCGGAACGAGACCTCCATACCTCACCCTACAATGAGTTCGAGTACACACGGCAAGTGAACCCCCCCCCGGACGAACAGACCCATGTGGGCTAGGTAAACAAAAAACTAACGTTGAGCACTTCAAAATACTGATTCAATGATACCCGCCCCCAAAACCAGCGATGCACTTTATTAGCCAACACTTCACGGCAGCTCAACACGAGGAAGAATGCAATGAAAAACGTATCATTGTGATTTTTTTTTATTTTCTTGTTTAAAAAAAAAAAAAGAGGAGTATCGAACGATGACGTCGGGGTGGCAAGGGGCACCGCACTCTCGGGGAGATTCAACCGGGAGCTGGTCTCAAAAATCGGCGATTTCGTTGAAGAAAAGATGGGCGGCCTACCGTAGAACGACTGAAAACACAAGGTGGCCTATTATTTCCAACTATCTTGGGGATAATTTTTTTTTTTGGCCACGTCGTCGTCCAGGAAACGTCTTAGCCACGGGTCAAACCGCGAACTGTTCTTTTGGGCCGGCACTACTATCCAACATCTTGTTCGTTCGGTATAAATTTCCCGAATACAACCCGTTTTTTTAGAAATTGCGAGTAATTCCCCCCCCCCCCCCCCCGCCTTTGTTTGACATGCCAGGCATAATATGCCGCGTTGGGTCGTCAACGTGGAGTGTCACTATCATAATTGAGTCCCATGCCGCGCTAGTAGGGGTGCAGCCGAGGAAGTTTTCTTGGCTCCTATAAATAACAGGAGGATTCTCAACGTCAATATCATCACCCCCGAGGCATGACTTAAAGGACACTCGTTCGTGCAACCCGACCGCCATTTCTATTCGAAGGTATGTCATGATACTCCTTAAACACGAATACCTGGACGCAGGCCACGAAAGAGGTAGCGCTTTTCTGCTTAAGACGCGTGCTACGATAGAGAGGTGCACCCCATTTTTTCTGACGCTACTCCTCGATTTGGGAGCGGAAGACCTCCCGCAAAAAGCTGATTTAGAGATAAATAATAACCGCTGACCGGATGAAAAATCCCGTGGCCTAGGCACACGACGAGAATCACGCGAAAAATAAATGGGGCGTATTCGCACTGATTTTGGTTTAGGGAGAGCACCGTCATTCAGAAACCATTTCAGACCAAAAGTGCTATCTCTGACATGGCATGCATCTGAAAATGGTTCCCGAATGACGGTACTCCTTAATCAACCTAAAGCCGTCGAGATGACGTTCTTTGTTTTCGTGATTTCCTCGCTGTGTACCTAGGACGTTTGACGTTTTCGTCCGGCGCAGGAGTTTATTAACAACACCCGAATCAGTTTCTGGGAGAGGTGTTAAGCTCCCAATTCTTCGAGGAACCTCAGAAATGAAGTGGTGCACGCACCTCTGTCCTGACACGAGTACCTGGTAGTATATGCTCGGTAAGCATACAAGTATATCATACTGACCGGTAGTTTAACACTCGAGGAGAGCTCAAACGGCCAAAAACATTTGGCCGAACAAAAAGCGCAACACCCCCTACGGCGTGAGGGAGGACTCGACTGGGTACAGTAAGCAGTGTGCCTTGTCCGCCTCTGATATAATGCCGTAGTGTGCCGTTGAGATTCTAGAACGAAACCACGAAAAAAAAACCCGACGATTTTCCGGGTCGCCACAGAAAAAAAAAGCTGAGGAAACCTACAAGCCCAAAGCCCTGAGCCCAAAGGGGGACACCTCGAAAAGAAGAGTAAAATTGTTCAGAATCAGAGCGAACGCATGATTCAACTCATGTCATGGCGTTGTATTTTTTCGTTTCGCGAGATGTATGTACACCCCGCCCCGGGCCATGGAATCGTTCGTCACCCTGCCCCGTCAATACAGTTTAAAGTCCGTTTTTGTTCATAGAAGGTGCAGACATTCAAGGCTGCATAATGGCAAAGTGGGAGTACCCAATGCCAAGTAAACGACGCTCTAGCAGCGGGTTTCTTAGTTCCTCTTCTAGAAATGGGGCAGGACTCGAAACTGTTGTGGTGTTTGTGCAGTGTAGTAGCAGATAATTCCATGGCCGCCCGTCCACATCTGTGCAAACCGCAACGCTCAAAAGAGCTCGATCAAGGTTGCAGAAAGCACATTGAAATGAAAGGGACACCCGGGCTCGAGTAAGCTCCGAACGGGACCCGCGCCTGTGTCGTCAGACTTGGTCAGATCCGCCTTGACTCGTCGGAGCAGTCTTAACTCGTCCTCGGCACTGAAGATGCATTTCACGAAGCACAGGTTTCTGTGTGATGACCTCTAACGCAGCATGCATGACTGAAACTGAGTGTACCCCACCCCCCCCCCCCCCACCCCCTCAACTACTACTGTAGTCTTGACCGTCATGCAAGGTAATGTTTCAAAGGACGCCTGCTACGTCAAGGGCGTATGATAGCACGTTTGTTCCGAAACCCCCTTTTCTCGACCGATGAGGATCCCCCAACACTGGGAAACTACTCAATACCGTCCTCGGAATACCGAACGCGTTTTATAAAATTTGGTCGGGACAAGTCCGCCTTGCTATTAATAGAGGCCGTGAGACTAGTCATCGGGTGACGCATGGTACGGTATAGGTGTGCACCACTTTTAATCCGAAGCTCTTAACCAGTGACGCGTGCTGCGATGGTAGGTATCACTTTTTGTGTTAAGACGAGCGCTACGGGGGTAGAGGTGTCCCCCTTAACACCTCCCCAACAAGCTGATTTGGAGAACACACAAATACTTCTTGTATGTGCCTGATGAAGAAACCCATGGCTTTGGTACACAAAGAGAATCGTTGCAAAAATGAAGAAAAAAATGTTTAATTTTCAAGCTTTTTGGGTTAAGGAGCCTGGTCGTTCAGAAAGAAACAAAATGGCAAAAAAGTGCTACCTCTATATCGTAGCATGCGCCTGAAATGTTCTGTGAAAAACGGGACTGCTTACCCGAAAGTCACTGAAAATAGGTCTTTTTTCAGCATGATTTTTCGTTGTGTACCTAGCTAGGCCATGGGTTTTTTTTCATGCGGTGTGTAGCAGTTTTTTTTTTTCTCCCAAGTCAGTTTTTGGGAGAGATCTTCGGCTCCAAAATCGCGGAAACCTCAGAAAAAAAAAATGTGGCGCACCTCTATCGTAGCACGCGTCCACTTGAGGAGGTCTTAAACATTTTGCCCTCTCTGAGGCAAACCTTAATCTTGCGAGAAAAGTGAGAGTGAGGCAACGCGATGAACGATATCATGGTCTCGGAATAAAACTAAAACAAGGTGAAATTCCGAGCATATCAGGTAATGGGGTATAATACTTACGGCAAAAGGTGGTGCACCTCCAACGTAGCAGGCGTCGGGTTGATTGGTTGGTTGCACCTGTCATTTTTCTCAGAGAGAGGCCATTTTTTTTTTGGGTGGGGAGATCACGTCACCATCAACTGGGCACCCTCCCCCGGCCTAATCACGCATGTGCGAGTCCTATCGCAGAGTGCGTCACGCCAAACTCAGGCATATATGGACGAAGAACGGCGCAAGTACGATTGCAAGAACACTTGTACGGCGGGTACTCCGTGACCGCAAGTCGACCAATGCTACGATAGAGGCAGCACTTCTCGTGTGAAACGTTTTTTGAATGACGGGGCGGGCTCTCCTTCTAAACCCAAAATCGTCGACATTTTGCCATTTTTGTTTGCATGCTTCTCGTCGTGTATCTAGGCCATAGATTTTTTCATCCGGTCAGCATTTTTCTTTGTTTTCGCTAAATCAGGTTATTGGGAGGGGTTTTAACCTCCCAAACTTGAGGAACACCTCAGAAAAAAAGCAGTGCACCTCGAACGTAGCACGCGTCCGTGGTTGTAACTACTTGTTGTCGCTATAGACTAGATATGGAGATCAATCACATACAGCAGTCTCGACATTTGTTTCGTCGCCGCATCGTCTCTCTCCACTGTAAAACGGATTATTGCCTCGAAACAGTAGACATCAATTACACTTCACCCCCCCCCCCCATGTTAATGGCATTGTTACAAATACGCATGGGTCCCAAAGCAATGCACGCCCTTTTGCATTCGTCGCGTGCTTGGGTGGGGGGCTCATCCGTTCTTACCCACAGCAGGCCTCCCGCTTGGGTTGCTCAACTCTGTATACTTACAGTAGTATCGCACAGTAGTGGTAGCTGGTCGGGAAGAGTAAAATGAGTGCATCTCGTTGAACCGTCCCACGACCTAGGCACGTAACGCCTGCCGTTAACGCATTAGTTCTCTACAGTCAGAGTAGGGACCGAAGGCTGCGGTATAGCAGTACAGTATAATACCCTCATTTTCCCTAAAATATACTTAGTATATATTTTGAAAAATGAAAATGCACTCCAGCTGTGAGATCGAAGATTTTGTCGAAACTCATCTTTGCAAGCTGTGTGTGATACTCCGATCGCGCGTATTACGGGTTGTGTGTCCTCGTTAAGGATATAATAATAGGTCGGCGACTCCCCTTGCAACAACAGTGTAGCTATCAGGGTCAACAGGGTGATGTTAGGCAGTCTGTGCGCGGAAACTATAAAACCCGTTTCTGAGGGGGACAAAATCTGATAGCTGTAGAGGGAAATGTATCCGTTTATCAAGTGAATCCTGTAAGTCGAACAACCGGTGAGGGGGGGGCGGAGTTTTGAAGGACGTGGGGGCCTGGTTTTGATTAAAAGCGAGCGGGGTTGGAGGGAAGGGGGGGGGGAGTGAAGGGGGTGGGGGACGGACGGGCGGGCAATTCGTGCGTGGAAGCTATAAATCCTTTAAGGGGATAAATCTGACGGTTTTGGGAAAAAAAATGATGCACCAGTTTATTATAGGGGGGGGGGGTGGGACGGGGGTGGGGCGGGTGGGGCAGCTCAATCTGTGCGTGGAAACTATACATTATTTTGAGGGGATAATGTGACGGTGTTGGAAATAATGCATCAGTTTATCATGTGAATCCTGGGGCAAGTCGTATAATCAGAGAGTAGAGAGAGGGCGGAGTGTTCGAGGGGGTGGGGGTGGGATGGGGTGGGGGGGGTTGGGGAGGTGGGGGTGGGGGCGGGGTGGGGGGGGGGGGGGGGGGGAGGATGGATTTTAGGTGAGGGGTATGTTATACGTGTGGTGCTAGGTCTAGGCGATATTGCGGGTGGTGGGGAAGAAGGGGGCGTTTGGGGCGGGGGGGGGGGGGGGGAGAAGCAGCGGCATGGATGGCTCTAGAAAGCTAATGAGGTGATATCCAGTGCGTGAAGTGTTTATTAATCTGGCAGATTTCGATATTAGGTGGGGCGTTTGAGCAAAGAAGAGCGAGAAGGGGGGGGGGGGAGATTTTTTAGGAGGTTTAGGTCACAAATAATATTCAAATACACTCCGGCTGTAAGATCAAAGGTATGTAGGGGTTTGTTATACGCGTGGTGCTAGGTCTAGGCGATCGTGCGGGTGGTGGGAAAAGAGGGGGGCGTTGGAGGGGGGGTTGAGAGGGGTGGGGGGAAAGAATGAAAACTACGTCATGGATGGTCAGAAAGATAATGACGTGATATCGACTGCGTAGAGGTAATACTCTGGCCGATTTCGATTGTGAGTGGGGCGTTTGGACAAACTACGCGGAAAAAGGATGGGGGCGGGGGAGGGATCGGGGAAGGGGGGGGGGGTAAGGGTGGTAAAAGGGTTCGGGGGAGGGGGAGGGGAGGGCGGGGGGGCGGGACATTTCAATATGTGCGCGGAAACTGTAAATCCTTAAAGGGGACAAACCTGACAATTTTAGCAATAAGACATCCCTTTATATCATCTGGCTTGTAATGTTTACTATTCTAAACGGTTTGATGTTCGATGCAGCATGCAACCCAGTGTTTAAGTGTAGTAAATAACGTGTTAAATCTTCAAAATTTGTTGTTTATCACCGGAACCCGTAATACGCGCGATCGGAGTATCACACACAGCTTGCAAATATGAGTTTCGGCAAATTCTTCGATATTACAGCTGGAGTGTTCTTCAAATTAATAATATATCACCGGTTGTTCGACTTACAGGATTCACTTGATGTCCCCCTCACGAACAGGTGTTATAGTTTCCGCGCATAAACTGACTAACATCACCCTGTTGACCCTGATAGCTACACTGTAGTTGCAAGTGGAGTCGCCGACCTACATTCTTAAGGAGGACGCACAACCCGTAATATGCGCAATTGGAATACCACACACAGCTTGCGAAGATGAGTTTCGACAAAATCTTCAATCTCACAGCCGGATGGAGTGTATTTATGTTTTTATAGTAGTATACATATATATATATATATTGTACGTTTTTATTGTCGTTTTCAAGCAAGCGGTTGCGTTGACATATACTACCTGGCTTGATGTAAAGGAAAGGAACACCACTCGGCGATCATCTACTACATGCTAGGGCATGTTTTCATGAGCACCACTAACAGGAGCACCAGACATGGGCGCGACGTCTACAGGACCACAGCATCTTCGACGATAGTGGGGAGAAAACAGGGCGTAGAATCGTACACTAGATAATAGACCTGCCCCACCCGTCCCCTCCCCCCCCTCCCCCCCTCCCGCCCCCCTTTTGATCAAAATGAGCCCCCCACGTCCTTAACAACTCCGCGCCCCCCTCACCGGATATTCGACTTACAGGATTCACGTGATAAACTGATGCATTTCCTTCCACAGTTAGTTGTCAGATTTTGTTCCCCTCAGAAACGGGTTTTATAGTTTCCGCGCACAGACTGTCTAACATCACCCTGTTGACCCTGATAGCTACACTGTAGCTGCAAGGGGAATCGCCGAATATATATTCTTAATGAGAACACACAAGCCGTAATACGCGCGATCGGAGTATCACACACAGCTTGCAAAGATGAGTTTCGACAAAGTATTCGATCTAACAGCTGGAGTGATTTTTTTTTTTTTACAATACATAGACTACATATTATACAAATGACCAAAATATCTCAAGATACGAAAATAGGTACGAGGTAGTACGAAAAAAGACAATATACAAGTACAATATATTCTGCTGTGTATGCATTGCGTTATGGTATAAGGAATGAAGGATACACTTCAGCTGTGAGATGGACCAAAACTATCTTTTTGATCAAAACTCATCTTTGCAAACTGCGTGTGATACTTCGATTGAACGTATTACGGGGTGTATACCCTCGTGAAGGATACAGGTCGGCGACTCCCCTGCTAATGCCAGGTTTCAACGGGACTAAGACGTTCAGCCTTGTCCTGCGCACGGAAACTGTATAACCCCCGTGAGGGAGACAAAACCGGATATCTGTAGAATACAGTATGCATGAAACAATACGTGTTAATAGTGTGAGTTGGCTTTGGCAGCGGGCTACTTGGGTCTACCGGGTTCGTGCGCAAGTTCCTGTGTACTCCCCTGTATATATATATATGTGGCAGGCCGGCGGAGGTCCAGCCCAGGCCTGATGCTCGGGTTTTTCGCTGTCGAATCAAATGGTGGAATATGCGATGGACGTCAATCGCTACTGCGCCGAAGTTATCTCTCTTTTGCTCTAGAAATACTATATATAGGCCCTGCTCACACACGGCCCGTGGAGCACGCCCCGACGTATTCGCATACGTTGTTGCTGGAGTGGGATAACTAAAGATTCCATGGCGACGGTGACAGTTCGTTTTGTCGTAGCACCAAATAGCACCAGACACAGCAGCCTTTCGCACGACTAGCTCTTCGAGTCGCCGGAACGAGAAACCCCAAACGAGACTACACCTAGTACCCTCTCGGACATGGTGGCATGTATGTGCTGAATGTGCAGCAGAGTCATTCTACGGTAGCCCCCCCAACTTTTCTTTAATACACCTTTCCTACTTGTTCTCTCTTCCCAGCCCGATGGCGCTCCGGATTTCGTGACTCCCGTCTCCGCGAGCCAGCCTGTGCCCTTAACACCAGCGCTGGTGTTGAGCCCTTTAGAGCCCCCGAACCCCTCCCAATACTAAATCCAAGTAATTTTGTCCCCAAAAACGGGTTTCCAGTTAGTTGTAAAGGGGTAAGGCATTGCTGGTGTTAAGCATGATGGATGAACACAGGCTGGCTTGCGGAGACGGGAGTCACGAAATCCGGAGCGCCATCGGGCTGGGAAGAGAGAAAAAGAAGAAAATATATTTTCAATCACTGAAAAGAAGGAAGTAAGGAAGTAAGGAAGTAAGTAAGTGCCACTCGAGGCTTTTCCCATTCCCACACGTGGCGAACCTTATCGTGGGGCTAGGGACCACTTGTTTGTTTTAATATCTCCGTTCGGGAAACCATGGGTTCTCCCGCATCCCCGAAGAAGCTGCCATCACATATATATGCCAAAATGTCACAGAGTTATCGAAGGTTAAGACCGCCGATCATATCAATAGTTTTACTCTCGACCACCTCCGTAGATTCTATGCAGTCATACGCGTCATACATCATCAGGCTTGTGAACAGGCATAAACCAACAAAATACAAAATACAAATGTGAAATATACAAGGAGGAACTGGATGCGTTAGAGATGATAAGGAAGGAAGACGACTGGGACATGGAGGATTTTGGTAGACTAGAGAGGAGCGAGAAAACAATCGCTATCCTAGGAGACAAATGGTGGCCACAGACGGCGAAACAGGACGGGGATAGGAAACATGCTACGGTAGAGGTGCCCTGATCTGTGTTCCAAGGCTCATAATGTTAAGGTATTAGTGGGGTATTAGTCCGTTTGGCCACTTGCTAAAATTTAACCAATAGCATACCCAAACTAAGCCTTATAACACTCTTCCCCCCTGAAACGGCGGGATAGCAGGTCGGCCGGATATACGGGCGGACCTGTCAATTATCAAAGCCGTTTCATTTCCTGGGTATACCGGGGAGAGTATTTTTCAAGTTCGACATGGGGAAAGTCTAAAAACGTTTATTATTGTGGATGTGGGACTTCAACCCACGACCCGAAAAACCAATGGTCCTGCCGACGATGCCATTTGTTAAGGTATTAGTGGGGTATTAGTCCGTTTGACCACTTGCTGAAGGTTAACCAACAACTTACGTAAACTAAGCCTTATAACAATAACCCCTCGAGGAGCTCCATATCTCACCCAAAAACTGACTTATATTATTAGAGCAAAACTGAAAGGACAACACGATGCACAAAATCCATGAACCTACAGGCATGCGAACTTTTTTTTTTTTCTTTCACATTTTGCAAAACAAGAATCATGGTCAACGACGATTTTGGGTTTAAGTTTGAGGAAATCCGTCACATTCAGAAAATGGGAAGAAAAAAGGCGCTAAGATCACACCTCTAGCGTAACAGGCGTCGTAGGGTAAGCAAACCAACAGTTTATATGTAATATATGGAAGAAGCGTAATGAGCGCCCAAGTAAATGTTGGACGGGTCTCTACCAGGAGTAGGAATGGTGCTCCGTCTCGAAAGGGATGCCTGGTCAATGGTGAAATGACTAAGGTAAGCAACAAATGAGTACACCCCCGCCCCCGCCCCCATCCCAACCGAACGGTAGCCGCGTTTGGTTCTGGCAATCGCCCACGCTGCTTGACAAGTTCCGCCGTTAGATATACCATGGCCTCAAAGAAACAAGGCAACCTCTCTCTCGCGCTACAGCAGTGACTCTGTGTACCTCTGATGAAGAAGAGCTATCCCACGGTCGAATGAGTTGCATATTCCCTCATTCTCTGGGCCAAACGTTTTTGACCGGTCCCGATCCTCGAGGGAGCTTGGATTTATCTGACTAGCCCATGACAAAACCTTCGCGAGCATAACTGCCTTAGACTAGGACTAGTGCGAACGAACGCTTGGTTTCGAAGCCACATGCTTCAGACGTGGAGCTCCTTTATGTCAGGAGCCCAGGAAGTTTCTACTGCATCTTTACCGTGGGATGACTCCGTTGAAAAACAAGGTCGCGGGAGACGACCACTGCTACCGTAGAGCCTTGATCCAGTTGGTGCATCTCTCGCTCGGATTCTCGCTACATTTGGGACCCCGAGCAACATACCCCAAGATCCTCAAATCGTCACCCCTGCCGTACGTAGCTGTCGTCTGGTCAGCTTTTTTTTGTCACTCACCCAGTTTGACAGGTTCCGTAAGCAGCTATGACGGCGAATATCCCGGCCTCAGCGGTGGGCAGGGGGAGGGAGGCGGCGAGGAAGAGGACGGCGAATAAAAACATGGCAAGCTTCTTGTATCTGCCGTCTCTTTTGGACGCCGCGTTTAAAAATTGGTTTCGATGTTGCGTCAGTGGTACCTGCGGTAGGGCCATGCGGTTGCCGTATGATACAATAATGCCGCTGTGTTCCCCCCCCCCCCCCCCCCCCTCCAACGCCCCCTCTTTCCCGACCACCTGCACGATCGCCTAGACCTAGCACCACGCGTATAACAAGCTGATACATATCTTTGATCTCACAGCCGAAGTGTATTTGAATATTATTTGTGACCTAAACCTCCTAAAAAATCTCGCCCCCCCCCCCCTCTTGCTCTCCCTTACTCAAACGCCCCACCAAATATCGAAATCCGACACATTAATAAACACTTCACGCACAGGATATCACCTCATTATCTTTCGAGAGCCATCCATGCCGCTGTGTTTCCCCCCCCCCCCGCCCCCCCCCCCCGCCCCCCGCCCCCGCCCCCACCCCCCACCCTCCCCCCCCAACCCATCCCAACCCCACCCCCTCGAACACTCCACCCTCTCTTTACTCACTGATTGTACGACTTACCCCAGGATATACATGATAAACTGATGTATTATTTCCAAAAATGTCACATTTGTCCCCTCGAAATAATGTATAGTTTCCAGGCACATATCGAGCTGCCCCCCCCCCCCCCCCCCCCCCCCGCCCCCAATAATATACTGGTGCCAAAACCGTCAGATTTATCCCCTCGAAAGGATTTATTGCTTACATGCACAAATTGCCCCTTCCCCCCCCCCCCCCCCCCTGCCCCCCTCCAAACCCGCTCGCTTTTGATCAAAACCAGGCCCCCCCTTTCCCTTCACAGCTGTCAGATTTTGTCCCCCTCAGAAACGGGTTTTATAGTTTCCGCGCACAGACTGACTAAAATCATCCTGTTGACCCTGATAGCTACACTGTAGCTGTAAGGGGAGTCGCCGACCTATATCCTTAATGAGGACACACAACTCGTAATGCGCGCGATCGGAGTATCACACACAGCTTGCAAAGATGAGTTTCGACGAAATCTTCGATCTCACAGCTGGAGTGTATTTTAATTTTTTATAATATCTGTGAGAGCACATGTGTCACTCCTCTCGGTAGTGTTTTTAGTTTGTATATTAATTGCAAGTATGTTTTTTTTTTTTGCTTTGTTCGGTAGTCGCACCTTCTAGATAGACCAGGTGATGATACGGGTCGACAAAATAATGATCTCAAAATTGAATCATGATGTAACGACATTGAGAGCATAAACATGACGCAAAGGTGACGGAACGAAAGAAAAGTGGTGAGCTAAAGCTTTATTTTTCCCCATCCGCCGGAGAACAAAAAAAAAAAAAAAAAAAAAAAAGAAAGAAGACAAAAAATTGAGCCGCACCTGGCCGGATCTTGTGACTGCCTAAAAGGCGACTGCATATGGTTAGCATGTGTCCGACCTTCTGTTGGAAACTCGAAATGGGGGAGTTCTGTCCATCCACACGTCCATGAACAAGCAGCACTCGTAGCGGAAATATATTATGCCAAGACCAGAGAATAATCACCCCTCCTGTTGCTCCAGTTGAAAACCGCATGGTCAACACTAGTTTAACGTTTGTACGCGTTGAGGAGAAGCCTTGACGAAAAGCCCGTGTTCGAAGGGGCATGGAAAGTAAAACATATCCGAACACATGGTTATTTATTTATTTATTTATTTTCTTTCATCCTCCGGCGGGTGGGGAATAATAAAGCTTTAGCTCACCACACTTCCACGTATTTTCATACGCGTCGTGTGTCGATTTAACTCAGTTGCGTTAGTTTTTAACGAGTCTGCTGTGTAATGTGTACGAGGTCGCGATTATTGAGGATAGTTGCCTTGCAGCTGGCACAATGGGTACCAAGTAGTCCATTGTAACCTATCATTTGCGCTGTCGTTAACATATCGTGCGTACCTGATAGTAGGACGAAGCAGCATGACGCGCTGTTATACACGACTGGTATGCACGAGTTTGTACGTAGACGTTTTCAGAGGGTGTCGGATCGGTTCGTTTTTATTAAGGGGATGTACTAGCCTTTGGCACGGAGAACCACGAGGCGCTTCGGCGATTATAGTGCAAGGAGTGTGACATGTACGTGTACGTATCGTACACAAGTACCAGATACACACGTACCTTGTAGTAGGATCATAGGATCATGCGAATTTAGTAAATCGTATGTCGTAGATTGCGGCGGAAATGTCGGTTGTAGTTTTAGTCTATAGTTGGCCTCAGGTGTTTTGTACCCGGAATTATGTTCCGGTAATTACCCCGCTTTCCTAAAGGTGATCCGTACGCTTTCATAGGTTCTGGAGCTGTGATCGATCGAGCATGCACCACGTATACTCTCTCACAACTCAACACAACTCATCACCAGCACCATTCTTATTTATTTGTCTCTTCTTCGAGACCGCACTGCCAATAATAAACACACCACCGCCCATGGGGCGTCTTCTTGTCATCAGCTCTGCGGAGCTTGAAACTTAACCGCAACGGCAGAGTAACACCAGATATCTGCCGAGTGCTTACCTCTCTCGTGCCAGCTCTGGCATAGCCCAGATCGCACACAGGCACAGGGGACGTATCTGCCTAAAATGGCACCCGAAGGGTGCGCCAGCTAGCGTTGGGCTGCGAAAGCAACCGAGTTAAATCGACACACGACGCGTATGAAAATACGTGGAAGTGTGGTGAGCTAATAAAGCTTTATTTTTCCCCATCCGCCGGAGGATGTAAAAAAAAAAAAAAAGACGTATCTGCCCCATGAGCTATTGACTTTGTACGACATAGGCACTCTACCCCCTGACATATGGATATGCTTTTTTTTTACTTTTGAACCCATTGCGTCCGACTTCCTAACAGGCCATTGGTCTTAGCAGTTTTGGTTGTTCCTGTCCGGTACAAGCGCGCATTGAACACTTAGACTACTGTTTTTTGGAAACAAACATGCATCATGAACAGCTGTGGTACATATCTTGTTGATACAAGTTAACAGTTAGCAGTAGGAGGAGTAGTTGCATGATCCATGCGCGAGTACCATGCGCGAGTACCGCGTGTCTCGGCTTTATGTCATTTTTTTATATATAGCTATTGGACAACCCGGAAGTACTACGCGTATTATACTCGTATCTAGGAGAGACAATGCGGTATATTTCACATCGTGTCACGGAACCGCCACGCAGTGACGATAATAATGGACAATCATTGCGCGCAGGTTTCTGGGTGCATTTTTTTAAAAAGAGACTTCCAAATACGAACGAACTGGATGCCGTTGGGAAAAACAACCGTTACTATCATGGAAACATGGCCGGGCGGTTGGTTTTGGTTGTTGGCTATTGGTACCTTGTGCCCCACGCGAAGTATCACGTGTATCGCACGGGCGTATATCGTATATATATGCCCGCCCCCCCCCCCCCCCTCTTGCTCTCCCTTACTCAAACGCCCCACCAAATATCGAAATCCGCCACATTAATAAACACTTAACGCACAGGATATATCACCTCATTATCTTTCGAGAGCCATCCATGCCGCTGTGTCCCCCCCCCCCCGCCCCCCCCGCCTCGAACGCCCCCTTCTTCTCCATCACCCGCACCATCGCCTAGACCTAGCACCACACGTATAACAAACCCCTCACCTAAAGCCCTTCCTCCCCCCCCGCCCCCAGCCCCGCCCCAACACCCCCCACCTCCCCCCCAACCCATCCCAACCCCACCCCCTCGAACACTCCACCCTCTCTTTACTCACTGATTGTACGACTTACCCCAGGATATACATGATAAACTGATGTATTATTTCCAAAACCGTCACATTTATCCCCTCAAAATAATGTATAGTTTCCAGGCACATATTGAGCTGCCCCACACGCCCCTCCCACCCCCCCCCCCCCCGCCCCAACCCCCCCCCCCGCCCCCAATAATATACTGGTGCCAAAACCGTCAGATTTATCCCCTCGAAAGGATTTATAGCTTACATGCACAAATTGCCCCCTTCCCCCCCCCCCCCCCCCCCTCCAAACCCGCTCGCTTTTGATCAAAACCAGGCCCCCACGTCCTTCAAAACTCCGCCCCACCCCCCTCACCGGTTATTCGACTTACAAGATTCACTTGATAAAAGGATGCATTTCCCTTCACAGCTGTCAGATTTTTCCCCCCTCAGAAACGGGTTTTATAGTTTCCGCGCACAGACTGACTAAAATCATCCTGTTGACCCTGATGGCTGCACTGTAGTTGTAAGGGGAGTCGCCGACCTATATCCTTAATGAGGACACACAACTCGTAATGCGCGCGATCGGAGTATCACACACAGCTTGCAAAGATGAGTTTCGACGAAATCTTCGATCTCACAGCTGGAGTGTATTTTCATTTTTTATAATATATGCCGGCACATGTATATACCAGTACATTTTTACACAACGCATGTCAAGATAGAAGTGCGCGTAGAGTGGATACCCCGATTTAAGAGCGCCCCCCGTGACAATCCGATTAATGATAACAACACATGCGCTCTAATTTAGTTACAAAGCGTTCGCATCTATTCTGTGGTGGAAGATATGTAGCCTTCAGTGTACAATCCGACGCGAGTGGACGAGGAAAGAAAATGCTGAATTCTTCTCGCGGTAAACGTGAAAGCACGCACCGTAGCGAGTTGGGGGCAGAAAGGGCCTGCTATGTGATCCCGGATGTGTGTTACTACTGGAAAGAAACAGGAAGCATGAGATGAGTGGCGTGCAAGAATAATCAATGGGACGGACAAAAAAAAAAGGAGTGGCGGGATATACCGGATTGACCACTGTTAACCCCCAAATGCTCGTAACTCGGGTGCTCTTGAATCGGGGCAGTCGCTGAATTTGCTCCATCCAGAGGCTTCTCGGTTAACGCCTCCACAGCTGGAAACCCGTTTTGGGGAAAACTTACTTGGAATTAGTGTGGGGAGGGGTGTTAGGGCTCTAAAGGGGTTAAGGGACGCTGTACCTCCACGGCCTCCGACATGCTCCGTCCCGGGGCGTTGTAGATGCGAGGAGGTCTATGACCATACGACTACACGGCCATGCATAAAAATCGAGTACCCGCTCCGCCGCCCCCAGAAAAAACAAGTGGGACTAGGAAAAAGCTAGTGGTGCGGCCCGACGAACAACCACACGGTCTGGATACTACATAAAATACATTCCACCCCTCCACCCCACGCCCACCCCCTCGAACACTCCGTCATCTACTCACTTAATGTACGACTTACAGGATATACATGAGAAACTGGTCATTCTTTCCAAAACCGTCACATTTATCCCCTTAAAGGATGTAAAGATTCCACGCACAGATGGAGCTGCCCCGCCCGTCCCGCCCCACGCCCCCCCATGATAAACTGGTGCATTCTTTCCAAAACCGTCAGATTTATACCCTTGAAGGATTATAGTTTCCACACACAAATTCAGCTGCCCCAACTGCCCCCCTCCCCTCCCCCCCCCCCCACCCCCGCTCCCTTTTGATCAAAACCAGACCCTCACGTCCTTAAAAACTCCGCCCTCTCCTCACCGGTTATTCAACTTACAGGATTCACTTGATAAACTGAAGCCTTTCCTTGCACAGCTGTCAGACTTTGTCCCCCTCAGCAACGGGTTTTATAGTTTCCGCGCACAGGCTGACTAAGATCACCCTGTTGACCCTGATAGCTACGCCGCTGTAGTTGCAAGGGGAGTCGCCGACCTATATCCTTAATGAGGACACACAACCTGTAATACGCGCGATCGGAATATCACACACAGCTTGCAAAGATGAGTTTCGACCAAATCTTCGATCTCATAGCTGGATTTTTTTTTTAGTTTTACAATGTATTCCACAGCTGCCAGATTTTGTCCCCCTCAAAAACGGGTTTTATAGTTTCCGCGCACAGACTGACTAACTTCACCATGTTGACCCAGGTACAAGCTACACTGCTGTAGTCTCAAGAGGAGTCACCGACCTACTATATTCTAAATGAGGACACACACCGTGATACGCGCGATCGGAGTATCACACACAGCTTGCAAAGATGAGCTTCGACAAGATCTTCGATCTCAGCTCTGTCTGGTGTGCATTTTTGTTTTTCTAACATACGTGAAGAAGTTGTGCGACACAGGCTTAGCATGGGCCCTATACCCGTCTACTGCGGGGCGCTCACATTGCTTCTAGACTGTTCGTAGTATCAAATTGTTTTTGTGTTTCATTGTCGTCATGCCGTTCTTATTCTGTCTGTCTGGGAGTTTTTACCCGAAAAAAACCGTTCAGCAGTAATTAGTGCGAATAGTCAGGCTCTCGACCTGTTTTGCTGAAAGGGTTCGATGTTTGATGTTCATGGACGGGTATTCTGATGTTTTTGTGTTTTGGTGTCGACGTTCGAGACCCCAACGTTCCCCGTTTTGGTGCCAACAGACATGGTACCTGGTACCTGGTATACAATTTGAGATCAGTACATGGGCGTAAAATCGAACATTTGAGCAAAAATAATATTATGAAAAGGAAGTACAGGCAAGTATGTTAAAATTGCGGTAGACCAAACTACCAACCTATTACGTAGGGTATTATTTCGTACTTACCGTCTCTGCATCATCCTAAGCTCCCAATCTATGCCAAACGAAGTATGACTAACAAAGTAACGTAATTGAGCGCGGGTACACCAAGCGTTTCTTTCAAAACACTAAGGATTTGCACTTCGCCCCCTCGTGCTCAATGGTGGTGACATTGCACCACGTCACTTCGCCTGGTGTATTTTGCAATATGTATCTCTTTCATACAATTATCAAAATCTACCAGAGTAGTAAACACTACCAGCCAGCTGATATTATCTCATTATTCATCTAGCCATCCATGCCGTAGCTTCAACTCATCTCCGCCCTCCCCCCCCCCCCCCCTTTTGTTCCCCGCCCAGTTCATTCAAACGCCCCACTTACAACCCAAATCGGCCAGAGTAATAAACATTTCTAAGCAATTGGTATCACGTCATTATCTTTCTAGATGTCCATGACGTTGCTTTCATTCATCCCCCCTTCCCCTCCAACGCCCCCTCCTTCCCCACACCACGCACGATCGCCTAGACCCAACACCGCGCGTTTAGCAAGCCCCTACATATTTGATTAATACGCGCGATCGGAGTATCACACGCAATGTTGCAAAGATGAGTTTGGACCAAATCCTTGTATCTCATAACTGGAGTGTACTTTAATATTATATGTGACCTGAATAAACCTCTTGAAAGCCCTTCCTCCACCCCCCCCTCTTTTTTTTTTTTTTTTTCCCTCGCTTTCTCTCGCTTAAACGCCCCACCTAATATCGAAATCCGCCAGTGTAATAAACACTCCCATGCCCTGGATATCGTCTCGTTATCCTTTCATAACCCGTCCATGCCGCTGCTACAATTCCCACCCACCCCCGCCCCCGACGCCCCCTCCTTCCCCACCACCCGCATGATTGCCTAGACCTAACACCACGCGTAAAATAGCAAACCCCTACATCTATGCGAGCTAAAGTCCTCCCTCCCCGCCCCCCGTCCCCCCCGCCACATCCCCTCCCCCCTCCCCCCAAAAAAGGATTTATAGTTTCCACGCACAAATTGACCTGCCCCACCCGTACCCTCCCCCCCCTCCCCCCCTCCCGCCCTCTCTTTGATCAAAATTAGGCCCCTACGTCCTTCAAAACTCCGCCCTCCCCTCACCGCTTATTCGACTTGCAGGATTCACTTGATAAATTGATGCATTTCCCTCCACAGCTGTCAGATTTTGTCCCCCTCAGAAACAGGTTTTGTAGTTACCGCACACAGACTGCCTAACATCACCCTGTTGACCCAGATAGCTACACTGAAGTTGCAAGGGGAGTCGCCGACCTATATCCTTAGTGAGGACTCACAACCCGTAATACGCGCGATCGGAGTATCACACACAGCTTGCAAAGATGAGTTTCGACGAAATCTTCGATCTCACAGCTTGGAGTGTGTGTGTGTGTTTTTCTTATCATAATTAGCGACGTCACCTGTCGATTGAATATTCAATCTTGCGATCCATGTGCAATAACACACTATGAAGCTTCAACACGTTGTTTACCACACCTAAAGATTGTGTTGCATACCACATCTAACATCAAGCAATACGAGGCTGGTGATATATAGGGACGCCGTCTTGCCACATCCCACGGTAGAGGTTGCACCCAAACGTCTCTGAGCTCCTCACATGAGAAACTCAACATCTCACCCGAAAAATGACTTCGAAGGCATTCGTTCGCAAAACCCGACCAAGCTTCTGTACCTTAGTATAAAAATATAATACTCATGAAAATACTTCATTGATCGGCAGTTCCTCACATGAGAAACTCAATCGCCCAGGGACTTTTTGGCGCAGAAAGTGCAATCCCTACCGTGGGATGACTCTTCAAGGATTTATAGTTTCCGCGCACATATTATAAAAAATGAATATACACTCCAACTGTGAGATCGAATATTTTGTCGAAACTCATCTTTGCAAGCTGTGTGTGATACTCCGATCGCGCGTATTACGGGTTGTGTGTCCTCATTAAGGATATAGATCGGCAACGCCCCTTATAACTGCAGTGCACATATCATGGTCAACAGGGTGATGTTAGTCAGTCTGTGCGCGGAAACTATTAAACCCGTTTCTGAGGGGGACAAAATCTGACAGCTGTGGAAGGAAATGCTTCAGTTTATCAAGTGAATCCTGTAAGTCGAATAACCGGTGAGGGGAGGGCGGAGTTTCGAAGGACGTGGGCGCTGGGTTTAATCGAAAGAGGGCGGGGGTAGGGGAGGGGGGCGGGGTGAGGGGGGAGGGGTGCAGAAGGGTTTTTAACCAACTTGTTCAAGTCGCAAATATGAAGGGGTTTGCTTTACGCGTGGTACTAGGTTTGGGCGATGGTGCGGGGGGTGGGGAAGGAGGGAGCGTTGGGGGGGGGGAGGGGATGAATGAAAGCTACGTCATCGATGCTCTAATGACGTTATATCAATTGCATAGAAGTGTTTGTTACTCTGGCCGATATAGATTGTAGGTGTGGGATTTGACCGACAGGGCTGGGAACAAAAAAGGGGGAGGTCGGGGAATGAATTGGAGCTACGGTATGGATGACTAGAAAGATAATGAGGTGATATCAGCTGGCTGGTAGTGTTTACCACTCTCAGGAAGGTTTTGATTTTTGGTGGGGCGTTTGGACAAGGGGTAAGTTAGGGAAAAGGGGCGGGTGGACGGGAAACTTCAATATGTGCGCGGAAACTACATATCCTTAAAGGGGAGAAATCTGACGGTTGTAGCAAGAACAGACATCCCTTTGTATCACCTGCCTGGTATTTATTGTTTATTATTCTCGAAGAATATTTGATGTTAGATGGACAGAAATATAATGAGGTGATATCAGCCGGCTGGTAGTGTTTACTACTCTGGCAGATTCTGATTTCATCAGGTGGGGCGTTAGAACAAGAGGGATCGGAGAGGGGGGGCGGGGGGGGCGGACGGGACACTTTAATATGTTCGCGGAATCTACAAAAGGAGAAATCTGACGATTTTATCAAGAGGACACCCCTTTATATCACCTGCCTCGAATTGTTTATTATTCTAGAAGATTTGATGTCAGATGTGGTATGTAACGCAATCTTGAGGTGTGGAAAAGAACATGTTAAAAGCTTCTTAAGTTGTTGTTGTACATAGATCGCACTGTAATACGTTCGCGGAAACTATAAAAGGACAATCTGACGATTTTATCAAGAGGACATCCCTCTTTATTATCACCTGCCTGGAACTGCTTATTTTTAAAGAAGATTTTATGTCAGATGTGTGGTATGTAGACCCAGGCTACGGTAGGGGGGTCCCCTTTCGGGCCTTTTATTTCAGTGGCCAGAGGTCACTCGCGCGAGTAACCCCTCAGTTCCTATGCGAGTTTACGTATTCTTCACGTTTTACATTGGCGAAATTAATTCGCAATGCAAAGGTGATCTAAGCCGCGCCGAAACAAGTGCCTAAACCATTTTCATCTGTGGTGTACAGAGCCACTCGTGCGAGTGGCTCATACACACCAGTGAAAATGGGGGTACCCCCCCTACCGTAGCCTCGGTCTGTAACCCCCGTCGCATCTTCAGCGAAAACGGGTACGTTTGCCAAAACAGTAACAAACACGCGCAACGTTACTGCGACCGATTAACTCCCCCTCCACTGACTCCCTCAAAAGCACGGGCGGGTGGGTGGGAACTTAAACCAGTCTGTATCACACCTTGGACCTGTAAGCTCTGACTCTGCTCCCCTACGCGCTCCGCGTGCAGGTCGTCGCCTACACAGCTGGGCCAGGTGTGCCCAATGCTATCGCTCATACGACCATGAATTACCGCATTGATCTGATTGGTCAAACTTCTTACGTACGTACAAAACCCATATTTTCTCATACTTCGATAATATTCTGCTTTGCACTTTGCTTTCGAAGTTGTATTATATTAATGCGCAACCCCCCGCCCGGAGAGGGGGGTTGGAGATGGGAATACCCCGGGGCTGCCCCGCCGGCAACCCCACGCTAACATCCGTATACACGAGTCAACTCCCAACCCAACTGGCGACATCGAACTCTCGACGCCAGCCTCCAGCACAAACTGGTAGTTGACCCGTATTACGAATGTAGTCCCACCCCCCCCCGCCACCCCCTACCCTCGAGTCGTAGAGTGCACACGGGATAACACACTTCTTTGTAATTCCGCGTTTGCCCAACTAGTCAGAGCCCATCGGCCCTCACGCTGCAACACCGCCGGTGTTGCACCCCCTGCCGACGAGTGCGTTGCGCCTCCATCCTCAGGGAGTGCAAGGCGTACTCCTCCGCACGCACACCCGCCAACGCAACCACTTTCCGCAAAGCTACCGTCGCTTGATGTTGTGTCCACATGGACCATCTGCCGTTACCAACGACACACGCAACCAAGGGGGCAGGGGGCCGAAGAGGGAAGAAACAAGTAACAAGACATCAATTCGATCATTAGATCGACGGCGCCGCCACCTTCCCCCACGCGCATCGATGGACCCTTTCGCACATGCGTGACAACCGCCCCTTTCCGCGGTTGGTCACCCTGCGGCCCGCGAAATCGAACCTTGACATGATCCGCGGTTGACCACTGCGCAACAGTAAGCTGAATATTTCCGCAAAAGAATGCAACATCAGCACGCCGCAAACAGTAAGTCTCGTGAACTCGTAACCGGGTTTCCGCGAACATCTTGAGGCGGAACACATCTCCGTCTATCCGAGCAAACTCGCCAGACACCTGCCCTTGCCAGCGCAGAACTTCAGCCTATATTACCCCCGCAGCCTCGGACACAGCGGGACTGGGGCTGAGCAAAGATGGTGCCGCGGTGGCAGACGCAGCAGTAGCAGCAGCCGAAGCGGCTGCGGCACGGCGACCTTCGGACTCAGCTTGCACAGCAGCCAGAGCTTCGGCACGGCGTTTGTCGACCCCAGCTTGCACAGCGTCGACAGCAGCATGAGCCTCGACTCGAGCAGCAGCCGAGGCGGCCTGATTAGGACCGCGTACAGCAGCAGCCACGAGAGCTTCAGCCTCCGGTGACTTGCACTCCTCCATCGTCGGGGAGTGCACGAACTTGACCTAGCCTTAAACTAGAACTTAAACCAGTCTGTATCACACCTTGGACCTGTAAGCTCTGACTCTGCTCCCCTACGCGCTCCGCGTGCAGGTCGTCGCCTACACAGCTGGGCCAGGTGTGCCCAATGCTATCGCTCATACGACCATGAATTACCGCATTGATCTGATTGGTCAAACTTCTTACGTACGTACAAAACCCATATTTTCTCATACTTCGATAATATTCTGCTTTTTAAAGAAGATTTGATGTCAGATGTGTGGTATGTAACGCAATCTTGAGGTGTGGAAAAGAACATGTTAAAATAATGTTGAGGTGTTGTTGTACATAGATTGCAAGATAGAGTATACAACCATGTAGTTACCATTATTTTCTAACATCGCTAATTATGTGAAAGAGGTACATATATTATAAAAATTAAAATACACTCCAGCTGTGAGATCGAAGATTTCGTCGAAACTCATCTTTGCAAGCTGTGTGTGATACTCCGATCGCGCGCATTACGAGTTGTGTGTCCTCATTAAGGATATAGGTCGGCGACTCCCCTTACAGCTACAGTGTAGCTGTCAGGGTCAACAGGATGATTTTAGTCAGTCTGTGCGCGGAAACTATAAAACCCGTTTCTGAGGGGGACAAAATCTGACAGCTGTGAAGGCAAAGGGGGGGCCTGGTTTTGATCAAAAGCGAGCGGGTTTGGAGGGGGGCGGGGGGGGGGGGGGGGGGGGAAAGGGGCAATTTGTGCATGTAAGCTATAAATCCTTTCGAGGGGATAAATCTGACGGTTTTGGCACCAGTATATTATTGGGGGCAGGGGGGGGGGGGGGGGGGGCGGTTGGCGCGGGGGGGGGGGGGGGGGGGGGGGGGGGGCAGCTCGATATGTGCCTGGAAACTATACATTTTTTCGAGGGGATAAATGTGACATTTTTGGAAATAATACATCAGTTTATCGTGTATATTCTGGGGTAAGTCGTACAATCAGTGAGTAAAGAGAGGGTGGAGTGTTCGAGGGGGTGGGGTTGGGATGGGTTGGGGGGGGAGGGTGGGGGGTGAGGGCGGGGGCGGGGGGCGGGGGGGGGGGGAAAAGGGGTTTAGGTGAGGGGTTTGTTATACATGTGGTGCTAGGTCTAGGCGAAGGTGCGGGTGATGGGGAAGAAAGGGGCGTTCGAGGCGGGGGGGGGGGGGACACAGCGGCATGGATGGCTCTCGAAAGATAATGAGGTGATATCCTGTGTGTGAAGTGTTTATTAATGTGGCGGATTTCGATATTTGGTGGGGCGTTTGAGTAAGGGAGAGCAAGAGGGGGGGGGGGGGGGGGGGAGATTTTTTAGGAGGTTTAGGTCACAAATAATATTCAAATACACTTCGGCTGTGAGATCAAAGATATGTATCAGCTTGTTATACGCGTGGTGCTAGGTCTAGGCGATCGTGCAGGTGGTCGGGAAAGAGGGGGCGTTCGAGGGGGGGGGGGGGGGGGGAACACAGCGGCATGGATGGCTCTCGAAAGATAATGAGGTGATATCCTGTGCGTGAAGTGTTTGTTAAAGTGGCGGATTTTGATATTTGGTGGGGCGTTTGAGTAAGGGAGAGCAAGAGGGGGGGGGGGGGTTTTTAGGAGGTTTAGGTCACAAATAATATTCAAATACACTTCGGCTGTGAGATCAAAGATATGTAGCAGCTTGTTATACGCGTGGTGCTAGGTCTAGGCGATCGTGTAGGTGGTCGGAAAAGAGGGGGCGTTGGAGGGGGGGGGGGGGGGGGGAAGTAATTGAAACCTTCGTCATGGATGGTCAGAAAGATAATGACGTGGTATCAACTGCGTATAGGTGTTTATTACTCAGGCCGATTTTGATTGTGAGTGGGGCGTTTGGACAGACTAGGCGGAAGGGGGGGGGGGGGATCGGGGGACGGAGGGGCGGGGGGGGGGAAGGGTTGGGGTTTGTTATGAAAAAGAGGACAGTGGAGGGGGAGGGGAGGGGGGGGGGGGGGGGGGGGCGGGGGGCGGGACATTTCAATATGTGCGCGGAAACTATAAATTCTCAAAGGGGACAAACCTGACGATTGAAGCAATAAGACATCCCTTTATATCATCTGGCTTGTAATGTTTACTATTCTAGAAGGTTTGATGTTAGATGCAGCATGCAACCCAGTGTTTAAGTGTAGTAAATAACGTGTTAAATCTTCATAGTTTGTTGTTGTATGATACATCGATCGAAAGCTAGAATATTTTATAGAATATTTGTAGGTACCATTATTTTCTGACATCGCTAATTATAAGAAAGAGATACGTATTGTCAAATGCAACAGGCGAGGTGATGTGGTCATGCACTGTGTTTGTCACCATCATCATACAGTCACCATTATTATCGACATCGCTAATTATACGCAAGAGATACGTATTGCCAAATACAGCATGCGAGGTGATGTATGTGGCCATATGCTGTCTCCGTCATTGAGCATTAGAGGGAGGGATGCGAATCGACGCTTGGTATACATGTGCTCAATTACGTTACCTCATTAGTCATACTTGGTATACACGCGCTCAATCACGTTACCTCGTTAGTAATACTTCGCTTGGCATAGGTGGGGAGGCGATCATGCAGACGGTATGTTCGAAATACCCTACGTATTGGGTTGGTAAGGTTTTTTACCGCAGTTTTAACACATCTGCCTGTGCTTCCTTTTCCAAATTATTTTTGTCTCAAATAAATGTACGATTTCACGCCTATGATTTTACCTTGTCGATGTGGGGCTCTGCAGTCGTCAATTTTAAGTCAGAGATACGTCCTACAAATACATCGGGCGAGGTGGGTATGTGATGTCAAATTATAAAAATTAAAATACACTCCAGCTGTGAGATCGACGATTTCGTCGAAACTCATCTTTGCAAGCTGTGTGTGATACTCCGATCGCGCGCATTACGAGTTACGAGTGTCATATATATGCGATGTCATCACTATTGATCGCGAGGGTGATTTTACTTCGTGAGGTAAATGGTACTGTGTTTCGTAGAGGTCGTCTCAGGAGGGTACGTATGCGATGGGTCGGCAGTGTATCACGTCTGTTTGTGCTCCCTTTTCAACTTATTATTGTCTCAAATGTGCGATTTCACGTCCATGATTTTTACCGTGCCGCTGTGGGGCTCTGAGGTCGCCAATTCTAAGACAGAGATACATCTTGCAAATACAGCAGTTGAGACATATATTATAGCAAAATACGTCGATATTTTCAGCCCTAGCTAGTATTCCGGTGTGTTCGAGGTTGTTCTGTCTACTCTGTATCATGATACGGCATGTTCTTGGCTCTTTGATGATACGCTAGACGCACCTGTAAGGACCGTTTTCGAATACGTTTTTTAGCAACCCAACGGTCCTTTAGGTATATCCCCGTGCACGTGGTACCGATCTTCCCGCTCGAATAGATCCAAGCTAGTCATTTCTCAGCAACAACACGGCAGCAACGCAACACCGAACCCCAACCAACCCTCCATCTCACTATCCACCAAGATCATCACAGCCACACCCTGGCTCCCCCAATAACAGCAAACCACCCATCCTACTCTCCCCCTAACAACGTCACAGTTCAATCCAGCCGACACAGGTCCCATCGTCTACCCCCGCTGTCAAGATCAACAGAAAGCTGAACACAACCACAACATCACAGGCCCTCGACACCACCAGCCTCTAAAACTGATTATACCGTGTACGTACACACCAAGATGATGAAGCTGAGCACGATCTTCTCTATCCTCTTCTTCGCGGCCTTCCTATTGCCGGCATCTGAGGGGGGGATTCTCGCGGGGATCGCCGCTTACGGCATATGCCAGACGGGGTGAGCGAATGTTGACCATATACATAGATATTACAGTTAAAACATGACTTGTCAAGGTTTGGACAGATACAGACAACAACTAGTGTGGCAGCAGTGCAGCAGACGCTGGTACACAGTACTCTGGTTTTCGGCTAACGGTAGAACACAACTTAAGGCACTCCATCGGAAATGTACGTACATGCACGCGGTAGTGGCGTTTGGCGCGTGATTTCCCTCCTTCCTGGTGTCATCTGCAGACCGTGTGAAGGGTCAACTGGCCTTGAACACGAGCTTGATGGTGGTGGTATTTTAATGCATTCATAGGGTATTATTGCTGCTGCTGAGAGCGCCGACAAAACGGCAACGACGGCATTGTGGCATTCCCCTATATATAGGGGCTTTCAGCACTCCCACACTCGCTCGAGCGACTACGTACCTACCTCGCGAACGAAAATATTCAGGCGTTTTTTTTGTTGACGAGGCGTAGCTTACCATCCCACTGCGGATTCATATCGCAACGTCAAAATAAAACGAAAAAGAAGAACAAAAAAGCTCAAGGACACCGCAAAGAAACGGGGTGGTTGGTCACACTCGCCCGAGTGACCCCGAGGCACTTCTAGGCCGAAACCCGAAAGTGACCCAACCCCCGTAGCATACAGGCATGGCCTTGCTCAGACGCGTGGAACGATAGAGGTGCGCCCCTAAATTTCTGAGGGTCCTGGAAGATTTAGGAGCTTAAGTTACCTCTCCCAGAAATTGATTTGTATAAAATCCCCCCCCCCCCCCCCCCCCCCCTACCGGATGAAAACATCAATAATCGTCCTAGGTACACAGCGAGAATCATGCAAAACAAAAACGGCGTCATTTTGATGATTCCGGGTCAAGGAGTGTACCGTCCTTCGGAAAACCACTCAAGAACAAAAGCGCTACCTGTATCGTGCTATAGACTTTCTCAGTAACGGGGTCGGCGATAGAGCCGGCGATCAAACCATGGCTACAGCAGTAGAAGCAATCGCTTCATTCAGGACGCCTACTGCGATAGAGGTAGCATTTTTCGGCTGAGTTTTTTCTGAAAGACGGGGCTCCTTGACCCAAAATCGACGAATTTTTTTTCACTTTTTTTTCGTTTGTGCATGATGTTTCTCGTTTTGTACCTAAGAAGTGGGCTTTTTCATCTGGCAGAAGTGTTTTTTGGTGTTTTCTTTTAATCAGCTTTCGGGAGAGGTCTCGAGTTCCCAAAAAAAGGAACCTCAGAAAACGAGGGCTGCACCTCTGTCGTAGCACCCGTCTCAGGTCCCTTGAGTCATATCCACGGTGTAGGGGGTAGCGCGTTGTGGGCCGAGAACGTTTTTCCGACCGATCTGACCGACACGAGCTACCTCATGTGTTGAGCAATCGGCTACCGCGACAAGTAATGGTTGTATTTTGACTAGAGCCTTAGACGTGCTCTGGTCGGGTTGCGCGAACGAATGTCTTGGAAATCATGTTTCGGGGGATACAGGGAAGCTCCCTCGTGTGAAGGAGCTCAGAAAACGATTTCTGCACCCTCCCCTTTTAGCATAGCATAACTCCCCTGTTTTCGACGGTTCAGAGGCAATATTGCATCGCGAGTTTCTCCTTAAGGTCGTTGTTTCCGATGGTCTAGAGCCTCCCCCGTCGGGGCGCGAACGACTACCCTATTTCTATGCGGCTTCGGCAGAACCGCTTCCGGAGCCTGTGGTGATAGATATCTTACCAGACCAATTCGACGGCAGGAGTGGCCGCTCTATGTGCTCATTTTATTGTCGCCGGCTAATGGACCACAATTGTTTGTAACGCGAGCGGCCGCCCTAGCTGTGCGGTTGGCGACTGGAACTTGAGCCGAGTACAGGCACTCTCTTTGCCGCTCCTACCCATACAGACCGGCAGAAGAAAATGGTTGTTGGTTGCATACCTCTCACTTTTTTGAGTTCGTGGTAGCGACGCACTTCGGTGAAGTCGTTGAATGCATAAAGAAAGTGTTTTCTCGAAACCTGACCAGGTTTTGGTGCAAAAACCAATGAAGAGAGGCACCAAAGATGTGGGTGGTAGTGGCGTGCCGCATAAAGCACAGACGAACCAACATCCAAGGAGGAGCGTCAAAGACATGAGGAGCGTCAAAAGCATCCCGCTCTACTCCTCCCCACATCACATCACCTCGAGGAGAAAAAAATGAAAAAAAAGTCAAGATATATTCGACGTTACTGCTTAGCACCCTTTAAAGCTTCGAGACAGACACGCGCTACGGAAGAGATAATGCACATTGTTGTGTTCTGCCAGACTATGTTCGCTTGCTCGTGGAGCTCGATATCTCACCCAAAAAAGCTGATTTTGAGTCCTGTAAACTTAAAGTGGCTTTGTAATGATCAAACCAACAGTAGCCTGCGAATGAATGAAATACATTTCATGTATGCGAAAATAGAATTACATTCCGACGATTTCGGCTAAGAAGCCCCGCCATTCGGAAAATAACTTTTGCCAGAAAACGGTATACCGCTATCACGTTACGCGGTAAAGACCAACGCTGGGGTAGGGAGGAAGGTCTCTTTGGGGTGTTTTTTTCGCCGTGTGGCGCTCAGGGTAACCCCCGCGAGTGACCCATCCCCCCGTCCTTTGCGTCATAGGATTTCATGCTGCTTTAATTTCTCTTTATGTGTTTCCAATGTGGAATAGTTAGCTGTACTCCGCACAACCATTCGCCTTCTACAACGTGTTTTTGTCAATGAGGCGTAGGTAGGGTCACTCACTCGTAGTAGGGGTAAAAATAAATGTTCCGATGCTTCGGGCATTTGTAGTCTCTCCACTTCGCCCGAAATCTGACGTGAGGGAAGAGAGCTAGCACTGCCGGGTGATTGACCCCTGGGTAGATAACAAATTATAGGCCATCCGTAGAACACGTCAATCGTCGCGATTCTCGAGTTGAGCAGTCCTGTCGACTTGAAAATGTCTCACCAAAACGTGCTACTCTCTATCGTAGTATGATGAGCCACTTTCAGACACTCCAACCGTATACTCTTGACACCAGCAAGTGCTCCGCAGGACCGTATAGTTAGTTCCGCAAATTGGAACGATGCTCTAGTCAAGATGCGTGCCACAATCAGGGTACCTTGTTTAAGGAATTAATTTTCATGAGTGACACGGAGTCCTTACCTGCGGAGCTACAGGATGTCGTGGGAATGCCCTTTGTGGTGGCGGCATGATCGATCTTTGTAGATACCTACCAGGTGCGCTTGTGCGTATCCGGTTTTAATCTCATGGTATATATGTTGACACTGCGGTAGACCACACTACCAACCTATTACGCAGGGTATTTCGTGCCTTCGGCCGTTTGCATGATCGCCTGGCAACCTCTACCAACCGCAGCAGCATCATATGGCTAACACAAAGTGAAGTCGCCGTCGCGTTCAATAGTGGTGATATCGCATGCCCGCGTCACCTCGATTAGTGTATTTGTAAGGTATATCTTTGTCTTAGAGTTGGCGACCTCAGAGCCCCACATCGGCACCGTAAATATCATAGGCGTCATATCGTATATGTGAGACAATAATAAAGTGAAAAGCAGATACAGACTTATATGCTAAAATTACGATAAACCGCACTACCAACTCATTTCGTACGGTATTCCGTACACACCGTCTGCATGATCGCCTCACAACCTATGCCAAGCGAAGTATAACTAACGAAGTAATAAAATTGAGCGCGTGTACACTAGGCGTTCCTTTCAAAACACTAACGATTCGCATTTCTCCCTTTCGTTCTCGATGGCGGTGGTATCGTATGACCACATCACCTCGCCTGTTGTATCTGGCAATATGTATCTCTTGTAATAAGCGATGTCAGAAAATAATGGTAACTACATGCTTGTACCTATCGATTGGAATATTCTATCTTACGATCCATGAACAACAAAAATTATGAAGCTTTCAACACGTTGTTTACTACACCTGAAACCTTGGTTGTAGCATACTACATGTAACATCAAATCTTCTAGAATAATGAACACTACCAGGTGGGTAATGAAAAGGGATGTCTTCTTGCTACAACCGTCAGATTCGTCCCCTTTGCAAGGGTTTATAGTTTCCGCGCAAACAGTGAAATGCCCCCCACCCCCCCCTCCCCGATCCCTCTTGTTCAAACGCCCCACCTGAAATCAAAATCTACCAGAGTAGTAAACACTACCAGCCAGCTGATACCGTCTTATTATCTAGCCATCCATGCCGTAGCTCCAACTCATCTCTGCCCTCCCCCCCCCCATTTGTGTTCCCCGCCCAGTTCGTTCAAACGCCACACTTACAATCGAAATCGGCCAGAGTAATAAACACCTCTAAGCAATTGATATCACGTCATTATCTTTCCATCCGTCCATAACGTAGCTTTCATTCATCCCCTTTTCCCCTCCAACGACCTCTCCTTCCTCACACCCCGTACGATCGCCTAGACCCAGCACCGCGCGTATAGCAACCCCCTACATATATGATTAATACGCGCGATCGGAGTATCACACACAATGTTGCAAAGATTAGTTTGGACCATATCCTTGATCTCATAGCTTGAGTGTATTTAAATATTGTATGTGACTTAAACATTATGAAAACCCGTCCCCCCCCCCCCCCCCCCTTTTGTTTTTCTTCTTTTTTCCTTGCTCTCCCTTGCTTAAACGCCCCACCTACTATCGAAATCCGCCAGCGTAACAAACACTTCCACGCCCTGGATATCACGTCCTTCTCTTTTAGAGCCGTCAATGCCGCTGCTGCAATTCCCAACTTCCTCCCTGCCCGTAACGCCCCCTCCTTCCCCACCACCCGCACCATCGCCTAGATCTAGCACTACGCGTATAGCAAACCCCTACATCTATGCGACCTAAAGCCCTTCTCCCCCCCCCCCCCGCCCCCCCCCCCGCCACATCCCCCCCCAATCCCCGACAGGAAGAATTTAAAGTTTCCACGCACAGATTGAGCTGCCCGACCCGTCCCCTCCCCCCCCCTCCCCCCCTCCGGCCCCTCTTTTGACCAAAATCAGGCCCACACGACCTTAAGAACCCCGCCTTCCCTACCGGTTATTCGACTGACAGGATTCACTTGATAAACTGATGCATTCCCTTTTACAGCTGTCAGATGTTGCCCCCCTCAGAAACGGGTTTTATAGTTTCCGCGCAGACTGCCAAACATCACCCTGATTACCCAGATAGCTACACTGTAGTTGCAAGGGGAGTCGCCGACCTGTATCCTTAATGAGGACACACAACCCGTAATAAGCGCGATCGGAGTATCACACACAGCTTGCAAAGATGAGTTTCGACGAAATATCCGATCTCACAGCTGGAGTGTATTTTAATTTTTAGAGTATTAAAAAATAACGTTTTTCGATGGCTTGCGAAGATACTTTCAAGTGAGAGGCATGATAATATTGTGGTTCACTCCCTCCTGCCGTATTTTTGGCGGCATTTTTTCGACCTCTTGCAGACAGGTTTATCCAAGAACACCCGCCTCTACTACCCCCGCCTCCCCCTGCTACCGCCCTTAATCGTAAGGATGCGTCTATCTGTCACATCTACCGTCACGACATCTCCGCTAGATAACACCCCTCGTGGCCTTCATGTATCCTCTCGTGCGACCACAGCCCATCGTCCGTAAACAGATGTATCAATCCCATTGACCGGTCCATCCATCTACCCACCCATCCAACCCACTGAGTCATCTACTTACTGGCGTATTAATTGACCCACCGCGGCCTGTGGGTGGGTTGGCCCACCCACCCATCCACTGATAGCTTTCTCTATCCACCTACTGACGAATCGACTCACCTGTCGCCGCACCTGGCCACCTCTTACTTACCCACCGACCCTCCTACTCCTCCATTTACCCACCCACCCATCAACCTACCTACGTACAACCTGCATGACGTACCTACGTAATACCCATATATATGTGCCTGTCTACCCGCCTACTCACCTAACCCCCTAATCCATCGATTTGAAGGGAATCCCCACTTACCCACTCACTCATCAACCTACCCGACCTTAAACATTTATCTACCTACCTTACCTACCCGTCTACCGACCCATCTACATACGCACCTGTCTTCCCACCTACTCACTTACCCATCAACCCACCCACTGTGGACGAATATAGGTGCAACGCCGTGGCAGTGGCGTGCTACGCGGCCGGTGGTGCAACCTTCGGCCTTGTTACGGCTGGTGTTGGCACGCCTCTTGTCATCTTGGGGTGCAACAGCGCGCTAGGCGCGTGCATGGCTTCGTGTTGGACCGCGACGGGCGTGGCGGTGGTGTCAAACCCCTTCTGAGCAATTCCTCTTCGGCTTTGCCATGTACTGCAAACGCGTGGTGCTACCAACAGAGGTAGCAGCGTTCGCCGAATCCCTCTTTGGCTGACGAGGTTTACCAACTTGTCACTACACCGCACTACCGAATAGTTGGAATATCGTGTGCCATTCGTTCTGTACCTCGATCGTTCGATAATTCATGTGGGCGTACTTTTGGTTCAGTTGGTCACAACAAGGGCGAGGTGAAACGCTCCTTGCACGAGGGCTCGTAGATAAGTCAGGGTGCTATTAATATCTAAGCATGCGCCTGCAGACCGAATTTCGTAACGGGTCAGCCAACGTTGAGTGTACGACATCATGGGGGGGGGTTGGAGCAGTGGGTTTCAGTCCCATTCGAACACTCGGACCCTTCCGGAGCGCTGCGTTCGTTTTCGAAATATAGTACTTGGTACTGCTGTAGATTGTGCCCTATACGTTAGCAGTCGCTTCGTGCATTAAGTCACTGGGTTTGGCCTCAAAATGTTCTCTGACACGGCGATGGTGCCAAACCTGGATTGAGCATTGCCGTGTGTTGTATACGTAGGATTGTAGACTGTGTCTCTTAGTTATGAGGTCGGTACATGCCGTTTTAGCTCGTTAAGGCGATGCCATGACCTACGTCGCGGCCCGGGCGGCTTTAAATTTGTCGTGTCAACAATTCACGGTGACACATCAGCGCTATGCTATCTAGCGGTCGTTCCAATAGTTTTGCTCTTTTGAGGTTGCCTCAGAATTCGTTGAAATGGCAGTAGTTTCGAAGCTCACTCGAGCAATTTGCATGTGTTTGCGATCAATGCCTTCACGTCTGACGCCTGCTAAGTTAGGAGTAGCGCCTTTTAAAACAGTTGCTGAACGCCTGTGGATGCTTTATGTCGGGGCGCTTTTGGCAGTGATTTTTCATCCCCACCTTCCTTCGCGCTCGTCGGCGTTGTCGATGCTGATGTTGCTATTGTACTACGTGAAATCGCCATGGAACTGTTGGCTATGCTTCAATTGAACAATATCGCCTGAAGCGATAATTTTTGTTTGGGGTGCCATAAGAGTAACACAGGCGAGCGTGAAGCCCAGCTGGAGAAACAAGGGGAAGCTCCCTACCGTAGCCACTTTCAGAGATTGCTCATGAAGTTGAGTCATCAGTCCTTCCTTATCTTCTCTTGTGTTTTTGGGTATGTATTTTCTTAAATGGGGAGCGTTGAAAGTTGTGGGTGGGCCCATGCCGTGGCACTTGTTGTGCACCTAGTACGGTCCTGTAGCCAGTAGGTCGACGGCTATAAAATACATCGGTTATGTGAAGAATGATGTTCTTTCAGCACCCCAGTCTTAGGGCGCGAGCTTCATTGCAATACGTAGCGTGAATATGATATGTAGATGTCTTTATGAACTTGCCCCAGATGATGGTCAGAGAAGAAAGGATAGGGTGGACGAGTAGGCGCCGGTATGCGAAGCCTACGTGCTCTTCTACATGCACCACGGGGAACTCTCAGAAGTCCCTAAGTTACATAATACTAATACAAGAAAGTTCTTCCCAGGGCTGTCCTCAGCATTCCACAAGGACCCAAATAAATGTTGCACGTATCACCCCCGTACTACAATATCCCGCAATATCCCGTCGGATAACCCGAAGCAGCCACCTGTTACCTCTGTTATTCATTGGGCCTAGCTACGTCGAATATACCCATGTCGATGGAACATGTAAAAAGCCTCGGAAATGAGAAATAACCACCATAAACTATATACTATGGAAGTCTAATATCCGCAACAAAAAATTCGCGGTGTTTCTCAAAACTCTCCCGAGCGGCCGCTTTCGTGAGAATATCCGCGTGTGGGTCCTCCGTCGTTCCATGCTTTACGGTTAATTCTCCCTTCCCCACCAACTCACGCAAGAAATGATATTTCACATCGATGCGGATCTGTTGGACGAGCTCAGCGGGGTTTGGTCCAAGTCAATCGCCCTCTATTGTCTGCAAACACTGCCAATACTCGGTGACCCAAGACTAGGCATCAAGAAAACCAACACGCTTCGCACGTGCAAGGCCTGCTTCACCTCGTCGGCAATCGCCACGTGCTCGGCCTCGGTGGTGGAGAGTGTAACGCATTTTTGCGTCCTAGAACACCAGGATACAAGCGTAGCTACGCGGCAAACAGCCACGCCAGAGGCCGAACGCCTGTCCTCGGCTCTGTGGGCGTAGTCTGCGTCCATGTGCGTCTCTATGTCAAAATCCAACTGTTCATCCTCCAACTTACTTTCTGAAAGTCAAGCCCAAGTGAACCATAGCGCTCAAACTCTCGAGAATCTTCCTGGCAGCCTTCACGTGTGTACTTCCTTGCGATTGCGCGAAAACCACGCCATCGCTCGCACTACGTTGGAGATGTCTGGTCTCGTCTGGTTCACAATCCACATGAGACTCCCCATAAGTTCGCGGAAATTCGCGTCCACCGCCGGCTTCTCATCACTCACGCGCCTGAGGTCCAACGACGGTAAACTAGGGATTGGGCTGGTGTTCGTGATACCGAAACGGTCGACAACGCTTCTGATGAACTGAGTCTGCGAAATCTCCACGGTTCCCTTCTAACCTGCCGTACTCGCTACCCATGTACCACTAAATCTCGCCTAGATGTTTGGTCGGAAATATCTGGTTGAGGTCAGCCATTACCGCATCATTTACCTCTTCTTCGGTTCCTGCGACCTAAATGTCGTCCACGTGGACCACCAGCGTCGCTACAACCGCGTCATTCGACACCAGTCTAAACACACACGACATCAGTCGAAACACACGCGGGTCTATCAGGCATTGCTCAAACCCATACTCTGCCAAAGTTGACGACCGACAGTAGCTTGTACCATGATCGATCACTCTGCTTCAGCCCGTAAAATGATTTTTTGAGCAGGACAACCTTAACCGACATCTCTCCACACCCAGGGAGGGAATAATCAATAAAATCTCGGTCCAACTCTCCCTGAATGAAAGCGTGGTCAACGTCCAAGTGTCTCAAGTCTCAATAAAGGTTGCACGATATTGCTGCAATGAGTCGGGTAGACGTGGTCGAGGCGGCGGGGGCAAACGTTTCGTAGTCGACCCCCTCTACCTGGCTATAGCCCTTAGCTACCAACCGTGCGTTGGCTCCATCTGTCATGCCGTGCGTGCCGCCCTTCTACTTTAACAGCCACTTTGACTGAACGACATTGCTATCGGGGGGAAGTTCAGAAACCTCCACGAAGATTCCAGCAGCTTCGACACCATCCAACTCCGATCTCATCGCGTCCACCCAAGCATCTGAATATTTTGACGAAAGCGCGGCGGCGTAAGACGTTGGTTCCGGTTCCGTGTCGACACGTCCATCTGGAAACGTCGTCTTCTCGTGCCCCGTCTCGTTCGCAGCCAGTAGCGCCAGGATAACGCGGCCTCCTTCACAGGGCCCGTTCGAACTGATCAGCCCCGCCGCCGCTGCCCAGTTGATCGTCCTTGTCGGCGCCCTTGTACGACCTTCCCGAATCTCTTCACCATCGCCCGGTCCTGACATGGTGCGCTCCAAGTTGGCGTGCAACAGTCCGGACCGCCGTCGGGGTCTGTGCTCCACATTTTGGGGATGACGCGTCACCCAGAGCTTCACCGTGAGAGGTTGTCGTGTCGCTCACGGCTCCACTGTTGGAGGATGACACGTCACTCCCAGCCTGACCGGAACAATCGCTGTCGGGCGAATCGCTGCTGGCCGTTGATGCATGGTTCGGCTCTACGTCTTCGTCTTGAAAATCGCTACTAGCTTGCGTAATCGGAGGCACTACACGAAGTTGGTGATGAACTCCGCTCCCCAATCTCGGCAGTGGAGTCCTCGGATCGGGGACAAATCCTCCGTCCCTTCCAGCTCCGGAATATCCGGCAGCTAGGGTGACGGGCCTTCCACACCAAGTGTCGCGTCCCACGTCACGTCTCGAGTCCCCACTACTTGGTTCGCGCGCGTGAACAACCGCAAAGAGTTATTTGAGTGGTCGATGCCCGGCTCGAAGTAAAACCAGCTGTCGGCGCGCGGTGGCGACTTGGACGGGCGGTTCCACCGGTGGTACGCTGGACGAAAGAACGGCTGTGGTGAGGCAGGTGCGGCAGTACCATGCCATATCCCATGCGACAACTTGTTACCGGGGTAGTCGGTGGTTGCGGTGTGGTTCAGGGCGTCACAAAACCAATGCCCGCTCCCGCCCACAGGGACTCGGTTGGCGGTAGTTGAACGAGCGGGAAGAAGATAGGAGCCTTGATGCACGCAGCAAGTGCTCCGTTCTGAATTATGCCTAGCACTCTCTCTACAACACCATTCCACTTTGGACTGTTAGCGTTCGTGAATTCCTGCTTGATTCAATACTGTTTGCACACCACTCCAAACTCCCCACCACATAATTCCCTCCCGTTGTCTGACCTTACAATACCAACTTTCATGAGAACACCGTCGGCGCGTACATCAGCCAAAACTTCCTAAACGCGTCTTCTGCTTCAGAACTGTGCTTCAGAAATTACCCCCGAGCGTAGCGAGAGAAATCGTTTTTCACAAGCAGGATATATCTCTTACCCAACAGAGCGAGGGTTCTCTTAGGGCCAATGACGTCAAAGGAGACCCGTCCCAAGTTCTCTGAAGCACGTGACTTGGTACTGCAGGGTATAGGCTTGAGGCAAGCTTTCGCCACAGAACAGCTAGTGCAGGGTGTTAGAGTTCTTAACAGTTCTACATCGAGTGGGTTCGCAGCCTCTCTCAACAGCAGTTCGAGTGACCATACACGCAATGGGATACGTTGACGTCTACGGCAGTCTCAGCAGAAGCGGCACTACCGGGGGCAAGCACGGGAAGCGCCATCGGAGAATCGTAATCGGTTTGCGCGCGGTTGTCAGTGGGGTCAGGGGTGAAGAGGGAAACGGCGCATAGCCGGTGTCTGGCTCTATTCTGCACGCGAAGTTAAAGTAACTAGATCCATCACCGTCGAACCTCAACCTCCCACTGAAAAGAAATAAACGACAAGCCCTCTTTCTTGGTTATGGAATCTACTCCATGCATATGCGCCGGCATCAGCGACAACAAATTGAACGCCAAATCCGGCGTGTATCCCACATCCGACAGTTTAACAGTCAGATCTCCGGGGAATACTACAGTGAGCGTGCCATAGACCACAACGTCTTTTCCACCGATCATGACCTTGTCGTTGCACAGTTTTACGTATCTCAACCGGTCAGCTGAATGAGTCATGTGGAACGAGGCGCCACTGCCTGCTATCCCTTTCTCTGCGAAACTCTCCGTCAAGCTATCCCTACATTTCACAGCACAGGAGTCATCATAACCACTAAGCATAGCATTCGCAAGACAGCACACAGTCTCACCGCTGTAGTTATGTTTCTGTGCACCCCCGTCAGACGTCCTCTCCGAAGCCGGGGCGAATCGAGCCTTGCACTGGTACCACATGTGCCCGGACTCCAAGCAACGGATACATTTGATGTTAACCTTTTCGAACTCTATTCGGGGGGAGGGGGGAGGGGGTGAGGGGGAAGGGGAGAGGGGGGGAGGGTGGAGGGGAAGAGGAGGGAAGGGGGGGGGGGCAGGAGGGGCGGGGGGAGGGGGGGAGGGGGGAGAATGGGAGGGGGGGGGGGGAAGGGGGAAAGTGGGGAGGGGGTGAGGGGGGAGGGGCGAGGGGGGGAGGGGGGGAGGGGGGGGGGGCGAGGGGGGGAGGGAGACGGGGAGGAGGGGGGGGGGGGGGGGGGGGGGGGGGGGATAGGGGGGGTGGGGGGAAGTAGACGGGGGGAAGGTGGCGGGAGGGGAGCGGGGGGCGGGGGAGGCGGGGGGAAGAGGGAGCGTCTATGCCCACGAGACTGACGTCTAGGTCTGGCCGTCATCGTCGTGAAATTTCTTGGCCTTCCAATAGACGTCACAAGATAACGTAGGACTGCCCTGACTTCTTCCCTATGTTGCGTTCTTTCTCCAGCACCCTTGATGATGCACTTGATACCCTCTATGAGCCCAATGCCGTCTATAGGGTTTGTCTGCTAGTATGGCTTTTTTCCCCTCTAGATTTTTCCTTGCTTCCTCTTCTTGCCTTGTCTTCTCTTGCTTTTCTTGTCTTTTCTTTTCTTTCGTTTCCTCTTTCGTTTTTTCGCTTTCTTGTCATTTTTTTCTTTCCTTTATCTTCTTTCCTTTTTTTGTTTGTTTTTTGCAATTGATATGCGTCTGTCGTGCGTATGCGTAGTGATATGTACTACGTGCAATGTATGCGTGGTAGTCTTTCTGGGGTGGCAAGCGGTATTGTCGGTTTTTCCAGGCGCGAGTAGTGAGACGTATGCACCAGTATGAACCTGGCACATATTAGGCTGACTCCCGATTTCACTTTTACATGTTTTCGGTGGAGGCATCAATTGCGTCAGCTGTGATATACACCCAGCACCGCACGTATAGCAAGCCCCTACATGTATGATTAATACGCGCGATCGGAGGATCGTACACAATGTTGCGAACATCAGTGTCGACTAAATCCTTGATCTCATAGCTGGAGTGTATTTTAATTATGTGACCTAAACCTCTTGCCCCCCCCCCCTCCCCCCCGCCCCATTTTTGTTTTTGCCTCGCTTGCTCTTGCTCAAACGCCCCACCAAAATATCGAATTACGCCAGAGTAATAAACACTTCCACGCCCTGGATATCGCGTCGTTATCATTTTAGAACCGTCCATGCCGCTGTTGCAATTCCCACCCACCCCCGCCCCCAACGCCCCCTCCTTCCCCACCACCCGCACCATCGCCTAGACCTTGCACCACGCGTATAGCAAACCCCTACATATTTGCGACCTAAAGCCCTTCCCCCCCCGCCCCCCCGTCCCCCCCGCCACATTTCCTCCCCCCCCCCCCCACAAGAAGGATTTATAGTTTCCACGCACAAATCGACCTGCCCCACCCGTCCCCTTCCCCCCCTCCCCCCCTCCCGCCCCCCTTTTGATCAAAATCGGGCCCACACGTCCTTACAAACTCCGCCCACCCCTCACCGGATATTCGACTTACAGGATTCACATAATAAACTGATGCATTTCCCTCCACAGCTGTCAGATTTTGTCCCCCTCAGGAACGGGTTATATAGTTTCCGCGCACAGTCTGCCTAACATCACCCTGTTGACCCTGATAGCTACACTGTAGTTGCAAGGGGAGTCGCCGACCTATATCCTTAATGAGGACACACAACCCGTAATGCGCGCGATCGGAGTATCACACACAGCTTGCAAAGATGAGTTTCGACAAAATATTCGATCTCACAGCTGCAGTGTATTTTAATTTTTGTAGTATATGTGTACCACCTTTAGCTTGTTTGTGTTTTTCCCTGGGGTATTTTTCAGCTCCAGAGTTACTGGAGCCTGTCCTGTGACCACGGACTTGATTATGCGAGTTAATGTGAGAACAACACACAACAAACAACACGTACGTCATCCTGTTTTAAAGATAAATTGGTGACGGTTGATGGCGGTTGGGGTATGGTTAGTACCAGCAGTGAGTATGGTATTTAGGGTACGCACGAGAGATGATGCCACGTACATGGTATTTTGCGAATGGGTTGTATTGCTGTTGTTGTTCTCACATGAACTCGCAAAATCAAGTCCGTGGTCACAGGACAGGCTCCAGTCACTCTGGAGCTGAGGAATACCCCAGGGAAAAACACAAACAAACCAAAGGTGGTACGCGCATATGATATATCACAGCTGACGCATTTTATGCCTCCACCAGAAACATATATACCAGAAACATATATAAATTAAATGGGAAGTCAGATTATGATATATTTAATGCTGGCTACTTCCAGCACAGGTGATTGTCAACCTCAACAGCGATCTAGCATAGCGCGATACACGAAATGAAGAAAACGGTAAGGAGGAAGTAGTCTAGTCTAGAGCATCACCCACATGCTTCATAAATATGGCAATATTTGGTGAAGTATCGGGATGTGTTGTTCTCGTCAAGCTGAATATTCCACACCGGTCTTGTGCCTGTTGTGCCTGCTGTAGCATGAATATGATATCTCGCGCTGCCTCCTAGCAGTAACTCAGATCCGGGGTCGCATAGCGGCCATTCTTCCCCGCCACACTACGGCACGTTGTTAAATTAAAGGTGGGGGACACAGAGTGCCCCCTGCAGGTCTGCCAATTGAGCAGGTCCTCGGAGAGTACTCACTTTCGTTCCTTCGTAGAGATGTAGCTTTATTCGTTTCCACCAGAGCCCGGGATAGCTTCTGAGGTCGGAGGCGCGTGCCTCCGATCAAATTCCTAACTTCCCCGAATATAAACCGCCAACCTTATCATACGACACCCATCCAAATGATCTCAAATTCGGATACCTACAGGCCTTTCGAGGCCGTATCTTAACACTAGCCCACCCTGATGAGTCGCATATGCAGAAATATGGGAGATTCGGGGAAACTCCGGTTTTACGAACTAGACCATGAGTCGAAGATGCGGCTCCTCAAACCCCACTCCCACACCTCTAACCGTCTGGCTATGGAGCCAGGAATACGCGAAGAAAAGCAGTTGAAAGAAAAGAAGACCCTACAGCAAGGCAATAGTCACCCATCAAAAACCTGCCGCATGCCGCCGGTGTGGCGGGGGGGGCAGGACAGGCTCTACGGTAAACCAACCACAGAAAAGGTACTATGGCGAGGCGACACCCCAAAACGCAAAAAAAAAGTACAAGTCGATGGCCGATCTTGGGGCTTGTGCTGGCAACTCGCGGAGATGTGCTGTGCAACATCCTGGCAGAGCGCGGAGCAAACAAGTCTGATGGGTGGGGCTCGGGCAGTTCCACTGCGGAGTGGTCGATGACCAGCTGGCGGTGAACTGATGCGGCCAAAGGTCGGGACGAGGAGTGTGCTCCAAAGAGCAGTGTCGTCCGCACGTACTCGGTAGGTGTCCTCTGTGTGGTGCGTGCCCAGCAACCAACAGGAGGGATCAAAATTCGGGACGAGGAGTGTGCTCCGCAGAGCAGTGTCGTCCGCACGTACTTGGAAGGTGTTGTCCGTGTGGTACGTGCCCGGCGACCAACAGGAGGGGCACCTGCCATCTCACTGCTGTTGTGGTCGCCGTTGTAGGAGGAAGGGCACTCCCTCCATTGAGAAGCCACCCGACAAGGAACAGGGGTTGTGGGCTCGATGGGAAGCAAAAGCAAAATCGCTACGAAAAAAAAATCGGAGAGATTGAAGGAACGCTGCCACAATAGCATATCAAGCTCGTCGACGCCACATGTTAAATTAAAGGTGGGGGACACAGAGTGCCCCCTGCAGGTCTGCCAATTGAGCAGGTCCTCGGAGAGTACTCACTTTCGTTCCCTCGTAGAGATGTAGCTTTATTCGTTTCCACCAGAGCCCGGGATAGCTTCCGAGATCGGAGGCGCGTGCCTCCGATCTAATTCCTAACTTCCCCGAATATAAACCGCCAACCTTATCATACGAAACCCATCCAAATGATCTCAAATTCGGATACCTACAGGCCTTTCGAGGCCGTATGTTAACAACGTGCCTTCATTTTTATCGCGAGAACAATTCCGCATTTTGTTTTCTTCCCCGTGCGTCGAATTGTGCAACGCAGCAAAAAAATGTTAAGGGTTATGTGCCTCGAACAGCTATAAAGAAAACAACGCTAAACTTTGCCATAAAACCAATAAATTGAAGTGAAGATCCCGCGCTCGTGTAGTATGTATAGTCTAGACTAGTCTATTTCATTTCATTTCTTTGCTTCCCCAATTAACTTTGTTGTTGTTGTTGTTGTTGTTGTTGTTGTTGTTGTGGTTGTTGTTGTTGTTGTTGTTGTTGTTGTTGTTGTTGTTGTTGTTGCTGCTATCGTTAATGTTGTCATCCTATTATCTTTGCACTACTTTCTCCCTCCCTATCGGAGCATTTTACTGTGGACATGAGTGATCGTTAACTCGTCCAGCGGTTGTTGCCATGCATAGCCAGCAGTTCGGTGTTGATGTCTATGTATTGCTAGCCCCCGATGTGCAGTATTGGTGACCGTGTTGCACACGTATCGTGTCTTCTTTTTTGGGACGCGCAGGAAGATCAAGCTAACGATAGAATAGGAACAGGAGCTCTCGGTCGCCGCATATAGGGGCTGGCCCGGAGTGTCGTGTCGACCTCGATCGTGGTTTGAATTCATACGAATTATGTTTGCCAAAAATTCGTTAGTTACCTGGTATTCGTGTGTTTTCCAGCAGTTTTATTCATTGTGGCGATGCTCATGGATGCTCGACCCTCACCTGGAAAATGCCCCTCATAAGACCTCCTGCGGAAACAATCAAGGAGGACACAAAACAAATACAGCCTAGGTATACAAACTGATCAGTTATTTTAAAAAAGGCAAAAATTCATCTGATGCTGGAGTAACTTTTCTAACCAGTCTGCATTTTAAGTGTTTTGGCTCGATCAGTGCGGTGCCAAAAGGTCACTTAAGGAGCATGTTCACTCAGAAACTAAAACAGCCGTGAAGTGCGACCTCTATCGTAGCCCGAGCCACCCGCAAAATAGAAGAAAAATATAGGGCTGGGCACGTGGAAGACCAAATGCCAACAAAGCCGTTGTGCGAGGTATTCACGATAGTCAACGCAAAGTATTTTATTGTGTGATGTGCAGCTGATATCCTCGCGCCACAGACGATTCATCCCACCCTGGGGGTGCCTCAAAAGTTTCTTGAGTGCCCAACGCAGGAGGAGCTCAATATACCACCTGAAACTTGATTTCGAAGGCATTCGCTCGCGCAGCCCCGACCGACATGTCTACAGTCCTAGTCTTGAAAATAAACGTAATCGCGAAATTATCATATGAACTAGCCAATCGTTCTACAGATTTGTGGAGCTCAACTGGTCAGAAACGTTCGTCCCCACAAAGGGCAATCCCTACCGCGAGATAACTCAGACCCACTGCATGCGTCATTAAGGGCGATGGGCTGTCCCCTGTTCCCTCCTTGAGCGAAATATATTCGAACGGTTAATCAACTTTTCTTGGCGTCGACAAACCCTTATCAGACGGACGGAAACCTAGGGGCACTCCTACTGCATCAAAAGTTTTTTCTCATCAAGGAGATATCTATACGGCACCATGCACCCGTTTATGTTGAAAAAAAAAACAAGTGGCGCCGGACAGGTCAACAGGGAAAAAACAGAATAAGGAAGAAACAGAAACAGTTGTACAGAGATTTTCACCCGCTGGGCAAACAAAAGGGGGTTTCCAAGGCCAACCAAGTAGACCCCTTCCATGGCACACGCCAACCGCACCATCCGGAAGATCGGACACGTCGTCTCACATCTTCATAGACTAGTAATCTCCGACTCCGTCTTAATGGGTTCGGCAAGTACCAGCGTGTGTCCCTTCGTCAGCATGGGCAAAATCCCAGCTATGCCCCGCCTCCTGGCCGTTGAGACGTTGGTGTCGTTCCCGTGACCGCGTGATGAGTCACAGGATGATGGGTTGGCAGGAGCGTTTTGGCTCGGAGTCATCCCCGAAAAAGGAACGCCTACTCCCTCTACGAGACGCCCGTCACTACCACAAGACATGGATATGTTGCAATCAAGCCCAAACCTCATTCGGTTTGACTGAACGACAACACAATCGCCCGAAATATCACGCCTTTTTTCGGTTGATGGAGCAGCCGCAACGTTTGAGGAAGACACCCTTGGCGGATTATCCGGGAGCGTGTCACACGCAGAACGCTTCTTGCGCGCATTGACAATGCCATCCTCAGAGTAAACCTTGCAGCCCATCATTGTCTTGCTCCCCGTAACGTTGAAGCACGGCCGAGTGGTGCGATCGTCATTGTTACGATGCCTGCTGCGCACGTTTACCATGCCGTCCTCGGCGTGTTGTTTGCAATACATTGCTATTTTAGCTCCAACCAAATTGTTGAATGAACGGCTCGTGCAAGACTAATGTGCGCAACACCTGCTGCGGACGTCCACCATCCAATCTTCGGCGTGTTGCTTGCAATACATCGGAAATTTTGAGCCCTCCAGGATGTACGCTGGATACTTTGCGCAGGAATCATATGAGCAGCGCTAGCCTGTTACATGTGCCATTCCGTGCTCATCGTGTTAGATACAGTACAACGGTGTTTGTTTCCCCTCCACGGTATAGCTCGGCCATTGCGTGCAAGAGTCGTGAAGGCAACACCTGCTGCCTACGTGTACCATTCCGTCCTCGTCATGTCGCCTGCAAAATATTGGGACCTTGCTGCCCTCAATATTGTAAGCTGCGTACTTTGTGCAAGGGCAATGTGAGCAACGTTTGTTGCTCATGGCTACCATGCCGTCTTCAGCGTGTCGCTTGCAATAGATAGCTGTCTTCGACCCTTCCACCTTGAAGGTCGCCCGCGTAGTGCAGGAGTTATACGAGTAACGCTTTGCACATACGTGTACCATTCCATTTTCGGCATGTTCCCTGCAAAAGGCTGGTGCCTTGCTGCCCTTAATGTTGTAAGATGGGTATATCGCGCAAGAGTCATGTGAGCAACGCTTGCCGCGTAGGTTTACCATGCCATCTAAATGCATGTCGCTTGCAATAGATAGCGCTCTTTGCCCCTTCCACGTTATACAAGCTGGGCCGGCCAAGACGCTCAAAACCAGCCAATATCGCTGTGCTGCGCTCATTTTTTCGAGTTCGGACCTGAAAGTTTGACACGTGATTTGGACCAAGCTCATCGAAACAGTTCCCGACGAACTCGGAAAAAAAAAAAGTTGACGTTTCATCAATTTCATGATTTTGAAACACTTTTGGCCGGCCATATGTCGGCCATTTTTTTTTTTTCTTTAGTTCGTCGGGTACTTTTTTGGTGAGCTTGGTCCAAATCACGTGTCGAAATTTTAGGTTCTTACTTCAAAAATTGAGAGGTGCATGGCCAAGTTTCCAACGAAGGGCCTCTGCATACAAATTTACACATATTTCAGGGATTCATCCATAAATTTCGAACGAAAGTGACCCATCAAATGAAACGCATATGTCCCTACTCCTCGTCTCAAGATGTACATGCCCAGAAAAATTGAGTCAAATCCATCCACGTTGTATTATGTCGAGCAATTTAAAAAAAAGAAACACAAAAAAATCACGAAAAAAATGCTCAAACTAGGAGACGTAAGTAGCAACTACTTTGTTCAGCACCAGCTTGGCAGATTCTCAAGCTGGAGGGCTTAAAATGACCACCGTATCTAGCTGATTACGAGGATATGCTCAGTTTGCAGTGGGTCACCGTCGTTCAAATGATATGTCCGACTGACGGATTATGGGTCTCTTGGCCGGCCCAGCTTGTAGCTCGGCACCGTAGTGCAAGACTCATGCGAGCAATGCCTGCTGTATACGCTTACATTTGCGTCCTCGGCATGTTTCTTGAAAAAGTCTGGTGCCCTGCTGCCCTAAACATTGAAATTAGTAGGTGTTAGGCACTGCGGGGACAGGCAACGCCGCATGATCGCCACGACGTGGCTCGGCGACAGAACACAGCTAACTGGAACTCACTCGGAACCGGCGTACGCGCACCTGTCATTCATGGAAACGACATTTCAACGAAATGTGAAAATATCGTCAAAATGTAGACTACATATTTTCCTAGTTGCTTGTTGTTGGCCCTCACAGTATCCCACTGCTACAACGTCACCGCAGAACAGACCTGGCATCCTGGACATGGATCATAACCCACATGCGCGGAATATCTACGACAACAAAAATTAATACACCGGCACTCGTCATTGTTCAAGACTAACATACTCAACTTACCATTCAACTTCATTGATATTGGTGCGCTCGATAGGATGCCAGTTACGTACTACACGACAATCGTAATTGTGTTAACATACTACTGTTACCCTGACGCAAAACACGTGTGACCGTTGTATACCCCAGTGGTGGTTTTGGGCGATTGCGGTGTTTTTAGCGACATAGTCGGTTAGATTCTTTCAGCAGAGACACACTATAGCCTAATATCTACAAAAGGCGATGTCGAATAAACATTATCTTCCCGTCATATGTAAGAAACGAAAACATGACATCATTAGCATAGCACCACCATGTTAGCGCTGCTAGATACCCGGGCGGACATGGGTAGAACCCGATGTTCTGGCGCTTCAAGGCAAAATCCATTCGACCCTCTGAGAACTGGTACTACTGTTGGTATATTCCGCACTGCTTCTGTTATTGCCCCGACGATTCTGATATTTGGGCATGCGCATTCAATCCGTTGTTCTCATGTTATGAATCATAGGTGACTTCAATGTTTTGAACGAAGTGTGAAGCTAGCGCCTATATCAGTACCTTCGATATAGTCGGCGTGTTTGTTCGGAGGATAGCGTCCAGGTTTCAGCTGAATCCGACAGCTTGATGCTTCAATGCATATATGTACATATACAACGAATGCCCCAAACTGATCGATAGTCCTACATCTTAGTCAGTTGCGTGCTGGAGTCAAGCCGCTTGAACATCCGTAGCTAAAAAATACGCATATGGGACCTCGCCCAAGCAAGCAACGGCCATCGACTGTGATCAATGGCTGGGGCCATGAAAAACCAATCCAAACATGTTGAAGGGGACTTAGCAATGGCTAAGCTGCGGACCAACGCAGTTGAACCGTAACTGGACCAAGTCCGGCGGGAGCGTGCATTCTCATGACCGGTGGTTTTGTTAGTGGACGGGATCACGCAAGTCCGTCCAACACTACCCGAGCGGATGACGTTCCACGTGGCTATCTCAACCGTACCTGATCCCCAGGGATCAAGACTGGTCGACCTACTCACGCATCCGTATCCAAAGGTAACTTGTGCAGCTGGATTAGTAACGGGGACCGCCAGTAGGGACAACTCGCGTGGTAGGTTCCACAGGAAACAAAAGATAAGCCATCAAGCGCTGGATTGCGAATACATTTGACTCGAGTTGACACATGACATGATTCAAAAAGACGTGGAAGATTGAGGTGAGACATGGTCGTTATTTTCCCATCCACACCGAACTATGCATTTATTTCGGGAAACTAAAAAGGGCAACCCGATGCGCAATCCGTTTTTCGGCAAACTGGAAGGGCAACCCGATGCGCAATCAATGTTTGCAGTAAATTGAAAAAGAAAGCCGATGGGCAAATTCCCTGACCTAGATTTACACAAAAATTCACTTTGGCGAAACAAGAGACGCGTGCTACGATAGAGGTGCGCCACTTTTTTTCTGAGATGTTTATCAATTTGGGAGCTTAAGATCTCCCACAAAACCGGTTTCGAGCAAAACATTATTGCCACCGGATGAAAAATCCAATGGCCTGAGGTACACAACGAGAAGCATGCGAAAAACAAAACGGTTTATTTCCGACAATTTTGGGTCAAGGAGCCTCGTCATTCAGAAATCATTTCAGGTGAAAAGTGCTGCGTCTATTGTAACAGGTGGAAACAATGATATCCGGACGGGTTTGGGACGAGGAGCGAATCATGCTACGATAGAGATGTACAGTTTATTTCTGGTGCTCCCCACTCGAGACGCGTGGTACGATAAAGGTGCACCACAATTTTTTCTGAGGTGTCGTCAATTTGTGCGCTTTGAAAGACCTCTGCCAAAAACTGATTTGGACAAAAACAAAACTTCTACCGTATAAAAAATACCATGGCCTAGGATACACGACGAAAACCATGGCAAAAAAATGGCTTATTTCAGACGATTTTATGGTAACAACCCCTGTCATTCAGAAAAAGTGCTACCCCTACCACCCTAGGTAGCACGCGTCTCGAGAGAAACCCTTTACCTCTCCCACCTACTGATTTAGGGAAAAACTAAAGAGTGCTCTTCGCACGCGATGAACAACCCCGTTTCCCCTTGAACGAAAAACTGCTCCACTAGAAAAAACAACGGAATTCAGACGATCCTGGGTTAAAGGACCCCGTCATTCCGGAGAACAAACTACCCAAAAAGTGCAGACCCTATCGTAGTGTCGTCACTCAGAAACACAAAACAAATTATATAAAATGGTATCACCATGACGTTTGTCGTGTCATGCGTATGTGCTTCGTACCCAGTCAATACACATGGAGTTGTTACGGCACCACATCTCCAGCCAAAACACAAGATCAAGATATGCCCCGAAATGCGACAATGTATTGTGGCTTCTACTGTCATCAAGTGTTTCCATTCTGTGACCGCGGCAGTACGCGCCAAGTTAAGCTCAATACACCGACGGCTATTCCAATCACCAGTTATAATAATACAATTCCGTAGTCTTTCGCAGTTGACAGAGCCAGGGGGGCTCTACACCGCGGCACACACGGTTGCTGCTCATTGCGACACATGCTACGATAAAAGTAGCACTTTTGGGCTATTTTTTTCTGAATGGCGGGGGCTCCTTAACCCAAAATCGTCGAGAATAGACATTTTTATTTTGCACGAGTATCGCTGTTTACCTAGGCCATGGGATTGTTTATCCGGCAGCTTTATTTCGCTTCTCCAAATCAGTTTTAGGGAGAGGTCTTGAGCTACCAAATTGAGGAGTAGTATTAGAAAAAACGTGGTAAACCTCTATCGCAGCACGCGTCTTGCTCGTAGACCTCATATGAACACGCTATACACAGCAGTCATAAGCAAACACACGCCGGAGGACACAATTCATAGACATGCCCGGAGGGTATGATGACTGGGCAAGGTTATCGGTCGAATATCTCTCCCGCGACAAAACGTGAGTAAGGTCCGGCATGACCACTTCACGAGCGCGCGTGTTGAAGATGGGTTGATATCCGAGTAGATTCAAGTCTGAGTGGTTATCAGCACGATGACAGATGTGCAACAATGTGTGTCGGGGGCTACTCTTAATATGTGCCATTTCGCACCATTGATGAGCTGCAACAAAGTCGCGGGTTGTGACCTGGTAGCAGTCAAATTTATCAAGATCGCCTTCTATTCTGGAATAATAGCTTAAGCCTCAAACCGGTGGCTGAAACATATTCGTGTAGAGCATGCAAATGGCGGTTCCAGCCTGTTGTCGACAGTTAGTTGTCACACTGTGAGAGAACAACACAAATATTCATCAAGACGAACGTCTGAACGTTATCGTGTCCTCGTGGCCGTCTGCTGTAAGACCAAGGCGATGGTGGGTGGTCACTTTAGGGGTGCTTTTATTGCAAGGGCTCGCGGTCTCTCGCGCAAGTGACCCCCCTGCTCCTTTGCGATCTTCAGCTTCGTACTGCTTGTCAACTGCAATATGAATCCGCAAATGGAATACCTGTAGTGTTCTGCTTTGCGCCGAACGTATCGCCTAGAGCATTCTCGTCACTGTGGTGCTGAGTCATTCGCGCAAGTGGCTCAAAAATCGGCGGTGGACAAGGGGGTACGCCCCCACCCGCAGCCTTGGCAACCTTGTAGGTGTCGTCCGCCATATATAGTCTATACCTTCAGTCTTCCACTGAACTGTGTCATTCTTTTCAGAATCCGTTTCTGGTGTCAGATGAAAAACTACGATTCCAGCACACGCAACACCGGAAATCGTGCCTACAGCTAGTCGCCCGTTCTGCTAGGCGGCCAAAACCGTGAGTTTATCGTTAGATTTGTTGTTAACGGCAAGCGATAACTGCTCACATACGAAAAGGCAACGCAAAAAAGGCAAATAGAGGATCGGTCGAGCTGTGAATTGGAAGGATGAAGAAACGTTCTTCAACACTTTCTATTTTTCCCGCTTGCTACGATAGAGGTAGCGCTTTCTTCTGAAATGTTTTCTGAATAACTGGGCTCCTTAACCCAAAATCGTCGCAAAGAAGCCATATTTTTGAGTGATTATTGTTGTGCACCTTGGCCATGGTATTTTTCATTCGGTTTACTTGTAGCAGATTTATTCTTCTCCACATCAGTTCTTGGGAAAGGTCTTAATCTCGCAAATTGAGGAACCTCAGGAAAAATGTGGTGCACCTCTATCGTAGCACGCGTCTTTGTCGGACATGTTCTCGTAGGTCAGGAAGCGAGGTGATAGCGGGTGAAAACAAGTCGGGACGAAGTGAATACTATCTTTGTTTTGACGAGTGGCGGCAATCTTAAAGCTACCCCGGAGACGCAAATCGCAGCGAAAAAAGCAACGTATCCAAATAGTGCTTTTCAATGTGCCCCTGACATATATGAGGCTCTACGCTGGTGTGAAAAATACGGTGCGCACCATATCCATACTTTTGGTTACGCTATGGACACTGCTTGCCTCAGATTGTGATCGTCATGGATGGGGGCATTTGCTTAAAGTTTCAATTGCCAGGTTCGTCACCCGACGTGCTATTAGTGAGCATGGGCGAATTCATCACTCCGAAAAAGAGTGGGGGGGTTTCAAGCGAACCACGGTCCTTAGAAAGAGATGCAATTTAACCGACCAACAATCAGCGCTGCGGCGGAGGACTCCTGCTTGGAGTGCTGTATTTTCCGAAGTTATCCAGCACCTAGGTGCCGAGTTTTGGTCCTTGTGTGTCCACTGATGAATACAGTTTAACGCTAAAAAGGAACAGTAACGTAGTGTACCCCGTACTTCTTGTTGGTTTAACATCGTACAAATGCGTGGAACCAGGAATATCGTATATTTTGTGACATATGATTTTCATTCAAAAAAATGATACGGTGACGAAACATGTTTCGACGAAACAAGCTTCACGACTGCCCAGAACGATTGCCGCAAAGGGATGAGTAGTGCAGCCGGTGTCGCTGCTGCGGTGCTGTGTTCACGGCTAGTGCGGGGTGGTGGTGTCGTGTGTGTAGTGCTGCTGCTGCTGTGTGTGATAATGGCTGGCATATGATCGTTGTATGCTGTGTGTGATAGTGGCTGGCATATGATCGTTGTATGCTGTGTATGGTCGTTGTATGCTGCCGTGCTTCGCTGAGTGTTTTTTTATGCACGCCGAATAGACTATATCTGCATGTATCTGTGATGTTCGTTGCTGACGTTGGGCACCGAATTGACATGCGCGACGGGTCTTTGAAGTCCGGCTGCGGTGGTGCGGTGTGGCTGTGATGGTGTGGTGCTGCTGCGGTGGTTGTGCGTCGTCTGTTGTGGGTGGTCTTCCTGGTGCATTGTGTGTTGTGTAACTATCTCGTATCATATGATGTGAAAAGCAACAAAAAGTGACGGTTTCAGACATTGTTCGGTGAACGGGCACGTAAAATGTATTGCTCAAAATGCGGCAAGGCACAGATCAAAGATGCCACTGTGTTGTGGGAGGGGCACCAGGGGGTCCCTAGGGAGCTGCTTGTGGCTGACAGCGGTATAGTTATGGCGCTGGTCGTTGTGCGTCGTGATGCAGGTGTGTAGTGCTGGCTTCATTTCATCTCGTGTTGGGGAACGTTGTCATATTTTCGTATTGTACTCGTATCTTCTCTTTTGTTACCGGTAAATCTTGGATCGTACCTTGTGGTGGTATCCTTCTGTTTTTTTTTCCGGGTATCCTGTGTGCTCTCGTGGCATCTTGTTGTGACGGGTAGATGTAGCACGCTCTAGGCAGTTTCTCTGTAGGCAATGCGAGGGAGGGAAGGAGGGAGTATGTCTTGTGTGTGTATTTCATTTGTGTGTTTGTAATTGGGCTGTATTTTTCTTGTGGCCTGGTATCTCTGATGTGGTCTATGGTCTGGTATCTGTTATGTGTGGTGTTGGTATGTCTGGCGGTTTGTGTTGTGGTCTGCTGCTGTTTGTTGCTGATGGCAGGTGGCAGTTTCCTTTCCTTTTTCGTTTTTATTTTCGCTTTCTTCTCTTTTCTTTCCTTTCCTTAACCTTCTTTCCTTTTTTTTCGTTTTTTTTTCGCTTTCTTCTCTTTTCTTTCCTTTCCTTTCCTTTCCTTTATCTTCTTTTCTTTTCTTTGTTTCTTTTTTCCAATTCACTTGCGTCTGTCGTGCGTATGCGTAGTGATAGATACTACGTGTAATATATACGTGGCAGTCTTTCTTGGGTGGCAAACGGTGTAGTCGGTTTTTCCAGGCGCGAGTAATGAGACGTATGCACCGGTATGGACCTGGCACATCGTAGACTGACTCCCGATTTCACGTTTCATATATGTTTCTGGTGGAGGCATGAATTGCGTCAGCTGTGATATATTATGCGTGTACCACCTTGGGTCGTTTGGGTTTTTTCCCTGGGGTATTCCTCAGCTCCAGACAGAGTGACTGGAGCCCGTCCTGTGACCACGGACTTGATTATGCGAGTTAATGTGAGAACAAACATACAACAGTAGGTAGGAGTAGTTTCTGCTGCATTATGCGTGTGGGTGCCGTCCGCTGCATTCCGTGCTGTGTGTGCTGTGTGTGCTGTCTGTACTTGTATCTCGGTGGTGGTGTTGCTGCTGTGTGTGCTGTGTGATAGGATGTGTTCATCGAGTGTTGCTCACTCACGTTCTCGCGTTTCCGCAAGTCCGTTTGTGTACATGGAATAAATCCCCATCAATTTATACGAGTATTCACTCGGGGGATTCCAACTCACGAAACTGACCTATACCAGGCTCGAGGATAACCTGATACGCCACCGGGGCGACAGGCTCATATACATTACACTTGAATGTACCCTTACGTAACGCCCCCGTCCCCCCGTCCCTACACATGATGGTGATATAAACTTGTCATTAATAGGAATTTGTTACGTTCACTCTATCGCCGGGGTGCTCACACCTACGCATGCCGGAGGACACTAGAAGTAGTATTACATTTCGACGTTATCGTCCCGGGGAAAATCATGTGGGCGCAACACGCCCCGGGTGGGCCTGGTGGGGTTACGTATACTATGTATTTTGACGCTGTCGAGGTTACAGTACAACTTCCTCGCACCACGCGTACCGTAGGCGCCGCCCTCCCCCCTCACCCCCTCTCACTTCCCTCGTTCGCGTTCTTCTCCAAGCTCCTCTCTATCCGCATGACCTATCGCTGCGTCGTAAATAGTAAAACAACCCCCCCCCCCCCCCCCCCTAACGAAACAGCGGCGCCCGTGAGCAATAAGACTATATATGTACGACGGCCAAGGCTAAACGTGTGTGTACGGTGTCCGCTCACCAGGAGTCGGCACTCCATCCCCGTCCTACCCCGCCACCTCGTGTGCTTGCACCCCAGCAACGGGTGCACTCGTCACGCCCGCTCCTATACCGCGCTGTCTTGAAAACGAGGAGACGCGGAGTGAATAGGGATCAGTTTCCATCAATATACGCCTCTTCTCCCAAGGACAGGACACAAAAAGATAACAACCTGCGTGTATGCAGCCGAGAACATACGGTACAGTAGAATTGTGAGTTAATGGCTATAAGCTACTTGCATTAGCCTAAGGATTTTGAATCGTAATTTGGCCTGTGGGGGGGAGAAAATCAGGAAAATAATAACTTGGTTAATGTAGGGTGATGGCCCAGTTCGCGAGGAAAAATAAAACATACAGTAGAATTCCACATAAAAAGTTGAACGAACGACCAGGCAGCCAGGACACCAACACATTGAGGCCCACATCATCTTCCACAGGGCATCCCGGACACACCAGACGGCATCCACAACACTCAAGCACTCTCCGGAAGAGGCTGCCAGGTTCCTCGAGGACGCTCTGCGGGATTGCCCACGGCAGACATGCTGATGCGTCATCAAGAGTGCCCGAAGCCGTGCAATTTTAGCTCTTTGCTACGAACACGTAGCAGCCAGCAAGCAATTTTCGAAATCAGAAGGCTCGTCTCACATTAGTTGGAGACCGACGAGCTGTGGCCACATACACACGCAACGCGCCACAAACGCGCCACCCGCGCAAACGCCAGAGGTGCTGAAGACTCTCCCGGCTCTACCCCTGGCCGGCAGCAACGCCTGTGTGCAGCCCACCAACAGCAGCAGTAGAGTGGCCTTTCGGCGTTTATGAATATTTTGAGCAGTCTGCTCAAGAATCAATAAGCCACATCAGTACATGAAGACCCGCGAACAGTTTTAATTTCAAAGCTTGGAGATCGAAAGACAGGACGACACCAAGCGCGGCGGACCAAAGACACGGTGCGTCTTTCTTCACCCGGGAGCAGCCCTTCTCCACCCCCGAGGCAGCCGGTCTCCACTCTTGAAAAAGCTGGTCTCCACCTTTTTAAAGCCTCGAGTTACCCTCTCAAACCCGCCTTGTGTCCTGCTTGCGCGGCCGTTTCCCATGTTACACCATCGGTGTATCGGCCACTTCCGGGCTTGCAAGGAAAACGGCGCAGATGCAACCCTTGGTCTCCGGCTAGACGATCCAGCCAGAAGTTTGTGGTTCGCGAGACATCGCCCGGGTGACCAGGAATGCTCACGGAAACACTCGAGAGTTTCATAGTTTATTGATGTTACACACAAAATCGACAAGATCGGGAATACAGGTCGTGCCTTTAAATATCTACTGCTGCTGTGCATCATGACGTGGTAATCGATGACCCGTCCTAGGTGTGTACTTTTAAATCGTTTCAGATTGTTATTTTCTTTGTCCCGTCTGCTGCTCCTGGATGAAACCCAATCCAACTAAATTCTCCGCCTACATCAAACATAATTACCATCAGAGCCTCCAAACTGTTTTGTTTTGTTCCCAAAAATTGAGCACAGCATCAACAGCAGTTGAGCACATCATCAACAGCAGTTGGGCACATCATATCACATGAGAGAGATCGACAAAAAATCGCGTTGCAGTCACCCACGCAGCAGCAGCGCAGAGGCCTCTACGCGGTCGGTAGTCAGCGTCGAGGGTAGGAACCAGTCGGTGGGCTCTCTGCCATGTATGCTGATACCCTGCCGTGATGTTTGCTGCGGTGTGATTCTCCGTTCTGCAACAATACCTCTTGTTCATACTCCTGAACTTCCTTGGGCAGAATCATAAAAAAATTCTGCAGCACATCCGGTAGCATGATGGCCAGAAGATTGATCGTTATGTGTGTGGAGTACACCCGGCGTCCGCGGTTATTATTCGTCTTAGAGACACACAAAGTATATGTAAGACAGGGTAAACAACAATATCAATAAATAAGGAATCAACATAGTCTAATGAAGCAAGTGAAATGCCGGCGTACCGGGCACGACAGCACAACAAAACGAGCGAGACCATAACATAAGAAAAAAAAATGGAAACTAAAAAAGAAAGCACCAGGGGCTCTGAAGAATGTGATGCAAGAAAGCCAGAACGGTTGCAAGAGGAACAACCTACGTGATGATGAAGAGAAACAGCAGAAATAACTCGAAGATACCGGCATGAGACCGGTTGGGAGGAATAAAGAGATAAACAAGGCAACAAAAATGAACAAAGCAAACAAGATAACAAGTGCAATTGCTGCCGCGTTCGCGCGGCCCCCGTTGAACTCGATGAAAAACACAACCAAATCAAAACACTACCGTTCCCTATAGGGTTTACGGCTATACTGTACTTGAAAACGCTCCACATATTAGTCGGACCGGTACCTTGCCACACCATGTACCATTTCGATGCGGCGTTCGTCCACAGCTGTGTTGGTATGCCCCCCCCCCCGCCCCCGCCCCATCTAGTTTCCCCTTGTTGCTGTTCTTGGCGTCCACCGATACGTGGATTGGCCAGCTCTTGTCCGCCTCGCCCCTGTGCCCTTTTGTCATGAAGCGGCCCGCCGCGTCGACGACCCCCCGGTACCAGATCCCACTCTTCTTAGCCGCCCTCGACCATAGCACACTCTTCACGCTTAACAGCAAAGGGGAGTTGTCCGTTGACCCCTCGGGGGCTTTGAATGCTGTGATATCGTCTGCTAGAGATTGGGCTCAGTTCGTTTCTGGTGGGCCTTGTTCCGGGTTGTCCCCACACCAACCATCGTCCCGAACATCACGCGATGGGCCAGCCGCTCAGTTGTCGCCCTTTCTACGGCTCCCGCGAAGAGGAGTTGGCCTTTGCGGGTAGTCGTCTCAACGCTGTCACATTATGTTGAGGGTCTTGGCGGTCGATATGTGGTGGTCGGCGCGTTGTCGGCGCTGGAAGCCAATATCCGTTAGGAGGAGGTTTTGGTATGCAGTTCGGAGGTCAGAGAAGTACCCCTGGCCGAGATTCCGAGCCATACGCCCGTTCAGCAGGGCGTCCATCACCTCCTTCCTTAGCAGGCGCACCTGTAGTGTAAACGAATCGTCTTCCATATCGTACAGCTCACGCTTGAAACGATCGTAGCACATCCCGCTTCAAACGATCGTAGCATGCCCACACGAGTCGGATCCGTCGTTAATTTATGGTATAATGTCGGCGCTTGGGTTGATAAGACCGCGCCCAGGTACACAAAATGCATCATCTGCATATATTTTTCTGGCCGCTCCTTTGACAACGAGCGGTGGGGCCGGGAGAACCTTGTTGAGTGTGCGGAGCAGAATTGTCACCGTTTTTGTTTGAGGCACGGTGAGATCTGCTGATTCGAAAACGGTCACAATGACACTCATCTTCGCATGGTTTTCCGTTGATTTAGACACAATGCCTGAATCGTCGGCGTACAGCATACCACAGACTGACCTCCGTACACATGCCAGTGTCTCAACCAACCCACCCGCATTCCCCGACGTCCTCCTCGAGGTGCACCAAGTCCCTCAAAATGATTGGGTTCTCACTGAAACTTGGCGGAACGGAATGTATCGCTGTGCGGCTAAAAATACATTCCGAAGAAGCGGCGACAGTATATATCCTTGCCGCGATCCCAAAGTGACGTCATGCCGTTCATAGTGTTCACCGTCATTTGTACGCGCGCGAGCTTGCATGTCTTCGTGGAACTGGCCAATAATGATCAACATCTTCTTGGGTACGCGGAAACGTGCGAGCACCACCCACAGCCACATTCGGTCGACGGAGTTCTATGCCATCCGGAGATCGACGGAGAACATCAACAGAGGGATTCTCCTAGCTCGTCTGAGTTCTTGCCATCAGCGCACGACGAATGTCTCCAATAGATTATTCCTCCATACAAAGAAAGGGCTGGCACTCCCCCTAGGGTTGTAATCGCTCAAGGCGACGCTATTACTCCGGGGCTCAGAACCACGACATCGCGGCATCATTCATCGAACCATCGACGCTGCTGATGCCACTGCTGTTGAATGCCGTTTGTTTTGTTGAGATAAAATAGAAGATTACTCTCGATCGAGTATCAGCTACTTGTACCTCATATTGTCGCCTGACTGCAGTATGATAATTGTAGAAACATAGACTACACCGTATACAGCAGCAGCCGTCACGAACGTCTAGACTTTCTTTTGACATTCATGTAGATGAACAAGAACAGCAACACGCATTATGACGATGTGACAACAAACCGACGAAGAGCACACCGGCTGCCATCTACCAACCAACAACGCACTCAAGATGACCATATTTTTTCTGGTCATAAATATCTTGATGAATCAGCAGGCTCGGCGTATACGAGAGGGGAAATTTCCATGGGTACAGTCAAGGGCGCAAGCTGTAGGGCGCAAATCGTGCGAGCCCCCTCCACAGTAAAGCGCTGGCCTACACGACCCAGCCCGTGATCAAGGGGGTGCCGTGTTGTTTTTGTTGTACATGAATTATTGCTTTTGCTTTTTCGGGAGAAGCGAGCAGGGACCGCATCAAATATGTTTTGTCACAGCAATGTGCAGCGCAAGCGCGGACTCTACGAACGCAAGATGCCGGTGAGATAGGCACATTCCACACAGACAAAGCACAGGCAGTGGGCGTCCACGACCACGCCGAGCACACCCTATCTGCAGGCCTCTGGCATGACGTCCACCCAGGATTCGACTGGGTTTTGGTTTTTTTAATGGGTGACAACATCGACCGATCGCTTCCTGCTTCGGGTGGATAACGACCAATGGCAGCGATTAGTCCATTTGTGGTCTATTCAACGACTGGATAGATCCTTCCGGCTCTTGATGTTGTTCGTGGGAATTCGAAATATTTGAACTTTGAATAAAATATGGGCATGCGTGGGCTTTGGCGTCTTCTCAAGGAGGTCGCGCGCGGGAGGTGGTGGATCTCAAGAGACTGCTGTGATGGTGACGTCAAGGTGTCGTTCCTGTCGACGGCCACGTTCTAATGCACAAATATCGAGCACACGGATGACGCTGCAGAAGCTCTCGTTTAGCAAAATTACTGCAGTATTCTTCTGCGGCTTCACCGATCATTTAAAGAAGGTATTGCATTAGATGAGGCCTCCCGCCCCGAAGCAGGAGGGCCTCGCCCGGGATGAACCTCCGCGCTGAGGGCTCAGCTCGGCAGGAATCTTGGAAAAAAAGTGAAATGAAATAAAATAAAATAAAACAAAGTATAATAAAATAAAATAAAACACGGCACAGAAGCCACAGCACGCAGGGTGTCTAGGGTGGTCTGAAAATGTTTCTGCTTCCTCTTGCTTTTGCCCGGTGGGCGGAAGTTGAAGGCAATGGTTGTGGCGCTTCACATAGGCTCAAATGGGCCGGAACCAACAACTTTGTTCCAATCTCGGATCCATTTGAAGACATCCCTGGTTGCTTCCGCACGGGGTTGAATGTGACAAGGCGCTCGCAGACTTCTCCGGTCCGCAAATGTTGCTAAAAAAGAAACTACTGCATGCATGAGCTTGGTTAGTGGGATGGTCAGTATTTCTCCTTTAACGTATGTTTTCCAGCTTTGGGTTCGTGGGAAGCAGGCACAACGATCGATGTGGCCTAGATTCTCCAAGTAATTTACTGGTTCCAAACCATGGAGCCACCTCCGTACCATCGATGCCTCATTTTCTGCAAACCCAATTATACTGTAGTGTTCTTCTGCGGCTTCACCGATCTTTAAATGTACGTATTGGATTAGATGAGGCCTCCTCCCCCAGCCGGTGGGCCTACCCATACTTACATTGCTTCCTATACTCTGTATCGGCTACCGGACTGGGGTCGTTGTCTCACCCAAACTTCATTGAAATGTTTACTATACAGTGACGTGCACGAGGCGAAGGACCGGCGGGTGTGGTAAATCAAATAGGATTAGCCCACGTTTGCGTTCGCTTAGAAGCACCTTCACTGGTTTGATAAGTGCTCCCCGCAAGAGCAGCAGCGGTCACCGTAAAACATACATCGTACCTCGGTACTGCTTGTTCCATGTTCCAAGCACCAGCATGATGTAAGCTCGTCACGGAGTGGGTGTTCCGTCAGGACGACTTCGTCCCAAAACGCTTCGAGTTTACGCACCAAACACGGCACAAACGCGCTCCTCCTTGCGCCGGCGTTCCATGCCGGGGTATGCCACGGCAACCGCCGGAGCGGCCATTGCATCGGGTTCTAAATACGTTTGCCCAAACAGGAAATGTGGGTGAGGGGTTGAGAATCGCCCATATGTGTCTACCCACCGATGGTCGTCGGCGGAAAACTGTGGAATTGATGGTAGAGTAGGCCGCACGCCAGTCTGGCGATGATTTAGGTGCCGGAGCCATCCGCGCCTTCCTACCGCGAAAAGCCAATACAATACAATCTGAATATCAATACACAGCATCGTACGTTAGAAACGGGGGGAAGTAATTGCACGCCCCTTGTTCTGCTAAACAACTAAGCGAACGTCGAAGTGATGCTGTGTGTCCGGCCAATCCGTCGAGAAAACCTGACGGTAGCACGGACACTAACAGCACGACTCCGGGCCACTCCTACCTACCATTAAGTAACAGCGAAATTGAGATGTAACGAAAAAGGAAAAGCTGCCACGACTCACGCATATGTCTGCGATACTACCAGCAGCTAAAAAATCAAACAGGGCCTGCAACCAAAATTAATAGTCGGACCGCTCAGAAATTGCCCGGGCGGACCAAGCGTGGCGGTGGAATGGCAAGGGAATCAAGTAGGCCGCGGTCCTTGCCTTCCAGGCGACTCCGACCCCGTCCCGACCTCCAAATCACCCGGCGCGCGGGCGTTTCGTGCTTTTCCCTGCGGCGCCCAGATCGGAGGGAGGCGGGGGGGGCTTCTGGGCCAGAATTGCGCCCACCCACCCGTCGCGGCCTACACTCTGCCGGTGCATGTACTCCCATATCACGTGGTGAGGGGCCTGAGGATGGGCCTGTCGAAAGGTAGCTGTACTGGGTTGCGGATGAGCTTTGTTTAGCGTCTCGAATCCTCGCAGCAGCAGCGGGTTTACCCGCCACACCGCGACACCCGTCCATTATCAAACCGTAGCCCCCGCTCGTAGGTAGGGATATAAGGGGGCAGCGATCTCGGTATCCGTTGAAATGTATGCATTGTCGACTGCAACCACGTTGTCAGCAAATCAATCATAGATGTGTAACCAATGCGACCAGCGATACACACCATCACCTCTGATAAAATTGCGTAAGCATTACATGTATATTAACAGAGTAACAAGCGGTATAGCGGTCACAACTTTGACCCCAAGTCAGACATAACTGCCTGTCAACCGCGACCCGCGAAGCCACAGCGGCAACGAAGACAGGCGGCAGTATCTGTTTAACATCACCAATCAGCTAGGCAAAAGCATCTCCGGCACCGCCGTGCTACCGATTATGTTATAACAACTAATTCCACGAAGCAGAGGCAACTATGTATCGACACAGTAGTGTCATCGCCAGCTTTTATATATTGACAACACCCAGAAACCATATTCAGTAACAAGCAAACCAACTGCAGCGGCCCAGAGATAACACCGCCGTGCCAGCCATAGCTGTATGTCTGTAGAGATCAGCAAAACCAAAACCTCCAGCACCGCCGTGCCGAGATATCGAACCAGAAGCCTCTGGAACTCCCGCGCCGAGGTCAGCGAAGTAGAGCGTCTGGCACAACGGTGCCTGTGATTGACGTATACCGACAGCGACAGGCGAAGCCACAGCAACCATACCCCGGCCACGTTAGCAGTCACACAAAGCAGCCCCGGCACGGCCGCGCCGGAGATTGTTGTATATCAACATCGATCAGCGAAGCAACAGCCAATAGGCCGCGCCGGAGATCGTCGAATATCAACAGCAATCAGCGAAGCAACAGCCAATATGACAGCCGTGCCAACAACTGCTGTATATCAACAGCGACAGTGATTAACGACTATCAACGGCGACTAGCGAGGCAACAGCGACAACACATCTGTGTTGGCAATAACGGTATGTTAGCATCGACCCGCAAATCGAAAGCACTTTTGGCTCAGCAGTATATCAACAGTGATCAGCAAACTGAAGCCATCTCTGGAACAGCACTGGCAATGATGGTTGCATATACACACAGCCGTGTTTCAGCGACAGCCGTTTACCCACATTCATAGCGATGTTAACCCTTTCGGAACCCATGCATAGCGATAAAACAAGCAATAAAAGCGGTAATTGTCATAGCACGAGTGCGCAGCACACTATGGTTAATGCTACGCGCGTATCGCGCAGCTCCTTGCGTTGGAGTGCACATTAAAATCCTCACCCCTTAAGCTAGCAGCGCGTGTAACGTCGTCTGACTGACCCTGCAATTGTCAGTTATATTTGGTAACGTTGCCCTCTGAAGTCCGAAAGGGGTTTGTACCCATGGTAATTCGCAAAGAAAATGCATCTGGTGCAGCCGTGCCCGTGATAACTGTCCGATCTGCGCATCAACCATAGCTTTGTAACCACCGCAACAAGCGAAACGTGCAGCCATCCCTGATGAAACTGCATCATCATGAACTGTATATCCACAGTAAAGAGCGGTACAGCGGTTGGTATAGAGGTCGGTATAGCGGTCGCCACCCTGACCCCTGTCAGCCGTAACTGTATCTCAACCGCGACCCGCAAATCAGTAGCGGCAACGAAGAAAAGTGTCATTATCTGGATAAACACAGCAACCAGCAAGGCACGTGTGTCAACCGCAACCAACCAGCAACCAGCGAAGTTAGACCATGAGTTCGTTCCGGTCTTGCTTCGCAAGTCTCGATCTCTCGCTGCAGGAGCGGGTTAACCTACCACATGGTAACCCCGCCCATTATTAAACCGTAACCCGCGCGCGTCGGTGAAAAGACAAGGGAGCAGCGGCATCGGTATCCGTCGAGGTAAATGCTGTATCGACTGCAACGAGGTTGTCAGCACATCAACCTTAGCTATGTAACCCCGCAGCCCGCGACACACGCAGTCGCCTCTGATCAAACTGCGTCAGCACGAACGGTATATCAACAATAACGAGTGGTATAGCGGTCCCAATGCTGACCCATGTCAGCCGTAGCTGTGTCTCAGCCGCGATCCGAAAGTCAGCCGCGGCAATGAAGACAACCGAACCATCTGTGTAACCCCAGCAACTGGCAACACAACATATCTCCGGCAAAGCCGGTCCAGCGACGGTGGTATATCCACCACATCCAATCAGCGACCAGCGAGGTAGCAGCACAACGTGCCTAGGTCAGCGGAGCAAAACCCGCTCGTACTGCCGTACCGAGGTCAGCAACGCAAAGCCCGCCGGCACCGCCGTGCCTGCGGAAGCGATATGTCGCCAGCGAGGAGCGAAGCAATGGCAACCGATAGCAACCGTAATACCACCATGTCAGTGAGCGGCCCAACCAATCAGCACAGCAAACATACAACTAGCCCAGCCGTGTATCAACCGTGAGCAATGAAGCAGATGCACAGCTGGACGACGCAGCCGTGTCGACCAGGGCGGTACAATAACCGAGATCAGTCGAACAGGGCGGCACATCAACCGCGATCGGCCCAGCGAGATCGCCTAGACGCAGATCGACAAAGCAAAATACACCCAGCCCAGTCGTATGTCAACAAACCTCAAAGCGAAGGCCCTTCAAGACGGCACAATCGTGTCGACATGAGCGGTAGATCCCTGCGTTCCGTAAAGCGAAAGGACATCTGCGACCCCCGTATATCAACAGCGACCGCTAGAACCAACTCCTTCAGGCACAGCCGCGCCCGCGATTTTGGCAAAGCGAAAGTACAACAAGCCCAGCCGCATATCAACCCCGAGCAGCAAAGCGAAAACGCTGCTGGACGACACAGTCGTGTCGATCAGAGCGGTGTAACCACGGTCAGCAGCGCGAAAGCATATCTGGCACAGCCGTACATTCACGGCGATCAGCGGAGCGAAAGCACATTTGGCCCAGGCGGTTATGATGTGTGTATGTCCCCATTGCAGCATAACCAATCGGCAACGCGAAAACAGAACTAGCCCAGTCGTATATCAACTACGATCAGCAAAGTGAAAGCACTTCTGGGCCACACCTCCGTGTCGAGCAGAGCGGTATATCATCCGCGATCCGCAGAAAGAAAGTATATATGGCACAGCTGCATATCAACAGTGCGGTGTATCAACCGCGATCAGCCAAGCGAAAGCATACTGGCGCAGCTATATATCAACAGCGGTCAGAACACCAAAGCGACAGCACCGCTGGACGACACGGTCGTGACTGCAAGAGCGGTATGTTCACCGTGATCAGCAAAACAAAGGCTTATATGGCGCAGCTTTTTATCACCAACGCGCTAATGCAACCGCAATAAGCAACGAAAAACCGCATCTGGCGCAACTGTATATCAACCGCGATCGGAAAAGCAAAATAGTTGTCTGGTGCCGCAGGATATCAACAGCAATAAAAAAACTGAAGCGAAATCCCTTCTGGACGACACAACCGTGTTGACTAGAGTGGTGTATCAACCGCGATCAGCGAAGAAAGGGTATAACTGGCGCAGCTGAATGTCACTAGCGCGGTATAGTTGCATATCAACAGCAATCAAAACCTAAAGCACTTCTGGACGATGCAGCCGTGTAGACCAGGGCGGTATATCAACTGCGAGATCAGCCAAGCAATAGCCTATCTGGCGCAACTGCATATTACCAGCGCAGTATATCAACTGCGATCAGCGAAGCGAAGCATACCTGGCACAGCTTTATATCACCAGCAGCGTGGTATAGCTATATATAAACATTATATCCACCGCAACCTAAAGTAAAAGCGAAAGCACTGCTGGGCGACGAAGCCATGTCGACCAGGGCAGTATATCAACCGCGATCAGCAAAGTAAAAACACATATGGAGCAACCGTATATCATCAGCACGGCATATCAACAGCGTTTAGCAATGCAAAAGCATACCTGGTATCGGGTGCAGCTGTTTATCGCCAGCGCGGTACATCAACCGCAATCAGCAAAGCGAAAGCATATCTGACGCAGCTGTATATCAACAGAAAGCACAAAACTAAACGAAAGCATCGCTGGGCGGCACGGCCGTGTAGACCGGCGTGGTATATCAACCGCGATCAGCAAAGCAAAGAATTCCCGGCGCAGCTGTATATCAACAGCACGGTATACCAACCGCGATCAGCAAAGGGAAATAATATCTGGCGCAACTGTATATCAACAGCGCGGAACATCAATCGCAACCAGCGCAGCGGAAGCATATCTGGCTATGCTGTATATCAACAGCAATCAAAAGCTTAAACCGAAGCCGTTTTGGACGACGCAGCCGTAACGACCAGAGCGGTATATTGGCCGCGATCAGCAGCAAGAAACAAACATGGCGCAGATATATGTCACCAACGTGGTATAGCTGTATGTCAACAGCAATCAAAAACTTAAAGCGAAGCCGTTCTGGACGACACAACCGTGCCAGTCAGAGCGCAGCTGTATATCAACAGCGCGGAACATTAACCGCAATCAACACAGCGGAAGCATATCTGGCGCAGCTGTATATCAACAGCGATCAAAAGCTTAAAACGATGCCGTTTAGGACGACACAGCCGTAACGACCAGAGCGGTATATCAACCGTGATCAGCAGCGAGAAATATATCTGGCGCCGATGTATGTCACCTGTAGCTGTATGTCAACAGCAATTGCAAACATAAAGCGAAGCCGTTCTGGACGACACAGCCGTGTCGACCAGAGCGCAGCTGTATATCAACAGCGCGGAACATTAACCGCAATCAGCACAGCGGAATCATATCTGTCGCAGTTGTATATCAGCAGCAATCGAAATATTAAAGCGATGCCGTTTTGGACAATACAGCCGTGTCGACCAGAGCGGCATAGCAACCGCGATCAGCAGAAACAAACATATCTGGCGCCGATGTATGTCACCAGCGCGGTATAACTGTATGTCAACAAGAATCAAAAACTTAAAGCAAAGCCGTCCTGGACGACACAACCGTGTCTAGCCGAGCAGTATACCAACCACGGTCAGCATAGCAGAAACATATTTGGCGCAGATGTATGTCGCCAGCGTGGTATAGCTGTATATCAGCATCAACCAAATCCTAAAGCGAAAGCACCTCTAAACGATGCAGCCGTGTCCACCAGAGCGGTATATCAACCGCGATCAGCAACGCAAGTTCATACCTGGCGCAGCTGAATATGACCAGCGCGATATATCAACCGCGATCGGCAGAGCTAAGGCATATCTGGTGCAGGTGCATGTCACCAGCGCGGTATAGCTGTATATCAGCAGCAACTAACTTTCGTGCGAAAGTACTTCTGGGCGTCACAGCCATGTCGACCAGGGCAGTATCAATCGCGATTAGAAAAACAAAAACATATCTGGCGCAGCTGTATATCAACCGCGATCCCCAAAGCAAACGCATATCTGAGCTGTATATAAAAAGCAAATTGAAAATGAAAGCACAAGCACTTTTGGGCGACACAGCCGTGTCGACCAGGGTGGTGTATCAACCGCGAACCGCAAGGCAAAAGAATCTCTGGCGCAGCTGAGTATCACCAGCGCGGTATAGCTGTATACCACAACAGTAGCAAAAAAAACTAAGGCGAACGCATTTTTGGACGACACAGCCGGGTCGACCTGGGCGGTGTATCAACCACGATCAGCAAAAGCAAAAGCATCCCTGGTGCAGCGGTATATCACCAGCGAGGTATAGCTGTATATCACCAGCGCGATACAGCTGTATATCAGCAGCAATAAAAAAAACTAAATCGAAAGCTCTTCGGGACGATACAGCCGTGTCGAGTAGGGCGGTATATCAACCGCGAGAGCTATATGTCAACAGCAACCAAAAACCGAAGCGAAAGCACTTCTGGACGACCCAGCCCAGGGCGGTGTATCGACCGCGATCAGCAAAGCAAAGCATCTCTGACGCCGCTGTATATCACCAGTGCGCTCTATGAACTGCGATCAAAGCGAAAGCATGTCTGGCGCAGCGGTGTCGACCAGGGCAGTGTATCAACGACGATCAGCAAAGCAAAAGCATAGCCGGCGCAGCTGTATATCACCAACACAGTATATCACCTCTGATCAGCGAACGAAAAACCTATCTGGCGCAGCTGTATATCAACGGCAATCAGCACAGAAAACCCCTCTCAGGGACCGCCCCGCAGACACATGTAACATAGCCAGCACGTCCGTATATCAACAATGGGCAGCAGAGCCGAAAGCTCGTCTGAACCACACAGCCGCGTCGATCAGAACAGTATATAATCCGCCATCGGCAAAGCGTATGCCAGCAGCTGCTAGCGAGCAGATGATGCAAAATATACAAAATGACATCGGGAAACGACACACTGTGTAGCCGTGCTCTGTACTTAGGTGAACTGTAAGGCGTGGCCTAATCGGACAAATACAAGTACCGAGTTGTACCAGTACCGAGGTTGGTACTGCTAATAACTTCCAAACCAAGAGCGGAATATCAACCGCAACAAGCAAATCATGTATCGCAGCTAGACACCAGTGAAAGAATAGAGCGTGATCAGTCATATACCACAACATACATCGAGAGTTACCACGCAGCAGCCCCGAGTATTGTTCGATATCATACACGAAATGCCAGCTATTTCATGCGCGAAACGCCTTCAGTAGCACGGGTCATGGTATCACTCAGCAGGCATACGGTGTGGCTGGATACAGCAGATCATAAAAAATAGACAAAATAATGTCAGGGCACCATATCCTGTACAGCCGTTCTTGTTGCCTGGGTGAAGTGTGTAAGCGTGGTCTCTTCGGATACGTACAAGTACCGAGGTTGCTAATGCTGGTTGGTTTCAAAACTAAGAAATAAATCAACATAAATGAAAGGTACCAGATATATTATAAAAAATGAAAATACACTCCAGCTGTGAGATCGAAGATTTCGTCGAAACTCATATTTGCAAGCTGTGTGTGATACTCCGATCGCGCGTATTACGAGTTGTGTGTCCTCACTAAGGATATAGGTCGGCGACTCCCTTTACAGCTACAGTGTAGCTATCTGGGTCAACTGGGTGATGTTAGTCAGTCTGTGCGCGGAAACTATGAAACCCGTTTCTGAGGGGGACCACCTCTGACAGCTGTGGAGGGAAATGTATCCGTTTATTAAGTAAATCCTGTAAGTCGAATAACCGGTAAGGGGGGGGCGGAGTTTTGAAGGACGTGGGGGCCTGGTTTTGATCAAAAGCGAGCGGGGTTGGAGGGGGGGGGGGGGCGGACGGGCGGGCAATTTTGCGTGGAAGCAATAAATACTTTGAAGGGGTTAAATCTGACGGTTTTGGGAAAGAAAAAAAAATGCACCAGTGTATCATTGAGGGAGGGGGTTGGGGCGGGGGTGGGGCGTGTGGGGCAGCTCAATCTGTGCGTGGAAATTGTACAATATTTTGAGGGGATAAATGTGACGGTTTTGGAAAGAATGCATCAATTTATCATGTATATCGTGGGGTAAGTCGTACAATCAGTGAGTAGAGAGAGGGCGGAGTGTTTGAGGGGGTGGGGGTGGGATGGGATGGGGGGGTTAGAGAGGTGGGGGGTGGGGGTGGGGGGGGGGGGGGGGGGGGGGTGGAGGGGGCGGGGGGGGAGAAAGGGATGGTTTTAGGTGAGGGGTTTGTTATGCGTGTGGTGCTAGGTCTAGGCGATGGTGCGGGTGGTGGGGAAGAAGGGGGCGTTCGGGGCGAGGGGGGGGGGGCGGGAGCAGCGGATAAATGTGACGGTTTTGGAAAGAATGCATCAGTTTATCATGTATATCGTGGGGAAAGTCGTACAATAAGTGAGTAGAGAGAGGGCGGACTGTTCGAGGGGGTGGGGGTGGGATGGGATGGGGGGGTTGGGGAGGTGGGGGGTGGGGGCGGGGGGGTGGGGGGGGGGTGGAGGGGGCGGGGGGGGGGACAGGAAGGGTTTTAAGTGAGGGGTTTGTTATATGTGTGGTGCTAGGTCTAGGCGATGGTGCGGGTGGTGGGGAAGAAGGGGGCGTTCGGGGCGGTGGGCGGGGGGGGGGGGGGAGCAGCGGCATGGATGGCTCTAGAAAGATAATGAGGTGATATCCAGTGCGTGAAGTGTTTATTAATGTTGCGGATTTCGATATTAGGTGGGGCGTTTGCGCAAGGGAGAGCGAGAAGGGAGGGGGGGGGGGGGGGAGGATTTTTTAGGAGATTTAGGTCACAAATACTATTCAAATACACTCCGACTGTGAGATCAAAGATATGTAGGGGCTTGTTATACGCGTGGTGCTAGGTCTAGGCGATCGTGCGGGTGGTTGGAAAAGAGGGGGCGTTGGAGGGGGGGTTGAGGGGGGTGGGGGGAAAGAATGAAAACTGCGTCATGGATGGTCAGAAAGATAATGACGTGATATCAACTGCGTATAGGTGTTTATTACTCTGGCCGATTTCGATTGTGAGTGGGGCGTTTGGACAAACTAGGCGGAAAGGGGGGGAGGGGGGGGGGAGGGATCGGGGGAGGGGGGGCGGGGGGCGGGAGGGTTTTTTCTTTTTAACAAGAGGGACCGGGGGAGGGGGAGGGAGGGGGGGGGCGGGACATTTCAATATGTACGCGCATACAAGAAACCCTTCAAGGGGACAAACCTGACGATTTTAGCAAGGAGACACCCCCGGACAAACCTGACGATTGTAGCAAGAAGACATCCCTTTATATCATCTGCCTGGTATTGTTTACTCTTCTAAGAGGTTTGATGTTAGATGCAGTATGCAACCCAGTGTTCAAGTATATGCGGCATACCTGGTATAGAGAAGGCCGAAACACCCGATATCCCTTGCTGCTGTGGTGAGCACGCACTATGGGGCAGTTGTTCGTACGTTGTAGGGTCATACCGCGCCCGACCAACACCCCATTCCGACTACTTGTCCGAAGGCCTCTTGTCCGTTCGTGAAAACACATATTCACGAGTAGATAGAATAATCAGTGTCATCAACAGCACTTGAAGAGCGACGCAAATGTAACAGTTGCTCGACACAGCAGAGGCCACGGGAAACGGCTGCTATTCATTGGTGGTGTGCTCAATCTGCTGGTGGGAATCTCCCTGCTGTATAGATGGTATGTGCATACGGCAGTACTGCTGCACGAGGTGCGAGCGAAACCGTCAGCTACATGTTAGTTGTAGCTCGAAGGATACCCGGTTTTATCTGGTACAATTCTTCTCCAAGCTGTTCATATGGTCGCATCCACCCATGTCAGCTCTCCCAGACTTCCGTGCGATCATAACCACATAAGACCTCTATCTACGAGTGGGTTTTACTGCGTAAACGGAGGCAAGCAAACCTGCGATCCCCGCCCGGGTACTCATGTCACAGTCCACGCCAGTTCACGCCACGGAGGTTAGCCCCCGAGATAAGTCCCATACACGGTGCTCCCCAAGTTGCTTGGGTCTTGTGCTCCTTCCTGCTCCGAAAGCTGTCGTATTGGTGCTGGTTTGTATTTGGAATTGCGCGAAACGGGGAGTCCGCGAAGTCCACTCCACGGCTAGAGCGGCGGCAGTCAGTCCAAACGACCAGGCCGCTTAGGACGACGCGGACGTCAGTCTCCTCGTATCCTCAGTATTTCTCCTTCAACGTATGTTCTCTGGCTTTGGAATCGTGGTTCACTGTCACAATGATCGATGTGGCCTAGATTCTCCAAATATTTCACCAGTTCCAAATCATGGAGCCACCTTCGTACCATCGATGCCTCATTTTCTGGGAACCCGATTTTAGGAGGTGCTTGCTTGAATATTTGCGCCGCCGAGCTAAACCCGCTTGTCGGTGCTCGAAAGAGCGACGCCACCGAGCAGAGGACCTCCCAGGAAAGATTGGGGAATATGGCAAGAGTAAAGAGGCCTTGCAAGAAGGCGCGTCTGCGACGTGAACCGAGAGCGCCGGTACCACACTGGGCGACGAAGGCAGTATGCTTCAGCTCTTCGGTCACGGCGATAATTGCGAAAATTCTTCAGCCATGCCATCGAGGGCGTAAACTGCTACATCTCCCCTGTGGTAGCTGGCACACAGATCAAAATGATGGAAACGATTTTCACTCGAATGGGCAAGACGTGCCACGTATAGGAGACCCAGACTGGGATTTGATCGTACTCGCGGTGAGCCTGTTTGTCCAAAAGCGGACGCGCCGTGTCTCTGGTCTGCCTTGCTTGGTGTCGTCCTGTCTTTCGATCTCCGAGCTTTTGAAATTCAAACTGTTCGCGGGTTTTCATGTACGGATGTGTTATTTTATATTGTTGTGCAGACTGCTCAAAGTATTCATAAACGCCGAAAGGCCACTCTACTGCTGCTGTTGGTGGGCTGCAAACAGGCGTTGCTGCCGGCCAGGGGTAGAGCCGAGAGAGTCTTCAGCACCTGTGGCATAGGCGTGGATGGCGCATTTGTATGCGTTGCGTTTGTATGTGGGCCACAGCTCGTCTGTCTCCAACGAACGTGAGACGAGCCTTCTGATTTCGAAAATCGTTTGCTGGCTGTTACGTGTTCGTAGCAAATAACTGAATTGCACCGCTACAGGCACTCTTGAAGACGCGTCAGCATGTCTGCCGTGGGCAATCCCGCAGGGAGTTCTCTAGAAACCTGGTAGCCTCTTCCGGAGAGTGGTTGAGTGTTGTGGGTGCCGTGTGGTGTTACCGGGGTGCCCTGTTGAAGATGACGTGTGCCTCAATGTGTTGGTGCCCTGGCTGCCTGGTCGTTTGTTCAATTTTTTCATGTGGGATTCTACTATGTTTTATTTCCCTTCGCAAAATGGGCCATCACCCTACATTGGGCCATTTCGTATACAATCGGATTTGTCAGTCGAAAACGGCCTTTTTCGACCTAAGCCCAATCGATCTTTCTTACACAGTCAAAAAAGTCGAAAAAGGGCTTTTTCGACCCAACTTTTTTCGACTGAGAATTCCGACTGGCGGATCCAGTCGAATAACTCGACTTGTTCGACTGGATCCTCCAGTCGAAAACTCAGTCGAAAAAGTTTTACACGTGCTTTTCGAACCGATCGCATCGTTCTTCCCACCACCAAACACACACCCACACGGCCACACGGCCACACACCCATACCAGGCACCACACTGCAGTATCATGCAAGGCGCTGACGCTGGCGTGGCTATCACGGCTGTTGCTTCTCGTAGCAAGTCAGCGTGGCGCATTCCTAGTTCGGCTCGCCAGCAGTGCGTATCACACGACGCAGCAGCGCACGCTATCGATCCCATGCTGCCAACAACGGCTGCGCATGCTGTAGCTTTGGCGGGCCTCGGCTGAGTGCAACACCACGAACGTAGCGTTGGCGGCTTTCGGCTAAGCCCAAAGCCACCAACTCGTTCGGACGAGGGTTCGTCGAGCCGTTGCTCGCGGAGAAAGCGCGAAGCACAGAGCTGCAAACAGATTTCGACTGCTGCTGTAAAGCAGTTCTCCCTCACACCAACCGCCTCTAGGAAGAGCACAAAAACTATAAAATCGACTCGACTGACGATAGGAATGAGGACCAGAAGATTCCAGTCGAAAATAAATCTAGTCGAAAAGGGCCGTTTTCGACTGGCGGAATCCGACTGTACAAGAAATGGCCTCAACCAAGTTATTATTTTCTTGATTTTCTCCCCCCCACAGGCCAGGTTACGATTCAAAACCCTTAGTGCAAGTAGCTTATTGATTTCAATCTAGGAGAGAAGGTTTCCTTCGCTAGGAGCACAACACGATATTAGAGTGAAGCTCGACGTTTCCTAGCGGCAGTAGCTCGTGCCCAGTGCCCACCACAAATAGAATGTGGGGCGGAGTGGTGTTGCAGTGGCGTCCTCTCCATGACACACCGTGACCGATTGATTTTAAGTGACTGGGTCGGTATCCGCGGCGTTCCTGGTTGATTCTCTCATGGCCTACCTTCGACGACCCGCTCGTTCGGCTCGTACTTCGTCCAATTGAGGTGGATTCGCTGGCTGTATTTTTCTTGCACGCGCCAGCCTTGTGTTCAGTGAATAACGGTACAAGATGGACGTTTTTGCGGGCCATGGGTTCGTGACGCTATCGGGGAAATGCCTTATGCTTATCGCGCTGACTTCGCGTAATAATTGCTATTTTTCATTTTGATATAAGAGTTCCCATCTGCCCGGAATGGTGTTCAGAAAAATACTAGTTGCTGATGGTGTGACAAATAACGGCTACACACAGTGGATTCGTCTGACCAATCGCTGATCAGACATTTGTCGTGTTAGTCTCAACATGAATCGTGGATAATGACACGAGCGCGAATATAATATATTTGCGTTTGTGTACCAACCCATTTTCTAAACAAGACAACATGCACGCGTGAACACGACAATCCATTAATCAAGAACGATTGGGCCCCCAACGGTCGCTCGTGTCAACATTATAGATGTGCCATGTATATTATTCTTCGATTTCTGGAAACAATCGCATGTTTCACTAGCATGTGGCATGAGTGTGCGCCATCACCAAAATACTCCAACGCGCGGGACAGGGGGTGTATTTCGGCATACACAAACGAATGCCCTCTCTAGTAGGGCCCTTTTTCCCATTAGTCGCCCAGAAACGCCCATTTTCCACACTCGTTGGTTCCCCCTTGACCGAATCAACCCCAATGAATATGTTACAAGGATACCAAAAAACAGCCTTTGTGGATGTCAGCGACAGGTTCAGCACATGACGTAGCTCGTCCGGGAAGCCATGATAACGCAAGTTCATACTTTGCTGGGACTTCGTCGATATTCACCATATACACAGACGCTAAATGGCACTATATGAACTCCCGTCTACACATCGACAAATTGCTCAAGGTGTACTTCTACATCTTTATTTTCTTAGTTGGACTCATGCTGCGATAGAGGCGCACCGTTTTTATTTCCTGAGAAGCTCCCCACCGCACGAGGAGCTATATACTGAAATAGATACCCGATGGACAAACCCATGTCTTACGAATACAAACCGTTCTTATCGCAGCAAAAACGGACAAGTTTTCGACGATTTCGGTTTACGAGTCCCGGCGTTCGAAAGTAGTAGGACGCGCCTTCAACGTATTAAATCATAGACGTAAATGAAAGAGTAGGACCCAGCCAAGGCCCACAAATACCCAGCATAACTGCACCTTGGGCTCTCTGACGTTATGACGTATGATACGTCCTGAAGGCGGCAGCCGTACGTCCATGCCTCATGATCGTAGGGAGTGGCGTGTTCTTCCCGTCACAACTAGACGTACGATGTAAAATGCGCAAGGCTCGTGTCTCTTGCTAACGTCCGAACATTGGTTGAACTACCTCCCCTCCTAAATGCAATTAATTGCCATGGTATACTCAAGGATACGGTGTTGGCGTGGATACCGGAAATAGCACACAAACAGACCTATGCGGACCAGCGGATAAGCCATTCAAGCGCAGAAACAACACCGAGATTTCAACGTGCGAAGTACAGCGTTGATATGCCTCCACCGTGCAGTCCTTATAAACCTCACCAACCATCACCGATCCGTTAGTTACTTGATGGCATAATATTACCCAAAAACAAAGCGGTCCCGCAGGTATTTCCTACGACGTCAGTGTTCGTCCTGCCCCCCAGAGCTTGGAGGGCATCGCTTACGACCCGTAGGCGCCTGTTCTGCCAGATAGAAGACGTGACGGCGGTGTCACCGTATGTGTGCCTGCTACGCATTGTAACGTGTGGCTAACAATCAATCCAAGATGGTAAATTTAACCTCTCAGCTATGCTAACCCTGCATACTTCATGGTGTTACTATGAATATCATCGGTGACGTGGGCACAAACATAGACGATGAAAAGCCACGGCGACAGGAATCCCACGGCGTGCCGTCAGGAACCCCACCGCCTGATACTGTATGAGGTGGAGAGGGGAGGGGGGGGGGGGGCACCAGCCATCTGACGTAATGTGCCAAAGCAAGCTCTACCCCTTGCCACCCAGCCCTCCAGATTGCCCAGCCACACGACCTCCCCTTAAATGTACCATCTCCGCAACCACGCCCGACTTCTGATGTCAAATCGATTATACGTAAAATGCGACGAACAGCAGACAGCAGAGCGTTGCACGTTTCATTCATGGCCGCATTGGGCAGAGTCGCAGATACAGATGCACGTGGATAATTGCGTCAGGTGGAGTTGTCCATTTTCTTGGTTAAGAGCGCAAAGTCTGTGCCGAGGGGGCTTGACACGCGGTAGTCCTCGACAGTTCCACGGATCGCCCCATGCCCCTGCATTATTTTGTATCCATCCTTGTCCAGAACTGGGCGGGCCGTCTCACCCAGAATACCGGTGAGCGACTCGTTGTCCAAAGACAGACCGTCCAAACCTACGTCCATCTGCCAGAACTCCAAGTCGGGGAGGACACGACCATCCCAGTCAACGTCCCCATTGCCTTGGAAGTTTGTGCCGACGTTGAGCCGCACCGTGACGGAGGAAGTCATTATCTTGAAGACCGAGTAGATGGACTGCACATCGGCGAGGTCTTTCTGTGCGATGTATTGCGTGCACCAGTCGGGAGCGGCCATGTGGTCGAAACGCATAATCCAGTCCTCGAACGTTTCTTCCACGGCCAACTCGCGCTTGCCGTGCAGCATCTCGTCGTACATGCGAGCCCATATCTTGTCCCCTCCGAACTGCCGACACTCTACAGGTAGGTTGGACGCCGACATCGCAATGCCGTCCGTCACGTACTCGTCTTTGGAGAAACGGAGCAGGCTGTCTACCTCCTCGCCATCGACAACAGCGCGGAGTCCGCCGTTGGAAAGACAGGTGGGCATGTTGGGGGGACAGCCGGCGGTGTTGACATCGTAGGGTTTTTTTACCTCGATAACGAGCGAATGACCCTGTGACATGACGGTAAGGCCGGTAATGAGCTGACGGTCTGGAAACTCCGCGGGTAGTGGAGCGTTGAGCCGGACGTTGACGTTGATGCTTTCGGTGGCATCGGAGACGATACAGTACCAGCTGTTGTCGACACCAGACCAGTCGATCTGCTGGCCGCGGAAGCCTTGCATGTGTGGATCACCGCACATGCTTGTCCCTGGGTCGCACACTGCATAGTTTGCATAAGCGTCAGGAAATCATGGCGAATCATGCGGATGATGTACGTAAAGTCATGGTTTGACGCATCCACCAAGGGTTGAACTGAAGGCAAACTTTCACTGGCACGCTTTGCGGAACCCGTTTCGTCGTCGTAGGGACACAGCGTGGCATGTGGTGCGATGGGAGTATCGTTGTTTAGGCCAACAATAATTTATGATTTCCGAGCTAATTGACCGTGGGGAAACTCGTAATACCGTTTTCAAGAACACGATTTGCGGTTCAAAGTTGCTTTCGTCAGCCGTAAGCATTTTCGTCCGGCTTCGTTTCATTACTTTCTCCGTATCTTCCTATGGGTGGGGTATAAAGGTCATCAAGTCAGGGCCCTCACAAAATGCAGACGCTACCCGTTTCGTACCATAGGTCCTGAAAAATATTTGATGCCTGCCGAACGTCCCGCGGAATCAACTTGGAGTTGCTAATGGCAACGATGGCGTTTTCGCCGTTGAAGGCGTGGAGCCACATCTCTGTCCGTTCATGAACCAAGGTGATGATTTCAACGGACAGAGTTGATCGTTGATGCCGTTGATTCCGGGCTATACGAGGGCGCGTTCCATATAGTTCTACCATATTTCTTGCTGACGAAACACCGGAGACGTTACGACTGGCTTGTTTTGGGGGCATTCCGCAAGCGGCTTCTGCCTCGAACGATGCCCGGACGCCACACAGCAGGTTCATGCGTGAAAATATTAAAATTGTTCAGGACAACGCAACACTACTGAAATGCTCCCGTGCTTGTAGTTGTAACACTCCCAACATGTCTTACACGAGAATATCGGTCGTCAAACGTGAAGAATCACAGCAGGCGCATGGCACGTTGTGTCTATAGTGACACCGAGAATCACACGGTTGGACGTTCAGTGGAGGTGAACTTTTCTTACTTCTGGCCTCCCTTCCATCCTGCCTTCCCTACTCTTCGTCCTGTTTGCCGGACGTATTGTCCATGGTTTCGTCTTTCGGAGTACCGTAAAGATGAGAACACCAGTTGCTACACGCTCACGGTATTATCGAGGTGTAAAAGGGATTTAAGTTCCATAAGAGACTTACCATTGCAAGTGTAACCGTTGGCTCCAGGCGCACAAGTTTGACCATCTGCACACGTAACTGCGGTGGGTGGGGTACATTCTGCTCACCGGTTGGCGTGTGCGGCAGAGAACAAAAGGAACGACGGAGAAGACATAATTTGGGCATAATTAGGAGATATTATCGGGTACATCGGCGACACAGATCAAACCGTGAGCGAACCTGAGGACATCAGTCTACGTCGCGTAATTACCCTACTGATGGATTATTTGAGAACAATGTGGGGTACGTATAGGCTCCGAAAGAAGGAACCAATGCGCCCCTTGATCGTTCTAGCCCAACGCCCTTATCAGTTTGCGTTAATAATGACATGCCGTCGATAACAATGGTAGGCATTCTGCGCCGCCGACGTTTGCGGCAAAAGGTATACACTTTAAGTTCAACTCCGCCGATTCTTACCGCACACACCAAAGGGGTCGACCTGTGGAGCGTAAGGTGAGGTCGAGGCGTCGGCGAAGGTCCTGCGTTTGCCAAACCGGCTCAAAAAAGGGGTCGACGACGCGAGTACAGCCTTGGGTTCGAGGAAGATCGTTGGAATGGAAAACTAGTCCTGACACGAGCCAGCGCTGTGCATGCACGATTAACCATTCCGGTCTCAATCGGTGTTGACTCCACTTTGCACACGAAGAAAATAGTACCATATATAGCGAATGATCAACGCGAGTGATGAACAACTCCGGCATGCACCCATCTCTCCGATCTATATACGGCACTGTACGATTGCTTGCAATCTAGGCCAAGCCAGAGGTCGCGGGCGAATATCACCCATACACGCATATGAACACCGAACAATGATCATCCATCCCCCACCCACATCACTTACACGGAGGGGACGCATTGCAGGCCCGGGTTTCCACCTAGATGCCTAAACGGAGAGAAAGAAGGTTCGCGCAACAGCAAAGGTAGACATAGGTTAGCGACACGGGTGTTTGTATACACGCTAACGCGCTGTGACTGACCAGCGCAGACAAACGGCAGGCTCGACCGTGCTCGCGAAAGGCAGCAACAATGGCTATTTTTCGTGATCGGCATATAATGTGCACCTGATATAACTACGTCGTGTTGCCGAACCTTTGGCGTCTGGATCGTCCGCAACATGACAGGTAAACAGGGACCACGTGAGAGGGCGTGATGATACGTAGCCACGTTCTGCGTGGTTTCGATTGCGTACACTGAAGTTAGCAAGATCGGTCTGTGACGCGACTAAGAGGCACTCACAGCCCCTTCAAGCTTCCGTCAGACCCCAAGTCCTCGAATACGCCTTCGGGAAGCGTCGTCAGAGCGTTGAAAATGAGACACCTTTCGACTCATATTGAAAAAAGAGAACACAAGGTAAATTGGCAGCGCAGAAATATACCCTCTACACGTCGCACCCGCTACAGGGGGTATTCTCAATGCCTTTATTGACTCGAATTGATTTAGCGAAATGTTTAGAATAGCTCGATGATTCCTCCGCCCCTCTTACCGTGCACTTTCCCTCACAATGTGGTTTGAAATGAAGCCCAATTATGCCAAAGTAAGAACCATCGAAGGCGTATACGGCACGCAGCGCAATATCTGGCCGCTATTTGTACTGGCAAATATTCGTGTCTAACTCCACAAGTGACCACCGCGTTCTGTTGGCCTACTTTAGCAGGCGGCCGCCCATCCAAACGGTTCACCGTAGCGTAGGCGTTTCTTTCATCGTTGATATTTCATAGGGAGTACTTTTGTACTGCATAAACGGGTGAAGGTTGTGGTGTGTCGAACCCCAATCGTTTTGGACTGCCTACATCTGCATCTCGTTCTTGCAGTCGATGAACATAATGTACTCCCGGTGCCCCTTACAGGCACGAACCAACCGGCCATGCACCCCAGGGTATATGGACCCATTGAGTATGGATATAACATGTAACCGTCCCCTTTAAGAAGTTGTATCGCAAATGACGCGTGCTACGACAGAGGGACACCGCTTGCTTTCTGAGGTCAAACAAATATTGGGATCATACGACCTCTCCCAAAAACTTATTCGAAGAAAGTTACAACTCCTACCGGATAAAGAAATCCCATAGCCTAGGCGCACCACGACAATCAGGCAAAAAAGGGATCTTTTTTCGACGATTTTGCGATAAGGAGCTCCATCATTCAGAAAAGATTTCATAAGAAGAGTGCTACCTCTATCGTAGCACGCGTCAAATCCGTATATGTATCAAATCCCAATGTGAAGGCCGTTTGCTATCAAACGGCAAAGCAACTGACAAAGGCTGCATCTAAAATTTAGAGATGATCATTCTTTTGGTTCAGACCGGTATATAGGGTCGGGGTGATATCTACAGCATTCACACTTGTTTCACAGACGATAAGCCAGAGAAGGCGTCCACGGCCAGGCTAGAAATTCGGTTAAAATGCGGCCACCTGATGTAGTCTCTCGGCGGCATCGGAAAGCAGTATATTTTTTACTGCAGGGATATCTGTGCGGGATTCTCTAGCTACTGAGATGACAATGAAAATGTTGGGTTCGTGTTCGGTAGGTGTTTCATGCTTAGTCTTTGAGGGGTGTCTTGTACGTATACCCGTTCTCTAGCACAATGAAGTAGAAGAAGGCGTGCCCTGCCGCACGACGGAGTGCGGTCACTGTTTAGGGGCATTCGACAGCGTGACAGCAGCAACGATGTTAGCCCGCAGCTGTAGACAGACCAGAACCGGCGAACAGCTGGCATCGCGGAAACCAAAAGATAAATGGTTTGGGTGACATGACACGGTCACCCGCCGTCAAATGGCACACCTCCCACGCATAGCTCTATCTGTTTGGTAGATTTTCTCAGCACCCCCATGTCAACAACTGTTATATATTATTCCAGCGCCAACTCAACCTTTCAATACCAACTGGTGAATTCTTTAGTGAACGATACTCCAATCTCTTGGAATAATCGACAAGGCGCTGGGGTTCTCCGTTTTTATATCTCCGTTTAGAATCATCGACCATTCAACCCTAACTACTCCAGAGGCCAGTGCGTTGATCAACCACGGTCTGTGCGTGGAATGCGCCGGTCATTTCACGTCTTGAAAGCGGTAGAGTAGAAGTGAAGAGAGCGTGTACCAAACTTTCAAGGGTATCTTCTCGTGATACTCACAGTATGATCAGAGCTCGCAGACCGGCGAAGACGTCCGATGAAAGGGTTTCCAAGTTGTTTTCATTAAGGTACCTTATGAACGTGGCGGAAGCCGTGGCGGCGGGAGCGTGAAAATGTGACCGGTTCAACAATCGTGAACGGTAATTGTTGTGTCGACGGTGACGGTTCATTAACGCGGGTACCGTGCTTGTGCTAGCAGTAGGTTCCACATTTGAGTAGATGATGATCAAATGCTATCCCTATACCTAAAACGGCTGGAGCAGGAGCCGTCACTACCATTGGACAGCTCGGCCACCGAGCATTATGTACTAACATTGATCCTGCGGGGCGTTTAGCCGTAATACGCGGTTGAGGGACTAACACAAGCGGTCTAACAAAACGATCCATGATACACTCAACCCAACCTTGTGCGTGGTGTTTGATTCGGCAAGGGCTGTCGCGTGTGCTACTGTACTGCCTTATGACATCGGTGTCTAACAGCAACGCCCATGGGCACGGAACCTTCCGTACTCGGAATATCATTTGACATCCGTCATCGAGGCGAGTGGAGGGGTACTCCCTTCGTGTAACAGCTGCCTGTCAGACAAGACTTCTTGGTGAGGTGGACAGCCGGTGGTATCGGAGGTGAATACCGGGCGGCTTTAGCGTTGACGGTGCACTATAAACTGCCGTCGTGGTAGTAATCAAGTGCAACCTCAACTTTGTAAAACGTACTAATAAAACGTTTGGTGAACCCTGCTCCAACCTCTTCGAGTAATTGACAAGGCGCCGGGTTTCTCCATCTTTTCTCTCTGTTTAGAGAGTTATCGACCGTTCAGCTTGAACTACTCCAGAGGCCAACGTGTTGTTCAACCATGGTCTGTCTGTGATATGTGCCGGTCATTTCGCGCCTTGTAAGCGGTAGAGTAGAAGTGATGAGATAGCGTGTGCGAACATTCAAGGGTAGATTCTTATGCTACTCACAGTATGACCAGAGCTCCCAGGCCAGCGAACACGTTCGATGGAAGGGTTTCCAGGCTGTTTTCCTGAAGGTTCCTTATGAACGTGGCGGAAGCCGTGGCGGGCGGAAGGTGAAAATGAAATCGGGTTAACAATCGGAAACAATTAAGATGGTGTCATCGGAGACAGTTCATAAAAGTGGGTTAGTGGTACGTCAATCATCCACGTCCCGTGTTTTGTGCCAGCAGTAGTTCCCACATTTGGGCAGGTGATAAACATATCCATTGAAGGGCTGAGGCAGCAGCGGTTCCTACTCTGGGACAGATCGGGCACCGAGCATTATGTAGTGACATTGACTTCGCAGGGCGTCTTCGTTTTGTTACACGGTTGACGGACTAGCACAAGTGGTCACAAGAATAGATCCATACTACACATAACCCAACCGTGTTTGTTGTGTTTGATTCGGTGCGGACTGTCGCGTGTTTGATAGTACTTCCTATTGACATCGGTGTGTGATAGCAGCGCCCATTGGCACGGAACCTTCCGTATTTGTGTTAGCATTTCAAATCCGTAGTCGAGACGAGTGGGGGGGTGCTGCTTTCGTGTAACAGCTACCTGTCAGAGAAATGTTCTGAGTGGGGAGGGAGGCGGAGGGTTCACACTGGTATCGAAAGCGAAAGCCCGGCCTCATTAGTGCGGGCGGTGCACTAAACGCTGCTGCCGTCGTAGTACTCAATTTCCAGTTCAAGCTTTCAAAACCTAATGGTGAATATTTTCGGGAACCCTGCTCTAACCTCTCGGAGTAATCGACGCCCGGTTTCTCTGTCTTTTCTCTTCCGTTAGAATCATCGATCGTTCACCCTGACATACTCCAGAGGCTAACGTGTGGTGCAACCACGGTATTTCTGTGTAATGAGCCGGTGATTTCGCGCCTTGAGAGTGGTAGAGTAGAAGTAAACAGAGCGTGTACCAACTGTCAAGGGTAACTCTTCGTTATACTCACAGAAATGTCAGGGCTCCCAGATCGGCGAAGACGTGTGATGGAAGGGTTACCATATTGTTTCCATTAAGGTACCTTATGAACGTGGCGGACGACGTCGCGGCGGAAACGTACGAATGTAACCGGGTCAACAACCGTAAACAATTTTTTGGTGTCGTCGGTGACAGTTCATTAACGTGGGTTAGTGGTACGCCGAACATCTATGTCCCGTGTTTGTGCGAGCAGTAGAGTCCACATTTGGGTAGGTGATGATCGGATTCTAAACATATGCAACAAAGGGCTGAGGCAGGTGCCGTCACTACCATGGACAGATCGGCCACCGAGCATTATGTAGTGGCATTGACTTCGCAGGGCGTTTCGCTGTGTTACACGGTTGATGGACTAACACAACTGGGATTACAATATGATACAAGCTACACACAACCAAACGTTGTGCGACGTGTTTGATTCATGGCGACCTGTCGCGTGTTTGAGCAAACTGCCCGTTGGGATCGGTGTTTGACAGCAACGCCCATGGGCACGGGATGTACCGTATTCGTGCTAACATTTGACACCCGTCATCGAGGCGAGTCGGGGGGTATTTCCTTCGTGTAGCAGCAACCTGTCAGAAAGAGGTTTGTTTTCGGGAGGAAATCGGAGTGTCATCACTGGCATCGGAAGCGAAAACCCGGTGGTTTACGCGTTGGCGGCGCACTACAAACTGCCGTCCTGTAGTACTCATGTGCCACCTCAACCTTTCAAAACCTACTGATAATGTTTTTACTGAACCATGCATTATCGTCTTGGAGTAATCGACAAGGCGCTGGATTTCTCGGTTTTTTCCTCTTCGTTTTGAATCATAGACGGTTAAGCTTGAGCTACTCCAGAAGCCACCGTGTGGTTCAACCGCGGTCGGTCTGTGTAATGTGCCGGTCATTTCGCGTCTCGCAAGCGGTAGAGTAGAAGTGGAGAGAGCGTGTACGACCTTTCAAGGGTGGGTTCTCGTTATACTCACAGTCTATTCAGAGCTCCCAGACCGGCGAAGACGTTCGATGGAAGGGTTTCCAGGTTGACGTCATTAAGGTACCTTATAAAGGTGGCGGAAGCCGTGGCGGCGGGCGGGACGGTAAAGATGAAACCGGGTCAGCAATCGTAAACAATCAATATGGTGTCGTCGGTGACAGTTCATTAACGTGGGTTAGTAGTACGCAAAACATCCATGTTCCGTGTTAATGCGAGCAGTAGTTTCCACAGTTGGGTAGGTGATGATCGAATGCTAAACATATAAGATAAAGGGCTGAGGCAGGAGCGGTTCCTACCGTAGGCGAGATCGGCCACCGAGCATTTTGTAGTGATATTGACTTGGCACGTCGTTTTCGTTGTTCTACACGGTTGATGGACGAACACGAGTGGGCATACAATAAGATACATGCTACACACATCTGAAGCTTGTGCGTTTTGTTTGATTCGGTGCGGATTGTCGCGTGTTTGAGCGGACAGCCTGTTGACATCAGTGTTTGATAGCAACGCCCATGGGTACGGAACCTTCCGTATTCGTGTTAACAGTTGAAATCCGTCATCGAGGCGAGTGGGGGGGTAATCTCTTCGTGTAGCAGCTAACTGTCAGAGAAATGTTCCAAGTGGAAGGGAAGGCAGGCGGTTCACACTGGTATCGGAAGGGAAAGCCCGACGGCTACAGCGTTATCGGTGCTCTACACACTGCCACCGCCGTTGTAATCATGTGCCACCTCAATCTTTCAAAACATACTGGCGAAACATTGCATCAACTTTGCTGTTGCCTCTTCAAGTAATCGACAAGGCGCCGGGTTTCTCGGTCTTCTCTCTCCCGTTGGAATCATCGACGTTTCAAATTTGAAGTACTCCAGAGGCCAATGTGCGGTTCAACCACGACCTGTCTGTGTAATGTGCCGGTCATTTCGCACCTCGTAAGCTGTAGAACAGAAGCGAAGAGAGCGTGTACCAACTTTGAAGGGCTCGTTATACTCACAGACTCGTCAAAGCTCCCAGGTCAAGGAAGACGTTCGATGGAAGGGTTTCCAGGTTGTTATCGTTAAGGTGCCTCGTGAACGTGGCGGAAGCCGTGGCGGCGGGAGGGTATAAACGTAACCGGGTCAACAATTGTAGACAAGTACTATTGTGTCGTCGGTGACAGTTCATTAACGTGGGTTAGTGGCACGCCAAACAATCATGTACCGTGTTTGTGCGAGCAGTAGTTTCCACATTTGGGTAGGTGATGATCGAACGCTAAACATATACGTTCAAGGGCTGGGGCCGGATCGCTCACTACCATAAGACAGATCGGCCACTGAGCATCATGTAGTGACATTGACTTTGCAAGGGGTTTTCGACGTGTTACACGGTTGATGGACTAACATGTGTGGGCTGATGTAAAAGAACCACGCTACACAAAACCCAACTATGTGCGATGTGTTTGGTTAGGTGCCGACTATCGCGTGCTGAGAGAACTGACTGTTGGCAGCGGTGTTGGGCAGCAACGCCCATTGGCACGGAACCTTCCATATTCTGGTTAGCATTTGACATTTGTCATCGCGGCGAGTTGGGGGGTATTCCCTTTGTGTAACAGCTACCTGACAGAGAGAACGTCACAGTGGGGAGAAAGGAGGGGGGTTCACACTGGAACCGGAAGCGAGAGCCGGACGGCTTTAGCGTTGACGGTGCACTATAAGCTGCCAGCGTCGTAGTGCTAAAGTGCCAGCTCAACCAATCAATACCAACTAGTAAAGTATTCAGTGAACGCTACGCCAACCTCTTGGAGTAATCGACAAGGCCCTGGGTTTCTCCTTCTATTCTCTCTGTTTAGAATCATCGACGGCTCAGCTCTAACTACTCCAGAGGCCAACGCGTTGCTCAACCACGGTCTGTCTGTGGAATGTGCCGGTCATTTCGCGTCTTGAAAGCGGTAGAGTATAAGTGGAGAGAGCGTATACCAGCTTTCAAGGGTATCTTCTCGTTATACTCACAGTCTGACCAGAGCTCGCAGACCGGCGAAGGCGTCCGATGGAAGGGTTTTCAGGTTGTTTCCATTAAGGAACCTTATGAACGTGGCGGAAGCCGTGGCAAAGGGAGGGTGAAAATGTCACCGGGTCAATAATCGTGCACGATTAATATGGTATCGTCGGTGACAGTTCATTAACCCCTTCACAACTGGCCCCCGGTTTGGGGATTTTACTTGAAGTTATTATAGGGAGGGATGTGGGGGCTCTGAAGGGCTTAACGTGGGTTAGTGGTAATATGAACATCCATGTCCCGTGTTTGTGAGAGAAGTACTTGCCACATTTGGGTAAGTCACGATCGAATGCGGAACATGTAAGAAAAATGGCTGAGGCAGGAGCAGTCACTACCGTGGGACAGATCGGCCACCGAGCATTATGTAATTACGTTGACTTTGCAGGGCGTTTCGACGTGTGACTCGGTTGATGTACTAACACAAGCGGGCTTATAATACGATACGTGCCACACACAACACAACCTTGTGCGTTGTTGTGATTCGGTGTGGATTGTCGCGTGTTTGAACGGACTGGATGTGGGCAACGGTGTTGGACAGCAACGCCCATGAACCTGGAACCTTCCGTATTTGTGTTAGCATTTGACATTCGTCATCGAGGCGAACCGGGTGGTGTTCTCTTCGTGTAACAGCTACCTGTCAGAGAGAATTTATGGGTGGAGCGTAAGGCGGGTGGTTGACACTGGTATCGGAAGCGATAACCCGGCGGCTTTAGCGCTGGCGGTGCACTTAACGCTGGGGCCGTAGTAGTACTCAAGTGCCACATTAACCTTTCGAAACCTACTGGTGAATTTTTAGTGAAACATGCTCTAACCGTCTGGAGTAATCGACAAGGTGATGATTTTCCCCGATATTTCTCTCCGTTAAGAATCATCGACCGCCAAGCCTGAACTACTTCAGAGACCAACCTGTGGTCTGTCTTTGTAGTGTGCCGGTCATTTCGCGCCATGTAAGCGGTAGAGTAGAAGCGAAGAGAGCATGTACCAACTTTCAAGGGCAGCTACTCGTGATACTCACAGAATATTCAGAGTTCCAAGATCGGCGAAGACGTTCGATGGAAGGGTTTCCAGGTTGTTACCAAAAAGGTACCTTATGAACGTGGCGGAAGCCGTGGCGGCGAAAACGCAAAAAAATGTAACAGCATCAACAATCGTAAGTACATAATATGATGTCGTCGGTGACACTTCATTAACGTGGGTTATTGGTGCGGTGGACATCCATGTGCTGTATTTGTGTGAGCAGTAGTTTCCACATTTGGGTAGGTGATGATCGAATGTGAAACATACACTAGAAAGGGCTGAGGCACAAACGGTCACTACCATGGGACAGATCGGCCACCGAGCATTTTGTAGTGACATTGACTTTGCAGGGCGTTTTTGGCGTGTTACACGGTTGACGGACTAACACAAGTGGGCTCATAATAATATCAATGATACACACAACCCAACATTGTGCGTTGTGTTTGATTCGATGTGGACTGTCGCGTGCATGAGAGGACTCCCTGTTGACAGCGGTGTTGGACAGCAACGCCCATGGGCACGGAACCTACCGTGCGCGGGTTAGCATTTGGCATCTGTCATCGAGACGAGTGGGGGGGGGGTCTTCGTGTGACAGATACCGGTCAGTGAGATGTTAAGAGTGGAGAGGAAGGCAAAGGGTTTAAACTGGTATCGGAACCGGAAGCCCAGGCGTTTTTAGCGTTGGCGGCGCCCTACAAACTGCCGCCGTCGGAGTAGTCCAGTGCGACCTCAACATTTCAAAACCTACTGGTAAATGATTTACTGAACCCCGCTCTAACCTCTTGGAGTAATCGACCAAGCGCCTGGTTTCTCCGTCATTTAGCGTTGTTTAGAATAATGGACCATTCAACCTGAACTACTCCAGAGGCCAACGTGTGGTTCTACCACGGTCTATCTGTGTAATGTGCTGGTCATTTCGCGCCAGGGAAGCGGTAAAGTATAAGTGAAGAGAGCATGCACCAACTTTCAAGGGTAGCTTCTCGTTATACTCACAAACTGGTCAGAGCTCCCAGACCGGCGAAGACGTTCGATGGAAGGGTTTCCAGGTAGGTTTGACTAAGGTCCCTTATGAATGTGACGGGAGCCGTGGCGACGGGAGGGTAAAATTGTAACCGGGTCAACAGTCGTGAACAACTATTATTGCGTCGTCGGTGACAGTTCATGAACGTGGGTTAGTGGTACGCCGCACCTTCATGTCCCCTGTTGGTGCAAGCAGTAGTTTCCACAATTAGGTAGGTGATGATCGAATGCTAACCATTTACAATAAAGGGCTAAGACACGAGGGGTCACTACCATGGGACAGATGGGCCGCCGAGCATTTTGTAGTGACGTTGACTTCGCAGTGCGTTTTCGCTGCGTTACACGGTTGACGGACCAACACGCGTGGGCTCATAATAATATCAATGCCACACACAAACCAACGTTGTGCGTTGTGTTTGATTCGATGTGGACTGTCGCGTGCTTTGGAGGACTGCCTGTTGACAGTGGTGTTGGACAGCAACGTCCATGGGCACGGAACCTACCGTGCGCGGGTTAGCATTTATCATATGTCACCGAGGCGAGTGGGGGGGGTTTCTTTGTGTGGCAGATACCGGTTAGTAGAATTCTAGAGTGTAAAGGAAAACAAGGGTTTACACTGGTATCGGAAGCGGGAGCCCGGCGGTTTTAGCGTTGGCGGTGCACTATCCGCTGCCACCATCGTAGTATTCAAGTGCCACCTCAACCTTTCAAAACCTACTGGTAAATGATTTACTGAACCCCGCTCTAACCTCTTGGAGTAATCGACCAAGCGCCTGGTTTCTTCGTCTTCTATCTCCGTTTAGAATAATGGACCATTCAACGTGAACTACTCCAGAGGCCAACGTGTGGTTCTACCACGGTCTGTCTGTGTAACGTGACGGTCATTTCGCGCCTTGTTAGCGGTGGAGCAGAAGTGAAGAGAGCATGCACCAACTTTCAAGGGTAGCTTCTCGTTATACTCACAAACTGATCAGAGCTCCCAGACCGGCGAAGACGTTCGATGGAAGGGTTTCCAGGTAGTTTTGACTAAGGCTCCTTATGAACGGGGCGGAAGCCGTGGCGGCGAGAGGGTAAAAACGTAACCGGGTCATCAATCGTAAACAACTATTATGGTGCCGTCGGTGACACAGTTTAATTACGTGGGTTAGCGGTACGCCGAACATCTATGTCCCGTGTCGGCGCGAGCAGTAGTTACAACAATTTGGTAAGTAATGATCGAAAGCGAAACATATAAAATCAAGCGCTAAAGCAGGAGCCGTCACTACCGTGGGACAGATCGGCCACTGAGCATTATGTAGTGACATTGACTTTGCAGATTGGTTTCGCTGTGTTATACAGTGGATGGACTAAAAGGAGTGGGCTCATAAAAAGATCCATTCTCCACACAATTCAACCTTGTGCGTTGTGTTTCATTCGGTGTGGGCTGTCGCGTGTTTGACAGGACTACCTGTTGACATCGGTGTTGGACAGCAACGCCCATGGGCACGGAACCTTCCGGTTTCGTGTCAGCATCCGACATCCGTCATCGAGGCGAGTGGGGGGGTATTCCCTTCGTGTAACAGCTATCTGTCAGAGAAAACCTTTCAGTGGCGGGGACGGCGGGGGGTTTACACTGGTATCGGAGTCGAAAGCTCAGCGGTTTTAGCCTTGGCGGTGCACTATCCGCTGCCACCGTCGTTGTATTCAAGTACCACCTCAACCTTTCAAAACCTACTGGTAAATAATTTCGTGAACCCTATCCTAACTATATGGAGTAATTGACAAGGCACCGGGCTTCTCCGTCTTTTTTCTCCGTTTGGAATCATCGATCGTTCAGCCAGAACTACTCCAGAGGCCAACGTGTGGTCCAACGATGATCTGTCTGTGTGCGATGCCGGTCCTTATGCGCCTTGCAAACGTTAGAGTAGACGTAAAGATATCGTGTAGCAACTTTCAAGGCTAGCTTCTCGTGATACTTAAAACGTGGTCAGAGCTGCCAGACCGACGAAGACGTTCGATGGAAGGGTTACCAGGTTGTTTCCATGAAGGTACCTTATGCGCGTGATGGAAGCCGTGGCGACAGAAGGGTAAAACGGTAACCGAGTCAACAATCGTAAACTATTTTTTGGGTGTCGTCGGTGACAGTTCATTCACGTGGGCTAGTGGTACGCCGAACATCCATGTCCCGTGTTCGTTCGAGTAGCAGTTTCCACATTTAGGTAGGTGATAATCGAATGGCAAACATATACATTAAAGGACTGAGGCAGAAGCAGTCACTACCATGAGACAGATCGAATGCTAAACATATACAATCAATGGCTGAGGCAGGAGGGGTCACTACCATGGGACAGATTGGCCACCGAGCGTTTCATAGCGACATTGACTTTGCAAGGCGTTTTCGCTGTCTTACACGGTTGACGGATCAAAACAAGTACGCACATAAAACAGTGCATGCTCCACACAACCCCACCTTGTGCGTTGTGTTCGATTCGGTGCGAACTGTCCCGTGTTTTTGAACGAACTGCCAGTTGGCAGCGGTGTTGAACAGCAACGCCGATGGGCACGGAACGTTCCGTATGCGGGTTAGCATTTGGCATCTGTCATCGAGGCGGGTGGGGGGGTATTCCCTTCGTGTAACAGCTACCTGTCAGAGAGTATTTCCGAGTGGGGTGGAAGGCGGGCGGTTCACACTGGTATCGGAAGCAAAAGCTCGGCGGTTTTAGCGTTGGCGGTGCACCATAAGCTGCCTCTGTCGACCTCTCCTAATGCCGTCCACTACTTGACCTTGACGGCTCCATGCCGCCCGTGACATTGGGGCGCTAGGCCCATCGTTGGCGCGGTGGAGATGTTGACCACGAGGCTTTTATATATTCATATTCAATATGTTTTCGTAGCACCTATTGATATCTCCGCTGTGGCCACAACAGGAAAAAAATAACTCATTAGCACTTTCGTCCACAACAAAGAAAATAGGCACAAAGTCGCCAAGTCCGTCCGACGAGTAGTTATTGGAAGGATGCAGTCCACTCTTTGTGCAACTCGACGGACATCTCACAGAGCTTCGCGCTTGCTGCAAGCAATGTCTGCCTGGTTGGTGAACACCCGACGTGCTACGTCCCGGCACAGTAGAGATGCGAGGGCTTACGATCATATGAGTACGGCTACGCACAAATTGAGAAATACCCGCCCCGGCCAGAGCCGTGGTAGTGCTATACATGTAACATATGAGTGGGCGAGGGTCCGTGTAAAATAGGTCTTGATTTGAAACGTGTGTTGGGGCGTGTTTGAACAGCGCCGAAAATCTTTTGTGCAGCCGCATCTCGCATCGAGCGTCTTCCAGCCGCCAAAACATGGATTTAAACTGTTAGTCTGACATTCTGTTGTCGTGGACTCAACATCTAGTACAGCGAAACGCCCCATAAACTTGTTTGACCACGCAAGCCCCGCTGTATCTGGTTATGCGCGGTGAGTACAAAGTAAGAGGTCCTTCGTAGAGGCCAAACGTTGTTGACTGTTATAAAAATATCAGATTCAACGAAAGCAGCAACAGCATTGCCCGTGAATCAATAGTGCAATGATACAGACATCGGGGGAACCACAACCATTCGCCGGAGAATCGGTCTCGTCCCACATGGGTTTCAAACCGAGCTTCAACCGGAAATTTTGAAGTGCGGCGGGAAATGGGGGACTAGAAGCGACACTCACAAAGTTGTCAGGGCGCCCATAGACCCGAACATGTTGGCAGGTATCGCTGCAAACTCGTTGCCTTCCAGTCGTCTGCAGAATGGCATGAATTGCGTTAGGTGCAGAGCGAGGGGTGACGTATGAGAGGGGGACGCAGAATCGCCAGCGACATGTAAACACGACAAGTCGTTCGCCAAAGCTGTTGTCTTTGGATGTGACTAGTCGGAATTGCAATTACGGTCACACTAGCTCGACCGACTCTCTTGGGCGACTCCAGGCCGCACTTTCATCGTATTTATGTCGCTAACACTCGGGAGGCTTTTGCGCGTCAACATACATGCCTATTTCACCATCGAATGCCACCACGAACCGTTGCGGTTGTTGTTTGATTTCCGTTACCCAATGTTCACAAGGAAAAAAAGTAAGAGAACCCACAGCTACGCAAAAATTACATTATACCCATACTTGAGACCCAATTATTGTTCCCGCGCTGAAATAAGAATATAGATATTCCGAACACCAAGAATCGACACACTGCAGCGCTGCCGCTGACGGTGTTCTGAACCCATGACGGCGGTGGAGACTGGCCAGACGCAAGACGTAATAAGCCGCTGCCTTATTACCAACCTCAAGAGTATGTAGGTAAGTCACGCTAGAGGCCGCACCAACGGTCGTCAAGCGGAAAACAGCTAGGAGACAGATAAAGCGCAGTGAAAATATTGAAACACAATAATTCCAGGCGCATGTTGCAAGAGGCCTTACGTTGCCATTCGTTGAAGACCTGCAGCTTGAATTGTTCATTGGGGTGGAAGTTCCCATTTTTTTGCACTGTTTGGCTGGTTTTCAAAATGGACCAAACTAGTTCAGTATGGAAATCTTAAGGTGGTCATCTGAAGGGAATGGTCGTAGACCCCTATCGTGCCACCCGCCGCCTCCAACTCTTAGCACTATGTTCAGTTACACGTTTACGGACAAGCTTACTGACATCGCATAGCTAACAGTGTTGGTGGACGTTGCCTTCGTCGCGAAAGCGTCAAGTCACAGTGATGACGACATATTTTACCTGCCCGTCCATGAACAACAGGGAAACATACATGATAGTGATGTCGCTTCGTCCAATATTGTCGAAACACGTAGCGAGTTCAGAGAAGTCATCGTCTGTAAGCCCGCAGGTGGCGAGGTTCCTGAATTGTGATGCAACGAAGAGGAAAACATTGATGGTCGACGAGGCTGGAGTAGACCTCTACGTGGCGTATTCACGGAGTTGGGAATACCGTAGCGTTCGTGATGTAGCTTTTCGCCCGGGAGGGTATTCAAATGCTACTAGAGATTCAAACGAGAAATAATACCCCCCTCGAGTAATCCTCGGTACGCGTCGACGCTGCACCCATGGGAGTCCCAGTACGTTTGCCTTGTGAACACAGCTCCGGTAAGACGCACATGCCTGAAGCTACAGCATATTGCGTGTTGATAGAATTCACCAACAGAACAGTTGAACCTACAGTGTACATTAACATCTGTAAAGGTGCCTACCGTACTGCCAAGGGTCCATCCTCGAAGACAATGCGGGTAGGTTACTTGGGGAAGTGGTATATTTGCGCTAGTTGAATTCCATCTGATTCGCACATAACTTCCCGGGGAAGACATTTGTGGAACGCTGTCACTCACACTCGTGTCGTGGGGGTGCATGTTGTAAGACACTCGTTGAGACCTGGATCAGGGACAGGAAGACAGGTACCCACGTGAATGTGTGGGGAAAAATGAGTCAGCCCATGGACAATGTCTTGTGCGCATCTGGTTAAAACATGTCATCGACGCTTCTTCGTTCGGAGGATTGGTTGGTCAGTACACATTCAAAAATACCGCGAAAAGGCTACGTCCGCCAGAATTGCAATCCCCATTTTGTGGTATCGGTGTGTTTGTTTAAAAGCGTTTGTTTGACGTCGGCGACACGAAAGAGTCGCAAAACGCAAGTTTTTGTTCAATCCACGAGATATTTCGAACCTTGCCACGTGGCATGAATACCTATTTTACATACTTCTAAGCGATACAGTAAACGAGAGACGACTTGGACATTTTTACTTACCGTTCACGGAGATACTGAAGGAAACCGCCAACGAGGCCGTAAGCGTTTTGGTCAACCGGACCATCCTGATTCGAGGACTCGACGCTTAGTGGTGATATCCCGGAAGGCGCTGGTTCTGCCATAAACAAACCACACCCGACACCCACACCCACCGTGGAAGGAACGTGCCGGTTAAGGCCCATGTAAGCGAAGAACATATGAACCTTAGAAAAATACTTGACAGCAGGTGCATCACGAATAGGCCACAGTGTTGTGGGGAGGGGGGGGGGGGGGCACAAGTATGCCGTCCGAACGAGGCGAACACGTAAGGAAACATCCCTGACTCCAAACCAAGTAAACTGTCGGCAGGACGCACGGCGTCGATGCACCCCCGACGCTAAGGTGGAGCCTGCGCCTCAGCTGTGAAAAAGGCCTGCGTACGTGACCGCAAACAACGCGATCATATCGCGTTTCTACAAGGGAGCACGTGTTCTGAGCGGCCAATTAGAAGTTAGAGTAAGTGCAGATGCTGGCCATACGGCTTAAAGAATGCATTCAATAACCGGCCCTTGCAGGCTGTTCAGCAGCACCCAATTCCGTCGGGAACGGTACCTTGAGCGGCAGGTTTGCCTGCGGTGATCGAAGCCGCATTCCATTTACACCATCCGCACCTTGTCCGTGTTTTTATCAGGGTCGAGCCTCCATCCGACTCATGTGTACGATAGAGTAAGTACTATTTGTGCAAGAACGTGTTCTTGATGACGGGGATCTATACATTGAAATCGTCGAGGTGTCGCTCTTTTTTTGCATGAACAAAAACGTTGTAAATGTGGGCCATGTATATGGCGATCGGGCTACGTCGAGTTTAGGCCGCCGCTTCCGTAGGGGGTTATTTGCTGGGGCCTAGTACGGCAGGGGTTATTTGGTGGGGCCTAGTACTGCAGTGTCGCAGGGTCACTCGCGCAAGTGATCCTCCTATTCCTCTTTGCGGTCTCAGTGCGGTCTGAAGAATTTTTCGTGCTGTGTCTCCGTTGACCGAATGAAACCTGCATGGAATGGTTAGGTATGCAGCGCCTAATACAATCTAATGAACAGAAACAAGCGTCGAGGTTCAGAGTCACTCGGACGAGTTGCTGAAACCCAATGTTGAAAAACGGGGAATCCTTCCTACCGCCGCCATGGTCTGTACTCAACATACATTTTGGGCGAATTATAAACCTAGCTCGGCTGGTGGGGATCTCCTGGAATAACAGAGTTGCACGCTTACAGTAACATGTATTTGTGGTGTACGTTCTGTGCGGAGCGTTGGACCATTGTCGATGGAAGGAATGCCTGCGATAGTCGTGGTTCCCTATTCTAACATAGGCCCGAGACAAATTCGTGGGGGCTCGGTGTGAGATGTGGCCGATCAAAAACAGTGAATATTGTCAAGTAAGTTTCGTTTCTAGTGTTAGCATTTGCGTTTAGGGCCTAAACGTTCCGTTTATTTGGACCCGTACACAGAGGATGGTGTACCTGCAACTGTTGTGTCGATTGATCATGTTTGTCCTTCGCTCAGAGCGCGCGGGGGGGGGGGGGGGGGGGGGGGGGGAACCTCAAGGAAGCCCTGCGGCTGGCGTCCGCACAGCCTCGTTTCTACATCCGTACACACCCATCTCCATCACCACTCGTGGCGGGGTTGTATTCACCTACCTTCATGGCAAATGTGTGGTTGGGGTTCAAAAAAAATCAGGAAGGTGCAGGAAGCGAGGACAAGCAGACTGTCTTCCATGGCCGCACTCTTCGTGGTAATTTGGAAATATCGTCGCAACTGCACGGCAGAAACATTCTGTAGTTGTTCAAAATTGCCGGCAGAGTAGAGTTCAACCATTTATACGAACTTCTTCCTGCCATACAACGCCGGACGACTTATGCAAGACGTTACGCGGAATTCATGGTTGTATTACCCAAGGCTTTGTGTGACTACTTCAATTGAAGATTCAAGCTCATGCCGCATCACGGGTGAGATTTCTATCAATGAGTGTGTAAGAAGTTCCCATCTTGTTCTTTGAGTTCCCTTCCACGGCGGCCGATCGTGGGTTCTCGGGCTTTCAGCTACGGGGCACGCATGTGGTTATGTCGGTAAAGCACCACGTATAACCGGATCCCGCCCACTTTCTATCCCTTGTGCTTTGGGCATTCCATGTACCGCGAACGACACATTTCTGAAGACAATCTGACTAAACTCTTTAGTATCTAACTCCGGATCCACGTGTTTCCTGCTGAACATCTAATTCATCGATATTATTCCGGTCGCGTCCAATAGCTCAGTTTGAAATACACAACAGGGATTTTAATCTCCTCCAAATTCGCGCAATAGTAGAGACTTGATGTAGCTCTTATATTTGGGTGCACTCATGACAGGTAGGTGGCACTCGATGCTAAACACACCCCACTTTATGTACGAAAACACCCCTCTTTGCAGCATTATACCGCCAGGGGTTTCTGCCATCTCAACGCCACCAGCGCTGCTCCTCGCAGCGTGTCAGCAGGTCTGCGAAGCCTGGACATCCCGGCCACGTTAACTAAAAGCATCCACTGTGAGAGTGAATCACTCGCGCCCGGGAACAGTTTGTTCTCTCCTTTCCCGACGACTCCCCGAAACAAAACCACGAAGCTCACGACCTATCCCCCCCATGCCCTCGTTGCACTGCTCAGTCTTGAAATAAGTCATCGGCCAATGGTCAAGTGTCAAAGACAAGCTAAAGAGGATTAGCCGCCCCCACCCCAACGTGTAGAGGCATTGATTGGGTTCCTGCAATATCGTCTGAATAATCTTTTGCAGACACTACTCGACTGGAATACAGTTGTGCGCTTCCCGGTCGCGCATGTACCACGACGCATATCTTCAAACGTTTCCGAAAATCGATTTCAATCGGAATCGGAAATACACCCCTCGAAGAGCTGGTGGCATCGAATATATGGCGTCGTGTTTCCACGTGAAGACGAGTTTGCGGGTGGGGAGGTGAATGTTAACGTACTAACACTCTGAACTAAGAGATAAAATCATGTACTCGTATCTGACCACCCCCTCCTTCCCGAAGGCCCGAACATAAAAACATAGGGTGTGCGTCGTGTATTCGCGGCGCCCTTGCCTCTCCTATCGATGACGTGTACCTAATACGTGTGTTTCGATCGGATTAGAAATACCTGTTGTAGGCTAAATGTTGAGTTCCATTACTACTAGAAAAGCCATTGCCTCTATCCAGATTTGAGCGTCAACCCCTGGGAAAGACAACGCTGTAAGCCCAAAGCATGGGTGCTGTACTAAATTAAAGTATTTACCTAAACAGTTGGCAAGACTAGGTGGAAAAAGCTGTGTATTCTTGTATACAGGGATCGGACGGAGCCACCTATCGGCGACCCCGCTCTCCGTGAAAGTCGCGAAAAACGAGTGTGAGACGGGGTGAAGGTGACGACTCCTACCAAGGCTATTCATGGTATACGTGTTTGGGGTGCATGTGAAAATCGGATAGGTGGCATTGGGAAATGTTGGGTACGAAGTGGATGACATGCCGAAAGCAGCAGGAAACCGTGAGTGGAATATTGTAAATTGCTTGGGGATGACGTGCTCTCAGAGCTCCCAAGAGTCGAAGAATAAATGCTTTCAGTGGTTGCACCAATCTAGCGAATTACTGATTACGACTGGCACTGCACTGGCACGTCTGTAGTCTACTGCTGCAAACATACAACGAACGAAGCGTTTATGGTCAATGCAAGCGGTAACACTGATCTCAAGAGTTATTGTGCTTCATTTTCCTGCCGTCATACTGAACGCAAGGTCTGGAAAAACGTTGGAGAGGTTCAATAGAAAAATAGCAGGAGAGGCACCCTTCATGTTTTCGGGACGTGGAAAGTCTGAAAGACGGGGTGGGTGTGGTGTGTCGTGATCGTGCGAGCGTTGCATATTCCGTTGAGAGAACGTAAATAAACCGATGACAACTTCCACGTCAGCAGCACACGCTCAGCTTGCTCCGGATGGTTCAAGTATAGACAGCAGTGAAGGTTAGCTGAAACACTATGCAACTTTAGAAGAGACACTTCATATCGTTCAAGGATACACAGCTGCAATAAAGATTTCCTGGATGGATGCAAGTACACAGGAGAAACCTCAGCATAGCTCAGCGTTTTTACCGTTTTGTGTACATATCAGCAGCTACCTAACGACGAAAAGTACGTACCGACTAATCCACAACGGCGGCACAGCAGAACGACAGCACGCACCACAGAGGTACACCTGTGATACGCCAGAATCTGGATGAGATTTGCACTTTCTTACAATTTTCCACCTTCCGTGGAAGAGCGCGAGCCTTCACCCACCAAGCATCCACCGGCCACCCACTACCTCAACAACCAAGCGACCACCACGGCAGTACAAAAGCAGCGAAGCAGTACGTACCGATGAATCCACAACGCCAGCGCAGTATGCACTACGCCAGGAGCTGGGTGCTGGGTGGGATTTGCTCTTTCTCACGATTCTCCACCTTCCGGAGGAGAGCGCCAGCGTTCCATGGGAGAGGCTTTTCATCCCCCCCGTTCGCGGAGTTGGTACTCGTCGGCCGTTGTGTTGCCGTGGCCACCGTGGGCTTGTGTGTGGGGCCGGCGTCGGAAGAGCGTGCGGTCGCTAGGGGCCGGGTGGCGGGCGGTAGAGCGGAGAATTGTAAGTGTACTGTTTTCAGAGTTGGTCTAATTGCGCCGCTTCGCTGTGAGGCGTCACACGTAACATTAGTTACCCCTATTTGACAACATGTTTCTTGTCGAAGTTTCTGTAAGCTACTGTTGAACGTTAACGCCGTCAAACTCTAAACTCTATATCTTTCGTAGAGGCTAAGAGTCATCCCGCGGGAGGAGTTGTGATATCTGGGGCAGACATTGCTGACTGGTTGAGCTTGCCAAGTGTGGAACCATCGGCTAGTATGCTGCTCTTACGAGTGTATTTGGTTTAGGACTAAGGCATAAAAACGGTGGTCGGATCGCGCGAACGAATGCCTTGGGAATCATGTTTCCGGTGATATTTTAATCACGTCATGTCAGTCATGTCAATAGCTCAGAATCTCCTGCTGCCCCATTAAAGCCTAATCTCGCCATCCCATCGCTAATTATACTACTTGCAGGATATGTATAACAGCTGATGATGCATTCCTTCCACAGCCGTCAGGTTATGCCTCCCTCAAAAACGGGGTTTATTGGTTCCGCACGGGGATCGATTGACAACACGCTGTTGGCCCTGGTACAAGCTACACTGTGCTTCTAAAAGGAGTCGCCGACCTATATATTTAAATGATGACACACACTCAGTCATACGCGCGTTTCGGGGTATCACACACAGCATATTAGTATGAGTTCTGACGAAATCGTCGATCTCACAGCCTGCGCGTGGGTGTATCTTGAAGTATATATTCTGGAATTCCGTGTACAACGGCAGCTTGCGCTGCCGGACTAGTATCGGGGACTACCGGTGGAGGCAGCTGGAGCTATTGCTAACACGGGAACTGAAGGAGATTTCAGCTTACGCTGGATATCGAACGCAATTGCATTTTGTTGTCACACCATGTGTTTAAAGCACATGGGAGTGTCATGAACTTGAGCTATTTTTTGCACATCCGACGGAGGATAAAAACATAGATATTCATATATATCCTGATACATATGAAGGTCGCCTCCTCCGGTGATGTCGGCTTTGTCTCCGTCTTGAATTGAGGTGGCCGAGGTAGAGACTCGATTGTTTTTTCGTGCATGTGGCCGGGAAGCGCCTCTACAAATCTCTCTCGCGCTAAGCGAAGGGAGGCTATACAGGGTGGGATGAGGGAGGTTTTGGTCGTTCTCGTAAAGGGTCCTAGGCTTCTGGTTGCGTTCGGTCGGATCTGGCCGGACGTCAACCAATATTGACAGCCATTGCTGACGGCAGGTCACATCGATGGGAAGTATGATAACGCGTCTTCATGGTTGGCCTTTGTGATCGGAGATTGGTGGTCCTGGTCTTCAGATCGCCCTCTCCTTCATGCGGCCTCAAGTCCATCTTTACTTAGGATGTACTTGTATGTGACTTTGAGGCGATCATTTCGAGAGGGAATGACTATGGTAGGTGGACTTGACAGGGGAACGTATCGTTATCTCTCTCACGGCTCACATTCTGTACCACATAACCTCCTCTTACTGTAGTTTGACAGGACATTTAGCGATGAAAAAACACGGCTCATAAGTGTCAGGGTTCGCAGAGTTGGGTTGCATGCGGGAAGTAATAGTTCGGATTTACACTCTTGGTTGTCTCATTTGCTTTCACCCAACGCTGCGATCGCCCCGGTGGTCTGGTGGTTACCCTCGAATACTACTAGATAGAGTTGGCCCTTGTGTTCGATTCCCACCGTGGTGAGATATTAAATATGTTGGCAATAATGCAAAGAGAATCAACTCCTGAGAACCCCTAGCAGCGTAGGTGGGCACTATTCGATGCGAGTCGACGAGGGAAAAAAACTCTGAATTCTTCACGCAGTACAAAATGAAGGCCCCTATTGTGTAGTGGGTAGGAGGGAGGAGGGCCCGCTACGTGATCCCTGATCTGAGTTCACTAATGGGAGGGAGCGCGAGAGTAACGCAACGATATTGAATGGGACGAACAAAATACAAACGTTATCTGTCGTGTGACCACACCAAGACGGCGTTCCTCGTGACGGCTGCAATCTGTCTACGAAACGGGTGAATATTCTCGTTTTATACTAGCTCGGACTGATGTTGCGTTGTTACGAAGCAAGTATCGGATTGATGTGTTTGTTAGGCGTGCCCCATTAAACATCGGTTTTTTCGGGTTAGGTTCGAAAGAGAGACTGGACCGCATGGGCAACGACCTCGTTCCGACCGCATAATCGGGGTTTTTATGACCGAAGCGGGTCGTGTCGAACTACGTGTTCTGGAAAAACGGTAGCATTCCCGTGCTTGTTGTCTATCTCCTCTTGTTTGTGGACTCCTGAAAGCTATCGTCTCCTTATTAAACAACCGGTATCCTGATACAGAGACTGCATTGCGAGACATTTCTCATTGCGCTCAAGTGCCCAAACAAATGCTGATAGGGTGCACTGTGACGTTGTTTATCTCGTCACCGTCGGTATCCCTACTTTGTTCCTACCTGCAGGTGATATCCTTTAGTTACCTTTCCGTTCAATTTGGGTTTTGTTGCCGCGGCTCAACATGTGAATCACAGTATTACGCAATGTAATTTGTTTTTCGTGGTGAATCGCTCGTATGTCGTGGCCATGTTCAATCACCACCATTTTGGCGTTTCCGCTTTTTGACGCCCGGGACGTAGTGTTTTGGGACCCGTCATGTGTAAACCATTTTCGGATATATACGCGGGGCTTTTAATGCATGACAATGTGGTACCTCGTCATGCTCAAGATCCGACTTGGGGCCGTATCCCCTCAGGCGCATGGGGCATCTCAAGTTAAGCAGACTGTCTCTGCCCGGTTCTGGTTTGTTGCAGACAAATCTGTCCACAACATAATACTCAAGTTGTTGGTTGAGTTTCACTTGGGTGGCCCAACGCGGGCAGGGGATGTTGTTTTCCTACGCAAACTCAGCCAACTTATCAAAACCGAGGCGCTGGGGGTGTTTGCCGCGGATGGTAGGGTTTTCGGTGAGTAAGGTCTATGGATATGTTTTTATTTTTCTCTTCATACGTCGCGTTCGGTACACCACGTATGGCAGCTGTGAACGAGCTACGTTCGGTCCGGTCCACGGAAACAGCAGTTCGGGGTTTAGTCCATGCGAATCGTGATATAGTCTACACACTAGAACCTCTTATTCAAGATGTAACACGGGGTACGGTGGTAACGTTTCATTTCCTGCCGCTTGTTTTGCTGCACATTTCGTACGTTTTGGGCGTGCTAGTTCGAAGGCAACTTTAAAATTGTCCCTTGTGTTTTGTGGTAGTTCCTTTGTAGCTGCTGTGCCTCCTTCGTAGGGAATACCACGGGTAGCGTGTACTGGTATTCGTACTGGTGGTCTACCGAACATTAGGAAGAAACGATGTTTCCTTTACCACCGCGTAGTACTAGATGGCGAATTATTGGCCAGTTGTACTACCGGTGAGAGTGATGTGCCCAGTTGTCGCGATCAGTTGTCGATCGATTGGGCTGTGCACGTGATGAACTTAAAGTGTAATATTTAATGTACACTTTCTGAAAGGGTGTTTGCCTGCGGGCGATACAGTGTTGTGCAGGTTGTCTTGTGCCTTCCAGATGTTAAATTACTTATTCGAGTTCGGATTTATTTTTCAAGTGCAGGAAGTTCGGTGGACTGAAGATACCATCCACTGGTGCGATCGATAACTCCTTGTGCGATGGCGATGGTAGACAAATTAGTGGTCAGTGTTAGATTTGCACACCTTTTGAAATGCTCCGTCATTGTGAGGATCTATTTTGCCTTTGACACCGGCTGTTGAAACTTAATATGATACTTGTACATACTCGACAACAAAGTCGACTGATATCATTTCAGTTTGCCACATAATGGGTACGTGTCCCATGGGTAGATTTGGTCGACTATATGCCGTTTTTGGACTTTGGTCAGGTTTGCATTTTATATTATATTTTTGTGACACCGGTTACGTACGTCTCGATTCCCTGTCGATAACCATTATTTGAGGTGATTTTGTCCGTACGTCAGTCTAAATTAAAGATGGTCCGCTTATAGTGCATGATCGCGGTATTCGCGCAAACAAGTGTTGTTAGGGCTTGGGGTAGCACGAGATGATCGCGTAGTAGTGTGCTTCGTTTCTGAGGTGATCTAGCAAAATCACCTTGAACAGAAACCCGTCATGTACAAAGGTAGTATGGCTTGGCTGGTGTTTTACTTCATATCTTGAGGTCAGTGCGCTGTTATCTAATATACAATCGGATACACTGGGTATACGGGCCGCCATTCACGTGTTTTAGCGATCTACCTATTCGAACACGTTAGTAGTGCACTACTACAATGATTTCAAGTTAAACAGTGCGCGATTGCTTCGTACCCGTCGAACGTAACTAAAGTTTTGCGAGTGCTTGGTATGGTCTAGGGGGTACAGAGCTGTTTCAGTAGCGAGGTGTTGTCAGAGATATTCTATCAGATGGATGCTATCTCCCAACACTGCCATCTAGTGATTGTGCTCGGCCGTATATTACCGCGACAGGCTGTCTGTTTTTCAACGCGTAGCTTCCCAGGTTCGTTTTCCACTGTGAAATCGTATGATTGTGGTGCTTTCGCCCAGCGCCACACCATGTTCTAAATATCCTGCGTATTCTGTAGGCGTACCGCAGCGAACGCTGCTTGATCAATCACGTACCCAAAGTGTTTGGCCCCGTGAAATAGCGCCGCTATGAGTCATACTGTATTGTCAACACGTTGATTTCGTTTTGCTTTGAAGCCCAATTTTTTTGCGGTAGAATTTTGTTCATACCCGGGGGGGCCTGAATCCTGGATACAAATCGCTCTATCAATAATTCATTCATTAATATGGCGTTTGGTGCTGTTGTTGCTGTGGAAGTGTTTCTTGTCCTCATTTTGAGCGTGCTCGGCACGCCAACCTGATACGGGCTTAAAATCGCTATTTTGTGCGACTTATCATGCAAATGACTGGTTGAATTGCTCTCGTATGGCAAATGCTGGCCGTATACGGACGTATGCGAGAAACCCCGAGCCGGTCGAAGTACTTAGGAGCTTATTGGATTAAAGTCTACCAGCCAATGATGAACAAGCCAATGGGGTCGGGGTTGACACGCCGTGCGGGGATGTATCGACCCGGGAGATCATCGTCAGAGTTCCGGCGTTGTTGGAGCTGTAGATATTCGGAGGATTTCTGACCCGAGGATGGAGACCTGTCTCCCCCGTGTGCGACGGAACTGTCCCCCAGTGGTTGGTGAGCCCCTTTCAATCTCCTAGGGTTGTGCGGGGCCGTGGAGCTCGAACCAATCAGCGGTTTTAGTCAAACGGAGTGTGGGCTTCTACACCGTTATGGGTGTTAACGAATTGAGAGAAATCCGTTTTACTGCCCGCATTGTCAAACGCTTTAGACATGTCGAATGACCTTTGGACCGGGGATGGGACCAGGTCGTCCCCGGGTGGAGCTGGCGCTATATTGTACGACCCCCAGCCAATCAGACATTAGCCGGTTAGTGGGGTTGGGAATTTCCACACTGTGCGGGGAGATATCAATCCTGGTAATTTCCATCAGTGTTCGTTACCGGGTTGTCGGAGTTGTACTTATATATGTGGATTGAAGATGACCCTGGGATGGGACCTTATCGTCCCCAGATGGCGGATACTCTATGTACGATCCGCGGCCAATGAGCGGTGACCAGCGATCAAAGAAGATGGCCATACCAGGTAGTAAATGCTTTACTATATGTTTGTCTAAATCTTGAGCCGGAAATTCTTAGCGGCCAAATCTTAGTTCGTTACTATCGCGTACTAATACTCTATCTACCATAGATTCAACTAGTGGCAGCATTATTTAAATATTATTCGAGGAATTGAACGACGAAGGCGGCCAAACCGTGTTTCACGCCTAGAATAACTAGAATACCGTCAGCAAGACTCTTCACGATCCGACTGAATACAGACAGACAGTCGGGCTGCGAGCCTCAGATCAAGGCACAATCATGCATGGTGTACCAAAAGCTGGCTGAGTGCGCGCCCCTCATTGGCTACGTAGAGAACATGCAGCATCCATGGCCACCCCCTTGCTAGCCCTTGATGCATGGCTGGGTCAAAACATCAAGAAACGCACTCGAAACGTCTCTTCGAGGCCGGACTAGAGAGTCGGTCTGCGTGTGGGCTCGGATTTGTCCGACCTAAATATGATGAAGCTCTTAATCGGACTCACGCACGAAAGGGCAGAGCATGTTGCCCATTCTTGGTCTATATGGATGTTTTGGCACTGCTTGACATTCTACAAGCGTAGACCATGTGTTGTGTGGTAACGATATTTTCTCTGTATCGAATAGTGAATCGAACAAGACGAAGTGCTGCCCTGCCCTACCCGAAGAATGAGTGCCAGCGAAACCAATGTGGAGTCCTTTTACTTCACATATTATGAAAATTTAAATACACTCCATCCAGCTGTGAGATCGAATAGTTTGTCGAAACTCGTCTTTGCAAGCTGTGTGTGATACTCCGATCGCGCGTATCACGGGTTGTGTGTCCTCATTAAGGATATAGGTCGGCGACTCCCCTTGCAACTACAGTGTAGCTATCAGGGTCAACAGCGTGATGTTAGGCAGTCTGTGCGCGGAAACTAATAAAACCTGTTTCTGATGGGAACAAAATCTGACAGCTTTGGAAGGAGATGCATCAGTTTATTATGTGAATCGTGTAAGTCGAATAACCGGTGAGGGGGGGGCGGAGGTTTGAAGGACGTGAGGGGCTAATTTTTATCAAAAGGGGGGCTGGAGGGGGGAAGGGGGGGAAAGTGGACGGGTGGGGCAGCTCAAACGTTGGGTGGAAACTATAAATTCTTCTCGTGGGGGAGAGGGGGGGGGGTGTGACGGGGGGGGGCGGGGGGCCGGGGCGGGAGGGCGTTAGGTCGCATAGATTTGGGGGTTTGCTATACGCGTGGTGCTAGGTCTAGGCGATGGTCCAGGTGGAGGAGAAGGAGGAGGCGTTTGCATATATATAGCATTTAAATACGCTACACCACCTAGAGCGACGATTCCGTCGAAACTCATAATTGTAAACTGTGTGCGATACTCCGGTCGCACGTGTTTCTGTGTCTGCAATCAATAATCGTCGTATAGAGCGACCAAGGAACGGTCACTTAAACCTTTTCAAGCGTCCACGAGTAGAGCACTTACGAGCAGTACTGTTAGGATTGTGCCACACCAATCCTAGACAACTCCTTGCATTGTAGTACGTCGAACAGCAAGTGTATCATCTCCCAATACGCGGTGGCCGATGATGTACGGTGGCCGATGATGTAATCATCACACTGTTCATCGTCGATTTTGACCTCTCGGGTCAAAGAGGTTCAGCATACATGTCGACGATCTCCCTTGCCTTATAAATGCATATAGCCAAACCAGGTAGACCAGGGTCAACGGGGTGTCGTGAACCAATCTGTGCACGGAAACTAGAAACCCGTTGGTGAGGGGGACATACTCTGATCCCTGTGGAATGCACCAGTTTGCTGTGTATTATGTCATGTATGTGGTCGTATGACAGGTGGTGAGGGGAGTGCGAGGGCTAAAAGAGGGCGGGGGTAAAGACAGAGTTTTTCTTGTAGTTTGTAGGTCCGACTAAACGAATAGGAGCCTATTGGACGCGTGGGGCTAGATCTAGGCGATGGTGGGGGCGGCAGAAAATGAGCGGAGGGGGCTACTTAGAACTTCAAGACAATGTTACGTATCGACTTACAAGCTTGGGAAGCTTGTGAACTGTTCTGCGATATGTGGTTTCATATAAATACTTGCATTTCCGCTGAATACCGTAAAATGTTCATGTGCCCTTGGCATTACACTTTATATATTATCACCCATCTATATTCGCCCAGCACAACCGAGTGTCCTTGCCGATGCTCCCCAGAGTGATGCCCTTCGAGATCACAAGCTATGAGACAAAGCTACACACTACAAATTCAGCCCGAGGTGATTTGTTCACGCACTGCCATCTGCAATGAACACGAAGAAAAAACAATGCACGTCAGCATACACAGGACGAATGCTTTTTACAAGTTCTTGTTTATGGTATGCACGATCATCTATCTTATCTCGTTAGGCATACATACGTTGCTTCGTTCATAAGACATATGGAGGCGACCTCGATTACGGTGTTGTGCGTAGTACCCAGACCCCTTGATCGGAGTAGTCTACACAATATTTTGCTGTTTCTGAGCATGTTTCGTTTTTACCTTATCAATCAAAAATCGCTGATAATAGTACTCCCTGCCTTTTCCATGGATTGGAATATGTTGTTGTCCTATAGATATCGCGCCCAAGGTTAATGCTCGTGTCGGTGGTGCTCACGAAAGCATGCCCCAGATGCAGTAGTAGATTATCGCTGTGAAATGTTTCTTTACTCTATTATATCACAAAAGGTAGTATATCACAACTCAACAGCTCTCTTGAAAATATCAATGAAAACATATCTCCTTCATATGACCGATAAAGAGGAGATGCGGCTCGGAGAGTGCTCCGTATACCGACGATCAGAATCAATTTGTCGAGCAGCACTCATGGTTAGTCCACCTAAGACACTACTGGCATTCGTTGGACCCAGTTCGCCGATGACCGAGAATATTTTCGAGGAGGTGGTGTGATGGGGGGATGCTGTAATGAACTGCAATGCATTCGATTTACCAGCCTCTCGGTCTATATGTTTTTTCATTCGACAGACCCGTAACGTTTGCAATGAAGGCTTTGCGTAAAGCGATCTGTAGACTATGCGACGTAGCTTACGTGAATAAACACTTTGTTTCCGTGTCGTAGAACATACAGGGGATATGTTGAAATATGTCGAAGTCCGCCAGAGTGTTAAACACTTTCACGCCCTAAATATCGCCTCATTATCTGTTCAGAGCAGTCCATGCCGCTGCTGCAATTCCCACCCACCCTCCGCCCCCAACGCCCTTTTCTTCCCCACCCGCCGCACCATCGCCGAGACCTAGCCCCACGCGTATAGCAAACCCCTACATCTATGCGACCGAAACCCGCCCCCTCCCCCCCCCCAACAGTCCACCCCCGTCCCCCACAAGAAGGATTTACAGTTTCCACGCACAAATTGAGCTGACCAACCTGTCCCTTCCCCGTTCCCTCCCCCTCCCGCCCACCTTTTGATCAAACTCAGCCCCCTTCGTTCTTAAAAACTCCGCCCTCCTCTCACCGGTTATTCGACTTGCAGGATTCACTTGAAAAACGGATGCATTTCCTTCCACAGCTGTCAGATTTTGTCCCCCTCAGAAACGGGTTATGTAGTTTCCGCGCACAGACTGACCAAAATCATCCTGTTGACCCTGATAGCTACACTGTAGTTGCAAGGGGAGTCGCCGACCAATATCCTTATTAATGAGGACACGCAACCCGTGATACGCGCGATCGGAATATCACACAGAGCTTGCAAAGATGAGTTTCGACATAATCTTTGATCTCACAGCTGGAGTGTTTTCATTTTTTATAGTATATATGTTCCTTTCAAAACAGTAACTATTCGCATTTTTCCCTTTCGTTCTCACTGGCGGTGACATTGCATGAGCACATCACCTCGCCTGTTGTATTTGGCAATATGTATCTCTTTCTTACAATCAGAGATGTCCGAGAATAATGGTATCTACATGATTGTACCTATTGATTGAAATATTCGATCTTTCGATCCATGTACAATAACAAATTAGGAAGCTTGTATCACGTTGTTTACTACACTTAAGAAATGGGTTGCATACTACATAAAACATCAAACCTTCTAGTGTTTTAAACATTACCAAGCTGGTGATATTTAAGGATCTTCTTGCTACAACCGTCAGATTCGTCCCCTTTTAGGGTTTAAAGTTTCCGCGCACATGTTGAAATGCCCCCCCCCCCCCCCCCCCCCCTCCCCCCCCGATCCCTCTTGTTCAAACGCCGCACCTGGAATAAAAATTTACCAGAGTTGTAAACACTACCAGCCAGCTAATATCATCTCATTATCCATCTAGCCATCCATACCGTAGCTCCAACTCATCTCCGCCCTTCCCCCCCCCCCTCCCTTTTGTTCCCCGCCTATTTCGTGCAAACGCCCCACTTACAATCAAAATCGGCCAGAGTAATGAACACTTCCAAGCTATTGATATGACGTCAATATCTTTCTAGCCATCCATGACGTAGCTTTCATTCATCCCCCCTCCCCCCCTCCAACGCCCCCTCCTTCCCCACGCCCCGCACGATCGCCTAGAACCAGCACCGCGCATATAGCAAGCCCCTGAATATATGATTAATACGCGCGATCGGTCGATCACACACAATGTTGCGAAGATCAGTTTCGACCAAATCCTTGATCTCATAGCTGGAGTGTATTGTGATATTATATGTGACCTAAACCTCTTGAAACCCCCCCCCTCCCCCCCCCCCCCTTCTTTTGTTTTTTTGTTCCTCGCATTCTCTTGCTCAAACACCCCACCTAATGTCGAAATCCGCCAGAGTAGTAAAAACTTCTACGCCCTGGATATCGCCCCGTTATCGTTTTAGAGCCGTCCATGCCGCTGCTGCATTTCCTGCCCCCCCCCCCGGTTTCTCCTTTCCCACCACCGTCACCATGGCCGAGACCTAGCAACACGCGTATAGCAAACCCCTACATCTATGCAACCTAAAGCCCTCCCCCCCCCGCCCCCCCGGCCACACCCCCCCCCCCTCCAGCACGAGAAGGATATATAGTTTCCACGCACAAATTGAGCTGCCCCACCCGTCCTCTCCCCCAGCCCCCCTTTTCATCAAAATCAGGCCTCCACGTCCTTCAAAACTCTGCCCTCTCCTCACCGGTTATTCGACTTAGAGGATTCACTCGATAAACGGATACATTTCCTTCTACAGCTGTCATATTTTGTCCCCCTCAGAAACGGGTTTTACAGTTTCCGCGCACAAACTGACTAACATCATCCTGTTGACCCTGATAGCTATACTGTAGTTGCAAGCGTCAAGGGGAGTCACTGACCTGTATCCTTGATGACGACACTCTACCCGTAATACGCGCGACCGGAGTATCACACACAGCGTGCAAACATGAGTTTCGACAAAATGTTCGATGTCACAGCTGGAGTTTATTTTAATTTTTATAATATACCTGCTACACTGTTTTGAATGTCCGAGCCTCAAGAGCAGCAGTTTTGTGGTTGTTATTGTTGTCGTTGTTGTTGTTGTTGTTGTTGTTGTTGTTGTTGTTGTTGTTGTTGTTATTGTTGTTGTTGTTGTTGTTGTTGTTGTTGTTGTTGTTGTTGTTGTTGTTGTTGTTGTTGTTGTTGTTGTGGTTGTTGTTGTTGTTGTTATTGTTGTTGTTGTTGTTGTTGTTGTTGTTGCTGTTGTTATTGTTGTTGTTGTTATTGTTATTGTTGTTTTTGTTGTCGTTGTTGTTATTGTTGTTATCAAATCAACTCGCATAACTTAAGCCGTGGTCACAGCACAGGCTCCATCGCTAAACAATGTCAACTGTCACCACTGCACGGGCAACACCCCTCTTGGTAACGCGGCGCCAACCGTCGTAAAATCATACAAATGTTGGCATTGTAATCGCTGTGCAAAAAACCGGTTTTGTTTTATTCAATTGTCAGGCGGTCTTTCCGGTGGTCTACTTGTTGTTGTTAAGATACGGACTGTAATTATCCGAATTTTAGATCATTTGGATGGGTTTCGTATAATAAGGTGAGCGTTTTATATTCGGGAAAGTAAAAAAATAGATCGGGAGCACGTGCCTTCGATCTCAAAAGCAATCCGGGGCTCTGGTGGAATCGAATATAGGTACGTCTCTACGAAGGCGAAGGAAGTGAGTACTCTCCGAGGACCTGCTCAATTAGCAAACCTGCAGGGGGCAGTCTGTGTGCCCCCTATAACTTTACATGTGGCGTCGACGAGCTCGACTTGCTATTGTGGCAGCGTTCCAGCTGATCCGTCGTCGACGATGCGCCGACGAACAGCGACAGCAACGGGTAATGCACCCCGGCTGTAGATCATGGATTCGGGCCGGGCGGGGCCCCTCGGCCATCTTCCAGATGAGGTACAACCGCCCCGCGAGTCCCACGGCCGCGGTCGGCTCCGCCGACCGCCGCGACCCCTGCTAAAGTCGACTCGCCGGTCCGCACGGTGCCACTACTCTCCGACCGCGACAACGCAGAGCCTATATAGGACCTCTCTTACGGCTGACGCCTTCTCCTGGTGACACGCCGACCGCATATACAAGGTCGGACGCCCTCGGCAACGCTGCTGAATTGCGGTTCGCTGATTCCGTCGCGCGTTATTCACATGACGATTGGAAGCGAGAGCATCACGCTGCGCCGACGTGCCACGCCATGCTGCGTTACGTTTTCTATCGGCCGGCCGTCGGTCCTGTCGCCCGACGTTTTGGCGTGCTGCCTCTCGCACAAGCGTATATCCCTCTCAGACATCAAGGAGTTGGCGGATAAGGATCGACTACATACAACCGACGACGACATCGTCCTACTCGTGTGTAACCCGACACTGCGGCCAACACGTTCTGACAAACCCAACTCTGTGGGGCGAGTTGCTTGCCTGCTAAACGACGAGCCAGTTCGCATCTACGTTCCCCTGCTCATGCGCCCTTGGATCATGCAAGCTTGTCACTCGACGGCCTCTTGTCACCTTGGCACTACGCGCACGTTGCGCACGCTGGGGCGTTTTCATTGGTGGATTGGCATGAATGGTGCACCCGGTGGTGGCTTCGCCACTGCTTGAATTGATAAGCGTGGAAAACCCCACGGCTGACTGTCCGCTGGCCCATCATCACCATGCCTCTGGCGGAAGGTCCAGGGGTCGCGGTCAGTGTTGACTACTTCGGGCCTCTTCCGGTCACACCATGAGGCAACACCTACATCCTGCTGCTCACCGACCGCTTCAGTCGTCGGGCCGACATGTTCCCCGTCGCTGCCGCTGAGTTCACGGGGGAGGGTACAGCCAATATCCTGGTGAACCAATACACCCCCTTGTGATGGTGCCCGCGCACCATACTCTCGGACAACGGACTGCAGTTCTGCTTCAAGATTTCACAAGCTGCATATCAGCTGTTGGGTGTGCATAAGCTTTCTACAAGCTCCTATCATCCCAACTGCAACGGGGGCGTTGAGGGGGTGAACCATACCATGGCCCAAATGCTGGCTACGGTCGTCAACGATCGACAAGACAATTGGGGCTTGCATCTGCCCCTCGTAGAATTCGCTCACAACAATTCTGTCAGCGCGGCGACAAGTCTGGCGCTCAACGAGCTCTACGAGGGCAGACTTCCATGGCTCTCCCTGACGGATTTCGACCGCAATGGTGTCGTGGGACACCATTGTCAGGCCCGTGACCACCTGGCCTGTTGCGACATGGCCACCGACCGGCAAAAGCGCGCGAACGACATTGTCCGCGCACACCACGCCCTCACCGATTCCCGTGTCAACCGAAAAAACTCCGCCCTCGCCGACGCGCTGCGTCCAGCACCTAACTTCGCTGTTGGTGGTATGGCATGGGTGTAAAATGCGGCCTCTACCATCCACCAGGGTGTGAAGGCGAACACCGACGCCAAGGTACTCATAGCCAAACTCGCGCTAACTGGACGGGCCCGAATAATATCCTAGCAGTCGGTCCCTGCTCCACCGCCGAGACCCCGGACGGTTCGTCGAACCCCCTTCCGACTAGCCCGGTTCGGACGTTCGTCGACGTGTGGCCATCGAGCGCTGCATACCTTGCGCCAACCCCAACGAAAGCGGGGACATGCCCAAATACCTACCGGCGGGGCTGACGCAGTACGTGCTCAACTATTTGTCCAAGACGTTCCCGCCGTACTACGTCACACAAGACGGCGTTTCGACCCCCTTCCAACAGCTGGAGGTGGAGCAGATCACTGGTCATCAGTCAGTACGGGGCCGAAGTGGCGTCATCGCGGTGCTGTACAAGACGCATTTGGCAGGACTCTCTAAACCTTACTGGGACCGGGAAATGGACATCCACCTCTCCCGCTCCGACATCTTACGTTATTGGGCGGGAACCCCAGACCAACACTGCTAAACCAACCGCCTCTACCGATGAATACGGATCGGGGCGGCACAGCGCAAGCTCTCCCGCAATATCAAGGAATTTTGCTTAGCGCCGGGCTACGCCTATGTTCCCCGCGCCAATTGGCTCTGTCGCTATCACCACACAGTACTTCCTAAGGGAGCCCACGTTTGGTACAAGCAAGACGATTGGTTATGGTGGCTTGGAAAAATCAGTGCGAGCACTACCGAGGACTAGGTATGCCTGGTCCGCTTTCTGGACGACCCGGGACCGATCAAACTTCCTCTTTCCCCGGCGCGCTACACGACTTCGTGGGGAGCCATACGAGGCTCTTGGTGCCTGCATGTTCACATCGCCAGTGAGTTTCCTTGGGGATTCCAACGTAACATAGACGAATCTCGAGACGCGGCCGTGGCTAGTTGACTCTCAAGCCGTCACCGCGCCTCGATAGTTCTCCATTTTTGGGGGTTATGAGTTTTGAGTCTTTGTCTTTGAGTTAATCGTAGTGTCCCGAGGGTCTTCGTCGGGTTTTGGGGCGGTTTTTCCATTCATTGTTTTGTCTGTCCTGCCGAACCCCCTGCTCAGTGCCGGGTCAGGGTTCGGGTAAAACGCCGTTACCAGAAACGCAGGGCTGTCGCCTTTCCGTCATTGTTCAATTTCGCCCTGCCAACGCCATCCTCAGCCCAGAGCCGGGGGCGACCAGGGTACCCTGTTCGTGCGCAACGTGGTACAGGGCTATGTACGGGTCAGTGTGTTCTCTTTTGTATATTGTATTTGTTCTACTTTGATTCTTCGTCTGGACACTTCCCCCTCTAGCGAGGCTGTAAATTTAGCCACCTTCCATCCCGGGTTTTTGTCGTTTCCTCGTCTAACCTCCCGCCTTTTCGATGTCCCTCGGGAGATTTTTCTCATGATTCTCCCTTGGGTTAGCGCCTGTGTTCACCTTCATATCGACGAGGGATCGCCTCGACATAAAACCTTAACTGCGGTTGCTTTGCCGTAGAGCCTTTCCTGCCCCCTCCCGCCACACCGGCGACATGCGGCAGGTGCTAGAGCTTTTTCTGCTGCCCCTTGCCACAACAGCGGCACGCGGCAGGATTTTGATGGGTGACTTTTGCCTTGTTGTAGGGTCTGCGTTTGTTTCAACTGCTTTTCTTCGCGTGTTCCTGGCTCCATAGCCAGACGGTTAGAGGTGTGGGAGTGGGTTTTAAGGAGCCGCATCTTCGACTCATGGTCTAGTTCGTAGAACCGGGCCTTCCCCGAATCTCCCATATTTCTGCACATGCGACTCATCAGGGTGGGCTAGTGTTAAGATACGGCCTCGAACGGCCTGTAATTATCCGATGTTGAGATCATTTGGATGGTTTTCGTAAGATAAGGTTGGCGTTTTTATTCGGGAAAGTTAGGAAATCGATCGGAGGCAAGTGCCTCCGATTTCAGAAGCTATCCGGGGCTCTGGTGGAATCCAAAAAAGCTACGTCTCTCGACGAAGGAAAGGAAAGTGAGTACTCTCCGAGGACCTGCTCAATTTGCAGGCCTGCAGGGGACACTCTCTGTCCCCTCCTATAACTCTATATTGTACCCCTAAATACTACTCAAGTTTGTTTGTCCTTGAATTCGATTGTCACTATTATGAGCTTTGACGTTAGTTGCAAAACAAATGCAAAATAAACGCATACGCCCGAGCTATTATTGTATTTTGGCATAATAATAATATGTACCAGATAGAGCTTGAACGAATAATTAAGGAACAACATTTTCAAATTGGAGTCATTTCCAAATTGGCATCTATCTAAATTTCTTCACCGACGATGCGTTTTCCATGGCCGCCTCCATCCGCTTGCCCTATCGTAGCTACCACTGCTGTGGGTCGTTCCCTTTCGACTCGGTGGGTATGGTGCTATGTAACCAACGAAGGATGTGTAGTGGGTACGATTCTCACCGAGATCATATTTGGTATTTAGAAGCGTGCGCGCTGAAGACATCATGAATGGTTTAGAGATTGTTTTTAGTGTTCTCCTGAGTACTAGTAACTGTAGTAGTACGTGGAGAGGGAATAGCTGTCAGGAGATACCTCTTACGAAGTCGGTGAGAATTAGTTAACCAACTTATAAAAATGTTTGGTTGGTTTATTGCATAGCCGAACAATGAGTTGCTGAGGCACGTGACAGTGGGTAGTGCTTTGTGTCGGAATTCGATTCACGCCGACTTCATGTTTGTGTTTTTCTAGCGTGAACGCTGACGAGACGACGTTATGAATGATTTTTTTTATAGGTCATTTTTTTTTAATATACATCGTACTGAGCTTCTGAGTCATTGAGTGATTAAGTAGCTCAGTAGGGGCAGTGCTGTAGGATTTATAAGTCAAATCACTTTTTTCAAAGGGCGCTGTCCAACACCTGGTTGTGCGCGCGTACTACGTACCGGAGGTAAGAACCACCACACCTGAGAATCGCCGCCACGATTTAATAAATTTGGACTTGGGATTCCACGGCTGTTTGTTCCCGAGAACGGGTCAATGTGTGGCGTACTAATCGATGTCACAGCGGAAATCTATAGTAGCACTCGTATACTGTAGTAATAGGTATCATACAGACAATATGCCGTGTGCGCGAGCAATCGGTGACACAGTAGAAGAAAAAAATGTGTAGTCATAATCTACGATATGGACTCTACCAGGTACGCTGGTTTGAAAGTCCGAGCTTCAACAGCATGCAGCAGCAGTATTGTTGTTATTGTTGTTATGGTTGTTGTTGTTGTTCTCACATCCACTCACATATTCAAGTCCGAGATCACAATCCCGGCTCCTTCGGTGAAGAATGTCGACTGACACCGCTGCACAGGTAACACCTCTCTGGGTAACGCGGCGTCAATCGCGGAAATATCATATAATCTTTGGCACTGTAATCTCTTTAGCCTATAGTCTATAGATCCGGTTTTGTTGTATTCAATTGTCAGCCGGTCGCCCCGGTGGTCTAGCGGTTTTACCCTTTGAATACTACTAACGTTTGTTTGTCCTTGAGTTCGATTCTCACATTGATGAGATTTGACTTTAGTTGCAAAAATACATAAAGAAAGATATGCGCCCAAGCTGTTCTTGTATTTGGGCATGTGTTGTAAAGCTTGATCGACTAAATAAGGGACAACATTTTCAAATTAGCATCCAAATTTCTCACCGACGATGAGTTTCCCATGACCGCCTCCGATCGCTTGCCCTATCGTACCTGCTACTACTGCTGTGGGACGTTTCCCTTTTCACTCGGTGGGTATGGTGCTATGTAACCAACGAAGGATGACATTGTGTAGTAGTCAGTACAAATCTCACCGAGATCATGTTTGGTATTCAGAAGCGTGCGCGCTGAAGACATCATGAATGATTTAAGGATAGTTGTTAGTGTTCTCATGAAGATTGACTACTAGTAACTGGGGTAATACGTGAAGAAGGGATATCTGTCCGGAGATCCCTCTTTCTACGAAGTCGATTAAAGTTAGTTAACCAACTCAAAAACATAGACTAGACTACTTGGTTTTTGTTTTTTTCATAACCCAACAATGAGTTACTGTTGTATTTTTTTGAAATCCAACACCAATGAGTTACTGAGGTGCCTCACGTGCCAGTGGGTAGTGCTATGTGTCGTGAATTCGATTCACGCCGACTTCATGCTTATTCTTTCAAGCGTGCGCGCTGACGAGACGACACTATGAATTGTTATTTCATCAGTTGAACATGTTTTGAGCACACCCCACTGAGCTACTGAGCCATTGAATGATAAAGTAGCTCATAAGAGGGGGCAGTGCTGTAAGATGTTTAGGTCAAACCACTTTTTTCCAAAGGCGCTGTCCAACGCCTTCCTCATCCGTCCCCTTTAATATCTGGTCGTGGGCGCGTACTACGTACCGGAGGTAAGAACCACACCCGGTAATCGCGGCCACGATTTGGGATTTGGGAACGCTGGGCCGTTTTTTTTCCGAGAACGGGTCAACGTGTGGCGTACTACTCGATAGCACAGCAGAGATGTATAGTAGTGCTCGTATGCTGTAGTAATAGGTATCTTACTGACCATATGCCGTGTGCGCGAGCAATAGGTGACACAGTAGTAGTAGTGTATAATCTGTGATCATAATCGACGATATATTTTTGACTATACCTGGAACGCTGGTTTGAAAGTCCGAGCTTCACCAGCAGCAGTATTTATTGTTGTTATTGTTGTTGATGTTGTTGATGTTGTTGTTGTTGTTGTTGTTGTTGTTGTTCTCACGTCAACTTACAAAATAAAGCCCGTTGTCACAAGTCAGGCTCCTTTCTTTGGTGAATAATGTCGACTGACACCACTGCACAGGCGACACCTCTCTGGGCAACGCGGCGTCAATCGCGGAAATATCATACAATTTTTATCACTGTAATCTCTTTAGACTATGTAGATGCGGTTTTGTTGTATTCAATTGTCAACCGGTCGCCCCGCTTGTCTAGTGGTTTCACCCTGCTTCGAATACTACTAACGTTTGTTTTCCTTGAGTTCGATTCCCACATTGATGAGATTGGACTTTACTTGCAAAAATACAAAAAGAAAGGTATACGCCCGAGCTGTTCTTGTATCTTGGCATCTGCAGTCTAGAGCTTAATCGACTTAATAGGGGACAACATTTTCAAATTGGCATCTAAACTTCTCGCCGACGATGCGTTCCCCATGGCCGCCTCCGATCGCTTGCCCTATCGAAGCTACTACTGTTGTGGGTGGTTTCCTTTCGACTCGGTGGATATGGTGCTATGTAACCAACGAAGGATGACAACGTGTAGTGAATACGATTCTCACCCAGATCATATTTAGTATTCAGAAGCGTAGGCGCTGAAAACATTATCACTGATTTTAGGATAATTGTTAATGTTCTCATGAAGATTGAGTACTAGTAACTCGGGTAATACGTGAAGAAGGGATATCTGTCCGGAGATCCCTCTTCTTACGAATTCGATTTCAATTAGTTAACCAACTCGAAAACATAGACGAGACTATTTGGTTTGTTTTTTTACATAACCCAACAATGAGTTACTGTTGGATTTTTTGAAAACCCAACAATGAGTTACTGAGGCACGTGACTGTGGGTAGTGCCATGTGTCGTGAATTCGATTCTCGCCGACTTCATGCTTGTTCTGTCAAGCGTGCGCGCTGACGAGACGACATTATGAGTGATTATTTTGATACCTGGTAGTTGAACATGTTTTGAGCACACCACTGAGCGAGCTACTGAGTGTTTGATTTATTTTGTAGCTTAGTGGGGGCAGTTCTGTACGATTTTTAGGTCGAATCACTTTTTTCGAAAGGCGGTGTCCAACGGCTTCCTTATTCGTCCCCCATATATATACACTTACTTGGTCGTGCGCGTGTACTACGTACCGGAGGTAAGAACCACGCCCGAGATTCGCGGCCCCGATTTGGAATTTGGTAATAATGCTTGGCCGTTTTTTTTCTCGAGAACGGGTCAACGCGTGGCGTACTAATCAACGGCACAGCAGCAATCCCTAGTTGTATACTTTAGTAATGGGTATCTTACTGAGACAGTAGGCGTGTACGCGAGCAATCGGTGATACAGTGGTAGTAAATATTTTGTATATCTAATCATAATCGACGATATAGGTTGAAGCCTGGTACGCTGTTATGAAAGTCAGAGCAGCAGTTTTGTTGTTGTTGTTGTTGTTGTTGTTGTTGTTGTTATCACATCAACTAACAAAATAAAGCCCGTGGTGACAATTCAGCCTCCTTCGGTAAATATTGTCGATTGACACCACTGCACAGGCAACACCTCTGTGGGACACGCGGCGTCAATTATCGTAATATCATACAATTTTTATCGCTGTAATCTCTTTAGACCATATAGATCCGTTTTTTTTGTTGTATTCAATTGTCAGCCGGTCGCCCAGCTTGTCTAGTGGTTTCACCCTGCTTCGAATACTACTAACGTTTGTTTGACCTTGAGTTCGGTTCCCACATTGATGAGATTGGACTTTATTTGAAGAAAATTTGAAATGAAAGGTATACCCCCGAGCTGTTCTTATATCTTGGCATCTATCTGTAGTTTAGAGCTTAATCGACTAAATAGATAGGGGACAACATTTTCAAATTGGCATCTAAATTTCTTACCGACGATGCGTTTTCCATGGCCGCCTCCGATCGCTTGCCATATCGAAGCTACTACAGTTGTGGGTCGTTTCCTTTGGACCGGTGGGTATGGTGCTATGTAACCAACTAACGATGACAATGTGTAGTGAGTACGATTCTCACCCAGATCATATTTGGTATTCAGAAGCGGTGCGCCAGCTAGCGTTGGGCTGCGAAAGCAACTGCGTTAAATCGGCACACGACGCGTATTAATATACGTGGAAGTGTGGTGAGCTAAAGCTCTATTTTTCCCCATCCGCCGGAGGATAAAAAAAAAATAAAGGATTTCAGAAGCGTGCGCGCTGAAGACATTATCAATGATTTTAGAGTGTTCTCATGAAGATTGAGTACTAGTAACTGGGGTAATACGATATCTGTCCGGAGATCCCTCTTCTTACGAAATCGGTTACAGTAAGTTAACCAACTCGAAAACATAGACGAGACTATTTGGTTTGTTTTTTTTACATAACCCAACAATAAGTTACTGTTGGATTTTTCGAAAACCCAACAATGAGTTCCTGAGGCACGTGACAGTGGGTAATGCTATGTGTCGTGAACTCGATTCTCGCCGACTTCATGCTTGTTCTGTCAAGCGTGCGCGCTGACGAGACGACATTATGAGTGATTATTATGATACCTGGTAGTTTAACATGTTTTGAGCAAACCCCACTGAGCTACTGAGTCATTGATTGATTTAGTAGCTCAGTGGGGGCAGTGCTTGCTGTATGATTTTTAGGTCAAACCACTTTTTTCGAAGGGCGCTGTCCAACAGCTTCCTTATTCGTCCCCCATGTATACCTGGTCGTGCGCGGGTACTAGGTACCAGAGGTAAGAACCACGCCGGAGATTCGCGGCCACGATTTGGAATTTGGGAATGCTGGGCCGTTTCTTTCCTAGAGAACGGGCCAACGCATGGCGTACTAATCAACGGCACAGCAGCAATCCATAGTAGTATACTGTAGTGATGGGTATCTTACTGACAGTAGGCGTGGGCGCGAGCAATCGGTGATACAGTAGCAGTAAATATTTGGTAGATCTAATCAAAATCGACGATATCTAGCTTTAAGCCTGGTACGCTGATTTGAAAGTCAGAGCTTTAAGAGCAACAGTTTTGTTGTTGTTGTTGTTGTTGTTGTTGTTGTTGTTGTTGTGGTTGTTGTTGTTGTGGTTGTTGTTGTTGTTGTTGTTGTTGTTCTCACATCAACTCACAAAATCAAATCCGTGGTCACAATACAGGCCCCATCGGTGAATAATGTCGACTGACACGACTGCACAGGCAACACCTCTCTGGGAAACGCGGCGTCAACCGTCGTAATACCAAAGATTTTTGTCAATGTAATCTATACAAGGGCTTCGCTCGCGGGCGGCTGGGCGCCGCCCGCTACGCTTGCGGAAGGAGGAATGGACATTCCGTAGGAAGGCGGAAAAGAAGCACAAATGGCGCAACTGGCGACTTGAAAATGCCGAGAGGTCCATATATAGTACAACGGTACAGGATAGAGACGATTATGATTATGGGTTTGTTATTATCATCCATTCGCCCAGTCCATGATGGGCACGTCGGAGGACTTGCTTGGCATATCCTTCCACCTCTCGGGTAGCACCTGTACACTTAATAATAGCTCTCTCTAAGTCGATCATCAATAATAAATTATCGCAGTGCATAAACACCAGGCACGCGCTTGTCAAGGATAGAGACAGGAAAACTACAACTTAAGATGTAAACGAGCGCAGTGCAAAAAAAAACATGCTGGAAGCAGGAACTTGAACGCACACACCGCAAACATGTGAAGTACATTTGTATTCGTGAAAGACGAAGAGCACGCATTTAGGCATAGTTCTCAAAAAACGATGCTGGTATAATAAACCACAACTTAACGTTCTATAAAGAACGTGCTGTCAACATTGCTTCCGGAGGAGCATGCAGGCTTGCTTGGACTCTTCCTCCTCAGCGGAGGTACCCAGCACCTTGCACTCTTGTTTTTTGTCGATGATCTTGTGGATCTGTCCACAAACGTTGAAGCATGGCGGGAGGACGTCGATAAGTATGTGTAAAAAAGTATTCGTACTTCTCTCCAGCAGACGTCGTAACCATCCAAATTATTGGAGATCCTTTCGTTGTTAGTAATTGTTGTGGTATTGTTGTACTTGCTCTTGGTACTCGGAAAAAGAGCCGCACTTCATGGACTATATCCGCACGCCATCCCCTAGTCTTAAGCAAGAGACATGGATGTCTCGACTCGTGACACACAGGACGCAAGATAAGAGTAGAACGTACCTCGATGTCGAACGCCCTCGTGGCACCGTGGGAATGGAATGCGGGATGTATATCGAGCAAGTGGTCGCCTGCCTTCTTCAGGAGGTCACCGACCGGTGCAATTCGTGTTTATGTCCTCGCCGACTTGGCGGCCCTCGGCGGCTGCTTCGCAGGGCTTCTGCAAACGACAACAACGGATGGGAATACCTTGCGTTCGGCGAATGTTCAAAATAGTAAGGCCAAGTAGCTGTCGTCGATTTCCAAAGTTGGAAAGGAAGTCGTACAATTTAACACTGTTGTAATGAAAGCGGTCGTTTATGGGCAAAGCCCTGCCTGGTACCACAACGTTGCTAACACCTATGAAACCACCACTGGGACAGGAACGAACGGGATTCACAGTCGCAACTGGTAATCGTAAGCCCCGGTATACTGCTATATAAGGCCTACCGGCGGAATACCGACAACGAAGGGTAAGAGACAGTACCTGCTGTATGTATTGTTCGGTACTACTCTATTACTGCTGCTATCAACACTATTACGACCGACGTGTACTGCGATTCCTGCAGAGGTTGCGCACCCTACTTGTACTCGTTAATACAAAGAGTTCATATGGTTGTATGAAAAATGAGTAACAGTAGTAGTACACCGCGTCACTACATGAACAACTCGCTAACCCCAATCACGGGACTGCTCTCCAGCATCACCCAGGTTAACTTCAGCTTCTGTTTACTGCTATATATCAACCTCCAGTGTGTACTGCGACTGGTGCTGAGGTATCATGCTGTTGTGTTATTTATCACTGCATGGACCATTTTTACAACCCTGGCTGACCCCCGTGATGAGACTTGCCCGTTTTCACTGCGTCTTACATGTATAGATACCACGTAGTCGTAGTCGTACATCCAAAACGTGTGTTTATATCACAGCACAAAGCGTCACTGCATGGACCACTTGTCCAACCCCCGCTTACCCCGATGACGGGACTGCCCCGTACACGTACTCGTACATGCAAAAGTGTGTTTGTACGCATGAAAAATAAATCACAGCACACAACTGCATAGACAACTAGTACAACATGCTTACCCCGACGACGGGACTGCCCTCCGTGACCACCAAGGCGAACTTGAGTTTGTTCAGGCTACGCGTCCCCAAGCACAGCTTCCACACCGTGTGGTAGTTCGACCACGCTGGTGTAGCACACACATGCTACAGCAGACGTTGCAGACAGGCACACAAGGTCAAACAATGTAAAATTCAATGTGCATCATTATTGGAAACAGGATTCGCTTGAGTTCACCAACACCCAAAACCGCATACTGGTAGTCTATTGCGCACAACTTGCAGCACACTCAGCCAACACTCAACGCAGCACTACCGAAAATACAGGGTGTTGACATCTGGTGTCTTACCTATGTCGCACGGCGCTGAACACACTGACAATGGGAACAAACTCTCAACATCATCAATCAGAAGTATAGTAGCTGACAGCAAACATCAAATTCCAACAACACGAAGAAATGAAACTCACGTTTCGTCAAGCTCTCAGCTCCTTCGTTAGGGACGCCGATCGAAGGTGAATCACAGGTGTCCGCGTCACACCAGTCACACACACGAGGGTTGTCGCCGCTTCCCCAGTGCTTCTTGTTAAGGTTATGAAAAGCTTGGCACGTGGAAGGCTCGTCACTCCGGCAGGTGTCGCAGACAGCGTACTGGGAACTCCTGTTTTTCCTATTTCGTGCGATGAGGAAGCCGTCACAACCCTTGCTCGGGCACGGCCAATCAGGATTGCCAGAAGAAGCTGAGTCCCGTTCTTGCCCGACCAGCTTCCACACGCCTGATCCTGAACCTCCACCACCCCCACTGTTGGCGGAGCCTCCTCCCGCACTAGCCTTGGTCCGCTTCGCAAATTTCAACTTCAAATTGTTATTGCCGATCCGGCAGATTTCAAATTCAAATTGTTTGCAGCCGTCAACGGCAATTCCCTCCCAACAGCCAGCAATTGGCCAACTTCAAAAGTAAAAGTACAAAAAAGAAGTTGCTGAATAAGTAAAATAAAAATATCATAGAGCAAGCAGTAAATATCAGAGAATGAGAGCTAAGCAAGAATAAGGCTAGGGAAAGCAAGGAAGGCAAGGAACTTCGGGACGGTTCTTTTCCCCAGCAACTAATTTTCTTTTCGGCAATTACGGGCTGAGAAGGGCTGAGAGGGGGGAGGATATGCCGAGCGAGACCTCCGAGGGGGGCGAGGTCTAGGTATTTATGTTTATTGTTGTTTTGTTGTTTTCTCACATTAAATCTTGTCAAAAATCTAGAGTCCGTGGTCACAAAAAGGTGCTGGAGCCCTAGAAATATCCGAAAAACCAAGTGAAATCAAATTAGTCAGGGAAATAATACGCATTCCCGCCTAAAAACGCACGATACGGAAAAAGGCGCACAAGTGAAAAGGTCAAATGTGCAAACTGAACTCACATGGCCGCGGGTATCCACTCAACTACAGCATAGAGTTCACCCGTCCCCACAACTAACCAACTCGCGGCTACAAACTACAGCGGTTGGGCTGCCTGCACTGTACGAACCGCACGGTAATCGTGAGTATAGACGAACGCGCCTGCTGTCTGAAGTGCTGTCAGAGGGACGACCCGCGGGCATGCAGTGAAACAAGAGCAATGGGACCAAAAACCACAGCAGTACAGATATCAATAATCGCCCCTCCTTCCGGAGTTATTTGACAGGTTGCAGCGCAGCTACGACGCCCGTGCCTGAAAATTAAAAATTGCGGCGGGTCGTTCCCCGTGAAGGGTATACAACTCTTCTATAAACTCTACAAAAATCAGTGACGCAAGTAACATGTTGTACTACTGCCTCGTAAAAATAACCCTTGAAAAAAAGACGATCGCTGCTCTCATGATGATGATGTGCGTGGCGGTCGTGGGTCTCCGTGTGCCATCCTTCTGCTGTGGTTCTCCGTTGCCGCCTCATCGCCTTAGCTCACTCGGCCAGCTCCTTCGCACTTGCTCTCGTTCACACTCAATTCCAGTCGGTTCCCCTTCTCCCCCGTCCAAAAAAAATCGAAATGCTCCACGCAGTTTGCGGTGCTGATCTGAAAAACAAAAATTCTCGTCTATATATAAAGACCCAGTTTCGTCTTATTTAATTGTCAGCGGGTCGCCCCGGTGGTCTAGTGGTTTCATCCTCGATTTCTACTCACGTTTGTTCGTCCTTTAGTTCAAATACCACAATGACGGGATCTGACTTGAGTTGCGAAAATGCAAAAAACAAAATGGAGTATACGCCCGAGCTGTTCTTGTATTTGGGCATATATAGTGGCTACGCTGTAGTTGCAAGGGGAGTCGCCGACCTATATCCCTAATGAGGACACACAACCCGTAATACGCCCGATCGGAGTATCACACACAGCTTGCAAACATGAGTTCCGACAAAATATTCGATCTCACAGCTGGAGTGTATGGTAATTGTTATAATACATGTAGGTCTAGAGCTTGATCGACTAAATATGGGACAACATTTCCAAATCGGCATCATTTCCTAATTGGAATCTAAACTTCGTCACCGACGATGCGTTTTCCATGGCCGCCTTCAAACGCTTGCCCTATCGTACCTACTACTGCTGTGGTTCGTTTCCTTTCGGCTCGGTGGGTATGGTGCTATGTCACCAAAGAAGAATATGTAGTAGGTACGATTCTCACCGAGATCATATTTATTTGGTATTCAGAAGCGTGCGCGCTGAAGACATGATAATAAGAAATCAAAATACACTCCAGCTGTGAGATCGAAAATTTTCTCGAAACTCGATTTCGCAAGCTGTGTGTGATACTCCGATTGCGCGTATTACGGGTTGGGGGTCCTCATTAAGGATATTGGCCGGCGACTCCCCTTGCAACTACAGTGCAGCTATCGGGGTCAACAAACAGGATGATGTTAGTCAGTCTGTGCGCGGAAACTACATAACCCGTTTCTGAGGAGGACAAAATCTGACAGCTGTGGAAGGAAATGCATCAGTTTATCAAGTGAATCCTCTAAGTCGAATAACCGGTGAGAGGAGGGCGGAGTTTTTAATGACGTGGGGGCCTGATTTTGATCAAATAGGGGGCGGGAGGGGAGGCGGGGGGGGGAGGGCATGGGTGGGGCAGCTCAATTTGTGCGTGGAGACTATATATTCTTCTTGTGGTGGGGGGGATATGTGGCTGGGGGGGCGGGGGGCGGGGGGGGAGGGCTTTAGGTCGCAAACATGTAGGGGTTTGCTATACGCGTGTTGCAGGTTTAGGCGATGGTGCGGGTGGCGGGGAAGGAGGGGGTGTTGGGGACGGGGGGGGGTGGGAATTGCAGCAGCGGCATGGACGGCTGTAAAACGATAATGAGGCGATATCCAGGGGGTGGAAGTGCTTATTACTCTGGCCGATTTCGATAGTACGAGGGGCGTTTGAGCAAAAGAGATCGAGGAAAAAAAAATAAAAGTAAAGTTTTCAAGAGGTTCACGCCACATATAATACTGAAATACCCTCCAGGTATGAGGTCAAGGATTTGGTCGACACTGATCTTCGCAACATTGTGTGTGATCCTCCGATCGTGCATATTCATCATTTATTAGGGGCTTGCAATTCGCGCGGTGCTGGGTCTAGGCGATCGTGCGGGTTGTGGGAAAGAGAGGGGGGATGAATGAAAGCTACGTCATGGATGGCTAGAAATGTAATGACGACGTGATATCAATTGCTTAGAAGTGAATATTACTCTGGTTGATTGCGATTGTAATTGGGGCGTTTGAAGGAACTGGGCGGGGAACAAAAAGGGGGGGGGGGGGGGGGGGAGGGCGGAGATGAAATGGATCTACGGCTTCGATGGCTAGATGGACAATAAGATGATATCAGCTGGCTGGTAGTGTTTACTACTCTGGAAGATTTTGATTTCATGTGGGGCGTTTGAACAAGAGGGATCGGGGGGGGCGGGCATTTCAATATGTGCGCGGAAACTACAAACCCTGAAAGGGGACAAATCTGACGGTTGTATCAAGAAGACACCCCTTTATATCACCCGCTTGGTAATGTTTATTTTTCTAGAAGGTTTGATGTTACATGTAGTATGCAACCCAGTTCTTATGTATAGTAAACAACGTGTTACAAGCTTCATAATTTGCTATTGTACATGAACCGAAAGATTGATAATTTCAATCGAAGGTACAATAATGTAGATACCGTTACATTCTGACATCGCTAATTATAAGGAAGATATACATATTGACAAATACAACAGGCGAGGTGATGTGGTCATGCAATGTCACCGCCATTGAGAACAAAAGTGAGAAATGCGAATCGTTAATGATTTGAAAGGAAGACTTAGTGCACACGCGCTCGATTGCGTTACTTCGTTAGTCACACTTCGCTTCGCATAGCTTGGGAGGCGATCATGCAGACGGTATGTACGGAATACCCTACGTACTAAGTTGTTGGTAGTGCGGTTGACCGCAATTTTAACATATATATATATATATATATCTGTCTGTACCTCCTGTTCATATTTTTTTGTCTCACATAATGTACGATTTTACGCCTATGATTTTCACCGTGCCGATATGGGACTCTGACGTCGCCAACTCTAACACAGAGATACAGCTTACAAATACACTAAGCGAGGCAGAGATACATCTTACAAATACACCAAGCGAGGTGACGTGGGAATGCGATGTCACCACTATTAACCGCGAGGGTGACTTTACTTTGTCAGGCATATGATGCTACTGCGTTTGGTGAGTTGTCAGGCGATGATGGAAACGACCGACATTATGAATGGTTTGGAGATAGTTTTTAGTGTTCTCCTGAGTACTAGTAACTTACTAAGTAGCTCGTGGAGAGGAGATAGCTGTCGGAAAATCCTTCTTGCGAAGTCGTTGAGAATTAGTTAACCAACTCAAAGTAACATTTGTTGGTGTTTTGCATAGACCAACAATTAGTTGCTGAGGCACGTGACAGTGGGTAGTGCTATGTGTCGTGAATTCGATTCTCGCCGACTTCATCTTTGTTTTTTAAAAGCTTGCGCGCTGACGAGACGACATTAGGAATAGTAATTTTTGTAGTTGAACATTTTTTTTAACACATCTCTCTGAGCTACTGAGTCATTGATTGATTAAGCAGCTCAGTGGGGGCAGTGCTGTACGATTTATAGGTTAAATCACCTTTTTCAAAGAAAGGGCGCTGTCCAACGGCTTCCTTATTCGTCCCCTTTATATACCTGGTCGTGCGCGCGTACTGCGTACCGGATGTAAGAATCACGCCCAACATTCGCGGCCACGATTTAGGATTTGGGATTCCTAGGCTGTTTTTTCTCCAGAGAACGGGTCAACGCGTGGCGCACTAATCAATGGCACAGCAGCAATCTATAGTAGTATACTGTAGTAATGGGTATCTTATTGACAGTAGGCGTGTGCGCGAGCAACCGGTGATGGAGTAGTAGTAGTGAATAATCTGTAATCGTAATGGACGATATAGGTTTATGTCTGGTACGCTGGTTTGAAAGTTAGAGCTTTAAGAGCAGCAGTTTTGTTGTTGTTTTTGTTGTTTTTATGGATGTTCTCACATCAACTCGCATAATCAAGTACGTGGTCACAGCAAAGGCCCCATCGGTGAATAATGTCGACTGACACCAACCACTGCACAGGCAACACCTCTCTGGGTAACGCAGCGTCAACTGTCGTAATATCGTACAATTTTTGGCAATGTAATCTCTATAAAGATCCGGTTTTGTTCTACTGAATTGTCAGCAGGTCGCCTCGGTGGTCTAGTGGTTTTACATTCGATTTCTACTAACGTTTGTTTGTCCTTGAGTTCGATTCCCACATTAATGAGATTTGACTTTAGTTGCAAAATGCAAAAAGAATGGTATACGCCCAAGCTGTTATTGTATTTTGGCATATATATGTAGAGTTTGATCGACTAAATAAAGGTACAACACTTCCAAATTGGCATCTAAACTTCTTTACCGACGATGCGTTTTTCATGGCCGCCTCCAAGCGCTTGCCCTATCGTAGCTACTACTTCTGCGGGTCGTTTCCTTTCGGCTCGGTGGGTATGGTGCCATGTAACCGACGAAGGAAGGATGTGTAGTGGGTACGATTCTCACCCAGATCATATTTGGTGTTCAGAAGCGTGCGCGCTGAAAACATTATGAATGGTTTAAAGATAGTTGTTAGCGTTCTCCTGAATACTAGTAACTGTAGTAGTACGTGGAGAGGGGATAGCTGCCGGGAGATCCTTTTTTCGAAGTCGGTGAGAACTAGTTAACCAACTCAAAAACATGTTAGGTTGGTTTTTTTCGGAGCCCAGCAATGAGTTACTGAGGCGAGTGACAGTGGATAGTGCCATGTGTCGTAAATTCGATTCTCGCCGACTTCATGTTTGGTTTTTTCAAGCGTGCGCGTTGACGAGACGACATTACGAATGTGTATTTTTGTAGTTAAACATTTTTTGAGCACACCACACTGAGCTACTGAGTCATTGAGCGGTAAAGTAGATCAGTGGCGGCAGTGCTGTAGGATTTAATGATTTTATCCGTCCCGTACACCTGGTCGTGGGCGCGTACTACGAACCGGAGGTAAGAACCAAACCTGAGCATCGCGGACACGATTTGGGATTTGCGATTCCTGGGCTATGTTTTTTCTGAGAACGGGTCACCGCGTGGCGAACGAATCGATGGCACAGCAAAATATATATGGTAGTACAGTAGGAGGCCCTTTACAGTGCCGGGTAGTGCCCTGAGGAAAAGCCAGCACTATACCGGGCACCGGTACTATTCAGAATAGTCCCTTAATAGTGCCGGCGCGGCACTATTAAGGCTTCGAACATCCCTCAATAGTGCCGCACCGGCACTATTGAGGAACTATTTAATTTCATGGTGTGGCGCTCACGCTTTGCGGGGCCAACAGAGTACGAAATGGATCGAAAGTACGGAGTATGTATTTAATAGTGGATAAAGCTAAACCTCGGTCCTCGTTGCTCTTCTTCGATGTTGCAAATTGAAAACAGACAAAACATAAAAGAAACACGAAAGGAAGCGCATCGCAAAAAAACAATCATGTACTGTACCCCCGCCTTCACTACGTCGCGACAAACATTCGCTCATATCTGCCTGGCGCACTCGCTTAGCGGAATGCACTGCGATCATCGCCATCTTCGCTTTCGTCAGGTAAAACGCCACGTCTCGGTTGCCACTCTCCTCTGCTGCCGCCTCCAGGACGCCGAAGTGAGACGACAGTTCATCATAAGCCGGTGGAGCACGGCGCTCGCGCCCCGTGTTCTCGTCGCCTCCGCCCTCCTCTTCTTCGTCCTTCTATTCGCCGCCTGTAGACACTTGCGTTCCAGCCCGCAGTGCCGACATTGTCGTCCACTATGTCCAGTCGAAGAGCCTCTACCACCTCATCGTCTTCCTCGATGGTAGCCCACCCGTGAATCGCGTTCACCGCTTCCTCCGCGACCGGCTTTTCGGGGTCGATGTCGAGTTCTGCCAACAGTTCGCTGATCTCGTCGCCTACGATGCGGGATCCCTGCTGCGGCGCGTCGCGCACGCTCGTGCTCAACGTGTTGACAGTCTCCTTGAGAGCCTTCAAGCCAGGCTCGGCGACGTGAAATCGGGTCTTTCTGTGTTGCTTGGTGTGTGTCGTGAACCTGCACTATTGCGGGGCGCCGAGGTGCCCAATCGACACTATAGCGGGGCCTCCCTCAATAGTGCCGGTCCGGCACTATTGAGGGCGCTATCTGTGTCCAGAGATTTTACCGGCACTACACCGGGCACCGGCACTATTCAACTGGCACTATAGAGGGCCCTCTCCTGTACTCGTATACTGTAGTAATAGGTATATATATTACTGACAATATGCTGTGTCCGTGAGCATTCAGTGATACAGTAGTTGTAAATAATCTGTAGTCATAATCGACGATAAATACCACGCTGTTTTGAAAGTCCGAGCTTCAAGAGCAGCAGTTTCGTTTTTGTTGCTGTTGTTGTTGGTGTTGTTGTTGCTGGTGTTGTTGTTGTTGTTGTTGTTGTTGTTGTTGTTGTTGTTGTTGTTGTTGTTGTTGTTGTTGTCGTTGTTGTTGTTGTTGTTGTTGTTGTTGTTGTTGTTGTTGTTGTTGTTGTTGTTGTTTTTGTTGTTGTTGTTGTTGTTTTTGTTGTTGTTGTTGATGTTGTTGTTGTTCCCACGTCAACTCACATTGTCGAGTCCATGGTCACGGGGGCAGGCTCCATCGGTGAATAATGCCGACTAACACCACTGCACAGGCAACACCTCTCCGAGTAACGCTGCATCAACCATTGCAATATCATACAATATGGGGGAATGTAGTCTCTATGCGAAGATCTGTTTCGTTCTATTCAATTGTCAGCCGGTCGCCCCGGTGGTCTAGTGGTTTTACCCTCGAATACTACTAACGTTTGCATGTCCTTGAGTTCGATTCCTACCCTGATGAGATTTGACTATATCTGCAACAATGCAAAACCGGGATCAACTGCTGAGAGCGCCCTGCAGCGTGGTTAGGTACAATTCGACGCGATAAAAATAAGAAAAATGAAGGCACGTGCCGAAGTGGGGAGGGAGGAGGAGGGCCCGCTATATGACTCCGGATCTGAGTTACTACCGGTAATGAGCGCGAGAGTGGTGCAAGGATAACAAATAGGATGACGAAAAACACAATGTCCCAAAGGTATGTTATTAGACTACTTTCACACACAGCAAGCACCCCTACCCTTTCCAGGATGTTTTTATTGGTATTTGTCCATTCTTATGTTATTGATAGATTACTTATTTTTGGTGCAGTAGTAGTACAGCCTGAAGGACGATGCTAAAGTGTCTGCGCCTACTTTTTTCTCTGAAGTTGCCTTTTAAGTCAGAAATGGAAAATACTAAACATCGACCTTGTCTGCTATATGCGCATAGTGCGAAACGAAAGAATACTACTACCAGTAAATATTACCTGGTATTTTATACGGAGTAGTATCTAAGTGGAAAATACACACGTCACTGTCAGCAGTCGTCATGGTAGAGACACTCGGTATATATTTGTTGACAGGACGCGTCCGATTTCGACACCCGCGCAAAGACAGCAGATACACATATCCGGCCTTCCCGAGTAAAAACATTGAAGAAGCGCTACGCCAACATCCCGTACGAGCAAAGCCACCCCCTCATTTATGTTGAACAAAGCCGCCTTTACGATAGATAGCGCTCCTCTTCGTTTTCCTCCCCGGCCGTGACCACGCAGACCAATAAATGCGATAACCTTCAGTTAATATACAAAGCTCTCCTTCCAAACCCTCGCCGGCTGGCATGGCCCCATGTCGACGCTTATTGCAAGCCGACTTTGCATCCTGTCGACTTTGAACCTCCATTGCCACGGGGACAGCAGTGGAGTCTCTGCATTGATGCCAAGTCCTCTTTCGCCGTTTCGCCTGGAGGCGAAGCAGGTTCTCAAAACTCTTGTCGGTATCTTTTGCTGTTGACGGCGCATTTAACAACACCCGTGTGTTGCGCCTATATCCTTGCCTTCTTTGTTGTATATGACGTTTTTTATCTGTCAAAGTATGCCGTTAGTAATCTCATATATATTCGTATTAAACTCTTGGCGTTACTGTACGTTATAGTTCAGTGAGTGTCAAATCGGACAGCCACACCTCAACTTGTCGAAGTGCTGTGCCCTGCCCTACCCAACGCATATGCCGGCACCCATGCGGAGCCTTTGTATATACTTTTTGTTGGACGCACGACGGCAAAAGCACTACTGTTGCTGTTTGTACGGCTCGCAATAATGTCTCGAGTCTTTAACAGCCTCGTTACTGGGCATACAGATACCGATTCAGTCCATGTTTTCGCTAGAACCGTGGGGTGGGCACAGCCCACGCTCGTGGTGCGGCGCCCACCTGCGGCGCGCTCTCTCACGATCACGGCGGAGTGACGAGTGTTTGTATCTCGAGTGGTGTTTTACAACAAACTGTTTGTCCGCGGAATTCAGGATTCATCCCACGTATTTAGAGGCCCCACGGGAAAAGCACCTGTTTTTTTGTCTTTGCGACTCTGTAAAAATGTCTGGAATTCTTTGGCACACTCGTATTCCGGCGGACAGCGGTCGATTCAGCCCATTTTTTTGCTGGCTGCGTGGGGTAGCCACAGCTTACGCCGATCGTTCGGTGCCCGCTCGCGGTGCGCTTCAATTTAGGCATCATTATCCTATTTCAACCAGTATCCTGTTGTCATATTTTTGTATCATTCTAGTCTAGTCCTATAGGCATAGATGTGTGGGTGTCTATATATGACTTTTGTTGTGAAAATAGATTTGATTAAGCTTTTCCACAGTATACTGTAGTCTATGCCCTTCGCCTCTGCGAAAGCAACTAAGTTAAATCGACACACGACGCGTATGAAAATACGTGGAAGTGTGGTGAGCGAAAGCTAAATTTTTCCCCATCCGCCGGAGGACTAAAATAAAATAAAATAAATCGCCTTGGTGATGATCCCGACCAACGCCGTAGTAGTTATTAACTTGAAATAATTAATAGGGCAGGCGACAGGAAGCGATATACCGCCACCATTCCGCGCCACCGTACGATACAGCAGAATACACTTAGGTTTTTGACCCCGATCCGCGACGCTGATTGGTCAACTCAGCCTCGTGCCGGTATTGCGCTCGCGGCGCTCGGCAGGTTTCCGGCTTTTGGGTGGCCATTTTCCCCCTTGGGGTAAAAGCACATAAATTTAGTGTAGGATTTGCCTTTGGCCTCTAAGAAGGTTTCAGGCACGTATCAGGCCATCATTATTTAGAAAAATACCTCATTAAGTCGATAGGCACGTTTCAGGCGCATTCAGACACCTCAGGCATATGCCTATCCATATGCCTAGATCTCACTTTTTGTCGCGTGCGACGTGCCTATCTCCACGTGCATGAAAGCACCTGCGGCGTGGCTGAACAGCTATATCCTAACCAAGCTGCCGGGGCCCAACAAATCGCCCAAAAAACTTTTTCTCCAATAAGATACAGAGTCGGCCGTGCGGGTGACTAAAACCCAGGAGGGATAGTCTAATGGGGGGTCCCCTGCTGCTGGGCAGCTTTGGTCTTTATTGTTTTACTCTGATTCCAAAGCAGAGGTGCTCTGTATGAAACCATCCAAAAATAAATGCGCTCACACACATTCCATGCGCAACTTCGTGACAAATTGCATTGTCTACGAGGACACCCGAAATAAATGTAAATCAACACTATCCAGACCGATACCACCAAGATTTATTTTTATTTCGTTTGCCAGGGAATCAACTTGTTGTTGTTGTCCAGTCCCGCCTTAGGTTTTGCTTAACGTCCTCCGAGGACCTGGTGTCGGTCAGAAAGAGAGGGTTTCCAGCGATCGAACTCGGGCAAAATTGATGCACACCTTCTACTACTATTGATGCACGCGAAAACGAACAATACCGGCAACATGATACCTCTAGAGGACGGTTCGTCATTGGAGCATCCACGTTCGGATTTAAAGTGTATTCCATTACAGATTGACATGGCTCTACTAGATTAATCTGAAAGAAGTAGAACATAAATTGGCAGGATCTGCTGATACGACATCAATATCACACGTCAGCGCGAGGGCACTACTATTGATAGGGGCAACAATGAACCATTGCTGTTCCAAGGCAAACGACAGAAACGACTTGAAAACACCGTGTATGCGAAGTTTAACCATAATGCACACGGTGGCCCCGATGATCCAGTGGTTACCCTCGGATACATTTAGTACTAGCGTTGGCCCCTTATTTCGATTCCCACCATGATGAGATTTGACTTTGTTTGCAAAAATGCCTACAGAATGGGTTACCTTTTTGAAAGCGCCTATCAGCGTGGGAAGGTACAATTCAATGCGAGTCGACGAGGGAAGAACTAGCCTGGATCATTCTCTCGATAGAAATGAAGGCACGTGCCGTAGTTGGGAAGGGGGAGGAGGGTCAATGTAACCCCAGATCTGGGCTACTACTGGGACGGAGGGCGAGAGTATAGAGCAAGATTAAAAAATGAGGTGATGAAATAGGGGAAAAAATATGCAGAAGCCGGTCGCCCCGTTGGTATTCTGTTCAACTCGTTACATTAGTTGTTAACTTAGAATACTACCAGCGTTGGCCGTTGAGTTCGAATACCACCCACTGTGGTGACATTATACTTTGACTCTAAACAGATCACGTGCAAAACGCGCCTAGCAACGTGAATAGATAGGTCCAATTCTCAATGCGAGTCGAGAGGAGGCAAGAAAGTGAAAAAAAATCACCACGACAAAAACGAAGGCACGCACAATAGTGGGGAGGGGGTGAGAGGGCCGCCTAGATGTTGCCCGGTTCCTGAGTTACTATTGGGCAGGAGGGCGAATGTAAGACGAAGATAATGCATGATATTTTTGAAATAAGTGTATAATACATATATAGTCTAGCCTTTACTCCGTTGAGAAGCACCGTGAGTCAGGATCAGGCAAAACAACGTGCTCAAAGTCGAAACACCACAAAAATGTGGTAGGCATGTCGTAAGTAACATGCGCTGCAGGCACACTTGCCGTCTTCAGGGTTTGACGAAGAATAATGAACGGTTTGAACGTCGTCTCGGGCAGTGTGTAGGACGCTTCTCGCTTGCTCGTTGCGTAGCACGCATTTCGTCGCCAGTTTGGCTCGCCATCGGATACCTACCCGAACCCGGCGGTAGCGAAAGCGCCCAGCTGCTACTGCCGCAGTAGTGTAATGGGCTGACAAGGATAAATTTGGCAAAGTAAATGAACATACTCCCCCCCCCCCCGTTAGGATAGGCTAACGTAATCGACGACTCACCCTCAACTACCACATAGTCTAGATAGGTTTACCGACCTGTGATCTCGATGACTTGCGCCTCTGTTGCTGCTGCTCCCTCGGTATTCCTGAAGACTGCGACCAGGTTCGCTCTAGTATGTTGAGGGATATCTGGAGAGAACGTGCTGCGATGCTGTGAGAAGGTAGGGGCAGATAGATATCGTGGGCAACGACTGACGTGGCTTAGGCGTGTTTATCAGGGACTGAAGGGTGCCTAGGTCGTGGGTGTGCGTGCCGGCATACATTGCATGGAGTGGGTTTGCGAAGAAAAAAAAAAGAAACCAAATAGTTACAGCCAACCCGGTAGCCGTTACGCGTACATGCACGTATGCAAAGTTCGTCAGATTTTACCACGAACACCTGTGACCTCCCAGTGGTGAGTTTCGAAAAAAGAAAAAGTGAAAAAAAAGAAATGATCGGCTGCACTCCCATGATGATGTTCTTACCTAATCTTCCATAAGGGTTGACCAATCAATTTGTTTTTGTTTCTTTTTTGCCAATCATCTACACCTCCAAAAAATACCTCCCATATAGATCCCCATTACGGACTCGCCAATCAGAAGCCTATCTGTGCATTCACGACCAATCAATGCAGTGGGGCGTGGGACGGGCGCGGCGCCATATATATGCTGTGGGCTGGCTGCCTGTGTTTTGTTGCTGGTTGCTGGGTCTCTGCGACGGTTTACGCCAGACTGAAGCTGCTATGCCGGCTAAGCCGGTGGCTGTCGCCGTGCTGCTACCCGTATCGCATGGCGCCTGACTCGCCGCTGTTGCCATATATCTGGTTGAAGGCCGAAGGGATCGAAAAACTCATCTGGGTCGCAGCGACCTGGCCCCGAAAGTCGTCTGGAGAAGAGACGCAAGGTGGCTGACGAAAGCAGCACCCGAGCTCGTTGAGAGAGGGTGGGGATGTCGGTGGATCTGCACATGAAAGCTCTTCAGCACGGAAGGGGGGGTCATCACGTGGTGGGACTTCCGCAGGAGGAGGTCATGATATCTGGTGGTACATCCGGCGATGGGGGAGGCCATGGTGCAGGTGGAGCGACCGGTGCTGCCGTTGTTGTCGAAGTTGATGCGGTGAGACTATTGCTTGCCTCTGCAGTGGGATCCTACCGCTGTCAGCTGGTGGGTGACTGCCTGTCTATTGAGCAGCAGCCTGCCCAAAAACAAATATCTAGCTCGTACCTACCCGAACCGCAGTACCAAGATCAGGTCTAAATTTGTCAAGATCCCTGGTACTCGAGTAACGTATTTCTGCGAAATACATATCTTAATCAGAAAAAGACGCACCAGGGTTAGTCTATAGGTTTCTTATTTAAGGGAAGAGTACGTTCTACACTAACGTCAGCATGACTGCTCCCGACGTTCTTATTTCCCGGTCAATGCCAGTCCGTTACCCCCAGATACCTGGTTCTTACTATCAATAGCATCCTGTACTGGATACATATTTTCACTGGAGGATGTCGCACCACCAGGTGATCGGTAAACAGTACCACGTAGCAGCCTGTACGGTCGGCCCTACAGTCGTACTACGTACAGAGCAGGACGCCGCAATATGAACAAAAGTACGACCCCGGCTGTGTTTCTTATTGGAAAATGGTGCGTTCTACACTGACGTCGGCAGTACTGCTCCCGAACTCTTTATGTCCTGTTATATTCTGGTTTCGTCGTTACCCTGTTTCTTTTTCGTTGTCCTGTTCTGTGCACTATGTTAATGCTTGTAACGTACCAGTACCAGGTACGTACCAGGTAGACCCGGTACGTGGTAGAATATTATATAAATATACCTGGTAAGTACAGTCTAGCTGTGAGATCGAATATTTTGTCGAAACTCATATTTGCAAGCTGTGTGTAGTACTCCGATCGCGCTTTATTACGGGTTGTGTGTCCTCATTATGGATGAAAGTCGGCGACTCCCCTTGCAACTACAGTGTAGTTATCAGGGTCAACAGGGTATTATGGATATTGTGGTACACCCCAGCACGGTGGCAGAGAAGCTGTGTCCCCGACGCTAGTCTGATTGGTGACACTGTGCAGTGGATAGCCTGGAAGACTCGACTGCTTCCGTGTTGAGGAGAAGATGTAGAGATGTTGTAAACACTTGCGCTCATGTGACGAACACACACAGATGAACCGCAGACTATGCAGGAGTCCAGAAGTTGGCTGGGTACTGGAGATGACCAGGATGGCTACGATGCTAGACAATCCGGAAGGATCCACACGAGAGAGTGAGGTACTCGTCAAGGCAACAGAGGATCCTACAGGAGTAATTCCTCCGCATATTCATACGCACGTTACATACCAACCGACACATAACAGATCTACGATGATCTACGACGTACAATTGCAGTGCTACTAAACATTGACTCATACTGGCTATGTGCTAACGTTTCCATAACACTCCTCCTCAATGAAAGTTGCTCTGAATTGTACCAAAAATAGTGATGATAAATTTTAGCAAACAAATGCGTGTCATAGGTGTTTCAACCAAGTGATGATATCCATTGCTTCCTACACAACCAACTACAATCTTCAATCCTACGAAATAAATCAAAAGTGTAAGGTAATTTCAAACAGACAAGAGTCAAACAAATATATTATTCATTTTCCTTTGAATTCGACAGCGATGAACTTGTTGACGTCGAAGTTGTTGATGAGGTCCATGAGGTGCTTGAGCCTGTGCTTGTTGAAATGCTTTGTACCGATGTCGGCGAGGTTGTCCTCCGTCGGGACGTAATGGATGGAGATTCTCCCCTCCGTTACCAGTTTTCGGATAAAGAAGAAGCGCAATGCGATGTGCTTGATCCTCGAGCTGAAGGACCGGTTCCCCAATGCATGTAGGGTAGCCGTGTTGTCGCAGTACACAGGCATTTGTGCAAACTCCTTCCCGAATCCAAGCTCCGTTAGCATGTTTGAGCAAAACACTGCTTTCTTCATCGCCAGGGCGGACGCGACCACTTCCGCTTCCATGGTGGACATCGCAGTCAGACCTTGCAGCGCCGACCTGAAGGTCATCGGAGCGTTCGCCAGCATCGTCACGTAGCTTGAGGTCGACTTTCCGTTGTCAGTGTTGTTTGCCCAGTTCGAGTCCGAGAAGATCGCGAGCTTAAACCACCTTTCTTGTAGGTGATGCTGAAGTTGGTCGTTCCTGCCGGATAGCGAAGAGTATGCTTTGCTGCCACCATGTGCACCTTGCTGGGTTTCGCCATCGGGCGAGCCAGTTGGCCTGTCGCGTACATGATGTTATACCTCAGCACTTGCGCAATGTACATGAGCGATCCGACGATCCCTTGATACTTGCGCATCTCCTCCTTGTTGAGAAGTGTTCTCGGGCTGGTTGTTCGAGATTTCGGAGCCGTAACCAGGTGTTCTAGTCGGCTTGCAGTCCGACATCCCGAATCATTTAAGGATCAATTTGCAGTATGTACCTTGGGAAATAGTCACGGTACCTTCCTCGCGATCCCTCTTGATATCCATTCCGAGTACGAGAGATGATTCTCTCATGTCGGTCATTTTGAAGCGCTTTTGCAGCTGCCCTTTCACCATCGAAATGGCGTTAGAGTCGTTGCCGGCCAGGAGAAGGTCATCGACGTAGAGAGTCAGGTATATCTTGGCCCCGTTGTGATTGTCCAAATACACGCACGGGTCTGACTTGAGTGCGACGAAGCCAATCTCGACAAGCACGGGATCGATGGTGTTGAACCAGTTGCCTGGGCTTTGAGCAAGTCCGTAGAGGCTCTTCTTTAGCTGCATTACCATGTCACCTCCATCCTTGTCCTTGACCTCGAGACCCGGTGGTTGTTTAACGAACCCTCGTTCTTGGATGTCCGCGCAAAGGAAAGCGGTAGAAACATCTATCTGGTCGAATATGAGGTTAACCTCCACGGTGATGCACGCCACCATTCGCACGCTCTGGATCCTGCACACCGAAGCGTAGGTGCTGCCGCAGTCGAGTCCGGGAACTTGGTTCCAGCCCTGGGCCACGACACGTCCCTTGAAGGAGCCGTCGGCGTTGCGTTTGAACACCCACTTGGACTTGATGCGCTTTCTTCCCGGAGGGACAGCTGAGCGCGGGACGAATTTGTAGACCTTGCGGTCGTTGAGGCTTTTCATCTCGCGTTTGGCAGCTGCGTTCCACGTCGCTGCGTCCGGTGAGGCCCGTGTATCCTGGATGGTGCGAGAAACGTCTGGTTCCACTGCCCCTAAGGCGTATGCGTATTCCGTGAATCCCAATGTAGCGTCCCTGTGTGCGGCGTTCAGAAACTCCCCCATTGCGGGAAACGCGTGCGAATACCGACAAAGCTCGCTGAGGGTCTTCTGGTTGGGCACGCGCGATATCGCCTGGGTAATCCTGGTGTCAGGAGGGGCTGCCATGGAGCCGCGACCACAGCGAGAACCATGCCCACTCACTGAACCACGTCCACCACGCGTCGCGATCCCTCCCTGCGCAGATGCACCACGCGGAGAGCCACCGCGGGTGTCGCGCCCACCACGAGATGAACCACGCACAAACGCGGAACGACCACGCGATGCAGCACCAACTGGAGGAGAACCAGTACCCGACGTACCAGGCGGCGACGCAGAACCATGTGATGAACCGGCCGGAGCAGGACCGGAAGCTGATGCGGCAGGTGAAGGTGCACCGTTACCCGACTCGGGAGAGCTGACTCCTCCAGGCAAGGCAAGGCTGTCGTCCGCAGGGGCATCCTCCGCGGCAGGAGAAGGGTCAGCGGAGCTGAGCCCAAGGTCACGGTTGTTGACGGTGGAGATGTCCTCGAGAAGCTCGAGAACATACGGGTCCCCGACGGCATGATTGGGAGAACGCGCATCGACCGAGTGGTTGGTGGTGTAGTTCCGCACATCTCGGATCATGTCGTTCTGGTCGGCGTAAGTGAATTCCCCGTCGTCAAAACGACGCTCGTCCAACGAAGGCGGCGCGGGGGTCGTTTCAATGAAGATAACGTTGCGACTCTCCCGCACCCGTCTCGCCTGAGCGTTGTAGAGACGGTAGGATTTGCTGTCCAGGCTGTATCCCACCAACCGCCCTTCCCACGCACGGATTTTCAACTCTTTGGTGTGCGTCTCTTCATGCACAAACGCCCGTGCCCGGACCACCTGAAGGTGTCCAAGGTGCGCGTCCTTGCCATAAAGCGCCTCGTACGGCGTCCCGTTGTGCAAGGCTGCATGGTGAGTCCGGTTGCTCAGGTAGACCGCCGTGTGCATCAGTTCTCCCCAAACAAGACTCCGCAGCGTAGAATCAGCGAGCATGCAACGCACGATGTTCATGGTCGTCCTGCCTGCACGCTCATTCGCTCCAATCTGCTGGGGGGTGTTCAGCGATGCAAATTGTAGCTGGATGCCGATGTCCAGGCAGTACAGTCGGTAGGCCGCGCTCGCAAACTCGGTTCCCTTATCCGCACGAAGCACGTGCATGCGCTCGCTGCGGGGGATGACGGTCCTCTCGTTGAACATCTCGAGGGCGTCAGTCGAGCAAGTCTTATCCTCTATGAGGACGACCTCCTTCCACTTAGTGTGTTGGTCGACAAACTTGGCGGCGTATTTGAAGCCGCCAACGCGGTAGGCGAAAAGGGACCCAGGGTATCGACGAATACGATTTGAAAGGCGCGTGAAACCCCGTAAACGGCGTGCTTTGGGTGCGGCTGTTGAGAGCTCTCACGAAGAGGGCACGCACTGCAGTCCTGCACGTCGCCGGCATAATTTATGCCGTTGGCTGCCTCCTTCCTCAACACATTCAAGCTCTTGCTGTTGATGTGCCCCATGCGCCGGTGCAGGAGACTAGCGGTCTCCACCCTCAAGGAAAGTCCGTCAGGAGCTTTCCCGAGGGTCTGCCGACCGCCATCCCCAGCACCGAGCTTCACGGTGATGGAGCAAGTGATCTTGCCGGTGTCATCCACTCCTCGAATTTTCATCGGGACGACTACGTCCCCCGACTCCAGCCTGGGTTTGTCCGGATAGGAGAGGGAGGCCACTCCATTCGACAGCGCAGCGGTGACGGAGAAGAGGCTGGTCCCCAGCCCCGGTACTAAGACGACACGGAAGGTAACTTGCCTGTCGTGGCTGCTGTCGTCGGCGACCGTGCCGAAAAGAACCTCCGTCGTAACGCAGTGAAGAACGTCCTGCCCAGCGGCAATGATCGGGAGCGGGGTCCGAAGGTCTTTAATGTCACGCATGTGAGCCCGCACGCCAGCCGTAACGCAGGATCTAGATAACTGTCCGTCGCTCCGCTATCCACCAACATCAGGATGGACGATCTGTCGGAGCGAAAAGGAGGGAGTGACGACTCCGCCGCAGAAAAAGCCATGAAAGCACCGAAGTACTTGGGAGGCAAGTGGTGGCCCCGCGCAGACGACGCGGATGAGGCAGACGGGGAAGCCGCCGGCGAGGCGGCGGGAGTTGCAGAGGCGCCGAGAGCGTTGAAGGAAAACCCGAACGTGGCTGGTTCCGAAGGAGTTTGAGGCGACTGGGGCGCCGCCGCCTGAAACAGCTGCACAAAGTGGGATAAATTAGCCAGACCGGCTGCCTGAAGCAGTGCCGAGTTCGCAGCCAACCCTCGAAGCTCCTCTCGCATCTTCTTGTTTCAGTTGTCCTGCTAAGCTTTGCACTCAGCATCGCTCTGCGTCTTCGTGCGGTGAAAGGAGCACCACGTGGACTGCCCACTGCCCCCACTTCTGCATTTTTGCCTGGCTTCTTTTCTTTCGTCGGTCGGGACGGCTGCGCGGACTTCGGACAGTCTCGCTGGAAATGTCCAAACGTATTGCAGCGGTGGCACTGGTCGCTGCTGGACGCGGCCATCGCGGCTCCCCTGCCCGAGACCGCGGGCCCCGCCGCCTTGCGCGACTGCTGGTCCACAATGAAGCGGTTGGCCGTGTCCTGAAGACACTTGACCGATGAAAATTCGTTTCGATAGTGCATCTCCCGGATAAAGTGGAATTCCGGGACAGACGTCAGGCCCGAGAGCATGCTATCCAGGTAGACTTCGTCTGATACTTTCTCCCCCAGAGTCTCGAGGCGGAGCTTGAGCTCGCATCCCTTGGAGAAGAAGTCAACAGGATCACCACCCGCAACGTGCGTGAGGACGAATAGCTCCTTGTGGCACGCACGCCGAGCTCCCTGAGTGTGGGGGGTCGAACCGCGCGTTCAGAACCGCCCAAGCCAATTGTCCGTTGCCTTCTGCGCTAGTTCCCGCCTTTCGGTGAGCCTGAACGGTGATCCGCGCCGAGCCGGTAGTCGCGGAGAACAGGAGGGAGTAGAGGCGGCTGTCGGCCTTGTCCCAAGCGGTAACATCGGCCAGAGTAGCAGCCAGAGGGCCTGGCCGGGCTGATCCGCGTGAGACCGTGAGAAGCTCCGGCGCATGAAGGTTGATGACGTGCTCGAAGCTCTCCTTCCACACGCAAAAGGTAGACCCAGAGCATTGTCCAATGGAATCTAGTAAACGGTGGAGCCCAGAACTAGTGCTTGATGAGTTCGCCATAGCTTAGAGACAGGGACACGCGATGGGTGTGATTGAATAGCGCTGCACCCGCAAGACGCTCCGACCACCTGAGACGGGTCGGCGCGCCTGCAATGTGTGGAGCAGCTGTACACAGAGGTAGTGTGGAAGGTAAGTCGCAGAGCCATGGTTGGCATCCCGAGTCCACCGGAAGCTCGCAAGCCCCTCGCTCGGACGACTGCACTCCCGTGAGCACAGCTGTGACCAACCGCAGTTGACGAGGCTGCGGTGATGTGGGGAGTAGTCAGCCCCGGCCACTTAACTGGTCTTGCAGGTACACAGCGTGGTGCACTGCGTAGTGTTACGCGTCTTTCAGCGCAAACTTTACGTGAGCTAGCACGTATGAGTAGCTGTAGCAGCGGCCGGCTAACAGCTAGTAGTCGTATCCTCAACCTACACACGCGACCAAGCCGGCATTAAGGTATGTGGAATATGTCTTGGACAGACTACGCCTCGCGAAGAATCTAAGCGCCGGCGATTTGGTATTCGGAAGTCAGTTGCAAACACGCGGGACCGAGTAAAAGGAATAACGGCACTCCGCACGCAGAACCAACAACCTGCACAACTCTATTCACCGACCGGAGTCAGCGCCTGAGAATTGCGCCCCCGAATGTTTTACACAGACAGTTGCGTACCGAATGTGCAGCCGGGAGCCCAGGTGCCCAATAAGCAAGCGGGTTGACTCAGTGTGGCCTCCAGAAGAAAGCTGACTTCAGCAGTAGCTCCCCGCGGAAAAATCCTGCAGAATCTGCAAATCCTGCAGAATCCAAAGGTATCCAAATCCTGAAGGATCCAAAGGTTGCGAATCCTGGAGGGCGGGTGTGCTCTCCACAGCACTCGGCGACAGCAGTAGACGCGCAGTCGCCGCAGGCCCCCACTCACACACACGAGGCTAAAAAAACCCATTATGGATATTGTGGTATACCCCAGCACGGTGGCAGAGAGGTGTGTCCCCGACGCTAGTCGGGTTGGTGACACCGTGCAGTGGATAGCCTGGAAGACTCGAGTGCTTTCGTGTTGAGGAGAAGATATAAAGATGTTGTAAACACTGGCGCTCATGTGGCGAACACACACAGATGAACCGCAGACTATGCAGGAGTCCAGAAGTTGGCTGGGTACTGGAGACGACCAGGATGGCTACGATGCTAGACAATCCGGAAGGATCCACACGAGAGAGTGAGCTCCTCGTCAAGGCAACAGATAATCCTACACAAGTAATTCCTCCGCATATTCATACGCACGTTACATACCAACCGACACATAACAGATCTACGATGATCTACGACGTACAAGTGCAGTGCTACTGAGCATTGACTCATACTGGCTATGTGCTAACATTTCCATAACACAGGGTGATGTTAGTCAGTCTGTGCGCGGAAACTATAAAATCCGTTTCTGAGAGGGACAAAATCTGACAGCAGCTGTGGGAGGACATGCATCAGTTTATCAAGTGAATCCTGTACAAGTCTTTTTTTTTTTTTTTTTTTTTTCATCCTCCGGCGGATGGGGAAAAATAAAGCTTTAGCTCACCACACTTCCACGTATTTTCATACGCGTCGTGTGTCGATTTGACTCAATTGCGTTCGCAGCCCAACGCTAGCTGGCGCACCCTTCGGGTTCCATTGTAGGTATAGCGTAAGCTGCCCCTATCAGTGGTCTTCGTTACAACCCCGGCAGCGCAAGCTAATAATCGGTGAGGGGAGGGCGGAGTTTTCAAGGGCGTGTGAGCCTGGGTTTGATCAAAAGCGGGGGTTGGGGGGAACGAGTGAGGCAGCTCAATTTGTGCGTGGAAACTATAAATCCTTCAAGGGGATAAATCTGACGACGGTTTTGAAAATAATGCACCAGTTTATTAACAAAATATTATAAAAATTGAAAATACACTCCATCTGTGAGATCGAATATTTTGTCGAAACTCATATTTGCAAGCTGTGTGTGATACTCCGATCGCCAGATACAACCTATCAAAACATATGATACCAGCTAGTAGATGCGCTGTTGCAAAATCGGGTTCCGGGAAATGAGACATCGATATTACGGAGGTGGCGCCATGATTTGGAACCGGTGAATTACTCGGAGAATCTAGGCCACATCGATCATTGTGCATGTTTCCCACGAACCCAAAGCCAAAGAACATACGTTGAAGGAGAAATACTGAGGATACAAGGACATTGTCGTCCGCGTCGTCCCAGGCGGCTCTGTCGTTGGGACTGACTGCCGCCGCTCTAGCCGTGGAGTGAACTTCGCGGACTCCCCGTTTCACGCACAATTCCAAATACGAACCAGCACCAATACGACAGCTTTCTTCGGAGCAGGAAGGAGCACAAGACCCAAGCAACTTGAGGAGCCGCGTGTATGGGACTTATCTCGGGGGCTAAACTCCGTGGCGTGAACTGGCGTGGACTGTGACATGAGTACCCGGGCGGGGCTTGCAGGTTTGCTTGCCTCCGTTTACGCAGTAAAACCCTCTCGTAGAGGTCTTATGGCGTTATGATCGCACTGAAATATGTGAGAAATCTGACATGGGTGGATGCGACCAGATTGACAGCTTGGGGAAGAAGAATACAAACCAGTTATCCTTCGAGCTACAACTAACATGTAGCTGACGTTTTCACACGCACCTCGTACAGCAGTACTACCGTATGCATATACCAGGTATGCAGCAGGATTCCCACTAGCAGATTGAGCACATTACCAATAAATAGCAGACGTTTCCCGTGGCCTCTGCTGTGTCGAGCGACTGTTTCTGTTGCGTCGCTCTTCGAGTGCTGATGATGACACTGCTTCTTCTATCTACACATAAATATGTAGTTTCACGAACAGAAAAGAGTCCTTCGGACAAGTAGTCGGCACGGGGGTTGGTCCGGCGCGGTGTTACACTACAACGAACGAACAACTGCCCCGTAGTGCGTGCTCACCAAAGCAGCCAGGGATATCGGGTGTTTTGACCTTCTCTATACCAGGTATACCCTGGAATGCCCAGCGCACAACGAACGTACCGGTACTGCTGTACACATGGTGGTGGGCCCTTGCATAACAAGATCGTAGAGCAAGTCAACCCGAATCAGACATGTTTCCATGATTTGAGATTCGATAATACAAGGAATATGACACCGCCCCTCAGAAGCATTGTTTTCGTCAGGATACTCCGTAGTCTGCGGGACCTATTCTACAGCCAGGCCGCCAGGCGAAAGACGTTGTCAGGGGGGCGTGGGTTGCATGCTACCCTGTCCTGTGCCCTACGAGTATTGCACCAGGATACACGGCCCTAGGTACGAGTTTAGGCACCAGGGTACGACGTGCTGGGATGCACGATTCGATGTAGACACCTTTAGTTCCACATATATCTGGTACCTTCCATTTATGTTGTTTCGTTTCCTTGTTTTGGAAACAATCAGCAGTACCAACCTCGGTACTTGTATGTATCCGAGGAGACCACGCCTTACACTTCAGCCAAGTACCGAGCACGGCTGTACAGGATGTGGTGTCCCGATATTCTTTTGCATATTTTGTATGATCTGCTATATCCAGCCACACCCCATGCCTGATGAGTAGTACCAGGCTCCGTGCTACTGAGGGCGTTTCGCGCATGACATTGCTGGTATTTCGTGTATGATGTAGAACAATACTCGGGGCTTCTGCGTGGTAACTCCTGATGTAGGTTGTGACTTATGACTGACCACGCCATGTTGCTTTGCTGGTGGCTAGCTGCTGATGTACTCTTTGCTGATCGCGGTTGATATATCGCTCTCGTTTTGGAAACGATTTGCAGTACCAACCTCGGTACTTGTACAACCTCGATACCTGTACTTATCTGATTAGACCACGCCTTACCCTTCACCTAAGTACAAAGCACGGCTATACAGCAGTGTGATGTGTTGTCGATGTCATTTTGTTTATTTTACATTATCTGCTCGCTAGTATCTGCTGCCATACCCTTTGCTGATCGCGGGTGATTTACCGCTCTGATCGAGGCGGCTGTGTGGTCCAGGCGTGCTTTCGGCTCTGCTGCCTATTACTGATATACGGACGTGCTAGCTATGTTACATGAGTGTATTTTAATTTTTATAATATGTCTGCGGGGCGGTGCCTGAGAAGGGTTTGCTGTGCTGATTGCTGTTGATATAGAGCTGCGTCAGAAAAGCTTTCCGTTCGCTGATCGTAGTCGATAGACCGTGCTGGTGATATACAGCTGCGCCGGATATGCTTCTGCTTTGCTGATACACCACCCTGGTCGACACCGCTGCGCCAAAAATGCTATAGCTTGGTCGGTGCAGATACCGCTGCGTCAGACATGATTTCGCTTTGATCGCGGTTGATAGAGTGTGCGTCAAACATGATTTTGGTTTGATCGCGGTTGATAGAGTGCGCTGGTGATATGCAGCTGCGCCAGAGATGCTTTTGCTTTGCTGATCGCCGTTAATACACCGCCTAGGTCTACACGACTGTGTCGTCCAGAAGTGCTTTCGCTTTATTTATTTTTATTTATTGCTGTTGATATACAGCTATACCGCGCTGGTGATATACACCTGCGCCAGAGATGATTTCGCTTTGCCGATTGTGGCTGATACACTACCCAGGTCGACACGGCTGGGTTGACCAGAAATGCTTTCGCTTCAGTTTTGATTGCTGTTGATAATACTGTTCTCGCCATGGATACACCGCCCAGGTCGACACGGCTGTGTCGTCCAGAGATGCTTTCGCTTTAGGTTTATTTTTCGCTGTTGTTATACAGCTATACCGCGCTGGTGATGTACAGCTGCGCCAGAGATGATTTTTCGTTGCTGATCGTGGTTGATACACCGCCCTGGTCGACACGGCTGTTTCGACCAGATTTGTTTCGCCGTTATGTTCGATTGGTGTTGATATAAAGCTTTCGCGGTTGATATACCGCCCTGGTCGACACGGCTGTTTGGTCTAAAATTGCTTTCGCTGTTATTTCTGATGGCTGTTGATATACGGCTATACCGCGCTGGTGATATACAGCTGCACCGGTTATGCTCTTCCTTTGCTGACAGCGATTGATACACCGCCCTGGTCGACACGGCTGTGTCGTTCAGAAGTGCTTTCAATAAAACTTTTGATTGCTGGTGATACAGCTCAGATATGCTTCCGCTTTGCTGGTCGCGGTTAATATACCGCGCTGATGGTATACACTTGCGCCAGATATGTTTTTGCTTCGCTGATCGCGGTTGATACCGCCCCAGTCGACATGACTGTGTCGTCCAGAAGTGCTCTCGCTTTCGATTTTGATGGCTGTTGATATACAGCTACACCGTGCTGGTGATATACAGCTGCTCCAAAGATGCTTTTGCTTTGCTGATCGCGGTTGATACACCGCCAAGGTCCACACGGCTGTGTCGTCGAGAAGCCGTTTCGCTTTAGTTTTCATTGTTGTTGATATACAGCTATACCGCGCTGGTGACATACAGCCGCGCTAGAGACGCTTTTGCTTTGCTGATCGCGGTTGATACACCGTCCAGGTCGACACGGCTGTGTCGACCAGAAGTGCTTTCGCTTCAGTCTTGATTGCTGTTGATAATACAGCTCTCGCCATTGATACCCCGCCCAGTTCGACACGGCTGTGTCGTTCAGAGATGCTTTCGCTTTAGGTTTATTTTTTGCTGTTGTTATACAGCTATACCGCGCTGGTGATATACACCTGCGCCAGAGATGATTTTTCTTTGCTGATCGTGGTTGATACACCGCCCAGGTCGACACGATTATGTCGACCAGAAGTGCTCTTGCGTCATTTTTGATTGCTGTTGATATACAGCTTCCGCAGTTGATATACCGCCCTGGTCGACACGGCTGTGTGGTCTAGAAATGCTTTCGTTTATATTTCTGATGGCTGTTGATATACAGCTACACCGCGCTGGTGATATACAGGTTCGCCGGATATGCTGATAGCGGTTGATATACCGAACTGGTCGACACGGCTGTGTCGTCCAAAAGTGCTTTCGCCCTTATGTTCGAATGCTGTTGATATACAGCTCAGATTTGCTTTCGCTTCGCTGATCGCGGTTGATATACAGCTGCGCGAGATATGCTTTGCTTGGCTGATCGCGGTTGATACCGCCCAGGTCGACATAGCTGTGTTGTTCAGAAGTGCTTTCGCTTTCGATTTTGATGGCTGTTGATATATAGCTTCACCGCGCTGGCGATATACAGCTGCGCCAGAGATGTCTTTGCTTTGCTGAGTGCGGTTGATACACCGCCCAGGTCGACACGGCTGTGTCGGCGAGAAGTGCTTTCGTTTCAGTCTTCTGATCGCTGTTGACATACAGCTCTCGTGGTTAATATACCGCCGAGGTCGACACGGCTGTGCCGTCCAGAAATGCCTTCGCTTTAATTCGATGGCTGTTGATATACAGCTACACCGCGCTGGTGATATACAGCTGCACCAGAGATGCATTTGCTTTGCTGATCGCGGTTGATACACCGCCCAAGTAGACACGGCTGTGTCGACTAGAAGTGCTTTCGCTTTCCCTTTTGATTGCTATTTATGTACGGCTCTCGTGGTTGATATACCGCCCTGGTCGACACGAATGTGTCGTCCAGACGTGCGTTCGCTTTGGTTTTTTATTGCTGTTGATACACAGCTATGCCGCGCTAATGATATACAGCTGCCCCGGTTATGCTCTTGCTTTGCTGATAGCGGTTTCTATACCGCACTGTCGACGCATCTCTGTCGTCCAAAAGCGCTTTCGCTTTAGATTTTGATTGCTGTTCGTTTACAGCTCAAATATGCTTTCACTTTGCTGATCGCAGTTGATATACAGCTGCGCCACATGTGTTTTGCTTTGCTGATCGCCGTTGATACCGCTGTCGTCGACTTGGCTGTGTCATCCAGAAGTGCTTTCACTTTCGATTTGGATGCTGTTGTATGCAGCTATACAGCCCTGGTGACATGCAGATGCACCAGATATGCCTTAGCTCTGCTGATCGTGGTTGATATACGGCGCTGGTGAAATACAGCTGCGCCAGATATGCTTTTGTTTTGCTGATCGTGGTTGATATACCGCTCTGGTCGACACGGCTGCATTTTCTAATAGTGCTTACGCTTCAGGTTTAGATTGCTGCTGATGTACAACTACACAACGCTGTTGATATACATCTGCGCCAGATATGTTTCTGCTTTGCTGATCGCGGTTGATATATTGCTCGACACGGCCGTGTCGTCCAAAACGGCTTCGCTTCAAGTTTCTGATTCCTGTTGACGTACAGCTATACCGCGCTGGCGACATACATCTGTGCCAGATATTTTTCTATACCGCGCTGGCGACATACATCTGTGCCAGATTTTTTTCTTGCGGCTGATCGCGGATGATATACCGCTCTGGTCGACACAGCTGTGTCGTCCAAAACGGCATCGCTTTAAGATTTCGATGGCTCTTGATATACAGCTGCGCTGGATATGCTTTCGCTATGCTGATTTCGGTTGATGTTCCGCGCTGTTGGTATACAGCTGCGCTCTGGCTGCCACGGGTGTGTCGTCCAGAACGGCTTCGCTTCATGTTTTTGACTCCTGTTGACATACAGCTATACCGCGCTGGTGACATACATCTGCGCCAGATATGTTTCTTGCTGCTAATCGCGGTTGATCTAACGCCCTGGTCGACACGGCTGCATCGTCCAGAACGGTTTCGCTTTAAGCTTTTGATGGCTGTTGATATATAGCTGCGCCAGATATATATGCTTCCGCTGATAGCGGTTGATCTTCCGGGCTGTAGATATACAGTTGTGCCAGATACTATTTCTCTTTGCTGATCGCGGTTGGTATACCGTGGTGTTGATATACAGCTGTGCCGGGTATGATTTTGCTTCGCTGATCGCGGTTGATATACCGCGCTGGTCGGCACGACCGTGTCGCCCAGCGGTGCTTTTGCTTCGTATTGTGATTGCTGTTGACATACGGCTGCGCCAGATATGCTTTCGCTTTGCTGACCGCGGTTGATATACCGCGCTGGTGATATACAGCTGCGCCAGGTATGCTTTTGCTTTACTGAACGCGGTTGATATACCGCGCTGGTGATATACAGCTGCGCCAGGTATGCTTTTGCTTTACTGAACGCGGTTGATATACCACGCTGGTGACATACATCTGCACCAGATATGTTTCTTGCTGCTGACCGCGGTTGATCTAACGCCCTGGTCGACACCGCTGCGTGATCCAGAACGGTTCCACTTCAAGCTTTTGATGGCTGTTGATATATAGCTGCGCCAGATATATATGCTTCCGCTGTGCTGATAGCGGTTGATGTTCCGCGCTGTAGATATACAGTTGTGCCAGATACTATTTCCCTTTGCTGATTGCGGTTGGTATACCGTGGTGTTGATATACAGCTGTGCCGGGTATGATTTTGCTTTGCTGATCGCGGTTGACATACCGCGCTGGTCGGCACGACCGTGTCGCCCAGCGGTGCTTTTGCTTAGTATTGTGATCGCTGTTGACATACGGCTGCGCCAGATATGCTTTCGCTTTGCTGACAGCGGTTGATATACCGCGCTGGTGATATACAGCTGCGCCGGGTATGCTTTTGCTTCACTGAATGCGGTTGATATACCACGCTGGTGATATACAGTTGCTCCATATATGCCTTTGCTTTGCTGATCGCGGTTGATGTACTGCCCTCGTCGGCTACGTCGCCCAGCAGGGCTTTCGATTAAAGTTTTGATAACTGTTGATACACAGCTATACCGCGCTGCTGGTGATATACGGCTCTGCCAGATAGTGCAAGATATGCTTCGCTTCGCTGATCGCGGTTGGTATACCGCGCTGGTGATACGCAGTTGCGCTAAATAGGCATTTGCTTGGCTAATCATGCTGTTGAAATTCCGTCCAGGTCGACATGGCTGCATCGTCCAGAGGTTCTTTCGCTTTAAGTTTTGATTGCTGTTCATATACAGCTATACCGCGCTAGTGATATACAGCTGCACCAGATATGCTCTTGCTTTGCTGATCGTGGTTGATACACTACTCTGGTCGACACGGTTGTGTCGTCCTGAAGGGAATTCGCTTCAGTTTTCTGATTGCTGTTGAATCCGGCGCGCCAGACATTGTTTTGCTTTGCTGATCGCAGTTTTTTATACAGCGGCACCAAATGCATTTTGCGTTGCTGATTGCGGTCAATTTACGGCGCTGGTGATAACAGCTGTGTCATATATGCCTTTGGTTTGCTAATCGCGGTGAATATACCGCTATGGAAGTCACGACGGTGTCGTCCAGCAGTGCTGTCGCTTTGGTGTCCTGACCGCTGTTGATATATAGCTGCGACAGTATGTTTTCGCTTGGCTGATCGCGGTTGATAAACCGCACTTTGATATTCAGCTGTGCCAGATATACTTTCTTTTTGTGGATCGCAGTTGACATACAGCTCTGCTCGACAAGGCAGTGTGGCCCAGAAGTGCTTTCGCTTTCCTGGTCGGAGTTGATATACAACTGGATTAATTGTGTTTTCGCGTTGCCAATTGGTTATGCCACAGTGGGGACATACACACTTCATGGCCGGCTGGGCCAAACGTGCTTTCGCTCTGCTGATCACCATGGATGTGCGGCTATGCCAGATATGCTTTCACGTTGCTGACCGTGGTTACGTCGCTTTGGTCGACACGACCGTGTCGTCCAGCAGCGTTTTCGCTTTGCTGCTCGGGGTTGATATGCGGCTGCGCCTCTTGTACTTTCGCTTTGCAAAAATCGCGGGCGCGGGTGTGCCTGAGGGAGTTGGTTTTTGCCGATCGCTCTTGATATACCGAGGTCGCAGATATCCTTTCGCTTTGCGGATTGCGGGGATCCACCGCTCTGGTCGACACGGTTGTGGCGTCTTGCATGGCCTTCGCTTTGCTGTTTGTTGACATACGACGGGGCTGGGCATTTTTTTGCTTTGACGATACGTGTCAAGGCGATCTCGCTGGGCAGATCGCGGTTGATGTGCCGCCCTGGTCGACTGATCGCGGTTAATGTACCGCCCTGGACGACACGGCTGCATCGTCCAGCAGTGCATCTGCTTCCTTGCTCACGGTTGATACACGGCTGTGTTAGTTGTATTTTACTGTGCTGATTAGTTAGGCCGCTTATTGACATGGTGGTATTACGGTTGCTCTCGGTTGCTATTGCTTCGCTCCTCGCTAGCAATATATCGCTTCCATAGGCACGGCCGTGCCAGCAGGCTTTGCGTGGCTGACCTCGGTATGGCACTACCAGCGGTTTTTGTTCCGCTGGCCTCGGTACGTTGTGCTGCTACCTCGCTGGTCGCTGGTTGGGTGTAGTGGATATACCACCATTGCTGAATCGGCTTTGCCGGGGATATGCTGTCTTGCCAGTTGCTGAGGTACAAAGATGGTTCGGCTGTCTTCATTGCCGCGGCTGACTTTCGGATCGCGGCTGAGATACAGCTATGGCTGACATGAGTCAGCTTTTCGACCGCTATACCACTCGTTACTGTTGGTATACACTTCATGCTGACGCAGTTTAATCATGGGCGACTGCGTGTGTCGCGGATTGCGGGGTTACACAGCTAGGGTTGGTGTGCTGACAACGTCGTCGCAGTCGATACGGCATATATCTCGGATGCCGATGCCGCTTCTCCCTTGTCTTCTCACTGACGCGCGCGGGTTAAGGTTAAATAATGGGCGGGTTTACCATGTGGCAGGTTAACCCGCTTCTGCTGCGAGAGATGGAGACTTTGCGAAACAAGATCGGAACGAACTCATGGTCTAACTTCGGTGGATGCTGGTTGGTTGCGGTTGACACACGTGTCTTGCTGGTCGCTGTGTTCATCCAGATGTTGACGATTATCTTCGTGCCGCTACTGCTTCACGGGTCGCGGTTGAGACACAGTTATTGCTGACATGGGTCAGGGTCCGCTATACCGACCGCTATACCGACCGCTATGCCGCTCTTTACTGTGGATATAAAGTTCATGCTGATGCAGTTTCATCAGGGATGGCTGCACGCTTCGCTTGTTGCGGTGGTTACACAGCTATCGTTGACGCGCAGATCGAACAGTTATCACTGGCTCGGCTGCACCAAATGCTTTTGCTTTGCGGATTTCTGTCGGTACTAATACCCCCTTTGGGACTTCGGAGAGCAACATTGACGAATACAACTGGCAATTGTAAGGTCAGCCACACGACGTTACACGGGGTGCTAGCTTAAGGAGTGGGGATTTTCCTGTGCGACTCCAACGCAAGAAGCTGCACGATACGCGCGTAGCATGAAACATCGTGTGCGGCGCACTCATGCTATGACAATGACCGCCTTTCTTACTTGTTTTATCGCTATGCGTGGGCTCCGAAAGGGGTAATGACGGTATTAATGTGGGTATACAGCTGTCGCTGACACACGGCTGTGTGGATATGAAACCATCATTGGTGCTGTTGTGCCAGGGATGGTTTCACTTTGCCGATCACTGTCGATATACAGCAGCTGTGCCAAAAGTGCTTTCGCTTTGCCGGTCGCTGCTAACATACAGCTACTGCCCACACGGATGTGTTGTCGCTGTTGCCTCGCTAGTCGCCATTGATAGTGGTTGATCACTGTCGCTGTTGATAATATACAGCGGTTGATGGCACGGCTGTCATATTGGCTGTTGCGTCGCTGATTGCCGTTATACGACGATCTCCGGCGCGGCCTATTGACTGTTGCTTCGCTTATTGATGTTGGTATTCAACAATCTCCGGCGCGGCCGTGCCGGAGCTGCTTTGTGTGACTGATGACGTGGCTGGGGTATGGTTGCTGTGGCTTCGCTAGTCGCTGTCGGTATACAGCAATCACGGGCACGGTTGTGCCAGAGGCTCTACTTCACTGACCTCCGCGTGGCAGTGCCAGGGGCTTCTGGTTGGCGGATCTCGGCCCGGCGGTGCTGGAGGCTTTGGTTTTGCTGATCTCTAAAGATATACATCTATGACTGGCACGGCGGTGTTATCTCTGGGCCTCTGCAGTTGATTTGCTTGTTGCTGATGATAGTTTCTGGGTGCTGTCAATATATAAAAGGTATCGATTACAAGACTGTGTCCATGCATAATGGCCGCTGCTTCGTGGATTGAGGTTGTTATACTATCATCGCTAGCAAGGCGGTGCCGGAGATGCCTTTGCCTAGCTGATTGCTGATGTCAAACAGATACTGATGCCTGTCTTCGTCGCCGCTGTTGCTTCGCAAGTCGCGATTGACCGACAGTTATGGCTGACATGAGGTCAGAGTTACGACCGCTATACCGCTTGTTACTCTATTAATATGCATGTAATGCTTACGCCGTTTCATCAGAGGTAAAAGTGTGTCGCTGGTGGCAGTGATTACACATCTATGGTTGATGTGGTGACAACGTGGTTGCAGTCGACACTGCATACGTTTCAACGGATACCGAGACGGCTGCCCCCATATCTTCCTACCTACGCGCGGGGGCTACAGTTTGATAACGGGCGGGTGTTGCGGTGTGGCGGGTAAACCCGCTGCTGCTACAAGGACTTGACACGCTAAATACAGCTCTTCCGCAACCCAGTACAGCTACCTTTCGACGGCCCCATCCCCGGGCCCCTCTCCACGTGAATTGGGCTTACATGCACAGGCAGGGTGTACGCCGCGACGAGTGGGTGGGCGCATCGCTGGCCCAGCAGCCCCCAACCCCCCCCCATCTGGGCGCCGCGGGGAAAAGCACGCAACGCCCGCGCGCCAGGGGAGTTGGAGGTGGGGACGGGGTCGGGGTCGCCGGGGAGGCGCTTCCATTCCGCCGCCCGCCCCCGGTCCGCCCGGGCGATAGCTGAGCGGGCTCACTATAAATCTCGGTTGCAGGCCCTGTTTACAATTATTGTTTTTTATTATTTTTTTTTCGCTAGCTTCTGATAGTATCGCAGACACATGCGTGACTCATGGCAGCTGTTCCTATTTCGTTACATCTTAATTTCGCTGTTAGGTAATGGTAGATAGGAAAGGCCCGGAGTCGCGTTGTTAGTGTCTGTGCTACCTTCAGGTTTCCTCGATTGATTGGCTGGACACACAGCATCACTTTGACACTCGCTTAGTTGTTCAGCAGAACAAGGGGCGTAAAATGTTTGCCCCCCGTTTCTAACGTACGTTGCTGTGTATTGACATTCAGAAAGTCTTGTATTGGCATTCGCGGTAGGTGAGCACGGATAAAAATGCTTCGGCACCTGAATCATCACCAGACTGGCGTGCGGCCTATTCTACCCTTAATTCCACCGTCAGTTTTCCGCCGACGAACATCGGTGGGGGGATACATGATCGATTCTCAACCTCTCGCCCACATTGCCTGTTTGGGCGGACGCATTTCGGGACCCGATGCAATGGTCGCTCCGACGGTGGTCGTGGCATGCCCCGGCGTAGGACGCCGGCGCGGGGAAAAGCGCGTTTGTGCCGGGTTTCGTGCGCAAACACGAAGCGGTTTGGGACGAACTCGTCCTGCAGGAACACCCACTCCGTGACGAGCTTACATCATACTGATGTTTAGAACATGGAACAAGCAGTACCGAGGTACCATGTATGTTTTACGGTGACTGCTGCTGCTCTTACGGAGAGCACCTATCAAACCAGTGACGGTGCTTCTAAGCGAACGCAAACGTAGGCTAATCCTAATTGATTTACCTCACCCACCGGTCCTTCGCCTCGTGCACGCCACTGTATGGAACCAATTTATATGAAGTTTGGGTGAGGCGACGACCCCAGTCCGGTAGCCGATGCAGAGTATAAGAAGCACTGGAAGTATGGGTAGGCCCACCGGCTGGGGGAGGAGGCCTCATCTAATTCAATACTTAATTTAAATGATCGGTGAAGCCACAGAAGAATACTACAGTAAAATCGAGTTTCCAGAAAATGAGACATCGATGGTGCGGAGGTGGCTCCATGATTTAGAATTGGTGAATTCCTTGTAGAATCTAGGCCACATCGATCATTGTGCATTTTCCCACGAACCCAAAGCCAGAGAACATACGTTGAAGGGGAAATACTGACCATCCCACCCACCCAGCTTATGCATGCGGTAGTTTCTTGTTTTACAACCTTTGCGGACCGGAGAAGTCTGCGAGCGCCATGCCACACTCAGCCCCGTGCGGAGGCAACCAGGGATTTCTTCAAATGGATCCGAGATTGGAACAAAGCTGTTGGTTCCGGCCTATTTGAGCCTGAGGCATATTACCGGAACCACAACTATTGCCTTCAACGCCCGCCCAACGGGCAAGAACAAGGGAAAGCATAAACCATTTTGGACCACCCTAGACATCCTGCGTGCTGAGTAGCTTCTGCGCCGTGTTTTTTTTTTTTTTTTTGGATTACAGCCGCGCTGAGCGCTGAGCGCGGAGGTACATCCCGGGCGAGACCCTCCTGCTTCGGGGCAGGAGACCTCATCTAATCCAATACTTACTTTAAATGATCGGTGAAGCCTCAGAAGAATACTACAGTACAACAGTACAACAGCAGTACAGGACCCCTAATAAGAAAAAGAAGTATGACCCGGGCTGGGATTCATATTTTGGAAAGGGTGCCTTCCACGACACTAAAACAAAACTGCTCCCGATCCGCCCCCCCTCTTGACTTTCAGTCTGGATTTCTGGCTACCCTTTTATTGTTCAGTGTCATATACCAAGTACAGTGCAGGACGCCTAGTACAAAGTGCGATAGGAACGCTGGCTCAGGATTGTTTTTTTCCTAGAAAAGGTACGTTTCGCACTGTAGTCTAAAACTTAATTACAACGGCCACCGACTTCCCATGTGTGCTTTCCCCGTAAATTGTAATTTAAGTCTGCTTTCCTATTACCACCCTGGGAAGCGACGAGTATCATGAGTATGGCATGATTCACGACACGGGCAACGCGAAGATGCTGCTTGTATTGAACCGCCATCTCCTCCACGTCCAGCAGTTACTTGTGTACCGCAGTACCAAATTACGCATCTTGCGGTTGTGGTCTGGTACGTTTACGAGTAGATGAACACTGAAGGCTAGCCGTCTGGTCAGCATGTACATGCAGTAGATTTTGTAGCCCTACGTACTCGTACGCTCTCGTTCGGCTATCCGGAGGCAGGCGGCACTGTCGGTTTTTCTAGATACAGGCGTTGTGACACGTCCGGCCGCTCCGCTCGTGCCTCTGTACTTCGTATACCACGAGGCGTCTTCGACGTCGCCGGAGGAATTTCTCGCACAGATCAAGCATGAGATCTCCCAAGAGGCCGGCAGGCACAAACTGACTGGTTCGTATCCGTACAACAACTTGTAGGTACATCCTTCCGATGCCACGCTGGCGCGCAACCCGGTCAACGTGGGCGACGACCACCTCCGTTCCGTGTTCGTCTGGGTGCCCGAGCCAACTCACCCTCGCGGCTTACCAGAAGGACGGCCGCCCTGTCGGCATTGCAAAACAACAAGAGACGTAGTTGTCAAGGGATGGACGCAGAAGTTGACGTGGAGAGCTGTTCTACGTGTTTCTGTTGCTCGACCTCTTGGACTACTTAGGCAAATGCCGGAACTGCGGAGAGAACAAGAGGGAGCCTAGGGTGGGTTGTTTTGCAACTTGCTTTGTGATATTTTTCTCCCATTTAGCGCAGAAGCAACTGATCGCGCGCACAACCGTTTCTCCTAGCACAAGCTGCCGACCTCCCCGCCTTGTGTTTACCGCCGTTCTCTTGCTGTGTTTGCCATCCCCAGAACTGCCAGGCAAGGGTTGCGGAGTCGTTACAAGGGTGGGATGAGGGGGGCACTACCGCAGTTTCCGTTTTTCGTGAAGGACCCCTTCCCTTTTTTCCTTGGAAGGACCTCTGCAGTTCACCGCCACGTGATATCGGAGGTTAAAGCCAACGTGGTGTACGCAATAGGCTTTGCTGCGTCAACCGACGCCTTGGCGCAGGCGTATCCGACAATGTTCTACGATGCAGAGGTAATATACTACAACAGGATGTTGCGGGCTAGGGGTTGGTGCTTGGTCAAACGACAGCGGGAAACGGGTTCGAGCACTTCAATGATCCGCACGGATACATAATCTAGTATTTTATGAAAATAGTTTCAGGACGTCAAGTGTGAGTTCGATGAATTTCGGGTCAATACTCATCTTTACAAGCTGCGTTGTTGGTACTTGTAATATACTAGACTAGTCTATAGGGGTGAGTTTTTTATTGGGAGGGGTCCTATTTATCAATATATATGTACATAGTCTAGACCTATATAGTTTATTCTATATATAAACATGTGTTTTCTGCTGTTCTCCATTATAATGGTTAGGCCATTTCTTATACAGTCGGATATTTCAGTCGAAAACGGCCTGTTTCGACTGAAGCCCAAGTTGAGCTTTCTTACACAGTCGAAAAAGGGCTTTTACGACTCAGCTTTTTTCGACTGAGAATTCCGACTGGCGGATCCAGTCGAAAAACGCGACGTGTTCGACTGGATCCTCCAGTCGAAAAACGCAGTCGAAAAGTTTTACGCGTCTTTTTTGATCCGATCGCATCGCTCATGCCACCACCAAACACTCACCCACACGGCCACACACCCACACACCCATACCAGGTACCACACTGCATTATCATTCAAGGCGCTGACGCTGGCTTGACTATTACTGCTGTTGCTACTCGCAGCAAGTCAGCGTGGCGCATTCCTAGCTCCGCTCGCCAGCAGCGTGTATCACACGACGGCAGCAACGCGCGGTATCGATCCCATGCTCCCAACAACGGCTGCTCCAGCTAAACCTTTGGCGGCTCTCGGCTTAGTGCAACTGCATGAACGTAGCTTTAGCGGCTTTCGGCGAAGCCCAAGCCATCAACTCGGTGGGACGCGGGTTCGTCGAGCCGTTGCTCGCTGTTAAGGTAGTCGAACAGTGGGATATTAGCCCGTTTGGCCACTTGTACATGGTTAACCGATAGCTTACCCACACTAAGCCTTATAACACTCTCCCCCCCTGAAACGGCGGGATAGCAGGTCGGCCAGATATACGGGCGGACCCGTCGATTATCCAAGCCGTTTCATTTCCTGGGGATACCAGGGAGAGCATTTTCCAAGTTCGACATGGGGAAAATCTGAAAAGTTTATTATTATAAAAATTAAAATACACTCCAGCTGTGAGATCGAAGATTTCGTCAAAACTCATCTTTGCAAGCTGTGTGTGATACTCCGATCGCGCGCATTACGAGTTGTGTGTCCTCATTAAAGATATAGGCCGGCGACTCCCCTTACAACTACAGTGTAGCTATCAGGGTCAACAGGATGATTTTAGTCAGTCTGTGCGCAGAAACTATAAAACCCGTTTCTGAGGGGGACAAAATCTGACAGCTGTGAAGGGAAAGGGGGGCCTGGTTTTGATCAAAAGCGAGCGGGGGGGGAAAAGGGGCAATTTGTGAATGTAAGCTACATGTAAGCTATAAATCATTTCGAGGGGATAAATCTGACGGTTTTGGCACCAGTATATTATTGGGGGCGTGTGATGGTGGGGATCGAACCCCCGACCCAAAAACCCATGGTCTATCGACGACGCCATTTGTTGAGGTAATAGTGGGGTATCAGTCCGTTTGGCCACTTGCACATGGTTAACCAATATCTTACCAACACTAAGCCTTATAACATCGCGGAGAAAACGGGAAGCACAAAGCTGCCAAACGATTGCGACTGCCGTACAGCAGTAGTACTCCCTCACAACAGCCGTTTCTATGAAGAACACAAACACTATAAAATCGACTCGACTGACGATAAGAAGAAGGACCAGAAGATTCCAGTCGAAAAAAGTCCAGTTGTGAAAGGCCGTTTTCGACCGGCGGAATCCGAATGTGTAAAAGAAATGGCCTAACTTTCGATTTTATTTTCGCGCGCTTTGCAGACGTGGATCGTCGAGGCGGAAACCACATTGAACAGAAAAAAATCGTTTGCACTCGTTAAGAAGATCAACACAGCAGTTTTCGGCAGGGAGTTCTCGTTCGTCGATGTTTTGACGAATTTACGTAGACCTGATGTACGTAACCGCGCCAGGGGTCATCAGCAAAGAAAGGAAATTCACGTCGCCGGCTGCGCCATGAAGTCAGCAAGGTCGTGGCAACCGAAACCCAAGGGGCGTTCTCGCGGCGTGTACGCTCTCTTGCTAGAAAATAAGTTCGGTCTGGGCGTTCTTAGTTGGACCACAAACGTTTTGCATGTTTGTAGGGGTTGCACTTTTTCTGAGTCAAGAAATGTTTGCGCTCCTCACGTGAGGAACTACCGCCCGAGATTGTCTAGAAAATGTACATTTTTTTCTTTTGTTTGAAGTAGGGTACAGAAGTGTTGGTCGGGTTGCGCGAACGAATGCCTCTTCTGATTCGAATTATAAAATATGTCGGGGGTGAGATATTGAGCTCCTCTTGTTAGGAGCTCAGCAACATTCTGCTCTATCCCCTACCGTGTGCTGAGAGCTTTCGCCACGAAGACTCCATCTCACCTGGCAAACCTCCGTATTTACACCGCACCCCTTCATTTTTTTTGTGTTGTACGGTGCACCCCCAAACCCACCCCAGCTGTCCTGAATGCCGCGCCAAGAACAGACAGGTTATGTGGCTTCTCATTTGGCAAGGCATCATCACCGGACCCACGGAGTATTCTCGGAGATTTGGTCCCGATGTGGCGAAGATCGTAGCAACAAAGACTTCGCTCTGCAGCAGTTGTTTCTACGAATGAAAAAGGAGCTGCCTTTCGAATCCACGGCGTTGGTTTGTGTCGAACCGTCTGAGTACCGTGGCCAGGACATCGTGCCGGTGACCATCGCGCGTAAAGGTCCGATCCCGTGGACGCCGCAATACTCGAGAGACGGTATGTTCACACACGGCGATGTAATGGTGTGGGTGTACGACCTTACGCAGCTACCTTCATCTGCGGAGACAAGGGGCAGCAGAGTATATAGTACATGCGGAACGAGGTTACGAGAGGTTACGGGCGGTCACTTTGAGTTGTATGGCTAGGGCCTAGACAGGTATATAATATAAAGGGCAATACCCAAAAACGGGTATACCCGGCCACTGTTGTCTCAAAAACGGGTACAGTCTAAAATCAAGCGAAAAGCACACCCCACGAGCCACGCGACTGCCCATCGATGAACCTCTCGTTTTTTGGCCTGCTGACGCTTTTCATGAGGTGTACTTGTACAAGGTATATGTCTATTGTGTAGTTGGTAATTGAATGCATGCATTTGTTGTCTTAATCACACTCATTCGTACTCGTTCTACGGTATGTATCACGTATACGAGTACTCTCGTCAAACATGTACTAAGGTATTCATCACATCAAAACAAAGTATTATCATGGATCATAGTAGTAACAAGAGCGACGGCGGGCGACCGAACGAGCGAGCGATAATGAAATACGTGTATTTGTTGTTGTGATCACACTCATTCGTACTCGTACTACGATATGTACCACATAGTACTCGTCAAACATGGACTGTTGTACGATATGATAATTTAGCAGTACTGCGACGGATCCTGCTTCAGTTTCGGTGGCTCGGCCGCCCCGGAGCACGAGTACGTCTCCTGTCACCCACTGCCTTTCCCAGAGGCCCTGTACGCGTGACTGGTTGCCAGATACGCCCGCGCAACAGCCGAACGAAGTTCCTTCGTGCTGCCAGACGAGTTGCCCTCTGTAGCCACGGTGCTCGACCGTCGGAGGTGAAGGGAAGGAGAGAGCTACGTTTGTGGCAGGGGTAAAGTGGTGTTTAATGTGGAAGGGGGACGAAGCTGCTGTGAACCTCTTGGCCTCCCTTCTTTCAGGCACCAAGATGGCGTTCCATCCCAGCGAAAGTGACGTTCGTCTAGAGGGGACCAATGTATTACCTCTGATTGGATGTACTGTATATAATATATGAAGGCATTTGATTAGCTTAGATACAATCAAAAACGGGTGAAAACTAAGCATATTCAAAGATGTCGGTTGTCAGCGAGCTGCCGAGTGGTCGAGGTGTCGAGACTGTCTGCCGAGGGGTTTCGGGCTGTCATGACAAAGTGTCCCCTATCCCCGGGTAGGATAACGCCTCCATATCTGTTTGGAAACCCCTATATAGTTAATATATGACATGTTATTATTCAGATACTACGAAGTACTTCGGACTTTTTTACTCGTGCGAGAGCACAAGTGCACGATTCTAGTACTTCCCCCGACCCCAACCCGCTCTATCCGTGGGCACGCTGCGTACTCGAGGTCTACTATCGGCCAGCTGCATCATCGTTCCCCGGACACAACACGCTCACGCAAGCGCGAGACAGCTTTAGAAAAAAATACCCGCCGGTTTCAGTGAAATTGTCAGGCGTTTTTGGCTAAACGGGGATGTGATTGAATCATCCCCTGGTTTGGGGCTGTCGAGGCCATCTGTCAAGGTGTTTTGCCCTCGACAGCCCGCCGAAGGGTCAGAAATTTGACAACCGACATCTTTGAGCATATTAGCCATTTATTTACTGGTATACCCGGGACAATAGACTTACTTAATTTTGTCTTTCTCAGGGATTGCCCATCCCTGGCCTCTCAGAGCTCCAACTTCCATATTACTTGCGGAACCTTTCCAGCTTTTCTTTGCTTTCCAGCTTCGTTCGATATACGAAACGCCAATATAATAGTACATACCGGTACTACTACACCAGGTTTGTACGTACCATCAGATACTACGCTGTTGGATCACGTGCACGCCCAGCTCAGATCAATCCGGCTTTATATGGCCCAGCAGCGCAGCGTAGCGCCGTGCGGAGCCGTGCGGAGCCATGCGGTGCGGTGCCGTGCCCTTCGCTGCGGTGCTGTGTCGCTGCGCTGTGTGCTTTCTTTCGAACATAGAGCAGTACCGGGTATAATGCGTGTGTTGTTGTTAAGGGATTAGAGGGGTATTAGTCCGTTTGACCACTTGCAAAAGGTAAACCAATAGCTTACCCAAACTAAGCCTTATAACACTCTCCCCCCCTGAAACGGCGGGATACCAGGTCGGCCGGATATACGGGCGGACCTGTCAATATATCCAAGCCGTTTCATTTCCTGGGTATACCGGGGAGAGTATTTTTCAAGTTCGCCATAGGAAAATCTGAAAAAGTTTATTATGGTGGATGTGGGGATCGAACCCACGACCCAAAAACCCATGGTCTGTCGACGACGCCATTTGTTAAGGTCTTTAGTGGGGTAATAGTCCGTTTGACCACTTGCAAAAGGTTAACCAATAGCTTACCCAAACTAAGCCTTATAACACTCTCCCCCCTTGAAACGGCGGGATAGCAGGTCGGCCGGATATACGGGCGGACCTGTCAAAATATCCAAGCCGTTTCATTTCCTGGGTATACCGGGGAGAGTATTTTTCAAGTTCGACAAGGGAAAATCTGAAAAAGTTTTTTTATGGTGGATGTGGGGATCGAACCCACGACCCAAAAACCCATGGTCTGTCGACGACGCCATTTGTTAAGGAATTAGAGGGGTATTAGTCCGTTTGACCACTTGCAAAAGGTTAACCAATAGCTTACCCAAACTAAGCCTTATAACATTGTTGTGTACGGAGTACTACTTTTCCTCTTTTTTCTTTTTCTATAGACAATGTATTTGATCTTTCACGGCCCCCTGTTTTTTCCCCCACGCAAATTACCCCCGTACTGCCGATCAGAACGTAACACCGGTAACAAGCACACAGCACAGCTGAGCACAACAAGGCAATTTGCTCTGCACAAGCAGCTCTAGGCATTATCAAATCGCTGCTCGCACAAAATCGTGGGCCTCTTCTTTCTGCCCCCTTTCCATAGTCTTTGTTTTTAGTTGCATTCTTCCTTGCCTTGCGCGAGCGTAGCGGGCGGCGTCAGCCGCCCGCGGAGCGGAGCCCTTGTATCTCTCAAAAACAGGTACAATTTTGTTTTGACTAATCAATCGCGTGGCTCGTGGAGTGCGCTTCTCACTTGATTCTAGACTGTCCCCGTTTTTGGTAGGAAAGTGACCGGGTATACCCGTTTTGGGGTATTGCCCTAATAAAAATTAAATACTCTCCATCCAGCTGTGGGATCGAAGATTTTGTCGAAACTCATCGTCGTCGTTGCAAACTGTGTGTGATACTCCGATCGCGCGTGTTGCTGGATGTGTGTCCTCATTAAGGATATAGGGTCGGCGACTCCCTTTGGAGGTACCGTGTAGCTTGTACCAGGGTATCTGCAGCGTTCATCTCTGCTGAACGCGCAAGGTGAGCAGACCACCCAAACGTTTAGCCTGCTTGATGACGTCCTCGAGGAGGCGCTTTCCAACGCCGTCCGCTTATCCATCCACCCTTTTTGTCTGCTTTCAATGATTTTCACCCCACCGCTCTCTCCGCCGAGGATCTTGCCCGGGCTCCGGTTAGATCATTATTGTTTGCAAAAAGAACCTCTTTCCGGCAAGGGTTCAAGTCCCCAGTTACGGCAGACGGACAAAGAAAATGGTGAGGGAATCTTACGTCAACAGCAATTCCGACACCATTTTCTTTGTGCTGCAATTGCTGTCCAAAATGAATACGCGTGCTACGATAGAGGTGCACCCCCTTTCTTTTTCATTTCTGAAGTTTCCTCGATTTGGGAGCTTACGACCTACCTGGTACCCAATAACTGATTTGGAGAAAAACCAAAACTTCTACCGCATAAAAAGTCTCATGGCCGAGGTACATGACGAGAATAGCGCAACCAAAATAGTCTATGTAGACTATGTAGCCCTGTCATTCAGAAACCGATTTAGACGAAAAGTGCTACCTCTATCGAAGAAACACGGTGTGGCTGCTCAGAAAATTTCTTTCCCCGAAATTGATACCTCCATCGTTGAACGAGTCTCATAGGAAAATGGATTATGGCAAGTCGCGTCGGAAAAGATGGCACTTTCCCTGTAGCTGGGGTGCAGACGATTGTCGATGAAAATTAAATAGAAAGGGCAAAGATGGTGAAAGGAGGGGACCGAAAATGTACCAGGTATGTCATTTGCCTGAGACGGAGATACACGGGGTGTTACAACTACAGTGGTCTGTTGTTTCGGCCTCGGTTCCTTTTGCGAAGCTGGAAGTTCAATTCCCCAGTTACGGCAGACGGACAAAGAAAATTGCGTGGGGACCTTACGTTAACAGCAATATTTGTTGCCCACGTAGGGAAACGCATCGCAAGTCGCCTCGTCACCGATACTGGTCCGGGGCGCGCGGATAATATTGAGTTATTCGCAGGCTGGGTGCAGAAGATAGTTGATGAAGGTGTTACATAGAAATGGGAAGGATGGTGAAAGGAGGGCATCGATAATATATTACACTTGCGTAAAACGGAGATGGACGGTGTTGCAAACTGGTCTGTTTTTTATCATTGGTTTGTTTGCGATTTGAGAGCGTAAAGAAGGGAAAGTTCGATCATATATATATGAAAAATCGCGCTATGTGAAAGAAACAAGATTCCTTGAATATAACGGGAAAACGTTGTGCAGGTTTGATAGAAACGACTAATTAGGGCGCAAAAAGCGATATACGCTGGCTCTATGGTGATTTCTCTAGATGCTGGCTACCGAGGCGATGCCGAGGACTTCCAGCATGAGCGACAGCTCATTCGAAGGCTGCTGTACAGCCCCACAGGACTGTCATTTTTTTTTTCACTTGTACACAACAATTGGTTTGCTTTCTAAAAAAAAACGTCCGTTCTCATTTTAGGCTCCGTTCCCATTTTTCAGAAAACTCTGTTATGAGGAGAGGCAACACCACGATCAAATCGGTTTGTGTGTGTACGCCCTTTCGTCCAAGGTCGCACGCATACCCGAATTTCCGTTTATTCATGACGATACACGAATATGTGTGCGTTTAGTCCCCAAATATTCAAGATTAGCGAGTATCCCTGCGAAAACTGATTACAAATTGTACATTCTTTGAGAGGCACTCAGCAGAAACACGGTTGCTACTCAGAAAGTTTTCCCGCCGAAATTGATACCTCTGTCGTAGCACGCGTCCAGTGTGTCATGTATGCAGTAGTAGTCCGTCTACATCTCGCTGGCTCGTTTCAGCCGATTATACCGGCACCGTAGCGGCTACCGGCACTATTCCTCATGGTTAATGTACAGTGGTGGCCCAGTTTGCGAGGGAAAAAATACAATTGGTGAAATCCCACAAAAAAAAAATGAACAATCGACCAGGCAGCCAAGACACCAACACATCGAGGCACACATCATCTTCCACAGGGCATCTCGGACACACCAGACGGCATCCACAACACTCAAGCACTCTCCCGAAGAGGCTGGCGGGTTCCTGAAGGACGCTCTGCGGAAGTGCCCACGGCAGACAGGCTAACGGGTCATCAAGGGTGCCGAAAGCGGCGCAAATTTAGCTCTTTGCTACGAACACGTAACAGCAGCAAGAAATTTTCGAAATCAGAAGGCGCGTCACACGTTCTTTGGAGACCGACGAGTTGTGGCCCACACACAAACGCAACGCGACGCAAGCGCTCCACCCACGCCAACGCCACAGGTGCGGATGACTCTACCGGCCCTACCCCTGGTCCGCTGCAAAGTCTGTTTACAGCCCACCAACAGCAGCAGTAGTAGAGTGCCTTTTCGGCGTTTTTGAATTTTGAGCAGTCTGCTCAAGAATCGAAAAGCCACAACCACACCCGTACATGAAAACCCGCAAAAACAGTTTGAATTTCAAAAATATGCTCGGAGATCGAAAGCCAGGACAACACAAAGCAAGGCAGACCGAAGACACGGTGCGTCTTTCTTCGCACAGAGCTCAAGCATTTCTTCGCCTCCCCCACTTCTGGAACAGGCTCGATTCCAGCTATGCCAGCCTGCGTTACCGCAGGTGGGTGCGTGTATAAAGATCTAGTAGGTGGGCAACACCGCTGCCAAGTCTGCACGCGTCTTGTACACAATCTGTGTTTTCAGCACTTGTCTATAACGCCATCGGCGATAATTTCGATGGCAAATTCTTCTGCGGTCCAGGTGCTTCCTGCGCGGCCGGTATCGCTAGTGTCGACAAGCCGTGCGCGGCCGGTGAGTTGTGCACCCGGCGATCGTCCACGGACGCTACACAACCGACAAATGACCATTGTGAGCATAAATTCCATCTGCTCTGCTTGCCCAGACCGTGCGCCACTTGCATCGCGGGAGGCACAGGCAAGTACGAGGGAGTGTTGATTTTTTTGTCGAAAAATTTTAATTGATTGACAGAAACGAAGCTCTTGCACCAGAAGCAGCAACAGCAGCAGCAGCAGCAACGGCATATTCCTGCAACAGGCCTTCCGCCATAAAGACACTGTGGGTGTTCGCTCAAATTCCACCTGCTCTGCACGCCTAGAGCATTAGTCTAGCCATAGAGCATGTGACGCTTGTCTCATCGAAGGCACAGGAGGCAAGTACGATGAGTGTTCATACTTTATACTGAGTATTTTCGTCGAACATAAGAAGAAACAATCCGAGCTCTCGCATCAACAGCAAGCAGCAGCAGCACAGGTATATTCCTGCGGTAGGCCCTCCGCCCTATAGACAGTAGCACAGCATGCATCCATGTATCCATCCTTGAAGCACGGTAAGAGAAGCCAAGGATAGGAGGAACAGGTGACCCACCACTGTCACTGGGACGATGTCATAGAGATGTGTCGTTCAGGAAAACGCAGATTTGCAGGCCCGCAGTACTGTTGTGCGAGTTCTCAGCCCTATCATACATCAGTACCTGGCACATCTGTATGTTTTTATACCTTACCGCAGGTAGCACGGGTGATGCCGACAGTAGGACTGTCCAACCCACCGCTGGCCAGGAAAGCGCAAGAAAGAACGGTGGGTAGGGAAAACAGCTATCAACAATGTCATGGAAACTCCGACCATCTGTACACCGATATATAGCCGGAAAGCGAGTGGAAAGCGAGCGGGGACATCCGCACAACACGAGGCACAAGTAGTACAGCAGTACGCAGTATCTATCGTACTTCTTTGTACTGCTGTACTACTTGTGTCTCGTGTTGTTTGAATGTCCCCGCTCGCTTTCCACTCGCTTTCCAGCTATAAATCAGTGTAGGCATGGTCGGAGTTTCCATGACACTAATTGTAGCTGCTTTCCCTACCCACCCTTCTTTCTTGCGCTTTCCTGGCCAGCGGTGGGTTGGACAGTCCTAACGTAAGCACCATCCGTGCTACCTGCGGCAAGGTATACATACATGCGGATGTGCCAGTTACTGATATATGTTAAGGCTGGGTACTCGCACAGCATTATTGCAGGCCTGTAAATCTGCGTTTTCCTGAACGACACATCTCTATGACATCGTCCCAGTGACAGTGGTGGGTCAGCTGTTCTCCTATCCTTGGCTTCTCTTACCGTGCTTCAAGGATGGATACATGGATGCATGCTGTGCTACTGTCTATAGGGCGGAGGGCCTACTGCAGGAATATACCTGTGCTGCTGCTGCTTGCTGTTGATGCGAGAGCTCCGATCGTTTCTTCCTATGTTCGACGAAAATACTCAGTGTAAAGTATGAACACTCATCGTACTTGCCTCCTGTGCCTTCGATGAGACAAGCGTCACATGCTCTATGGCTAGACTAATGCTCTAGGCGTGCAGAGCAGGTGGAATTTGAGCGAACACCCACAGTGTCTTTATGGCGGAAGGCCTGTTGCAGGAATATGCCGTTGCTGCTGCTGCTGCTGTTGCTGCTTCTGGTGCAAGAGCTTCGTTTCTGTCAATCAATCAAAAATTTTCGACAAAAAAATTAACACTCCCTCGTACTTGCCTGTGCCTCCCGCGATGCAAGTGGCGCACGGTCTGGGCAAGCAGAGCAGATGGAATTTATGCTCACAATGGTCCTTTGTCGGTTGTGTAGCGTCCGTGGACGATCGCCGGGTGCACAACTCACCGGCCGCGCACGGCTTGTCGACACTAGCGATACCGGTCGCGCAGGAAGCACCTGGACCGCAGAAGAATTTGCCATCGAAATTATCGCCGATGGCGTTATAGACAAGTGCTGAAAACACAGATTGTGTACAAGACGCGTGCAGACTTGGCAGCGGTGTCGCCCACCTACTAGATCTATATACACGCACCCGCCTGTGGCAACGCAGGCTGGCATAGCTGGAATCGAGCCTGATCCAGAAGTGAGGGAGGCGTAGAAATGCTTGAGCTCTGTGCGAAGAAAGACGCACCGTGTCTTCGGTCTGCCTTGCTTTGTGTTGTCCTGTATTCCGATCTCCGAGCATAAATATATATAAAATCATTCCTTGAATATCGAGTCATTTCTTGGTGTCATGGACTTTGGTCAGGAGTTTTTCGTCTCGGCCTAAGTATGCGATTCGCGGAACTGGAATTCTCGGTCAATATGGCTTGGTTCGAGCGCCGCCTTCGGGGGGCGGCTCCAACGCCCCTCGCCCTGCCGTGTCCGTTCCGCACATCGACGTGAACGCGGACGGGTGCCGAGCGAGACGAGCGAGTGTCGAGGAGAAATTTCGGAAAAATTGTTTAATCTTAATGGCTGCAACGCCTGAATGATTTACAAAATTGGCATCATTTCCAAACGGTACTTGATAATGTTTGGAATTTCGCGGTGGCATACTCTCGAGCGTTAGATTGTTTGCTGGACGTTTTTACTAGTTCGTTTGGTTTCTTGATCGGAATTTTATTGCTTTTGTTTCTGCTCGTTTTGCCAGCTGGAAATTAAATTTTTTAGTGTGGGTTCACCTAAAACGTGACACAACTTACCGACGATATCCAACAACTTCGTGACACAAATTACCGACGGCAAGGTGTTTCGTGACAAAATAACTCCCAAATCATGATACTTTCACGGAACGGAATTTCGAGACAAAACGAAGCAGGTAGAGCCGGCTCTTTGGCCTTTGGCCCTGGCTTTAGCACGGCCGCTGACACTCCAGCCAGCCTCTGCTGCAGGCATGAACGAATGCGGTTGATTCGCAGCGAACTATCCCGCTGTGCTCGCTTCTATGTGGCCATTGTCCATGCCATTTCATGTCACCTTCCTTCTGTTTTGAGCTCGTCGTCGTACGGTTGAGGAACGAGGAAACCCGTACGTACTCGGTGAGAACAGGAGCAGTATGTACGACGAGCATGAACGCCAATTGACGACATTGGCAAGCACAAAACAGCAGGTGTAGCAACAGTAGCCGAAGGGCGAAACGTCTAGCACATAATGCAGCAACGAGTTGCAACCAGAACTACAGCAGATAGCTCAAAGTGCAGTGCGAGTGCCGTTGGCAAGTTTAGTCGTACACGCATCACTCTGTCCAATATATATAACAGAATCTCGAGACAAAACGAAGCAGGTAGAGCCGTCTCTTCGGCTTTTGGCCCTGGCTTTAGCACGGCCGCTGACACTCCAGCCAGCCTCTGCTGTAGGCATGAACGAGTGCGGTTGATTCGCAGCGAACTATCCCGCTGTGCTCGCTTCTATGTGGCCATTGTCCATGCCATTTCATGTCACCTCCCTTTTGTTTTAAGCTCGTCGTCGTACGGTTGAGGTACGAGGAAACCCGCACGTACTCGTTGAGAACAGCAGTATGTACGACGAGCATGAACGTCAACTGACGACATTGGCAAACACACAACAGCAGGTGTAGCAGCAGTAGCCGAAGGGCGAAACGTCTAGCACATAGTGCAGCAACAAGTAGCAACAAGAACTACAGCAGATGGCTCAAAGTGCAGTGCGAGTGCCGTTCGTTGGCAAGTTTAGTCGTACACGCATCACTCTCAAGAGCCAACAAGAGGCAGGGCAGGGGCCCCCAACACAGAGACACGTGACAACCACGGCCAACTGTCGATCGCGTGATTGGCCGGTAGTCCGAGCTTCGGTGAGTGTATCGGAAGTCGTTCGTAGTACTACTGCTGTAGACCGTCGAAAGACCACATCCCGTTCTGGTGGCAGCCTCGCCAGTAGACCCCCTAAAATTTATTTTTCTTTTCTTTTTCTTGGCCCCATGCACCCATTTCCTTCCCTTTCTCTTCTTTGTTCTTTGTTTCTTTTTCCAGTTGACTTGCGTCTGTTGTGCGTATGCGTAGTGATAGATACTACGTGTAATATATACGTGGTAGTCTTTCTTGGGTGGCAAGCGGTATAGTCGGTTTTTCCAGGCGCGAGTAATGAGACGTATGCACCGGTATGGACCTGGCACATCGTATACTGACTCCCGATTTCACTTTTGTGTGTTTCTGGTGGATGCATGAATTGCGTCAGCCGTGATTTATGCGTGTACCACCTTGGGTTGTTTGTGTTTTTCCCTAGGGTATTCCTCTGCTCCAGAGTGACTGGAACCAGTCTTGTGACCACGGACTGGATTGTGCGAGTTAATGTGAGAACAACAACAACTGAAATATTGCCTGTTTCTTGACCGTTCAGCTGCTTCCTGCAAAATTGGTTTTTCTGCCAACACGATTTTGAACCCTATGCAAAGATCCTGTTTTGTTTTAATCAATTGTCAGCCGGCCGCCCCGGTGGTCTAGTGGTTTTACCCTCGAATACCTCCAACGTTTGGTTGTCCTTGAGTTCGACACCCACCACGATGAAATTTGACTTTATTTGCAAAAATGCAATCAAAAAACGAGATCAACAAACTGCTGAGAGCGCCTGCTAGGTACAAATCGACGCGAGTCGACGAGGGAGGAAAATGCTCGATTCTCCTCGCGGTAAAAATGAAGGCACGTGCCGAAGTAGGGAGGGAGGAGGAGGGCGCGCTAGGTGACCCCGGATTTGAGTTACTACTGGGAGGGAGCGCGAGAATGGTGCGGGGACGATAAATGGGATGAAGAAAATAAAATGTTGCAAAGAAAGGTATATTTGATTATTTCTACCAGTAAATAATATGTCAGTCTCTGGGAAATGCGCACGGCACCATCAGCAGTCGTCATGGTAGAGACACTCCGGACATTATGTATCGAGGAGACGCGTCCGATTTCGACAACGTGAAAGCACCCACGAAGAAAATATAGCAGACACACATATCCCGCCTTCTCGAGAAAAAACAGAGAAAAAGCGCTACGCCAGCCTCCCGTACGAGCAAAGCCACCCCCGCACCTATCTTAGACAACGCCGACGCAACGAGAGATCGCCCTCGTCTTCTTCGTTTTTCTCCTCGCCCGCAACCACGCAGACCAATCAATGCGACAGCCTTCACGCAACAAACAAAGCAATCTTCTTCCAAAACCTCGCCGGCTGACATGGCCCCATGCCGACGTTTGATGCAAACCGACTTTGCATCCTGTCGACTTCGAACCTCCATTGCCACGGGGACAGCAGTGCAGTCTCTTCATTAATGCCAAGGCCTCTTTCGTTTCGCCTAGAAGAGGCGACGCAGGTTCTCGATAATACTATTTTTGGTGTTTTGTTTGATAGACGCCAACTTTTACTTGACGGCGCATTTAACAGTGTGTTTCGCCTATCCTTGATTTCTTTGTTATATAATATTACGTATTTTTTCTGTCAAATCATGACTTTCATAATCCCATGTTCGTATTGAACTCTTGGCACAACTTTAAAGTTCAATGCATGCCAAATCGGACAGCTACACCTTAAGTTGTCGAAGTGCTGCCCTGCCCTACCCGAAGCATGGGCGCCGGCGAATGCCGTCGCCCATGCGGAGCCCTTGTAAACATATATCAAATCATTCCTTGGTGTCATGGACTTTGGTCAGAAGTTTTTTGTCTCGGCCTAAGTATGCGATTCGCGGAACTGGAATTCTCGGTCGAATATAGCTTGGTTCGAGCGCCGCCTTCGGGGGGCGGCTCCAACGCCCCTCGCCCTGCCGTGTCCGTTCCGCACATCGACGTGAACGCGGACGGTGCCGAGCGAGACGAGCGAGAAGTTGCAAAAATACCGCATGTCGAGGAGGAATTTCGGAAAAAATGTCGAATATTAATGGCTGCAACGCCTGAATGATTTACGAAATTGGCATCATTTCCAAACGGTACGTGACAATGTTTAGAATTTTGCGGTGGCATACTCTCGAGCGTTAGTTTCTTTGCTGTTTTTTACTAGTTTGTTTCGTTTCTTGCCCGGCATTTTTATTGCTTTTGTACCTGCTCGTTTTGCCAGCTGGAAATTAAATTTTTTAGTGTGGGTTCACCTAAAACGTGACACAACTTACCGACGATATCCAACAACTTCGTGACACAAATTACCGACGGCAAGGTGTTTCGTGACAAAATAACTCCAAAATCATGATACTTTCACGTAACAGAATTAAATATTTCGAGACAAAACCAAGCATTTAGAGCCGTCTCTTCGGCTTTTGGCCCTGGCTTTAGCACGGCCGCTGGCACTCCAGGCAGCCTCTGCTGTAGGCATGAACGAGTGCGGATGATTCGCAGCGAACTACCCCGCTGTGCTCGCTTCTATGTGGCCATTGTCCATGCCATTTCATGTCACCTTCCTTCTGTTTTGAGCTCGTCGTCGTACGGTTGATTGAGGTACGAGGAAACCCGTACGTACTCGGTAAGAACAGGAGCAGTATGTACGACGAGCACGAACGCCAATTGACGACATTGGCAAGCACACAACAGCAGGTGTAGCAGCAGTAGCCGAAGGGCGAAACGTCTAGCACATAATGCAGCAACTAGTAGCAACCAGAACTACAGCAGATAGCTCAAAGTGCAGTGCGAGTGCCGTTGGCAAGTTTAGTCGTACACGCATCACTCTGTCCAATATATAACAACCGTTTATGTCCATATTGATGAAGAAAAAAAAATTACATTTCCTGTAAGAATGATACGTCGTACGAGCGGACGTTCTGGTGTGCTTCTGCCGGGAGACCATCGAGCACACCGCATGTTTTACGCAAACCAGAGACAACAAGAGGCAGGGCAGGGGCCCCCAGCACAGAGACACGTGACAACCACGGCCAGCTGTCGATCGCGTAATTGGCCGGTAGTCCGTGATTCGGTGGGTTTATCGAAAGTCGTTCGTAGTACTACTGCTGTAGACCGTCGAAAGACCACATCCCGTTCTGGTGGCAGCCTCGCCAGTAGACCCCCTAAAATTTATTTTTATTTTCTTTTTCTTGGCCCCATGCACCCATTTCCTTCCCTTTCTCTTCTTTGTTATTTGTTTCTTTTTCCCAATTGACTTGCGTCTGTTGTGCGTATGCGTAGTGATAGATACTACGTGTAATATATACGTGGTAGTCTTTCTTGGATGGCAAGCGGTATAGTCGGTTTTTCCAGGTGCGAGTAATGAGACATGTGCACCGGTATGGACCTGGCACATCGTAGACTGACTCCCGATTTCACTTTTATATGTTTCTGGTGGAGGCATGAATTGCGTCAGCTGTGATTTATGCGTGTACCACCTTTGGTTTGTGTTTTTCCCCTAGGGTATTCCTCAGCTCCAGAGTGACTGGAGCCTGTCCTGTGACCACGGACTTGATTATGCGAGTTAATGTGAGAACGACAACATCAACAACTGAAATATTGCCTGTTTCTTGACCGTTCAGCTGCTTCCTGCAAATTAGGTTTTTCTGCCAACACGATTTTGAACCTTTTTGCGATTTTTTCTTTTTTTTTGTCTAGTACAGTCGTCCCCGCTTTAACGACACTCTTCTTAAGGAAACTCCCCACTAAAATCGGAGAGCAAATAAAATCGAATCAGACATGATTCCATGATTTGACACCCGATAATGAACGGAGTATGATATCGCCCTTCTGACGCATTGTCTTCGTCACCGGACCAAAAGCGAGAAAAATAAAGGGGACGATACATTATCTGAGCATTGTTAAGCTATGTCCTCGTCGACGCGCACGGCTCGGTCGGCGGCCAGGGGGCGGCCTCGGCAGACGGGGGCAGCGGCCACTTCACCAGTGACCACGTCAGCTCCGCGAGCAGCACCGACCGCGGTAGCCCCGCCCGAATCTCGACCGGACTGGGCTTCGGCTACTCTCGTCCCCTCCACTACCAGGTTCGAGGACCTGCCATGCGTAGCCTAGGGCAGTCTGGGAGCGGGTACCGTGTGTGAGGCCTCCGGTGCCTGGACCGCAGATGGCACGGCCTGTGATGCCGGCTCACCAACACAGTTGGTCTTCCGCCTGAATGCATTGGTGAAGACGACGTTGCCGCCGGCACCGGGCATGCCCAATTTCCTGGATGTGCTCCGACAAGCGGAGGAAATCCGCAATGCAACCGATGGTTCCTCGGCATTCCGGAATAGGCTCGCCTTCTCGGGTATCGCTGAATACGCCGTGAGGGTATCTCTAGCCAGCGGGCTCCTCAGGCAGTCCAATGGGTGTGTTGTCCTCCCCGCCCCGGAGGGCTTAACAGGGTTCACCGCCGCGGCCGTGGACAGCGGAACACCGCAGCAGGGGGTGGTTGCGGGGGAAGCAGCGTCGGAGCTGAGAGGAAACGGAGTGGCAGAAGATGCGGGACAATTACCTAGCACCATCGGAGAGGCGTCCGTGAGCGCTGCGGAGGAGGAGCCAGCGAGTGTTTTCAAGAGCAACCCTAGTAGCAAGGACAACGCGGATTTCGTCGACCTCCTGACATCGCCACGCGCTCGTCACGAGGTGAGAAAAGCGGTCTTGGGGCACATGATTTACCGAGGCTAGATGTGAGGGCACCAGGGCGTATGGATGCGGGTTTGGGTTGGTACGCGAGCGGTGAAGGGGCACAAAAGGGCGTAGTTGGTTTTAGTCAGCTGAGGATACCTCGGACAGGGCAACTTGTAGAGGACAGAATATATAGACGACAGCATCTATGCATTTAGGCCCACTACCAACCCACGGGTGAGGCCTAAGAGGCGTGAGTTACGGGCGACCCGGCACCCTGACCCAGCTACGACGGTCAGTCCCAGGATACAACGTACCAGTTGCCGCTTGAACACATGATGCGGGCCGATTTCATAAACAACCGATTTTTCATCATGTTTCGTTTTCAAATGAACAGCAGTGCCGCCCGATCGTATTGTTTGTCACGCTCCCGAAGTTATCGCGCTTTACACTTCACCTAAGTGCCATCAGAAGTACCAGCCATGGTACTGGTAAGTTACGTATCAAAAATAATTCCATGCCATACTCCTCACCTAAATATCCGATACGTATCCGAAGCTAATGAGCCGCTGCATTTTGTTCAAGCACCAGCTGCAGTCCCAACCATGGTACTGGTACGTTACCTATCCGGAGATACTACGTTACCGTACATGTGCGTTGCGTATCAGATAATTCCATGCCGTGCTCCTCACCCAAAACCTACGATACGTATCCGAAGCTAACACGCCACCGCATCCAGTTCAAGCACCAGCTGCAGTCCCAACCATGGTACTTGTACGTTATGTATCCGGAGATATTACGTCTTGCTGTACAAGCTGTGGGTCGAGTAACTCCTTTATTTTGATGGTACGTATTGGTTACGTGCCCGAAGCTCTCATGCCGTGTTCTTCATCCAAATATGTACAGCAGTGAATTGGGTAGCCCCATCATGAATACATATGCTGCCCTTCGTGCATGATCTCGAAACTTACTCGAAACTCACCAGGGGCTGCGGTATGAGTCCCACATTCGTATGTATCGAAAAAAGGGTAGTTTGCGATTCAGGTTTTCGCTCGTATCCTTTCGCTTTGCAGTCCGCCCGGCTGCTCAACGCGAGGTCAATATACAGTGCGCGATAAATGCTTTTGCTTTGTTGCTGGCGGTGGCTTACGGGTCTGATCGACATCGCTGTACGGTCCAGCGGGGGTTTGACGTCCTGCTTTCTGATCGCAGTTGGGGCGTAGCTGTGCCAGTAGGCTCCCGTTTTCCGCTTGCCCTGGTAATCAACGCGATGCTGATATGTACCTGCGCCATAGACTATATGCTGCTGTTTTGTTCCGCGCGGCCGATCAACCCTCTGGTCGAGGCTCGAAACGATGCTGGTATACAGCCGCGTCATATATGCTCTGGGGATGGCGATTTACAGCTGCGCCATATATGTTTTCCTTGGCTGCTCATGACCGATATACAGTTGGGTCTGGGGTGTGTGCACTTCGCAACGTATACGTTTTGGCTTTGCTGCGCGCGACCGATTACCCCTCTGGATACAACTGTGTCTGTGGTTGGTTCGTTTTGCAACGTATACGCTTTCGCTTCGCTGCGCGCGGCTGATCACCTCTCCGGTCGCGGCTCAACGCGATGCTGATATACAGCTGCGTCATATATTCCTTTCGATTTGCTACTCGCTGTTGCATGTTCGCTTTGCACCGTATACGCTTTTGCTTTGCTGCGCGTGGCGGATCACACCTCTGGTCGAGGCTCAACGCGAACATGTTGTACAGCCGCGTTATACATTTACTGTTGAACCTGCGGTTCAACGCGAGCCTGATGTACAGCTGCATCATAGATGTTTTGTGACGGTGATATACACCTGCGCCATATACGCTTTCGATCTGCTGCTCATGTCCGACATACGGCTGGGTCTGTTGTATGTTTGCTTTGCGATGTATACACTTTTGCGTTGCTGTGCGCGGCTGATCACTCTTCTGGTCGAGGCTCAACGCGATGCTAATATACAGCTGCGTCATATATGCTTTGCTTTGCTACTCGCGGTTGCATTTTCGTTTGCAACGTGTACGCGTTTGCTTTGCGGCGCGCGGCTGATCAACCTTCTGGTCGAGACTCACCGCGATGCTCTTGTACAGCCGCATTATACAGTTACTGTTGGACCCGCTGCTCAACGCAACGCCGGTATACAGCTGCGCTATATATGCTGTCGCTTCGCTGTTCATTGCCGATATACAGCAGTGTCTGTTGTAGGTTCGTTTTGCAACGTATACGCTTTCGCTTTACTGCGCGCGGCTGATCACCCCTCTGGTCGAGCGTCAACGCGGGGTTGATATACAGCTGCGTCATATATGTTTTGCTTCGCTGCTCGTTGTGGTATGTTCGCGTTGCAACGTATAGGCTTTTGCTGTGCTGCGTGCGGCTGGTCAGCCCTCGGTTCAGGCTCAACGTCATGCTGTTATACAGCTCATACATACGTTTCTTGGCCACCATGACCTATACACAGCTGTGTCTGTTGTAAGTTTACTGTGCAACGTATACGCTTTTGCTTTGCTGCGGGCGGCTGAGCACCTCTCTGGTCGTCCAATGCCTTGCTAAGATACAGCTGCGTCAGATATGCTCTGCTTTGCTACTCGCTGTTGCATCTTCGGGTTGCAACATAGTCTATACGCTTTCGCTTTGCTGCGCGCCGCTGATCTCCCCTCTGGTCGAGGCTCAATGCGATGCTGTTGCACAGCCGCGTTATACATATACTATTGGACCTGCTGCCCAACGCGACGTTGAGATACGGCTGCGCCAAATATGCTTTCGCCTTTCAGCTCGCGCCTGATTACCGATCCGGTGGACACCGCTGCGTGGTCTAGCAGGGATTACTCTGCGTTCAATTTTCGGATCGCGGTCGCCGGATGGCTGCTCCAGCATGCTTTTGTTTGCCGTGCGCCCTGCTGCTCATGACCGACAGACAACTGTGTTTGTGGTACATTCCCTCTGCAACGGAGGCGCTTTTGATTTGCTGCGCGCGGCTGTTCACACCTCTGGTCGAGGTTCAACACCACGTTTGTATACTGCTGTTGCATCATATAGGCGTTTGCTTGGCTGTTCGCGGTTGATTACCGCTCTGGCCGACACAGCCGTGTCGTTCAGCAGAGTTTTTCGGGTTCAGTTCTTTGCCCGCAGTTGTTGCGTGAATGCGCCAACATGCTGCCGTTCTGCGGTTGCTCCTGCTGCTTAAAGCGATGTTGATACACAGCTGAGCCATATATGCTTTCGCTTGACGGCTCGCGGCTGATTACCGCCCTGATCGACACCGCCGCGTGGTCTACCTAGGGACTTCCTCGCGTTCGGCTTTCTGATCGCGGCGGAAGTCTAGGCTTTCGCTGGACCGGGCGCCCTGCTACGCCGAATTAGTATACGGCTGGGTCGGTGGTGCTTTCTCTTTGCAAAGTCTTGCCAGATAGGCGTTCACCGGCAGATCGCGTGGGATATACCGCGATGTTGATGTGCAGCTGCGTCATATATGCTTTACCTTTCGTGCTCTCGACGGATAACTCCAGTCGACACCGCCGTGTCGTCCAGTCGGGCGTTTACCTTCAGCCTTCTCATCGCGGTTGCTGCATGCTTGCGCAAGTATACTGCCGGTTTGCTGGTCGCCCCGCCGCTCAACGCGAGGTTCATATACATTTGCTCTATCGGTGTTTTGCTTTGCTGCTCGCGACCAATCACCGCGCTCGTCGACACCGTCGTGTCGCCCGGCAGGGTTTTCGGGGGTGGTAGTGTTCTGATCGCTGTCGATGCGCGGCAGCCTCAGTACGCTTTCGCTTTGTTATTCGCCCTGCCGCTCAACGCGAGTGATATACAAGGGCGCCATATACTGACCGCGGGTGATATACCACGGGGTAATACACAGCCGCGCCAGATATGCTTTCGCGTGGCTGCTCGCGGTTGATTGCTGCCCTAGTTGACACCGCCGTGTTGTCCAACAGGGCCTTCGCGTTCAGGTTTTGGGATCGCCGTGGATGCGTGGTGGTGCCAGTATGCTTCTGCTTCAGGGTTGCACCAGGCGGCTCAATACCATGCTATAATACAGCGGCACCATAGTTGCTTTGCTTGGCTTTTCGCGGCTAATGACCGCTCCGGCCGTCACCGTAGGATCATCCAGTAAGGCTTTCGCGTTCAATCTTCTGATCGCGTGGATGAGTGGCGGCGCCAGCATGCATCAGCGTGGCTATTCCTCCGGCTGCTCATGACTGATGGACATCTTATTTAATCTACAATATTTATATATCTTGGACGACTGACGAGTTAGGCCGCTCGCCGATATTACTGCAACACGAGTGGCGTCGCTTCGCTCATCAACGGTGATGTATCGCCCCCACAGGCATGGCAGTGTGGGTAGCATGGGTGTGGCTGATCTCGATACTACGGTACAAGTGGCATTTGCTTCGAGGATATCGGCACGATTGAGCTGTTATCTCGCGCATAGCCGGTGGGTTGCGGCTGATACAGCACTATCGCTGGCCCGGCGGGACCAGAGGTGTTTGTCGTACCATTCGCGGGGGCACACGGTGGTTTACGGCGGCAGTTATGGTCTATGCTGACCCTTGGGTTGAGAATATAACGGGCAGGGGCCAGCTCTGTGGCCGCTATACCGCGCGTTACGGGAAAAATTTGGTTTTGTGCTGACGTGTGTTTATTGGAAGCAACGGGGTGTGTTGCTCGTTGCGGGGGGTTGCACAGCTCGGGCTCGTGGATATTCCGGTCACTGCACTCGATATGACATATATCTCCACGATTACCGATACCGCTGCTCCCTCGCCTCCCCGCCGACGCGCGTGGGTTACGGTTGATAGGCGGGTGTTACGACGCGACAGGTTAACCCGCTTTTGCTGCGAGCACTTGACGTCCTGGGAACGAGAAGGGGATGAATTCATGGTTCGCATTTGAGCGCGCAAGACAGGACATCGTGTCGAAGACAATCGCCCTGAACCTCGCGTCAGAACGCGCCGTGCTCGACAAAACGCTGTTTCGTGGCAACGAGCTTATCCGGGGGGGGTAGGACCCTTATCACGTCCTCAGGGTGTTCACTAAGCTCCTCCCGAATGCTCGGGGGGTATCTAAGGAGACCCTCGATAGCGACCAGGCTGCCTTGAAAGCCATCTTCAAGGCGAGCGGGCGCACCAAAGCAGTCGCCGGCGCTGGCTTTGGGGTGGTTGGAGGGGGGACTAGGACCCGGAGGGGAGCAGCTGCGTACAGCCCATCGTCACCGAATTACGGCTACATGTCGACGGCCCCATCTCCGGGCCCCCCACCGTTTGGTATGGGTGTACACCCTCCGGCGGGGATGTACGCCACGGCGAGTGCGTGGGGTGCATCACCAGCCCAGCAGCCCTCGAATGTCAGGGCTCCGCGCGGGAAGGCGCGCAACGGCCGCGGGCCAGCCGGCGCGGGAGGGCTTAGGGGCCGGGCCGCAGTTGGGGGCCGCGGGGGAGGCGGCGGTCGCAGCCTTCCCGTTTTCCCAGCTACTCCTTCGGGCCCCCCGTCGGCCCGAGCGAGTACAGAGTGGGCCGACTATAACTCCCGGTTGCAGGCACAGCAGGCAGCCATCCAGCTTGATCCTCAGGGGAACAGATGCAACGAGTGTGTAAACGCGGGGCGGAACCCCCACCATTTCTTTAGGAATTGTGCCTTTTCGGAATGCCGTAACTGTAAGCGGGGCGTTCACCGTGCGGCCAAGTGCCTAATCCCGGCTTTTCCCTCGCGAAGGGTAGCCGGGCGTGTTGAACGCGGAGGGGTAGAGCAGTCGAGCTGGTAGGGACATGAGCGTAGACAAGTTGGAGATCGCTTCAAAAGCGACGCATCATGAGGGATGGGTTCGTACTTTAGAACGATCGGACACCGATGCTGGGTATCAGGGCGGTTGGTCATGGATCTATGTACAATGGTCAGTATATTTCCTTCAGCTTCCTACCGGAACTGGCACCGTATGCATATTGTTTTCCGCTTGAGAAGTAGAAATACGGGGCAGCGCAGTCGCTTGCCACATATACACCACGCTGACGCCGGCAGCCATAGACGTGGCACTTCGGGGCAACATAAATTCTTATTATCCATTGACCATAGGCACCGTATGCATATTGATTTACGCTTGAGAAGTAGCAATACGGCTTCGCGGTCGCTCGCCACATATACATCACGCTGACGTCGGCGGTCATAGAAGTGGCACTTCTGGGCAACATAAATTATTATTTCCTATTGGCCTGGGGTTTTCGTCATCAGATTGCACTTCGAGTTCGCCCAAAACCAGTCTTGGGGGGAAGCTATTGAGCTACTCTAACGAGCAGCGCCAGAAATCATGGATGCACCTCTACCGCGGCAGGTGTCGGTCACGGATCCTGCGCGCATATTTGAGCGAGGTTCCCCGGGGTTTTCGGTATAATGACGCTAAGCCCCTCCCTGGTAGCCAGATTGTGGACACCATATGTATTGACTATCGCTTATGATCGCCCCAACATGGGACTCCGGGGTCGTTCGCTACATATACACAATGGCCACGACCTCTGAATGCATGTTAGTCCCCGCTCATGATGCTCCAACACAGGAGGACGTGGGTACACGTTACATACGCGGACGACTGGAGATCTGTCACCTCCGTGTGGGGGGCGGTCTGTCAGTTCGTGGCTCTCTTTGAATAACCCTTTCGTATGCCCACGGTTAAAAAGTCTAGAGATGGATGCCGGTCACATATGAGTCATCTCTCTTCCACATGGTCTGACCTTAGCCACTTGTCGTGGGCGCATACGTGCTCGCGCAGCGGTGCTGTTTCCCCTTTACACAATGCTTATGCTTGCTGCTGCCTTCGGGTAGTAACGCAGACACATGCGTGACTCGTAGTGGCTTGTTCCTTCTTTGTTAAATCCTAATTTGCGGTTAGGTACTGGTAGGTAGGAGCGGCCCGGAGTTGCGCTGTTTGTGTCTGTGCTACCGTCAGGTTTTCTCGATGGCTTAGCTGGACACACAGCATCACTTCGACGTGCGCTTGGGTGCTTAGCAACACCAGGGGCATGTGAAAATTATTGCCCCATCTCTAACGCGTGATGCTGTGTATTGACATCCAGATTTGTACTGTATTCATGCCGGTGGTAGGTGGACGCGAGTGGTTTCGGCATCTAGATCGTCGCCAGGCGGGCGTGCAACCGATTCTACCCCCGGTGCCACACCTTTCCGCCGACGAACGCGGGTGGGTGGACACCGGGGCGTTTCTCCACCCCTCGCCTGCATTGCCAGTTTGGGCAGACGTAGTTCGGAACCCGATGCAAGGGGCGCTTAGAAGATTGCCGTCGCATGCCCCGGTGTGGGATGCCGGCACGGGTGGGAGCGCGTTTGTGCCGGGCTTCGTGGGGAAACACGTAACGTTTTGGGATGAAGTTATCCTGGAGGGACACCCTCTCCGGGACGAGCGTATATCGTATCTGCGTGACGGGGTTAGCGTCTACGGCTTTCTCATTGATTCCTCCCGGGGTCCATCGAGAGCGCTTCCGTACAACGTGAAGCGTTTTCCGGGAGCAGTGTTCGCCAACCGTATTCCATCATCGCACGCCAGCTTTGTGGACGCTGAGATGAACTCCCTAGTGGAGCGTGGGTGCGTCGTTAAGTGGTCTGACGTCCGTGGCTCGTCGGGGCCGGTACGGCCGCGACTGATTCAAGCGCTGTCGGTGGAAGAAACAATACCACGTCTCATCTACGACGCCCGGCCATTGAACCAGCGATGTGAGCGGGTCCGGTTCACGATGGATACGGTGGCACGGGTAGCTAATGTCGCGTCCGAGGGCTGCTTCCAAGGATGGTTAGACGATTCATCCGCTTTTCACCACATCTTGTCGAACCCGGCTTCATGGCCGCTATTTGGATTGGAATACCGCGGAGTAGACTATGTGTGGTGTGCTTTACCTTTCGGGTTTTGTGAAAGCCCGTACGTGTACCATAGCTTGAGTGAGGCGCGGGTGGCATACCTTCGGTCGAAAGGAATCCCGGCCCTAGCGTACCAAGACGACTCGTGGTTGGGGAACTTTAGCTTGACGTATGGACGGCCGGAGCGAGAACAATGGCTAGAGGCCGCGGAAACCATCCACGTTGAGATGTTAGTGTCGTTTTTATGTGGATACTTCCTGTCCGTCAAGAAGTGCGACTTACGACCGAAACGGATCCAGCGGTACCTCGGCATGCTTTGTGACTCAGAAACCGCCACGTTTCGGGTCCCTGCAGAAAAGCTAGGAAACCTCCAATCTCTGCTCCGGACGGCCCTCGAGGAGGGACAGTTATCGTTTCGGACGTTGGAACATATTGCAGGCAAGTGTATGAGCTTGACGGTGGCCATTCACCCGGCTTCCCTGTGGACTCACGCCATGTTTGCGGTGTTGTCGAAGTTGGAGAGGTCAGGGGCGAGCAGGATCGATCTGACGCGCGACTCCCATGCGGACCTCGTAAGTGAGTTTCAGCAGTGGATGCGTATTACGCTCACTTCTCATGAAGGACCATGGCAACGGGCACGGCATTTCACAGCCTCCGTCATCTGTGGGTCGACGGACGCATCGTCCATCGGGTGGGGAGGGGAGGTCAAGGCAGGCTCGGGTCCGTTTCGGGCGGGGGGCGTATTCCCGCAGCACTAGATATCTAAACATATCAACAGCAAGGAGATGTACGCGTTGTATTACGTGTTGCGGCTGTTTTGCACGCGATTCCCGGATGCTTTGAGACGGGCTCAAGTGTTCGTCGATGTTGACAACCAGTCGGTAGTAGGAGCGTTCAAGAGAGGGAGAGCGAAGGATCCAGGAACACACGCGTTGTTGGTGCAACGTTTCGATTTGCAGGTGGAGCATGGGTTCATGTTGACACTGAAATGGATTCCGATGGCAACGAACGGCATCGCTGACGCTATCTCGCGACCCTCGCGTGAGTCCATTATTCGACTGCACCCCAGAGCTTTTCGGATCGTGTGGGAAGCCCTGGGCCCGTTCAGTATTGACCTCATGGCGTCTACAGCATCGGCGCAACGCATCCCGGGGAGTTCCCACACGCTGCCGTTCTTCTCACAGTACGACTGTCCGGGATCTTTGGGGGTAGACGTGTTAGCGCAGGATGTTTCTAGATTGCCACGTACGGGAGAGCAGGCATTCGGGTACTGCTTCCCTCCCCCGGTGATGGTGGGACACGTCGTACAACACATGGCGGAGTGTCATGCGCACGCGGTGGTGGTGGTCCCCGATACGAGAGCGTGCTGGTATCCACTAGTCCAACAGGCGACGGTGCGCTCGTTGGAAGTGGCCCCGAAGGGAATGGTTGGGTTCTTTCAGTGGCCTTACCAGGACGGTACACTTCGAGAATGGCGGTATTCCAAATGGGCAATGGTTGCGCACGAGGTGGACTTCCGAACAGCAGGCGAATGAGCGTGTCTTCAACCGTCTGATTATACTTGTTAATCTCGTCTTAGTGGACTTTGATATGTATTATATAATGGGCTTCGAGCGTGAGTCGGTTTAATTACTTACCCGGTGGTGCACCGGCGCTTTGGCCAATGTATTCGTCCTATTTCCCCATTCGCGCTCGTTGCCCGGACCCTCCGTTGGGTGCGTACGGGGGTGGATGCAGAGTGAGATCGAGCCGCCCGGGGGCGTGACTTGCGCACGAGACCTCGTTCGATATGTGTTATGTGCCACGTGCAGAACAGAGAATGTCGGGCATTTCTACTTCTGCTGGTTCTGTGGGACGCAGCCATTTCGGGGAGCACCCGTCCCGCGGGACCCAGATACGACGGTCGTGCGGATCGATGACAGAAAACTTGAAGCTCGCCGGGCGGAGGTCTTTGCGGCAATTGCTGAGCGTCCAGGCCAGAAGCGCAAAAGTAAGATAGCCGACGACAGATACGACGGTCGTGCGGATCGATGACAGAAAACTTGAAGCTCGCCGGGCGGAGGTCTTTGCGGCAATGGCTGAGCGTCCAGGCCAGAAGCGCAAAAGTAAGATAGCCGACGACAGATACGACGGTCGTGCTGATCGATGACAGAAAACTTGAAGCTCGCCGGGCGGAGGTCTTTGCGGCGATGGCTGAGCGTCCAGGCCAGAAGCGCAAAAGTAAGATAGCCGACGACTTCGATGCGTTCCTCCTGGTCAGGTCAGGGGGGCGCCGAGGCTGGGCCACGGCGACCGACGACGATGTCTTCTACTGGGCGTGTTTCCTCGATTCTCAAGGTCACGGGACCACGTGGGTGCACGATCGATCTTGTCCCGGGGTGGGTTTTGTGGACGGAGGTGCATGCCCGCCGGATAGCGGTTGCGCAAAGCGGTATGCAGCTGGATCGATGGATAAGGCATTTATTTCTAAGTTGCGCATGGCCATGCGGGAACAACTGGGAAAAGTAGAGGAATGGGACCCGGTAGAAAAGAAGGGTAACCCCTGCTCGAGTGCGATAGTTGAATCCTACCTTACGTTTGTTAGCGAGGAACAGAAACAGGTGGGCGTTCTCGTGAAGCAGGCGGCACCGATGCTATCGCATACGTTAGCCCAGTTGCTCCAAAGCATGCGAGTGCGAACGCAGCTCGCGGAATCGTTGTCCCAGCGTATCGCAATTACGCGTGACATCGCTTTATTTTCCTTGGCCTTTTACTCCATGAGGCGAGGATTCGACCTCTCCTTCACGTTGGCCTCACGGGTCCTGCGACTACCCGAGTCGGTAGGTTTGGTGTTTAGCTTCCTTTTCGGAAAAACATTGCGGAAGTCGGTAGACGCAGTAGTGGTCTTGGCAGACGCAGAAAATCCGCAGACATGCGCATTTCGAAGGGTTACCGAGTACATCTCCGCGGCTCTCCCGATTGGCTGGGATATAACCGCGGGCTACCTTTTCCCCGTGGTGGAGAGTAATGGGGAGAGGGGCTCAGTGGCAATCACTGCACCCCGCATGACGGCCACTTTGCAGGCACATCTACGCCCAGGGGGTTTGCCCGACCACTTCACGATACACTCATTTAGAGTAGGCGGATCGCTTAGCAAGTCGCTCGCAGGTACGGCGGTAGACGAGATTATGAAGATTGGAGGATGGAAGACCGAGCGCGTCGCGCGGTATTACATTGGACCAACTACTAGCGCGGGGACGACTCCGGAAGGAAAAGGAAAACGCGACGGGGGTTTCCAGCGGGCGCGGGACAATAGCTACGAAATAGCCATGAACTTCCCGTTATCCCAAGCTTTTCAGGATGATTTTGCCGCGCGCAAGCAACGGTAACCGAGATATACCGTAAGTATGGGTGAGATGAGGCAAGACCTAGGCCTAGCCGAAAAGTACACATTGATCACAGACGAAGGCACAAGAAAGTATGGGTAGGATCACGGGCGGGGGCAGGAGGCCTCATCTAATCCAATACTTACATTAAAAGATAGGCGAAGGAGCAGAAGAATACTACAGTAAAATCGGAGAGCAAATAAAATCGAATCAGACATGCTTCCATGATTTGAGACCCGAAAATAAACGGAGTTTGATACCGCCCTTCTGACGCATTGTCTTCGTCACCGGACCAAAAGCGAGAAAAATTGAGGGGACGATACATTATCTGACCATCCCTCCCACCCAGCTTGGCAAAAGTAGTTTCTTCAGGTACAACCTTTGCAAATAGGGATTTACGGCACCGTACTAAGCTCGGGATTGGGAGCTTAGTGCGGGCGTTTATCCCGGGTAAGGACCTCTTGCTTGCGGCAGGAGGCCTCATCTAATCCAATACTTACATTAAATGATAGGCGAAGGAGCCTAAGAATACTACAGGAAACTCCCCGCTAAAAAGACACATTTTTTTCCCAGAACATGGTGCCCCGCAGATGTACAATAATAAGGGGGGGGTACCTTTTCCACTTTTCGGACCCCCCCAATTTTTTTTGCTGGGGCCGCACACTGCTGTATAACATCGACAGCGGTCTGCTGCAGCCCGCACTACCGCGTGTGGGTATGGAGAGATTCCTCCCATCTGCTGGCGGGTCGTGAGCTGCCGGCTTGAAGCCATGTGGCGAACCCACGTGCCAGTCAAAATCTCAACTCGTGTCAGGCAGTCAAAGTTTGGGATTTTTGCCTTTCTCGTGGAGTTAAATTTTGGTACTTTTGCTTTGTGTTTTTGCCTCGTGTTGACCTTTGGGGAAGAACGGTATCCTCTTTTCGGTGTATTTGCCCGATTTTTTTGTGTGTTGTGGTCTGCGCTACCGACCGTTTCCTAGTGTCCTTCTAAGGGGTCGACTGGGTTTGTTTGGTCCCTATGTGGCAGGTAACTTGCGTGTATCGTATCAGAGCTAGTTCCAACGAACTAATGTGTCTCAGGTGTGTCCGCGATATCTCGGGCATGATGTTCACCGTGAGGATAACGCCTTGACAATAAGAAAAGCCTGCAACAACACACCAGCGCACTGCCGTACACATTACAGCAAGATCCTGCATCAAATGCCGTACACATTACACTAGGTCGTGCTGCACTCCTTCCCGCGTTTCGGTGGTGGAGGGAAATTCAAAATGTGTACAGTATTGGAGTGTACTACAGCAGTAGTGTTGCGGCCTTTCAAATCACGTGTTGTAGTTTTTAAGCAACACAGTTTCTTGGTCGCATTCCTGATTCAAATGCGCGTATTTTGACATATGTTACACCTCCATTGGCCCCGGGGACGGTGAGTTAGTGGCCCCGGAATCCTAAAGACACATCCCCGCGTTAAAGACACTCCAAAAAAATGCGGTGTGTCTTTAAAGCGGGGTCGACTGTAAGTTGAACTTCCTACCATTTGCCGATATATATATATTTTCTTTTATCCTTCGGCGGATGGGGAAAAATAAAGCTATAGCTCACCACACTTCCACGTATTTTCATACGCGTCGTGTGTCGATAATTTGCCGCCTGTGCATTAGTTACGGAACGGTCCAGCTTTAGCTTTTCCTTGATTACCATCATTTGTTTTGTAGTTGACGGAGCTTCATCGGCTGACATCTGGGCTTGGCTCATCAGCTCCACACCGCCCAGCACCCCATCGCAGCGCTATAGCTCACAGCAACGAAGCGCCGTGCAGTGCCCTGCGGCTCAGCTCAGCAGCGCACCGCAGCGCAGCGCTAGCTCAGCAGAGCGAAGCGCTATGCTTTGCCGTACTCTGCCGTCGCGATCGTTCGTTGTTCATGATATCTAAAACTCCGCGTAGTAGGCTGACATTTGGGTTTTTGGCGCTTTATTCTATATCGCGTCAACCATCGTAATATCATACAATATGGGGGAGGGAATGTAATCTCTATGCAAAGATCCTGTTTTGTTTTATCAATTGTCAGCCGGCCGCCCCGGTGGTCTAGTGGTTTTACCCTCGAATACTACCAACATTTGGTTGTCCTTGAGTTCGACACCCACCACGATGAAATTTGACTTTTTTTGCAAAAATGCCAAAAAAAAAAGAGATCAACTGCTGAGAACGCCTGCTAGGTACAATTCGACGCGAGTCGACGAGGGAAGAAAAAGCTGGATTCTCCTCGCGGTAAAAATGAAGGCGCGTGCCGAAGTGGGGAGGGAGGAGGACGGCCCGCTATGTGACCCCGGATCTGAGTTACTACTGGGAGGGAGCGCGAGAATGGTGCGGGGATAATAAATGGGATGAAGAAAAAGAATTGCTGCAATGAAAGATATATGATTATTACTACCAGTAAAAAATATGTCAGTCTCTAGGAAATACGCACGGCACTATCAGCAGTCGTCATGGTAGAGACACTCCGGATAATATGTATTGAGGGGACGCGTCCGATTTTGACAACGTGAAAGCACCCACGAAGCAAAGATAGCAGACACGCATATCCCGCCTTCCCGAGAATAAACAGAGAAGAAGAAGCGCAACGCCAACCTCCCGTACGAGCGAAGCCACCCCCGCACCTATCTTAGACAACGCCGCCGCAACGAGAGATCGCCCTCCTCTTCTTCGTTTTTCTGCTCGCCCGCGACCACGCAGACCAATCAATGCGACAGCCTTCACGTAACAAACAAAGCAATCTTCTTCCAAAACCTCGCCGGCTGACATGGCCCCATGTCGACGTTTCATGCAAACCGACTTTGCATCCTGTCGACTTCGAACCTCCATTGCCACGGGAACAGCAGTGCAGTCTCTTCATTAACGCCAAGGCCTCTTTCGTTTCGCCTAGAGCGACGCAGGTTCTCAATTATAATACTCTTTTCGGTATTTTTGTTTGATAGACGCCAACTTTTACTTGACGGCGCATTTAACATGGTGTGTTTCGCTTATCCTTGCCTTCTTTGTTGTATGCATATGTACCTTTTTGCTTTTTTTGCCTAGTCCGTCCCTTTTTCTCCGCCGGCGCAGAGTTTTTTGGTGTGCTTTCTTCTGCAATGCGATCAGACTACCCGTCGGTATATTATCAGCCGTGTGCCGGGCTCATGGGACGTCGGTGGCGCGAGCTATGGCCGCGGAAAGCCGCCGAAACTGGCTCTATTTTGCGGGGTATGAGACACTTCTGTCCCCGAGCAACCACACACTACACACACGGTGGAACTTTAGTCCTCGCACGTACATCGGGGTGGCATCAAAACGTATTTGCGAGAGAATTTTCCCGCACTGCTAGACGCGGGCGCGGTGTATATGTACCCGCTGCAACGACGTGAACTATGTCATTACTGTGAGTTCTCCCTCAAAATTGACACGGTGGTTACCATACAGCAGTAGCGAAACCTGTATAAAGATATATGCGGGCGTGGTGTATATGTACCCGCTGCAACGACGTGAACTATGTCATTACTGTGAGTTCTCCCTCACAATTGACACGGTGGTTACCATACAGCAGTAGCAAAACCTGTATAAAGAGATATAAAGTAGCAACACAACTCAAGCAAAAGTAACGATGTGCACACAACAGACCATATCGGCAACAAACATCGGTATAAACTGTCTACGATCACAGCAGCAGCAAGCAACCGCAGAGAGCGGCAATAATATATAGATCATAAAAAATCAAATTTTATTGAGAACGGGATTTTTTTCTGGATGGACCGAGGAGAATAATTACACAAGACTTTCTCATCAAAAGAACATACACAGCGGTTTTACAATAAAGCACCACCAGCAAGCAGCTCGTAGTCCATGGACTCTAAGAGTTTATTGTCATATGAGCAACGACGTGAACTATGTCATTACTGTGAGTTCTCCCTCACCATTGACACGGTGGTTACCATACAGCAGTAGCGAAACCTGTATAAAGAGATATGCGGGCGCGGTGTATATGTACCCGCTGCAACGACGTGAACTATGTCATTACTGTGAGTTCTCCCTCACAATTGACACGGTGGTTACCATACAGCAGTAGCGAAACCTGTATAAAGAGATATAAAGTAGCAACACAACTCAAGCAAAAGTAACGATGTGCACACAACAGACCATATCGGCAACAAACATCGGTATAAACTGTCTACGATCACAGCAGCAGCAAGCAACCGCAGAGAACGGCAATAATATATAGATCATAAAAAATCAAATTTTATTGAGAACGGGATTTTTTTCTGGATGGACCGAGGAGAATAATTACACAAGACTTTCTCATCAAAAGAACATACACAGCGGTTTTACAAAAGAGCACCACCAGCAAGCAGCTCGTAGTCCATGGACTCTAAGAGTTTATTGTCATATGAGCAACGACGTGAACTATGTCATTACTGTGAGTTCTCCCTCACCATTGACACGGTGGTTACCATACAGCAGTAGCGAAACCTGTATAAAGAGATATGCGGGCGCGGTGTATATGTACCCGCTGCAACGACGTGAACTATGTCATTACTGTGAGTTCTCCCTCACAATTGACACGGTGGTTACCATACAGCAGTAGCGAAACCTGTATAAAGAGATATAAAGTAGCAACACAACTCAAGCAAAAGTAACGATGTGCACACAACAGACCATATCGGCAACAAACATCGGTATAAACTGTCTACGATCACAGCAGCAGCAAGCAACCGCAGAGAGCGGCAATAATATATAGATCATAAAAAATCAAATTTTATTGAGAACGGGATTTTTTTCTGGATGGACCGAGGAGAATAAATACACAAGACTTTCTCATCAAAAGAACATACACAGCGGTTTTACAATAGAGCACCACCAGCAAGCAGCACGTAGTCCATGGACTCTAAGAGTTTATTGTCATATGAGCAACGACGTGAACTACGAGTATGTCATTACTGTGAGTTCTCCCTCACAATTGACACGGTGGTTACCATACAGCAGTAGCGAAACCTGTATAACGAGATATAAAGTAGCAACACAACTCAAGCAAAAGTAACGATGTGCACACAACACACCATATCGGCAACAAACATCGGTATAAACTGTTTAACTGTTTAAGCGCGCGAGGAAAAATACTGGACACAGAAAACACACAACAAATTGACACCAATGATTCCTCTAACAGCAGCGACAGCAGTACAAACCCATCAGACAGCGAAAATGATCAAGACAACAACAGCGGCAACAATAACAATTCTGGTCAATGGTCCATTATTCCCGAGATTGGTGATGCTGCATGTTTATTGAGATGTATCTCGCGTCGTGTGCACAACAACCCAGCTTTACATCACATCGTCCGTGCACATATTATTGCCCACATCACAACCAATTTGTACACCGTTATCCCAGGATCAGGTTTCAACACTTTCCACGACAGCATCTTAGCTGGAGCAAATCAAGAACTTGTGGAAGTCGCTGGATCTCAACCTACTACATATTCGAGTGTTGAAGAGTATCTCCACTTCATGTCACAGCCTTACGCATATGCTACAAACGTAGAATTAATTGCTGCCACGCAGTTATACGGAGTGGACTTTCGAATAACTTATCACACCGAGCCTCAGCAATATCCCAACCCTCCTCCTCCAAATGTCTGTGATATCTTATATTATCCACATTCTTTCCACTACGCATCCCTCCGATATACACCTTCTGCATAAATACTTCATCATCAGTTGTAGTCATTCGACTTGCGTCGCCCCCGGGAGGCACGTGTCCACCTCCCGAAGGGGAACCTTGTATATTATCACGTTTTTCTTCTGTCAAACCATGACTTTCATAGTCCCTGTTCGTATTAAATTCTAGGCCTTACTTTAAAGTTCAATGCATGCCAAATCGGACAGCTACACCTTAAGTTGTCGAAGTGCTGCCCTGCCCTACCCGAGGCATGGGCGCCGGCGAATGCCGGCGCCCATGCGGAGCCCTTGTATTTTTGAAATTCAAACTGTTTTTGCGGGTTTTCATGTATGGGTGTGGGTGTGGCTTTTCGATTTACGAGCAGACTGCTCAAATTTTTCAAAAACGCCGAAAAGCCACTCTACTACTTCTGATGTTGATGGGCTGGAAACAGACTTTGCAGCGGACTAGGGGTAGGGCCGGTAAAGTCATCCGCGCCTGTGGCGTTGGCGTGGGTGGAGAGCTTGCGGCGCGTTGCGTTTGTGTGTGTGCCACAGCTCGTCGGTCTCCGAAGAACGTGAGCTGAGCCTTCTGATTTCGAAAATTGCTTGCTGCTGTTACGTGTTCGAAGCAAAGAGCTAAATTTGCGCCGCTTTCGGCACTCTTGATGACGCGTTAGCCTGTCTGCCGTGGGCAATCCGGCAGAGCGTCCGCCAGGAACCTGGCAGCCTCTTCGGGAGAGTGTTTGGGTGTTGTGGATGCCGTCTGCTGTGTCCGGGATGCCCTGTGGAAGATGATGTGTGCCTCGATGTGCTGGTGTCCTGGCTGCCTGGTCGATTGTTCAATTTTTTCATGTGGGATCTACAATGTTTTTTTTCCCAGGCAAACTGGGCCATCACCGTACATTAACCAAGTTTTTTTTTCTTGGTTTTATTCCCCCCACAGGCCAAATTACGATTCAAAATCCTTAATGCAAGTAGCTCATACCCTAGCCCATGGGAGTTTTCATCTGGTGCGAGCAGTTTTATTTTTCTGCAAAACAGTTTTTGGGAGAGATCTTAAGCCTCTACAATGAGGAATCTCAGAAAAAAACTGGCGAACCTCTATCGCAGCACTCGTCTAATGTAAGGAGATCAGAACGGCTGCAAGAAGAAAACGTACGTGCTGCAGAGGAAGAGTGTATAGCACAGAAATATGTAACATTTATTAAATTTGCGGAACATGCATCAGTCTGGAGGTGCTCTCCGTCACAGAAGGTGTATGGCGAGCGGATGGTCAGCAGAGTTTTTTGTAAAGAGGGGTGATAGGAACCGTTGGAGCATGGAATACCTTACCGTGCCGTGCGCACGGTGACGGTGACATGGCAGCCCCGCGGGCTTCGTTTGTTGCCATGGTTTTCCCGGCACATGTTTACGGCGGCCGTACTGTAGATGACGAAATTGATCGTGTACTATAAGTGGCAGACCGTGTATGTTCTTTCTCCGTCACGTCGATGAAACCTTGTTGCGACCGTGACGCATTGGCCGATCTTAATTTTAATTGGTGATAGTAAAAGAGTTTCGAGTAGGCCAAACATGTTCCAAACGCGGTTAGCAATGCATCATCCGGATTTCCAGGGACGTCAAGGTACTAGACGTCAATATTCTCCGAGGGGCTTCAGATAAGCCAATTTAACCCATGTGCACCTCAACAAATGAACAAACCCAAATCGCGTTATCAATGCCGGATTCCAACTACAGCAGGCGTGCGTACTCTGGGCCAAGGAATACAAACGGCGCATGGCTTCCCCTCTTGTCTACTTCATACCAAAGGCCGCCTCACACGGTGTCGTGAATGAAGCATTGCCAGCACCACCTGCGCCGAACGAGCGCTAGCTTTAATGTCGACGGCAGCAAGACGGCGTAGTTCTGCAAGAGACACGCTGAGGCCGACATAGTGTGCGTCGTCAGCAAGCGCTGTTCGCATGCTTCCTGCATTAATCGACCGAGCTTTACAGTAGAGGGCAGCAAGACGGCGATTTTCTGCAGTCAGCATGCGGACGTCGGCATGGTGAACATCTACGGCCGCAGGTTTTGCTCGCATGACCCGTGCGTGCGGCAACCGAGCTTCAACATTTGGGGCACCCATACCGCTCTGCAAGCAGCATGCCGCGGACGGCATGGTAAACGTCCGCAGCAAAAACTGCTCCCATGCCTCCTGCATGAAGCGACTAACCTAATATGTGGACTGGGGGAGGGGGGGAGGGGGGAGGGGGGGAGGGAGGAGGGGGAAAGGGAGGAAGGGGGAACGGGCGGAAGGGGAGCGTCATGCCCAAGAGACTGAAGTCTGGGTTTGGCCATCATCGTATTGAAAGTTGTGGGCTTTCTAATGGCCGTCACAAGATAGCATAAGACCGCCCTGACTTCTTCGCCGTGTTGCGTTCTCTCCCAGGTGCCATTGATGATGGACGTGATACCCTCTGTTAGCCCAATGCCATCCTTAGCCAGTTCCTAGGGTCTGCTAGTATGACATTTTTCTTTCTTTTCTTTTTCTATTTCTTTTTTCTTTTTTTCTCTTCTTCTTTCCTTGCTTTCTTGTCTTGTCTTTTCTTGCTTTTTTTGTCTTTTTCTTCTCTTTGCTTGCCTTTTTCGTCTTGTTTCGTTTTTTTCTTCCCTTTTTTTTCCTTTCCTTTATCTTTTTCTTTTCTTTGTTTCTTTTTCTCCAATTGACTTATGCCTATCGTGCGTATGCGTAGTGATAGATACTACGTGTAATGTATACGTGGTAGTCTTCCTTGGGTGGCAATCGGAATATTTAATTTCTCCAGGCGTGAGTAGTGAGACGTATGCACCGGCCTGGACCTGGCACATCGTAGACTGACTCCCGATTTCACTTTTATATGTTCCTGGTGGAGGCATGAATTGCGTCAGCTGTGATATATGCGTGTACCACCTTGGGTTGTGTGTGTTTTTCCCTGGGGTATTCCTCAGCTCCAGAGTGACTGGAGCCTGTCCTGTGACCACGGACTTGATTATGCGAGTTAATGTGAGAACAACAACAGCAATGTGGAGGGCAGCAAGACGGTGGTGTACTGCAGGCAACACGCTAAGGACGGCATGGTCGACGTCGTCAGCAAGCTTTGCCCACATGACTCTTGCGCGAAGCGACCGACATTCAACGGTCGGGGCAGCAAAACGCCTGCGTACTGCAAGCAACACGTTAAGGATGGCATGGTTAACGTTCGCAGCAAGTATTGCTCCTATGGTTCCTGCTTAAAACAACCGGTGTACGGTGTTGAGGGCAGCGAGACATCGGTGCGCTGCAAGCAGCATGGCGAGAACGGCATGGTCAATGTCTTCCACAAGCTTTGCTCGCATGACTCCTGCATCAAGAAACCGAAGTTTAATACCGCTGGAAGAAAAACGCCAGTATACTGCAAGCAACTGCAAGCAACATGCGGGGGAAGGCATGGTGAACGTCTGCAGCCAGCTTTGTTTCACTAACTCCTCCTTGAGGCGACGGATTTACACCGCCGAAGGCAGCAAGACACCGGTTTCGTGCCAGCATTATGGCGAGGAAGGAATGGCGAACATCAACCGAAGAAAGCTTTGTTCCCGCCACTCCTGCACGAAATCCCCGTCCTTTCATGTTGTTGGCAGCAAGGCAATGGCGTACTGTACGCCACATGCTGAAAACGGCATGGTTGGCATCCGCACCGGGCGTCCGTTTGGGGACCCGTGCATGGCAGGGCCGGCACAGGGTTTTCAAACGAGCGCTGCGGCTACTAAATGCACCAGGCCCAACATCATTGTTACGGGCGATTCAGTGAGGAAGTGCTAAAAACGATGAAAGTTGGAACAGGACGAGAAGAGTCGGCACCGTCGCGACCTTGGCACATTCTCGGACGGGTGCGTTTGTCAAACGGCTGGGGTAAATCCCGAGGGGGACGTTCCGCTCGTCTCATCTTCTGCTTCTTTCCCTGGCGAGCTCAACGACACGTCGGTGGGAACGGCCGCGAAAAAACCTCCCCGGAGTCTACCATTGGTGATGTTACCGTTGCCAGACGAGCATCAACACGATGAACCCATCAAGACTGAGATGGAGCTTTCCGTCAGATTTTAGACCAGAAACGGTCGTAACGCGCTTCCGGGTAGTTCGCTGTAACGAATGCAGGCGCATGAAAATGACCCAAACCGTGTAGTTTATAATGTGTACCTTGAGCCCGATATGAACGAACGGCTCAAATACGCCGATCGAAACATCCCGAGAGGTAGTCCTGCGGCAGGCTGCGGGATAAGCAATGATCACAGGTGCGAAAGTTTTTTTTTTCATTTTTTTACTCGGAGCATTCCGTCAAGGCCGACTTGAAGCTGTTATCCGTACTGAAATCGACTCGTCGTTCCCGCGCTATGAGTACTGGGCCTGTGGGAGTCGTGCCACGTCAGAGACTTGCGCATTTTGGCAACTATGTGCCTGACTGACGGGGCTCCCCCGGGTGACGCACTATGAAACATTCGTTGCACCCAACACTGCTTGATTTTTTCTTGATATGTTCGTAACGCCGCATACATACTTACTGTAGGTCCTGCAATTGTTCGTCGGGTTGAGAAAGGAACTCTTTCGGTAGGGAAAAGTGTTCAGAAACCTTTTGGTTCACCCCTATAGTGGCGTGCGTCTACTGCTCTGTTTTTTGAAGACGCTGTGGTGTCTCGCCACTAATCCGTCAACAGGCATGAACAGGGTCGCCATCCGCGTTTATCCACACGGCGGGCATGGTGCAACCGTGATGCAAAACGTCGGCGCCAACACTGAACAAGCGTAAAATTTACGCAGGCCTGTCACAGCATAGAGTAAGTTTTGGACTGCCAAATTTACGCAGGCCTGTCACAGCATAAAGTAAATTTCGGACTGTCACTGACTGGGTGCGCACCCAAGACCGGTACATGGCACCACACCGCGCCTTTCGATAGAGGTCACACGTTTGGGCGTAAATGAGCTTGACTGACATGGATCGTTAAATGGGACAATGCCCAACATTGCCATGTTTGGATGCATTTAGTTGCAAGCGTTACTCGCTGTTTGTACAGGCCATGTGTATTTTTCACGTTTCATTCATTTATTTTTTCATGTGCGTCATTTTATGAACGAGGATTCAAGCGTCTCGAACGAGGAACCCCAAGAATGTTAAACGTAGCCCTACCGTCAGATGCCTCTGACGCGTTCTGCGATAGAGGTCCACCACTTTTTTCTGAGGTTCCTCAATTTGGGAGCTTGAGACCTCTCCCGAAACACTGTTTGGGGAAAACCTTAAAACTGATCCCGGATGAAAAACCCCATGGCTTCGGTACACAGCAAGAATCGTGCATGAGAAGCGGTCTATTTCCGACGATTTTGGTTTGAGGAGCCCCATCATTCCTGCAACATTTCAGACAAAACGTGCTACCTCTATGGTAGCGTGCTTCCTCTGTTGCTGTGCTACATTGCACGAGGCTGGAACGAGTAGCGCATTGCAATTTGTGCAGTAGGCCTTGTGTGACAAAAACGGGTTGTTCCAACGGAGGCTACGATAGAGGTGCACCGCTTTTTTGTCTGAGGTTTCCTCAACTTGGGGAGCTTAAGACTTCTGCCAAAAACTGATTTGGATAAGAACAATATCTGCTACCGGATGAAAAGTTCCACGGCACATGTACACGACGAGAATCATGAAAATAATGGTGTATTTCCGACAAGTTTGGGGTAAAGAGCCCCGACGCATCTTTCGCTGGCGCGCTGATCACGGGGGTGCCTACTAAATAGTCCAGATGACGTGAATCAAACTCAACCAGGCCGCGCGCTACAAGAACGTGAAGTAATCAAGAAAAACGTCGCATAGTGGAACGGAAGAAATTTTGCCGCACGCAGCGTGCTACATCGCCCTGATGCGCTCCACGGTGCCTAACGGCGTCCTCTGGCTGGCATTCATACTGCCAGTCAGTGGCAATTTAGACGCGTGCTACGATAGAGGTATATCGCTTTTCGTCTGGAATGGTTTCTGAAAAGACAGCGTTCCTTAACCCAAAATCGTGGGAAATACTACTTTTTTTGTCATGATGATTCTGATTGGGTATAGGCCATGGCATGTTTCATCCGGTATTCTAGTAGTTTTATTTTTGTCCAAAACATTTTTTGGGAGAGATCTTATGCTCCCAAATCGAGAAAACTCCGGGAAAAAAGTGGTGCACATAAATCGTAGCACGCGTCTTTACTTAATATGGCAGTGTGTCCACGTCGCACTCTGCAAGTCCACGCCGCAACGAGAACGAGCTTTTCCGGTGACGATGAACACCATGAAATATACAAAACGCATAAGCATGTCGCGGTTTAAGGTATAAACAGTACGTTACCTGCTAACACATATCAGGATATCTCAGTTTTTTCTTTTAGGCCGTCCCATCTAGAGGCGTAGGTAGTGTTGACCAACGTTTTCCTGGACCAATTTCGCTGATTTCGCAAAATTGAAAACTTGCATTAGGCTTCTTCAGTGTACCACAAAGCCAGCGTGTTTCACTTTCTCATCACCATGTAGATTATTTCGGTGGCGGTTGGATTATGCGTGTTTGTGATAAAATGCGGAAGATATTTTCGTCGAAAAGCATGAACAACAACATTTAAAATGGAGCTAAAAAACTGCTTGTAAGAGGTTTTAGACTTCATGTCAAAATTTGGGCAACAAGACGCTAAATTGGGCGCGAAAATCGGGATAGGTTGTCCCTCGTCGTAATATATTGACTTATTCGTATTGGCCATCATCTACGCGCTATACCTCTTCAAAAAATGTTAAATAGGTAGCGATTATTACATCTATCGTTTCGCCATGCCATTGGGCCTGCTCATACGGAGTTTCGACGCAATCCGCAGCACATAGTTGCCGGGTTTTGGTTCACATTTCAGTATCAAAATATGTCCGTGTGTGGGGACTATCTCGGCAAAGAAATTTCTCAACGAAATCAACTTCGTTTCCAAATATTATAACGTTGGTGAATGCACCGCATGCAAACGAACACTTCAGCTAATTTGGAGCCGTGATACTTCGAACTGACAGCGAAAACGCCCCTCGAATGAACATCAGTCACATATGGTCAGACCAGCTCGTACAGTAGCAGGAAAGTTCGTCGTGTTTCACACAATTGATACCCACCATTGTGAACGAGTGCGACGTTCAATAACCTGGCCTATTTGACAACAATAAATTAGCTTGTTCGCGGAAGCCGGGCTCGATGAGAGGCGGATTTCGAGGCAAGTGGTTTGTCGCTCTGATCACGCTAGGCGAATTATGATTGGACTCCGTGATAGACCGAGCATGAGAGGTTTCCACAAAAAACGGGAAATCCTCTTCAGGATACCGATGTTACCACATTTTTCACGTCAAGCACGGAGACATGGCACATCTGACAGATCTAATTTTGTGTCCTTGAAGTGATCCCATCCTCGCCGGGCCTCCGTCACAACGTCATTGTCTGCAACCTTCGCTAAACCAGAGTCCGAGGAGGTCGTCGACGCCAAGAAACGTTCTCCTGGTGTAGCATCAACGAAGCCTTGTTCTTGTTTTCAACGTCAGCGCAACAGGTGCGCTGGTGCTGGCGTTTGGACGACAGTCTGTGGCACGCTATCATATAGCAATACCATATCAGCGCCTACACGAAGGTTGGAACAGCCCCGTCTTGAATGTTAACGGGCTCACGATCAACGGCCTTGCGTCGTATCCCTACGCCAGCGAAACATTTTGAGCACATCGATTATCACAGGACCAGGAGAGCTAATAACACGGGTACGACGGTCTAGAACGTAACGGCAACGCCAATCTCCGTCGTAATAGGTTCTCGGAGTACACGTGAGCACCCTAACGGCCCTACACGCGGCGGTGAAGTAAGAAGGGATTGTTTGGTTACCGTTCCGGAGATGTTGTCTTTGACAAAGCTCCTCAGGCCAACGTAAAAAGACAGAAGAGGACCTTCCATCGTAGAATTCAACCCCAAAGTTGGACCAACATGTATACTGACGGGTTCATGATAGAGGAAGGGCGAAGACTTCTTCCGGTCGAGTTCCAACTTCGATTTCGTACGGCAACATATCACTAACTGTCAGAACTATCGCAACGATCTTGTTGCATGCAGCACCTTCGACTTCAGTTAACACATCTCATGCTGGCTGTGCTGTGCCGGAGTCACTTGCACGAGCACAAACCTAATATTCTGTGAGTTCGCATACATAACTGACACACACCATCTCCCGTTAGCGCTTGCTAGTTGGGTCCGTGCCACATGTTCTCTTCGCTTCCTCGTTAGATGCCAGTATGCTCAAAAGTAATTGGGCTCAGTATTGGGTCGTCGTCTCGTTTCGTGACCGACGGCTTCCATCCACCAAAGCCTCGTGCTCCTTTCTCGCCGGGGTTTCTTTCGTGCGGGGCTATCACATCATCACCCGTCCTGTCTACCATACCTAACCATAACTGAAACCCCCAATCTGAATCTATTTTACTACATGAAACACCTTGTCGTAACATCCCCCCCAGCTTGCTGGCCGGTGGTCCGGCAATTCGAAACTAGACGGTCCTGTTGACTTCAAACGCTCATTCTTGGCTGTTGCGCCACCCGCCATCGTAAACGATGTAAACTCTTTCTGGTATTTTTCTTTGGTTTTATATGGCGACTAGCATATACCTCTACCCTTGCGATGCTACGCCGTCTTTAATTTCAACATTACACAATTCTTTAACTATGAGACCGCAAACTCCTCCCAATCGTTGTCAGGAAAGCGAACACGCCAGAAGGGCGAGCAAAAGTCGTATACCTGTAGTACGCGAGTAGCGATATTGTTGCCTATGTGCATGGCCTATTCATCTGTGTACCGATGAGGAACCGAATACGGGTCACGCGTCTGCCTAGTGGGAGCTGTTTTCTTGCGATGATATTGAGGAGCTATGCTCCTTTTTAATGCTCAGCGGTTCTAGATTTCACAAGCCCTGACAAGTATCTACCTCCAACGGTGTAAACCTATCAAATACTCCTACCTCTGCACCCTATCCTGACGGCATACCGTCTACCAGTAGGCATTTGCCCCTATATTCCCACCGAGCTATTCCTGAGGCGCTCACCAATTGTCTTCTGCCCACTAGATTGTGCATGGGGGCTGCAGCGACTGAGTCGCCCTGAAGTCCAAAGTCCGCGCCCCAGGAAGCTTGCGGGACTTCATCTTCTATTGGGGGTCTCAAGACCAAGGAGCGCATATAGAATGGTTTTTAACATGCCATGGAAACAGTCCTCGTCCTAGTCGTTTGCCTTTCCATCTCAACGACGGCACCTTAACCCCTAAATACGACCTTCACTACCTTCCATAGACCTGTCCACTTCTCGTGTACCAATTTCGGTCCTATCCCTTGATGGAAAATAGAGCTGTCCCATTTTCGCGCAAGGACACAAGGTCGCCTTTAACTGGCCCCGCGCCCGATGACGGCCACCCAGTCTCTGCAATGCGTCGGTTTCTTGTTCTCTGTCTACCCTCGTGAATGCTCTTCAACGCTTCCGCGACCTCTCGCAAATAATATCGACGATTGTAAATGAAGTCAGTTAGTCCACCTGTGGCCTCGGTATCGTCCATCTGCGGAACTAATTTATCGAGCGTCGTGCACGGGCTACGGCCGAAAAGCAACTGGAAGGGAATCATGACTGAGCGGAGTGAGGGGTCTGTCGTAGTACGCATGATTCAGCTTGCGAGGGCAACGAAATAAATCCATCTGTTCACCCACGTCTTGCAAATCTCCGATAAAAGATCTTGCATCGATGCCCCTCCTTTATCTACACTACCGCTGTTCTCTGGGGTGGTCAGCCGGGCTGAATGCTATGGGCATCGTAAGTCATCGACTCGTCGACATAGGTGTTCCATCATCACCGCTGAATATCCCCTACCCCCCCTCCGCCTGCTCCAATGAAAAAGGGTACCTCGAACGCAAGACATAAATCTTGAACTATACGGGCTACTCCGTATGCCTCCTTCGACGGCTTTGATGCATTATTTACCACCAGTAGCATGTACTCGTTTCCCGTTTCTGACGTGAACATCGGGGAATCTCAGTAAGTCCACCTCCAACACATTCCAAACGATTCAAAGAATCTGGCTGGCAGCACTTCTATACGTTGGCTACGTGATCGTTTCCTACGTCTGCACCCGCACGATAAGACGTATTCTAACGTATGTCTACACATGCCTGGCAAGTGGAATCTGTCTCGTAGTAGGGACAGAGTCCGTGCTACCGCCGGGTGGCCATGTTAGCAGTGTGCTAACACGAGCAGATCCTACAGCGCGGGATAGCGAGTACCGACATTTTCCTGGTCAATACTCCAACGTGCTCGCACTCAAGGCACAACGCGTCCTGGTCATCCCTCAGCTACTTGTTTACCCCGGCATCCGCCAACCCCTCTCGCGCTCTAGTGCCCCCCTTACTGCCGACCACTCGCTTGACTATTCCCAGTAGCTGATCTGCTCCCTCTTTCCTGACCAAGACAGGTTAATACCGCAGCAACCGGATGGCACGCTCGATCACCGGTCATTCTGGGGGTCGTGTGGGACGTGGCGACCGTTCCCGCTCCGTTCCGCGATCGTTCGCTACTTGATCCAGTCCCTCGGCTCCTTGACACTGTCGTGGCGGTGGTCGGCCCCATGGAGGTGATGAAGTGTCCAAGGAATGGACGATGGGCTCTGTAGACGCTTGTGGAGCGTTCCACCTGCGTTCTGGATGCTCGAGCAGATTTGGGGTACCCGGCAGGTCGCACGGGAGCACAGGAGATTACCCGCAGCGATGGGGTAATCATGCGGCCCGATCGCCTCAACGATACCGCCGGTCCGTCGGCCCCCATAGCCTCTACTCGATCATGGAACGGTAAGGTGGCTAACTGTGTATCGCTTCATAATATGTATCTGAAGTGATCATATCTGAAAGACCTCTGCATGTCTTCGGGATACTGTCTACAACAGATAGCGCGGGGCCGAGGTCGCAATTCGGGCCGTCGTGAAATTGTGCAGTTTACTCCCCGGATATCACATTTCTCTCTGATACCTCCTGGGTCTATAGTCCCCTCGCTTAGAAGTTCCAAGTTTTTCACCAGCAGCCCATCGAGGACAGGGCCCCGTGGTCCTACATACCGGTGTGTCGCGCGCGTTGCCTGAAGTGCAGTCATCCGGGAAAGAGTCATCTACCGAGTCTGCGAGAGGGTTGTGTCGAAGCAGGCGGGAGAGGATGTCGGGAAACTGGTGGGACGAGCCCGCTCTCCAGCGCAATGCCCAGTGGTACAACTTGAGATCAAGATTACAACTACGAAAGAGCCACATGAGTGAGGAACAATCTGTAATCAATGTAAAACGTCGACCCGACAAAAACATCCGAGAGTGCACGACTGCCCACAACACTGCCATGCGTAGCCCTTCTTCGCGACTCTGTTTTTCGACCATCTGTGGCTGGCGAATGCGATGATCCGCTCGACCCCGTCGTTTTGTTGATTCAGGGCGGCACCCGCCCCGGCCGCACTGGCATCTGCGTGTCAAACAAACGATCTATTCAACACCGGGAAGACGAGGATAGGGATAGGCGTCAGCGCCGCCTTTAGGGACAAATATTTGCGTTGATGTGATACTCTAACGAAGGGATGGGTGATCGTCTCGCCAGTTTTGAGGCAAAAGCCTTATTGCGAAGTATATCAGTAAGAATTGCCGTTCGCATGCTGTATCCTTCAACGAACTGGCGAAGGTAACCAGTCATGCCGAGGAAGGCTCTAAGCTCTTCTACGGTTGATGGTGGGGGCGAATGAGCTGCGAGTTTTGACTCTGCCTGTCCAATGCCCTGCCTGTCGACTATCATGTCGACAAACTCGAGGCTCGCACAACACCATCATCGGGATTTGGCAACGTTCACCGAGAGTCCGGCCGACTGCTCTTGGGAAAGTACCCCTTTTATCAGGGCAAGGTGTTTGTCGAAATCCTTCGTGTAGATCAGAATGCCATTTAGACAGTTTCCGACTCCTTTCCCTTGCAATTCGCTCAGCAAGTCGGCCGCCATACTCGCGAAGGCGGGAGGAAAAATCTTCAGATCCAAGCCACCCCGGTTGCATTCCCAAAGCTGGCCAAATGCATCCCGAAATGCGGTTTTGTGTCCAACCGCCTCGGTTATCGGCATCTGAAAGAACCCGGACGGCAGGTTGATGGAGGTGAAGTATGAGCTACTCTGGCAGTGTTGAAAGGTGCCTTGCATATCCCCCAACCCGCCGCTATCCGTTTTCATCCTACTGTTAAGCACGCATAACCTTGGAACAACCGTGAAGTGCCGCCATTTGTTTGTACTGTTACGCAGCACGTCGCCCATGCGGACGTCCACTTTCGAATGATGCCTCGTTCAGATAGCAATTGGACTTCTCGTAGGATAGCGTCTGCTTGTTCGGGCGAAAAGCGTTGCTGCTTGGCGTCGATGGGCGGGACATTCTTCTCAATCAAGGGAATATGCAGCTCTCCTACCGTACGTGCCCTCACTCCCTTCGTGTCCTGCGGGGAGAGCCCTACCAATTTTTGAGGCTGGGCCACGTGTTGGAGACGCTTTTTCTGGTCGCCATTCAGCTGGCCAATGCTGGCGTCTGCGATATCTACCCCACGTGGTGGTTGATGTCTGTCCGCTGTCGGAACTCTGGGTAGGCGGGATCTCGTCCGGGGGCTCTGGGGTGGGGTTGTTGAGTGTATAATGTAAGAAAAGCGATCGGAACCTGTCATCGTCTCGTACGTTGAGGGCGATGACTTTGGCAATCCGGTGACCACTTCGAACTACTGCGGCTGCCCGCCCGGTGTTAACCACCTTGCACAATAGCGATGTTCCAGGCTCCCACCATTGCACACTCCCGCTGCCGTGACAACAGTTGCTCCACTGTCTGTCGTACTTTGCGACAGGTTGGATCATGACTAGTTGTCTCTCGCTAGGTTGAGGACCATGTACGTAAGCAACCGCGATTCCGACGAAACCGTCAACCTCTGCTGGTTTGGCCAGGCCCCACTCCCATTGTAACGTGCCGTCATCTTCCCGTGCGGCTTGCCCAATGGAACACGCCGGTAGCGGGAGAGTGTCCGTGGAAATACAAGCTGGCGGGGTAGGGTCGTCAGTGGACATCTGTAACGCGCTATACAGTGGGCGCGAGCTCTTACCAGCGGCGTTTGGAACCTGGAATGGCACCCGCGGAGACCCCGGCGGGAGGGTTGAAAGCCCTTACCTTGGCCCAGTGATATGACACTGCCATTCGAACGACACCAACAAAACTCTTGACACCAGTTGTTTTTCCGGTGCATTTGTTTTTCTTCAAGGTAAACGTGTGCGTGTGACGGGCGTGTCTTATGCTCGAATAGAGCCCAGGTTGACAGTTGATAGTTGACAGATAGACAATGGAAAGCGTGACCGCAAGAAGCAACTGACAAGAAGTAAACTGTGCCATGAGAAGCAGAGGACACGGAACGTTCTAGCGCGGCGTTCACTGTCCAATTCACCCTCGTCCCTGACCTCTCACGGGTAATGTCGGTAAGCAACTGGAAGAAGCATGCTCAATTCAGTTTTCTTGGCTTCCTTATATCAGAATAGCCGAAGCAACCATGCCGTGCTTATTTGCTTATTTTCTCTATTTGGATATGCTCAGGTACTAACCCCATACAAAACACGTGTATGGGTTTTAGCATGCCCATTGTAAACTCTATATACGAAAGTGTAGCTATAATAGGGCATACATGATAGTATGGGTTTGAGTACGGCCTCATTATCATGATACCACATATGTATTCAGGTTATAGTATGCACGCACTAAACACCTGCGACAAACGAAATAACCAATTCAGCAACAGTTTTCGCCAAATGAGCAATATCAAAAGCCACTCCTTAATTAAGTTGCTTACCAACACTGCTCACAATTCTATAGTGATAAATCCTCCCCTGACCTCGCCGAGACACTTGCATTTGCCAAAAAAAAAACGAAACGCAGCCCAATCACCGACCCCGCGCGGCCTACTGCAGGTACAAGACAAAAAAGCGTCGTAAACCACCACGATTATCTGTTCCAAAAACAGTGGACAGCTCTTCCGTCGAGGGGTCCCGTCCAACAACAAAAAGCGAAGCACCCACCACCCAAGCGGTCGAATCCACGGTGCTACGGTACGGATGACTTGACACGATTTGTTTTCATAAACTTCCTCAGTTAAAGAGCTAGGAGTAGTGAACAAGAACCCTTTTTCGCTGAACCCAAAAACTGATGGTAAGAAAACACAAAACAAAACAAAAAGACGGGCAACCGCCAAAGGCCTACCGCTGCTTGTACACAGGTGTGCAGCAAGTTGTAAACAAAATCCGCCAAGCACAAACGGGACCCGAACGACATTGGGTTGCTCCTCAGTTCAGGACCGGCGGCAGTTAGATCTGCCGAGTCGTCCCACACTACTAAGGGCGCATCAGAAAGCTCCTGAGCTCCTAACTAACATAAGGTGCTAAGCATCCCACCCGAAAGACTAAATCGAAGACATTCGCTCGCGCGACCCCGGCCAACATTTGATTTTCGTCAAAATACCATACTAACTGACAGTCAGATAGGTCAGAAACGTTTCGCCCCGAATGTGCAACCCCTATATCACCGTGGGGTGACTCTGCGGAGAATTGGTAGCCTCTGTCGAGACACGCTACTTTAACGGGCACGACGCCAGTGGCGTTGACGGCAGTGTTTGCGAATCTCGAGGAATCAGATAGCGACGAGGTACTGAGAGAGGTCGATGCCGATTTCGCCTGCCACTCTCTGGGCGAGCTCCCTGGAGATGTTGCACCTAGGCAGAGCACGAAGAAATCGCGGTAGGCAGCAGTCGCAATCGGGCGCGGGGGGGAGGGGGGGGGGTAACTCCGCACCATGCATGGCCTAGTCTTCGTATCGCTTATTTACCATGTCGAGATGGAGGATGTCGGTTATCACCGACCAGGTGCCATGCATGGGGAGGGGGGGGGTTAGATAATACACCTAAACAATACCAGGAAAGCAAACAAGAACGAAACGATTAATACCACAGTTAAGTAACCATCACACATGTCTGGTAGTCTAAACACACAACAACAAAAGCAAGCACTGAGACAATCAACCACTGAGCAAAATTACGAATAACACGGAAATTTGAAGAAAACAAAATAGCCATTGTTAACTATACCCCATATACAGGCAAATACAGAAAAACACAAGTTGTGTCTGGTAGTCTAAACACACGACAGCAAAGTGATTATTGAGGCACTCAACCACTGAGCAAAAATACGAAACACACGAACATATAAAGAAAATGCAATAGACTCATTGTTACCTACACCACATGTACAGGCAAATACACAAAAACACAAGTACGACCGAAACTACAAACATGAACAACAGCTCAAAGATCAATCTGACCAAACATGAACATGTCGCCCTATTCCCCCTCGCCGCCCGCTCCCAGTAGAGCAACGTTAGTTGGGACAATATCAATAACGAAAACATCAACAACAGCTACATAATTGTGCATTGCCCAGTTTATCACATAGCGGGGAGGGCATCAGGGCATCTCCACAGCAGTAGTCTCTGTAGCTTGGCCAGTTCACATCGAAAGCGTATCAAATCGCCTGTCTCAACTTTCTACCCGTACGATATGATTATCATGGCCAGTCCTTTGCCGGCACCGGCGACTTGAATACAACAGACGGGCGTCCTAGCGAGAGCGTCACCATGGCCTGTTTAAGCTGCTGCGAGCGATGTAACAGGAAACGTAGCGCTACAGCACAGCAGCAGTACCTACCGGTAGGTAGGCAAATTTAGGTCGATAGTCTTCTGCCCCAGCCCGCACTCCCTGATCAGGTTCAGCCTCGTCAAAGACGTTATCTGCTTCCGGAAGAACGGCAGAAGAGGGGAGAAGATACCAAGGAGGCACGGGGGGTGGGGGACGAGTTGGGGGGGGGAGGGGGGGGGGGTATTCGCGACCAAACATTTACATAAAGTAGTGAGGAAAATACGGGCGGGGGGGGGGGGGGGGTCGGGGGGGGGTAGTCTTCTGCCCTGGTGTGCTCTCTCTCGTAAGGTTCAGCCGCGTCGAGGACGTTGTCTGTCCCCCACCTATACCGGCGCGAGAAAACATCGGAAGGGAGGAAATGAGACGGAACGAGGGGGGGAAGGGGCACGCGAGGCTAGGGGAGAGGGAGGGGTGGAGAGGCGGCCCTTCGTCGCCGAAAAACGAATTTAGGAAGTAAATAACAAAAAAAAAGGGGGGGGGGGGGGGGGGGGGGGAGGGGAAGTTTGATCGAAGGAAATGGGGGAGGCAAAGTTATTACGCGCGGTCAGCACACCCGCCTCACGGTGGGCCCTTGTCGAGGAAGCTATCTAATCTCGCCATACCATTACAGCCGCGGACAAACGTTGGGCGGGTGAAATTAAGGGGAGCGCGGGTGGGAGCGAGGAGGGCAGAGGAAAGCACAGCGGGGGGAAATGGGGGGGGGATTCTTCCGGGAAAATCCCTGTATATAACCTACACGAGAAAAAAAGGGGGAAGCGGGGTACTTATTTCAGGCATAGTCGTAGTCGTAACACCATAGATTTTCGCATCCCTAGATGCCTGGATGGGGCACGTCGGGTTTTTACCGACCAGGCACACATTGAGCGCAACAAGCGCGAAACCCCTTGAGGTTTCCGGCAAGTCGCATGAAGGATGAGCTGCACCGTACTGAGAACCACTTGTGAGGCGGACTGCTTCATCTTGTGCGTATGTTCTTGCATGTGGATGACAGACTTCGAATGAATTTACTTCTTTTCTGACGCGGTCACTTCCAGAGAGAGAGCAACGGGGACACTGCAAGATGTAGCTGCCTCGTGGGTACCTTACCATATGCACTTTACGCGATATCACCCCCGTTGCGCGGAGTGAAGGTTTTCCACCCCGCACAATACGACCTAACTAGACCACCATCTCTGTTATCGTCGAAGCACAAAAACGCGACGTAGTGAAACGTGCGTTTTACAGCCTCGTTGCCAACCGGCTCCAAACGAGGGGGGGGGGGGTGTACTCACTTCATGCACAACCGTAGTCTCAAAGGCCATAGACCCTCGCATCCCTACCATGCCGGGACGGAGCATGCCGGGTTTTCACCAGCCAGACAGCCATCGCGTGCACCAAACGCGAAGCGCCGTGAGGTATTCAGCGGGTAGCACAAAGGATGGGCCCTATCCTACAAAGAATCATTTGTGAGGCGGGTTTCCACACCCGACGCGTATTTTCTGGCACATGGATGTCAGTTATGACAAAAGAGAAAATCAGTTGTTTCTGGTCTGGTGTGGGGGTTAAACTAGGGAAAGAAGGGCGGGGTGGGGGCGGGGGGGGGGGGGGGGGGAGTGGGGGGGCAGGAGCGAAGGGGGGGAGGGGTGTGGTTGTCGCGGCCAAATACATTTTATGAAGTACATAACAAACATGAGCGGGGGAGTAGACTGCTGCCCCGGTCCGCACCCCTTCGTATGGTCCAGCCGCAACGAGGACCTTATCTGTTCCCACCGGTACCGCGAAATAGGCTAAACGAAAAACTCGAAGGGGGGAAACGGGTGTGGTATACGGCTAAACCCCTGCAGAACTCGCACTAACGTTTGAGGAAACCACGTGGAGGGATACATTTTCGCAGTTGGTTGGGTAGTCGGTCAATACATTCGTCGGTAGATTAGTAGGCACATTGTCAACAGGTGGAAATGCGGGGGGACGGGGGTAACGAGAGTAAAGGCGGAGGGGTCGGGGTCGAAAAAAAAAAAATGAGAAGTGCATAAAGAAGTATTATGCCCCGGTACGCAGGTTCAGTCTTCACAAGGACGTGATGTTCTCCCGCTGCAACCACCAAGTAGGCAAAAAAAAAAAAAGTACAAGGTGGAGGAGGGGTGCATGTATCATAGGAACCCGAGCTGGTACTGAACACACTCGCCAAATAAACAGGGAATGTGTTCCAGTTGGCTCCAGCGTCTGCCGGCTGAAAAACAAGCAAGAAAAATCGCACCAAACCAGGCCAAACCTATAAACAAAATCAAGCACAGCAAAACTTGCAGAAACAGCTATTGATAGCTCAACACTTCCACCGCTGTTCGCGGCCGTGGTTCCAAAACCCAAACCAAACCCAACCAGACCGAGAAAAAACACCAACGATCCAAAAAACAAACAAAACATAACAATCCAAACTCAAACCAAGCAAACCAACCCAAACAAACCCAAAACAAAATCTACACAACGCAAAACAAACCTGATGGAACATGTCAGCGCTCCCCATGCTGTGTGCCGCCTTGGTGCCGGCATTAGTGGTGCTCGTGACGGCCACTAATGACGAAACGATCGATAAAAGCCTCTCTAGTTGGAACTCCCGAGCTTCCGGTAGGTCCTTCACCTGCATGTGCAGATAGTATTGTGGTTGTGCACGGAGGCCAATCAGAATGGAATGAAGAGCTCCTGTGGATGCAACACTAAAAAGTCGCGCACGCTCTCTGCTGAAGAACTCTGTAGCATATGGTCAAAATACAGCGTGGTAAAAAATGATGCGTAATTAACTGCACCAAGCATATATTAAGATATTAGAGTGAACCGGAAACCGGGGGGGGAGGGGGGGGGGGGGGGGCGATTCAAGATCTCCCGCGGCCGTAAGTGATTATTGGACTGTAGAAAGCCACTAGCGACGGACGCGATCGAAAAAAGCCTTTCCAACTGGAACCCCCGAGCTTCCGGCAGTTTTTTACCTGCGTTCTTAAATCGGGCTACCCACTGTACTGCAAAACAAGAATAACATGCCGAAGATTTGGGGCCAGGGAGCCCCCTGCCATTCAGATGAAAAACTTTGGTCAAAAAGTGCTACAGTGGGTACCCCTATTTAAGAGCGCCCCGTGACAAGCCGAAACAAGCGCTCTTAAATATATATTTATTGCTTTAATCTGAAGTGGGAAATACATAGCATTTAGTATAGGCGGGACATGCCGATTTGACCGCCCTTAGTCCCGAACGCTCTTATCCTGGGCGCCATTAAATCGGGGTATCCACTGTATCCCTATCGTAGCGCGCGTCCACTGTTATTTAAGAAACAGAGGTGAAGGAACACGCGGGTATCCCGATTCAAGAGCGCCCCGTGAGAAGACGAAATAAGCGCTCTTAACAGAATGCTCTTATATGTAGTGGGAAATATATAGCTTTCAGCATAGGCCGGACACGCTGACTTGACCGCTTTCAAGTCCCGAACGTTCTTACCCTGTGCGCTCTTAAACCGGGTTACCCACTTTACCTCTATCGTAGCATGCATCTACCGATAAACAGAGCTGAAGGAACACACGGGCACCCCGATTTAAGAGCGCCCCGTGACAAGCCGAAACAAGCACTCTTCAGTACACATTGCTCTTTTTTGTAGTGGGAAATATATCGCTTTTAGCATAGGCGGGACATGCCGATTTGACCGCTCTGGAGTCCCGAACGCTCTTATCCTGGGCGCTCTTAAATCGGGGCACGCACTGCCGTGTATCATGCCTGTCGTAGCGCGCGTTCACCGTTATTTCGATAACAGAGCTAAAGGAGCACACGAGAGACAAGCGGAACTGTTGCGTCGTGGAGTTAATTTTCAACCGTCTACAACCGCACCCACGTTTTCGGGGGTGAAACGCTTGGGATTCGTGTGGAAAACGTTTTCGCTGTTCTGAAAAAGGGGTGAGCTTTTCAATTTGAACCATCCCCCGGATGTCAAACAAAAATAAATCACCCTGCCCCTACCGGGTTCGAAGAAGATACCTGCCACGATAGATGTGCACCACTTTTTTTTTTGCGAGGTGTGCATCAGAGGTTCATCAATTTGGGAGCTCAAGGCACGTTCTTCTTAAGCAAAAACTGATTTGGAGAAAAGTAAAACTGCTGCCAGATGCAAAATCCTATGGCCTCGAGGTACACATCGAGATTCAAGAGCAAAAAAAAAAATGGCCTATTTTCCGACGATTTTGGGATAAGGAGCCCCGTCACAATTATTTTCTTGCAGTCAAAACCGAAGCGAGCTACTGCAAGCCAGCACATGCGAAAAGCCAGGCATGGTGCAAACCAACCCTGCCCTTCGCTCATTGTCTCATTATAAGGGAAGAAGTATGCAACAGGGCAGTAAAATGGTGGGATGAGGAACCAAAAGACGATATAAGGATAAGAAGAGAGGCACTTACAACGTACACGACCGAATAAAATCGCGGAAGGACGGGAGGAGCATGCCATAGCTAGAAAGAAAGCGAAGGAGGTTGTAGACTAAAAGGGGATATGGATGGACGCTACCAGGCACCATAGGAACAACGTGCGGCAACATTTCGAAATAGAATGGGAAAAACTATGGGGAAAAAAAAAATATAAACGAAGGGCAAGCAGGCCTCGACTGCGTAGACCATGAGTACACGTAACGTCAAGATAATTCAAGGTAGAAAAGGTGACGGCTAACGAGATACCACTTAGTTGCATTAGTAGATGTATCAAAGACCTTCAAGACACAGTATGGAGAAACGGGTTGTGGAAAAAATTGTGGGAAAATGGGATCAGAGGTAAGATGTGGAGAATGATAAAACGTACTACAACATGTGCGAGAAGTGCTGTGACGCTGGAGGGGCGAGTATCGAACAATGCTGTTACACGGAGTGGCACAGGGAAGTACGTTACCAAGCACTCTATTCAAGGTATGTATTAATGACATGATGGTAGCAGTCGAAGTCGAAGCAGCAAGAGCACGGGGTCACCGCCGGGGAGACACGGTGTAGGGGTAGATGTTCGCGAATGGTTTCGTGGGGTTATCTGAATCGCCCGAACGATATTACGAAACGTGCGAGAAGTGCTGCGATGCTGGACGGGCCAATATCGAACTATCTTGCTACAAGGAGTGGCACAGGGATGTACGTTATCACGCAATATCCTCAAAGCATACCAATGACATGATGATAGCCGTCCAAGCAGCAAAGCAGGGCGTCTTCGTGAAGAAAGATACGGTATCGCGATTGATGCTTGCGGATGATGACGTTGGGGTAACTAAAACACCCGAAAGACCACAGAAACAGCGAAGACACTACAGTACACTAGTACACTGGAATATGGAGAGTGACGGCGAGCATAAAACGTGCACGGTAGTTGTATGCAACGAAGATGAGGAGAGCCCGTTAACACTTAACCGGAGGTGGGGAATATACTAATTTCCGGTCGTAGACCGGTACACATCCCTTGGCGTACTGTAGATACCTCAAAAGACTGCTCTCGGGATGCACACATAGCGAAAGTACTGGGGAAAAGGGCAAGGCAAACGTGGGCGAGATGGATGCGTGCCTGAAAGACTCGCACCTTGACACTAGGACTGACTAAGTTTGCATTCTGATTAATGTGATTGTACGTAGAACTTTAATGAGCAGGGTTTCGACCCTTCTGCAGGCATTTTGCCCCCAAGCCGGGGGCGGAAGTTATAACCAGGTGAAGCTTCACATACACCCACTCGCTGCAAAATTAAAATAAAAAAGAACAAATATCAACTCACCCCTGCCTCCACTTGGTTTCCCGCGTTCCCAACGGTGGCGCCCGTTCTCTTCGAGTTTCCGCGTCTGGTACTTTTCGCGGTGAAGACGTCGCGGTCTTTGGGACGGAGGGAGTTGTAGGGGGATTCAGGTGGGGAGGGGGGGAGGAGGGAGGGAGGGAGGGAGGATTGGGCGCTGAAGGGCTGCCTTATTTAGGTTTTCGATGTGTGATACATTGATCGTCATATTGGACCCAGGAAAATATCTAAGCAGTCACACAGAAATCAAAACCAGCCCCCCCCCATGCACACCCCAACACTAGTGAGAAAACAACAACAACCCCAACACCAGCACATACAGCATACCGCCCTCGCCGTCAAATTCGACAGCCCGCCCTTGACACAAACAGCTTCTCACCGATGACGTAAAATCTAACCCGAAAGAAAAACGCGCTCGAGTTGGAAAACCAAGCTTCTTGCCGCACAGTAGCACTACAGTCAAGCAGGCTGAAAAACACGCAGATACAATAAAGCACCGAAGCTCGCCCAATCCTTTCGAAGTTCGAGTTGTGGACCATAAATTAATAGATGGTCAGCGCCGGCAAACGCTTACCGCTGAGCGACAGTAGTCATACCCCGCCCCCTCCCTTACCCTAACACCAAAAATAAAAACCCACCAGTTTCCCTGGAGTTGTGGCTTGCCAGATACGCCGCTACCAACAAAGTCTTGCCGTTGCGGGACAGGTCTAGTCCGTGCCCTCCAATCCCTGCCTGAGTTTCCGCCTCTGCTCTCTGCCGAAGGGTTGAAACCGGAGCAGCGGCCCCTCCCCCTCCTCCCGCGCTGCCGCCGCGGCTGTCCTCGTTTCCTGCTGGGGCAAACGCTAGGGTGGTGAGTTGGAAGCATGCTACGGAGAAGGTGCAACAGTTTGTTTTCTGGGGCTTCCTCACAATAGGAGCTCTACGCTATCATTAGTAAACGTCGGTTCGGGCGACGTTTGCTCTCTGCGTTACAAGAACAGGAAAAAATAAGAAGAACACCGCCCAAAACACCACTTTAAACCCTACCCTGACCCTAACCCCGACCCCGACCCTAACCCCGATGGAGCTTTTCCCCGAAGAAAGAAATCCGATTTTATTTTTTGCTGTTGTGGAACATTTGGTCGACGACACCAAAAAAACTTGTTTAAACAATATGTTCCTTTCTGATGTACATTACTTCATCCTAGATAACAAACCCAGACGTCTTGTAAAGGCTGCTGTTATTGGCAGACTGCTAGTACAACCCGACGAACAAACCCCATGGCTTAGGTACAAACAGTGTTCATAGTATTGCGACACAAGAATGACGTTCCGACAAATACGGGGTTTACGGAGGCCCGTCATTCAGAAAAAAAAAACAGAAAATCGGAAAAAAAAAGTGATACCTCAGTCGTAGCACGCGTCGTTGGCTCTCTATACGCCCTCTTTCAATCTCAACTTTCGCTGATATTTCCTGTCTCAAAACCTCATACTTAATCCAGACCTGGCATGTGGCATGCCTGATTTCACTACCAAAATGCATTTTTGTTCGATATCACATCAGTCGGCGACTGCTAATTCGTTGTCACAGTATTGCAGTTAGAGTGCGGGCGGGCGGTGTTCGGTGTGTTTGCATATCACTGGCGCGGTCTGTGGCTCGACGTGTTGCGTTTTGTTAGTAAACAGTACGTCATTTTATAAAAAATACTTCAAGGACGTCAGCCATGAGTTCGACGAAGTTCAGGTCAATACTCATCTTTGCAAGCTGCGTTGTTGATACTTGTAATATACTATATGGGTGGGTTTTTATTAGGAGGGGTCCTATTTCTTGTTCACTATAATGGTAAGTGTTTGTTTCGCTGTTTACTTCGCCATCCAACTAACAAATAGTCGTGACGTGCAGGCAACTCACAAGTTGTAGAAAATAACGACCTATTGTCATTCCAGGCGGATCGGTTCTTGCAGCACCCGCATAGCTGGTACGCACCAGCATCATTATTGTGATGTATTCGCCAACATTGTTTTATGGCTTTTCAATAACTACCTCATCTTCTTGAGCAGACTGGTTCTAGACTTGTGGCGGACACTGGTATGCATCCGTTTTTAGTGTTTAATATAAGCTGGAGAAGAGTACAAGGATGATGCAGTGTTCAATACCTGGCACTGTATTCCGAGCGTTGCCGCTTACGTGCACTTTGTGCGTGGATGATGATTATTATGTCCCGCACATCCAGTCGCCTGGTGTTTCATCGACTCCAAGTAGCGCGACGCCACCCGCACGTTGCTGTATGTGGGTTTTCGACTCGCTTCAGTCGCTTTGAACGACTCGTTGGATGTCCAATCAAAGTGCTCGGCTGTCTAGTTACATTTGTCTATTAATAGTATGCTCGCTCGTCCTTGGCAGTGGCCGCATGCGATCGGAAATATTTATCTCGGTGCGTCGGCACATGGACTGACCCCAGCCGATACTGGTCCCGTGGCCGTGGTGGTTGCTGGTGGTGTTGGGGATGGTTGCAGTTGTGATAATGGTAGTTGTGGTGGTAGTGGTGGGAGTGGTGGTGACAGGGTCGTGGTCCTTTCGCCCAAAGCGTGGTTTATGGTGACTAACTTCCCCACTCGTACAGGTTGGGCTCCCGCCGACAGCCAATGAAACGCAACTATTTTGCTACTGAGCCGTCGATGGATTGATGAGCCAATGACAAAAAGGCGAACACCAATAACGCCAACGCCACCACCACACATAACACCACCAACACCGACACCAACTAAACCACCAACCCCACCGCCGCCGCCACCACCACCACCTCTTCCAACACCCCACCGCCGCCACGAACACCATGACCAACCATGACACTTGGTCCAACGACATCATCAACACCACCACCACTACCACCACCACCACCACCACCACCACCACCACCACCACCACCACCACCACCATCACGACGACCACCACCACTACCACCAATACCACCACCACCACCACTAACACTGACACCAACACCACCGCCACCACGATCACCACCGCCACCAACACCAACACCACCATCACCATCACCACCGCCGCGACCACCGCCAATATTACTACAAACACCACCTCAACACCAACACCATTAACACCCCCATCCCCACCCACAACACCACCACCACAATCACCACAAATCCCACTCAAAACTAAAACACCGCCACCATGACCACCACTACCACCAACACCAACACCATAGACAACGTCACTAACACCCATGCCACAAACACCACCTAAACCGCCAAACCCACCACCTGCCATGCCGCCACAGCCGGCCAACTCACCATAACCAACAAGCACACCATCACTGACACCAACACCAACACCACCACCAATAACACCTATACCGACAACATCAGCGCCCACAATCACCACCACCACCATCACCAACACCAGCACCAACACCAACAACAACTCAACAACACCACCAGCATCAAAACACCAACAACAACTACACTATCAACTCCAACACTGACACCAACGCCAACGCCAACACCAACATCATCAAGACCACGGTTACAATTACAATCGGTGCCGCCGTCACCAACACCAGCAACGGCACCGACACCGACACCAACACCGACACCACCAACAACACCACAACCACCACAAACACCAACACAAACAAGTACACTACCACAAACACCACCAACACCACAAACGCACAACACCAGCCACCACCACCATCACGACAAACACACAGTAGCAACCAACAACAACAGCAACAACAACAGCACCTACCACCACCGCCACCACAAACGTCACCACCACACAACACGCACCATCACGACCACCACCGGCCCCAACACAACTGGGGGATGTAACGTGAGCGCACCCCTAGCCCCGCGCATGAAAGCGACGCAGGGGCTGCATGCCCCTCCTGAAGTAGGAGTTTAAACGGTACCGCATGGCATTACCGAGGCTTGCATCACTAACGTAGCCTGATCCCTCAAGAAAGACGAGGCGTACAACTTACGGAACGTAGAAAATAGTTCTACGCGGCAACTATAAATAGTAAAACCCTAACCCTCAGCTCTGACGCATAAGAAACTGTAGCTCTATGACAGGAACTCGCGCTGCTGGACATTTGGAACGGCCGTCAGCTGCGTGCACTTGTGGGAGGCAGAAAACAAAAAAACAAAACAAACGTCGAAATCGAGGCAAGCACTAGTCTGGCCAGGATTGTGTTGCGCAGGCTATGGTAGAGGTGCACCCATGACGCGTGGTATGATAAAGGCATTAAGGTATGATGTACCTCTTTTTGTCTGAAACGATTTATGAACGGTGGGGCTCCTTAACCCAGACTCGTCCGAACTTGATTGCTTATTTAGAATTGTTTTTGTTGTATACCTAGATGTACCCAGGCCATGGGATTTGTCATCCGGAAAAGCATTTTTGTTATTTTCGTCCAAATTCGTTTATTTGGGGGTTAAGAAGAACGTGTCTTAAGTTCCCAAATCGAGCACACTCACCCAAAGAAAATGGCCACCTCTATCGTAGCACGCGTCCCACTAGTTGGCCTTCTGAGGGTAGTCACTTGACGAGCTCTACACCTCACAGAAAAACCCGATTTTAAAGGAAAAAATCAAGGAGAAATTCCCCCAATGAACAATCCCATGGCCTAGGTAATCTACAAAGAAATACGCCCAAAAAAGAGTAAATTTCCTACGATTGTGGGTTAAGGAGCCCCGCTCCGTCTTTCAGAAAAAGTTAGGCCAAAACATCGCAGTCTCCATCGATGGCAGGCGCCATGTTTCAAATTGTCCATTTCGGGAGGTTCCAGTGATCGGATGCGGCACGGAGATTCTGGCACGCGAGGCTGGAAAAAGCGTCCCTATTGTTTCGGCGCCGTGGGAAAAGCAGAAACGCTACCGTCTTTGCGATTTCCAACCTGAGTTGGGTCGGAAACAACGTAAAAAAAGTATTGAAGCTGACGAATGTCCTATATATAGTCCGAGGTCAACCAACACACGAAGACATTACAGTAGGTTAGAAAACACAATTAAAAAAAGGTAGGAACTTTTATTTCTTGGCCCAATTTTAGGCGGGTTTTTCGTGGGGTTAGGTTGGCCTTGGACTGTGACGGTCGACGGTTGTTCCCAAAGATGTCATGAGCCGGCAAGTCTCAGCCCCTGAGCAGACGGCAACTTTTCCAATACTTCTCCTTGACTGACGTCAAACTACTAGTTTCTTAGTGTGGAGCGCTTGGATTTTAGAACCTTGATCGCTGTACGTTTTTTCCTTCACTGACCGTGTCCTGACATCTGTTGGCTGTCCCTGTTGAACTGGCACCGTCGGGATCTAGAAACATTGAACGACTAAATACTCAAGCTGCGGTAAGCGGTGAAGTCCACTTTTCCAGGAGAACCTCACTCCAGTAGCCCGTTTCTCCTTACCGAAAACTCGACTTTGACAAAACACTATTCACTTCAAAAACCGATGGGCAATCCTATGGGCGATAGGTGTACAACAAACAACTTTGAAAACACGCACAAAAAGGGGTTCCCCAAAAAAAAGCAATTGGTAGTTTCCACAGTTGAGAAGGCCACCAAGACGCCTGCCACCATAGAGGTAGCACTTGATGCTACACATTTCCTGACTGCCGGGACTCCTCGATTCAACATCGCTGGACTCACCGTGGATACGGTAGGGGGGTTGTGTTGGTTTACCCCCCCTTGGCCACTTTGTTTTCAGTGGCTCGGGGTCACTCGCACGAGTGACCCCCCTGTTTCCTTGCGGTCTTAAGCTGCCGTTCTGTCTTCATTCTTCGATATGAATCCGCGACAGAGAGGGAAGGCAACGCTTCGCCACACACACACTGCCCAACGTATTTTGGTCAGTGGGGTACAGAGTCACTCGTGCGAGTGCGCAGTAAAGGCTGGGGCAAACCCCTACCGTGGCCTAAGTCGTATACCTAGAACATTGCGTTATTCACCGGGGAGCACTGCCAACTCCCCCCCCCCCCCCCCTCCCGAAAAAAAAGAAAAAAACACACACACACAGTGTTGGAGTGAGGTATGGAGCTCAAGTCAGGACCCCCAGAACAAAAATGGTGCTTAGACCTCTACCGTACCATGCGTCTCAATGACGCGTGCTACGACAGACGCAGCACTTTTCTGCTGAAAAGGCCTCTGAATGGCGGGGCTCCTCGACCCAAAATCGTCGGAAACATGTAACTTTTTTGGTTGCTTCTCGAGTTGTATGCCAAGGCCATGGGATTTTTCACCCGGGATAAAGCAGTTTATTTTTTCTTCTCCCCGACTCAGTTGTTGGGTTAAGAAGGGCATGTCTTCACGCTCCTGAATTGAGGAGCAGTATTAGAAAAACATTGGTGCACCTCTCCCGTACCATGCGTCTCGTACAGAGCCTATTTGACGCATAACACTCTGCAACATCTACCGCCGTAGCATGCGTCTAATAACCTGCTGGGGTCTTGGCACCGTGCAGACGTGTCGCCTACTCTCAATTAACACGTTTACGACCCATTGATACTAACCACTAAGCGACGAGGGCGATATAATCAAGCGCCTAGGAAAAGCTCGGGGCAATCCGAGTGCTGTCATGCTTCACGCTTGCCTCGCTGCAGTTCGAACAAAATCTGCTACACAAGCAGCTCGAATTGCTTCACGTGGTCGATGGTGTCATCGGTAGTTTCGTTCGTCTTATTTTGCGTCTGACGTCCCAAAGGGGTTCATAGGGTCTTCAACATGTTGGTGTCTCAGAGGGGGAGGAAATTGTGACAAAAACAAAATATGATTACAGCATGGGCGCTACGTAATGCAGTTGGCCAATAATCTGTTTAGGAACTGCACAACACCAAAGAAAGGGAGCCGGTACGGCACTGCACAACACCAAAGAAAGGGAGCCGGTACGGCAACGGTGTGGCATGGTGGTACTCGGTACTGCTGCGCACTTAGAACTTTGATGCGTCAACCCTTAAAGAACCGCACTCCGCAGATGGGGACAAAACACTTGGAATTAGACTGTGAAATCAAATGAGTTGGAAATGGGTTAGTAAGCCTAACCCTTCCATTGGAATATTCGCTCTATTGTTCCCGAAAAGAGAACACAAAATACATATCGTACATCATAAACAACGAGACAATCAAACACCTTTTTGGTAGCATACATGACGCGACGAAAATATATGTATACAGAAAAACAAGCACGGTCGGAGTTTCTCACCGTTCAGGCGTTTCGCGGTCTCCCTCAGGAGGGGCTTCAATCCCGCCACCATCTCGCTTTCCTCTGCTCGAAAACACGCGCATGCACATGCACAAACACATTTAGCACATTCACACGCGCATTCAAGCGAAGAATGAGGGGTGAAATACTCATCTCTGCGCATATGCACATCCATGCACATACAAGTACAAAGCCCACGCGGGTTACACAAGCACGTACCGACGCTCATATGATACACACAGCCACATAAGCAAATATTCCCGCGCACGCACACGAGTACACAGAAGCAACCATAAACGCACATATACTAGCGTGTACACACGCGCACATCCATGCACATACAAGTAAATAAGCACACACGCGTTACACAAGCACATACCCACGCACATACACATGACAGCACATACAATGGTACCACATAAACACATACGCACGCGCAAACACACGAACACAAAAAAACACACGTTAACATGCACACGAACATTGAACGAACGTACAGACACATGCAATTGAGGCGTCGAGTACACAACGCGCCCCGGCTCTACGCATATAAACGAAAACATAACAAGTGAAACGCCACGCATATGCCCAAGCGCATACACGTGCACACAAGTGCACATATATACCACAAAACGATGCATGCTACCATACGGTAGAGATGCAACAAACCATATTCTGAGGCTACTCCTTTGAGCGCTATACCTCACCGAAAAACTGATCTTGGAAAATTGAAAATGTAACACCCGATGAACAAAACCCATGGCCTAGGTACGCAAACAACTGATATTGCAAAACAATACACATTTTCCGACGATTGTGGGTTGCATGAGGAGCCCCACCATCCAGAAAATACTGTGGCCAAAACGTGCTACCTCAATCGTGGCACGCGTCTGAACACGGAAGATAACACACCCCCTCGGGGACAAAATTCAACAGCGATTTCCTCGACAGCAGAGTCATCCCACCGTACGGGTGTACTCTTAGAAGTTTCTGAGCTGTTCCTGACAGGAGGAGCTAGCCCAACGTTTCACACCGAAACATGACGTCGAAGACATTCGTTCGCCCGAAAAAAACGACCAACATTTACATGCTCTTGCCCTAACACCGATCGCACTCGCAAAACTATCATACTAACCTATAGTTCCACACCTGATGAGCTCAACCGGCCAGAAGAAATTGGCGCGGGGAGTGCAACCCTACCATGGGATAATTCAACGGGGAGGGTGCAAACGCCAACCGACGCACCTACGGAAATGTCTCAGGGAGATCTTCCCCACCAACCCGCCACTATTTTCGTCGTGTTTGCCGCCCTGGCTTTCAGAGAAAAATCGGCAGTGAAACGCATCCTAGGGGGTGTGTTATCTTATCTTGCGTGCTATGCGGCACGCACGCACACACAAGCGCACATACAAACCCACATTCAAGTGGCAAATTACACACGCGCATACAAGCACACAAATTACCCTCGGAGTGCGCACCGCGTCCGACAGCTCGCAAACGAACAATAGCTCATTGCGGCGGAAAACGTAACCCCTTTTCCACTATAGTCTACGTACCTGCTTCGCAAAGAAACGACCCGGGCATATAACTTTCACCAGGTACTACCCAACAGCGAGCGTCTTCTGCACGGTCGGAGCACGGTACCGTCACACGAAATAAAGAGTTGAGGAGAAAATTGAAGTATGTGGTAGTACACATTCGCAGCCTACCCCAAAGCGGAAACCGTGAAAAGCAAAAAAAAGGTACACCGAAAACGCTAGCGTGTTTTCGAGGCACCATCTTTCCGTTGGGTGGGAAATTAGGTAGAAAGACTACCTTGAACCCGACCAAAACGTTGTACCCCCCCCCCCCCCCAAGGCCAACCAAACTCAAGAAACACTATCTCCAAACTGGCTAAAATGACACTCCAAAACGAACATTTCCTTCGTGGGTTGGGTTGGCTTTGGGCTGTGACGTTGGTACGCTACAAGTGTAACAATTATACGAAGTATTCCTGCTTACCCCACCAGATTTTGGTATTCCCGCACACAACCTATACACCGTGTTCACCCTTCTCGGACCCACTTGCACCAACCAGCAGTGCCAGAGGTGTAATCTTTCACAACTCGGACAGATCGCGATCTACGGTACTGCAGTGGATACGCCGATTTAAGAGCACCCAGGATAAGAGCATTCGGGATGTAAGAGCGGTCAAAGCGGCATGTCCCGCCTACACCAAAAACTAAATATTTCCATTACAGACAAGGCAATGCCTACTTAAGAGCGTTAGGTTTCGGCTTGTAACGGAACGCTCTTAAATTGAGCTACCCACTGTAGATCATCTACAGTGGATCCTGCATCTGCCGTATGGAGATATTGTGCATGACATGTAAGCATCGAGTGCAGATCTGATCCAGGAAACGTGTCCCACACACCATGCAGATCGCACGGCTTCCATCCGGAAATATGAGCTAGGCCATACAGATCTTCAGTGAAATATCTAGACCATCAAGGGGGGATCAGTGATCTGTCCGATCTGTACAAGCTTAGCACATGGTGAAAGGTATAACATCGACTGTCGACGTACCAGGTATACGGTAGTCAACCAAACTGACGGTTACACTTTCCGATCGTCCGAACTGAAATGCTATCAACCGACTGTGAGTAGAGAGTTTGCAACAGTAGTGCTATGCGCGTGACGCGCAGGTCCTATAACAGAGTTGCAACTCAGACACAAAGCCTGCCCAGCAGCCCGGGCCATCGCTTCGTGAGGCCGGCCGACTCGCATGAACCTTTACTCATCGTTTCGACCCATTTTCCTCTTGGATTCCGAATAGGGGGTTAACAGGAAATCGGCCGAATTAAATCATACCTCATAAGCCAACCACCGTAGTTATCTAACGTCACCTGAACTATAAAACAGCTGCAATCGAAACACCTTGAGAAGCGAACGTTCCTCTACTCTAAATCGATGTATTCAGAACCAACTCACAAGCGGTTGTTAGCAGGATGCAAGTCATCCCTCATGCACGTAGTTGAACACCTCACGGCGCGTCGCCCTTGGAGCACGCAATGTCTGCCTCTGGCCGGTGAACCCGACGTGCTCCGTCGAGGCAACGCAGAGATGCGAGGCTCTATGGTCTCACCACTACGGCTACACATAAAGCGCGTACACGCCGCCCCGATCGCTCGGTGCACGCGATGTCTGCCTGATCAGTAAAAAATCGGACGTGCTCCGTCCCGGCATCGTAGGATTGCGAGGGTCAATGGTCTCCACACCTACAGCTATGCATGAAGTGATCAACTTCCTCCCCGCATCCTCAACTACGCAAGCTCGCTCGTCACAACCCTTCTATTAAAAAGCGTGGCTTCAACCACCAATTACGCTTGCTTACTCACTGTATCCGTCCTTTGCCACATTAAGGTACTCCAGCCACAGCCGTGCGTCATCACTCTATTGAAAAATAGCGTACAAATTGAAAATTGAGGCTCAAAAACGAAAACGAAAAAAAAAATCGCTTGCCAACTAAAAACTGGGGCTTCGACAGAAATGTTCGCTTGAAAACTGAAAGTCGGGACGTCAAGAATAACAGCCCGCTTGCTTTCTCTCTCAAATAAACAGAAATTCGGGCTCCAAAACCAAAAGTTTGCCCTTGAAAGCTGAAAAATAGGGCTTCAAGTTGAAAATATTCACTTTTCGTTCTCACTCGCCGTATCCGTCCTTTGCCATGTTGGGGAACTCCGGCCACAGGCGCAAGTAGCTACTCGTAAAAAAATCGCGTGTAAACTGAAAATCACAGCTTAAAAAAAAGCAAAACGCTTGCTCAATGCTGTATCGAGCGCATGCTCGCAGAAATCGCCCGATTGATAAAACAAAAACGCTTGGAACTTCATGAAACCGAAAATAGAGGCTCTAAACAAAACAAAAAAAGAAACAATGGTGTTGTTCTCACGCACCAAATCCGTCCTTCGCCATCTTAAGGTATTCCGGCCACAATCGCGCCGCCTCCTTCCCCAGCTCCCAGAGGTCCGACGTCTCATTTCTCAGACCCTGCACAAGCGCAACCGCCAGCTTGCGAAACAGCTTCCGGCTCTTCATCCCTCCATCTCCGTCTTCTTCTCCACCTCTGGACAAGGCTACGGCGGAGGGGGGGGGGGGGGGGGGGGCGAAACCATTGTCATTCATGGCCATCGTCTGTCAGAGCATAGATGCTCGCGTCCCAAGAACGCCGGGACAGGTTTCCACCGACCAGGCAGCCTTCGCGCGCACCAAGCGTGAAGCGCCGTGAGGGGGTCGGCGAGCCGCACGAAGGGTGAGCTGCACCCTGCTAAGCACCTGTACGGCGGACTTCTCCGCCTTTCGTCGACAGTAGTTGGGGGGGGGGGGGGGGGGGGGGGGTAATCCTTGTCATTCGTGGCCATAGCCTATCAGGCCATAGACCATCCTATCCTCCAACGCCAGGCTCGGAGCATGTAGGCCTTTCGTTTGCCGGCCAGTCAGACATCGACGTCCTGCACGAAGCCTAAATACCGTGGCGGTGGTCGACGAGACTACGGTACGGGGGGGGGGGGGGAGAAGGGGGTCATGGTTAGTGCTCGCGCGAGTGTCTGGCGTCTAGCCCATTTCTTCGTACTACAAGGCCGTGTGGGAATTCCCCGCAACTATGACTGTAAGTTGGTTGAATGTACAACTAAAACACTGACACATTGTGAATCATGACAACTTGCAGCCTTGGAACAAAGTATGTATAGTTGCTACCATAACGTTCATATTATCGATAATACTTTGATGCTGATGTTCACCCCGTCAACATTCACGGGAGTCACATATCTCCAACGAAAAACGCATCTGTAAAAAACGAGCGGCCGGCGTATCACGCAGCTTGCAAACGTGAGTACCGATCCTTAAATCTATCAAACCTACAGCTTACGTGTTTAGAATAGGTTAAAAAAAGAGCAAGTCGCCAGCTGGCTATCAGTTTCGCCGGGTGGTACAATTAGTTACAATACTGTAGTTGAGTGCGGAACTGTGGGGATACGTGTGGCCTTCCATCCAACTGGCGCGCGTGTGCGGGTCGGTGTGTGGTGGTTGATCACAAAAAATGTTAAACTATAAATCAGCTATTAGGGCATTTGCGATGTACCAATTTTTGGGTGGGCAGGAGGTGGGTAGGAAACTATACAATAAAACAGTACTGATATCGTCGAGCGTCACAATCCAAGGCCAACCCAACCCACAAAAAAGCAGCGGAAAAAAACGGTCAAGAAAATGACGCGTTTCTACCGTAGTTTACTTTCGTTTTTCTAACCAATAACATTCTCCTGGGTTGGCTAGCCTTGGGGTAAAATATATATGACATTCCGCGGTTTCAATACCATCTTTGCATTTCTTCCAACCCAAAGTCATTCCACGGTAGGGGTTGCAGTTGTTAGACTAAAGGTTTGTGGCCGGTTGAGCTCCTCAACCGTGGCACTACGGATTAGCCACGGTAACCCTATGAGTTTATTATTTTTTTTTTTTTTGAACTACCGCACAGAAACGCTGGTCAGGCTGCGCGAACGAATGCCTTCGAGGTCGACGTTTCGGGTGAGCTTTTGAGCTCCTCGTGTAAGGAGCTCAGGGACTTTCTGCTGCACCCCCCACCGTGGGAAGACTCCGTCATGTCACCATTCTTCTTTGGAGTCGTCGATGTCTGCCTACTTCGCTGAGGCAGAGTACCGAGCACACCAACCACAATTTCTCCTCGGTTTGAGGATTTCGGGAGTTTCCTTCACATGGGACACGTCCAAACCGATGTGGAGTCCCCCTGTCACACCATGCCCTACCGTCAGAACCGAGCATATATCCACGATATCTTGCACGTACAGCACCGTGACGAAATGGCCTGACCCGGGTAGCCACGTTTTTGTCCACTCGCCAGCTGTGACGATGTATCGTATGATTATGCATACGTGTGTGCTCTTGTCGTTAATCAGATGCTCAATACCGAGCGGATTTCCCTACCGTGGGACGGCTCCCCAACAGAAGCTGGAAATCGCAAACAACGCGTGAAAGCCACGCTATTGTGCTTTTCGGTTTGGCGATATGGGCCAGCCGTGCTGGTTCATGCCTGCGCACAACTCTGATCTATGATGTGTATGACTGCAAAGAATCTACGGAGATGGTAAGAGTAGAAAATTTGATATGATTGGCGGTCCCAATCTTCGATATGATCGAGTTGAGCCCCCTTTGGCCCAGTGCACTTTTGATAGTACTACTGCTGTTACACATGGTACTACTCCGAACTTGTTATCTTTGGGTGTGCATGTTCAGAGTGGCCTCCGGGACTCCGGGACGTTAATAATAAATATTCTATCTTCTTATCTTCTCCGCCTGATGGTCCCTCGTTGGGTACCGAGAGCAATCTCCCCGTGAGCCGCCCTACACCGGGCATTCAGACAGTCAATGATGCTAGCATAAAGGTACGACAAGACAACTTGTGCCGTTGGACGTAAAGTGTTCTGAGGAGCTCGAGATGGGGACGATTGTCGACTGCAGCGGCTTTTGCGGAAGCTACAGTCGAAATGGAGGGGAACCAATTTGCTGGGAAGGCTACTCAGTCTCCGAGGACCACAAGGTCGAGACCCAGCGTTCAACTGACAAACGCATGGCTTGGTTTGCTGCATTGTAAGTAAGTACAGAATCTTGCCAAGACAATTCTCCGTGGAGAGGAGCCAGTCTCGGAATAGACAGACGCCCAAGGGAACGCTGCATTCCCGCGACTCAAGAATTCCTAGAGGGAATTATCCTAAAGATCGTCGGCCAGTTGAAATGGCAACGAAGGCAAGGATTCCATGAGCAGCAGCAAGAGCTATATAAAATAATAGCTTCAGTAAGTAATAGTGTGGATATCGGAGAAAAAGCGACTGGAGGAAGTTAACGCTCGCCAACCCGAGTCGGGAAGGTTGGGAGAGGACGCAGAAGCGGGAGAGCCAGAAACGCCACCGCAACCGCCCGAGCCGCTGCCGCCGCAGCAGTCGCTGGCAGCGCAGCCGCTAGCTCTGCAGTTGCTACCGGAAGAAGTTGGCGGAGATGAGCACGAAGAGGTGGTGGTATCTAAGAACATGGTGGTTAAGATTGGAGGAGTGATGGAGTGTGATGGGGGAAAAGGGATGATGGGGTCTATGCAGATGGACAAGGAGAAAGAGCTGCTTCGGCAGCAGCCGCACCAGCAGCAGCCACACCTACCGGGTGCTGCCGCCCCAACCCCGTGGCCATCCCCACAGGCACCGCCACCGCGGCAGCAGTCGGTGGAGGCGCAGGCGCTGGCCCTGCTGTCGCCACCGGAGGAAGTTGGCGGAGATTACCGCGAAGAGGTGATGGTATCTAAGAACATGGTGGTTGAGATTGGAGGAATGATGGCGTGTGATTGGGGAAAAGGGATGATGGAGTCTATGCAGATGGACAAGGAGAAAGAGCTGCTACAGCAGCAGCCGCACCAGCAGCAGCCACAGCTACCGGGTGCTGCCGCCCCGGACCCATGGCCACCGCCAATGGAAGCAGATCTTGATGAGAGCAACAGCGAGTGGGAGATCGGAAGGCATGATTTTCTGGTTTTTGTTTTGGGAGGCAGAGCAGCAGCAGGGCCGTTTGCGTTTGAAAAACGCGAAGCGAAGGGAGGTCAAAGCGATCGCGAGCAGGATAGAAGCGATTGGAAGCGAGAAGGCATTGGCACTGGTTGGTCCTTCAGCATCTTCGGGGGTTGGGGGCACGAGACGCCTGGTCAGCGCCTAACCCATCCGCGGCGAGCACGTGTACGCGAAAAGGAGTGACCTGCTACGAGCTTCGAGATCAAAAAGGCACGTATATTTTCAAGTACGACAGCAATAGTAGTATCAAAATATGCTTGTTAGTCGAATGATGATATACAACAACTGGTATATTTAGCGGTTTATAGCGATTACGATTTTTTTGTTTGACATAGCACATACTCGAGGTAGGGTCAGTCGAATGATGCTATACTACAACTGGTATTATCATATCTGCTGATCAAGCTCAAATACCAAAATGCTGGATACTTTTTGTCTGTCGCTTTTAGAGGGATGAGCGATTGTAAGTGATGTTTGCCGAGCATATGATAGCGCTCACCTGCGATAGCCGAATTTTCTGTGGTATATGATATGAGTTGGCAGTTTGGTTCATTTTCATTCAACCATTTTCCCACAGTTCCAAAGAATTAAGAAAAAATGGTTACTGCCGAAAGCATGACTTTTGATCCTGGTCGTTGGACAAAATCACGGCATTGATTGGTGTATTTAGCGGCATATCCTATGCCTAGCTGGTACAGTCGACCCCGCTATAAAGACACACCACGTTCTTTTTTTGAGTGTCTTTAACGCGGGGAAGTGTCTTTAAGATTCCGGGGCCACTAATTCACCGTTCCCGGGGCCAACGTAGGCGCAGCACATGTCAAAAGACGCGCATTCGCAGCAGGAATGCGACCACGAAACGGTGTTGTTTGAAACCTACGAGACAAGGTGATTTGAAGGCCGCAACTGCTGCTGCTGTACTTCAATACGTGATTAAAATCGTTTGAATTTCCCTCTCCCACCGAAACGCGGGAAGGGGTGCAGCACGGCATACACAGTGTAATGTGTACGGTAGTGCGCTGGTGTTGTTGTAGGCTGTTATTATAGTTGAGGCGTTGCCCTCACGGTGAACACCACATCCGTTTTTGGAACTCTGATACGATACAGGCACAGGCTACCCGTCACATGGAGACCAAACAAGACCACCCACACATGGGACGACACTATTTAGTAAAATGACGGTAACGCAGAAAACACCAGACGTAAAAATCGGGAAAGTAAACCGAACAAGAGGACACCGCTCCTTCCCAAAAGTAAAAACGAGGCAAACACAAAACAAATTATGCTAAGTTTCGCTAAACGAGACTTCACCCAAGACTAACAAAAAAACACCAAACAACGAACGCGGGCATCCAAAGTGCAGTTTTCCTAAAAAAAAACAGTACGCCGCCCACATATCCCGAAGAGTCGCCTGCACCTCGCTCCCCTCCTTCGCTCTTCGCTTGACTTGAGTTTCATGAGTGAACGAATGCACAGTCTTGGAAAGAAGGTACGCCGTTTCGCTGTACTCGCCGTCTCTTCCGTTCGCGTACAAATAGGAGTGGACATCCTCGAGACGAGAGCGGACCTCGGCCTCTGAAATCATCGATTTCATGCACGACTCTTGCCTATCGTCATCGCATTCCGCTTCACTGGACACGACGCCTTCGACGTGTACATTTGAAATATTCTCCGTTACCTCTTCCATCTCGAGTTCTACTGCTGCCCTAAAGACCTCTTCATCGTCCTCTACACTTAACCACGTGTTCACTGCGTTCCGCGGTTCGTTTTCAGTGAGGCCTGAGGCGCTCTCGACCAACAAGTTGTCCGTCAACACTCGCGGCATGGACCTAGCGTCAAAGTCCTTGGCGCTCTCTGGCATGGACATCTTTGTGACCATGTCGCGCTGGTCGTCCAAGGCGGCCGCCTTCTTGTCTTCTCGGTCCAGCCGCGTGTCTCTACCCTTGAGCGCGTTCTCGTGCTCCCTAGGTAGAATGGTGGCCTTGAGCCAGCACCTGATGGCCGTCTGGTCCGAGAAGCTCTCCCACCTTTGGGAAAGGATCTCCGTCACATCCAGCATTGTCGCCTGGCCTGCGTCGCTCAGGCCCCGGCAGCCCCTGCAAAACAAAGATGCAAGGAACACAGGATAAAGAGAGAAAAAATATCAACTGCTTTCTAGAGAAGGTGGATTTCGCAGCATGTGGTGTAATGCAGGCATATTTCTGTCGCAGACCCTGTTGAGGCAGCACTGTCGAATGACACTCGCCTACAACAGTAAAACGGTACCTGCAACACCTTGTCGAACAGCACTCGCCAAAACAGCAGAAACACCACGGAATCTGCAGTCACAAGAACAAATCACTATCTTCGCCGCCCCCACAAAAACACAGTCTTACCTTCGGATTTTGCGCGCACGCGCTGTGTCCCAGTCCTCGATGAGGGCCGCCAATCTCATCACCATCTCCGCCTTGTACTGGCACTTGAGGGCAAACAGGACTCCCATGTCCATAGGTTGAAAGACGGACGTGACGTTGGGGGGCAGGAAGATGGTGACAATTTGCGGGTCGTTGTTCTTGATGCGATGGCCTGGGCACTTGTCCCACAAGAGAGCCACCGTTTTCCCAGCCGTCTTCTTGACAAAGGGGACGAAGACCTCGTCAAACCACCGCTGGCAGATTGAAGAATCGAGTCAGGCACTCTGCTGGGCGTAGTAGGAGCAAGGTGGCTTGCGAAGGTAACGGAAAACGATGGGGTCTTTCGCCGTGTGGATGACGGCCAGCGGTACCTTGAGCGACAGCAGGCGACAACAGTGCATCGGTCCTTGGCCTTCATGGCCTTCGATTCCCGCGCGGTCATCTTGTTGACTCCTGCCGCGCTCTCTGCCCCCGTCACATACGTGCCCCTCGGGAAGCAGCGGTATAAAAAAGCCCCGTCTCGTCCATGTTGAAGATCAACTGGACATCGAACCCCTCCAGCTGCTCCCGAATCTTCGCGATTTCCCCCTTAACCTTCGTCTTGTCCACGTCGCCAGCTTCCCCGTGCAAGTTGATGTGCGTGAAGCCGTAGCGACCAAGGAAGCGATGTAGTCAGCCGTTGCTCGCCGTGAAGTTGGCCGCGTTCATCTCCGACGCGAACTTCGTGGTCTGGGTCTGTATCATGAGACGACAAACCCAGCTTGGCTGTCTGCATGGTCGTGAAGCAGCAGCAGCAACAGCAGGGGACGTTCAACCGATATTGGCTGTCGGTTGGAATCCATGCAAGCGGTCAGGCGGCTCTCAACCTATCTACCTGCTTGAACAGGTCACAACATAAAATTACAATGTAGGCTGTTGTGTGACAGACAGGAAACGAGGCGCCGAGGGATGTAAACGAAACAAATCGTGACTAACATTGACAACGTGTGGTCCTTACCTCAAATCGCTGTCGTGCGATCTTGATCCCCTGGTTCAGACGATCTTCCAGGTCCGCGTGTACGGGCGTTGGCGTGCGTTTGGCGTCTATGCTGAGCACCATTTCACGAGCCTTCTCAGGCGCGGCGATCTTGTCGGGCTTCATCAGCTTGGTGACGTATGACTTGCGGACACCGTATTCTCGTGCAACTTTGCTCTTTTGCTGGCCGCCTTGGACGGCCCTAACGATTTTCCATCGCTGCGCAACTGTGAGCTTGTTTAGGCCGTGGTCTGATCCGGGATTCGCTTTGCCCACTTGCACGGCGCCAGCGCTGCCGCCTGCGCTGCTGCCAGCTCGAGGTGCAGGTCGTGCAGGTCGTTTCCCCGCGCTACCGCCCACCCCAGCATCAGCCGCGGCACGTCGGTTCCCCCTCCTCGAACCGATGGCTCCTCCCCTCTAAACGGCTGTGTAGTGCTGCACGGTCATCAGAATAAAGTGAGCAAAATAAATGCGTGGCAACGAGATCAGAAACATTGTATTTGACTCGAAGAGCAAAGGTAACCAGATTTACAGCGCGCCGAGGCAAAAAGCTACATATCCAACAAATGTGCTGCAAAATTTCGCGTCCACAGCACACATCACATATGCACACTGCGGTATGCATGCGTCACTAAAACAAGAGGAAGGGGAGGGCGTACTGCTGCAATAATGTTGCTGGGGAGTTTTTGTGACTCGGGAGACCACCACATAATGAGTGTGTAAAATATCATGTCTTTCTCCAACGCGGAGTAAACTCCACTTTTGGATGAAAACATAGACATTCTATGAGCAGCATCTTTCGTAGCTTCTTGTGTCGAACAGCACCAAGAGGCAGCACAAAGGCGACGGGTGTGGTGCGGACTTCATTTTTTTTAAGCTAGCGTCTGCAAGTGCGAAATAATATTTCAGGTGTACGAGCCGGGGACAAAGGTAGTACTGCTGTATCGCGACGTGCGCTCGCGGCGAAGTTGGGTAGAGAGCAACTGCTGTACGCACACTTCCGCAGTTTTGCCGACGAGACTGCGGTAAAAATCACCTGCGGTTGTCCTGCTCGTTGTCTTCGTCATCCACTTCCATGGGACTGCTGCTGCTGCCAGCCTGGTCTCCATCTTTCCTCTGCTGGCAATCCGAGCACTCTCTCTGCTGTCCGTGGCCTTCCGCTCCGATGCCCCGACCACGAAACGCGTGCATGGGCCGCCCGCAAGGGCACTGGTGAACCAGGGACACAAGTTTAGACTTGATTTTGCACGTTGGTTCGCCACATGTCTTCAAGCCCGCAGCCGACGAACCGCCAGCAGATGGGACAAATCCTTCCATACCCACACGCAGTAGCACCAGCAGCAGACCGCTTCCGGCGCAGTCTCCAGGTGTGCTACAGCAATTTTCAGGGGGCCCGTATGGTGGAAAAATGGACCCCCCCGTAATTTTCCACATCTGCGGGGCACAATGCTACCAGGTATTTTTTGTGTCCTTAAAGCGGGGAGTTGACTTAAGGAGTGTCTTTAAAGCGGGGACGACTGTACTTGGTACGTGGTCGTTCGTGGTGGTACGTTCTTTTTTTTCTGGCCGGGAAAAGTTCACATATGATATGTGCATCAGTGCTTCATTTTGTTGTTGCAACAACGAGAGGTGATGGATAGTGCGTTTTTAACACACAATTGAATCTGCCGGGTGCTATGCCTGCATTAGTAGAGTACCTGTGGTACCAGGTATGAGAATCGTAGTTTATTGGCGTATTTCTGGGCAACAGTGGATGATAGGATTGCGGTTACCCCCCCCCCCCTCCCCCCCAATTCCGTACAAAACCGAGTGATCAGGGGGGAAGGGTAGAGACATATAAGGCTTGCACTATCCACAGGTGACCACACGCCATGCACGAGCAAACGCACAGCAGTAGTATACGAGATAAATATTTGTTGTTTTTGGGAGCGTTTGACAAGGAAGTTCGAGATTTTTATCTTTGAGCTGGTGGGGTGGAAAGAGATACTGATCGTCCCGCGGATTTACCGCGGGACATCACCACCGCCGTAGTCTTGCGATGAACTCCTGGTGATATGAATTGGAGGTCGAGCTGGCAGGATGCTGGATTTCTTTGAACTGGTAGGGATGATGAATGCTGGCTTCCATAGTTAGTTGAAATAGCACATGTTCTAATCAAAGTGTACTGTAATACCAACGTGTGTTGAGAGCTTGGTATGGACTAAGCCGGAGCGGAACTGGTTGGACAAAATGTGGCATGACTCCAGAGTAGGGGAGTTTGACTCCGGAGTGGGGAAGTTTGACCCCGGAGTGGGGAAGTTATATCTTAGCTCATATTTTTGGTCATCAAATATTGGTTGAAGGCGATGCTCTTACATTTTTTTTGGATTTGAGGATAGTATTTTTGAGTTTGCATTAATCTAGGATCGAATGAGCATTATCATGCCAGTTGTGACGAGCAGGAGGGATGTAGGATTCACCATGTGCTCGTATCAATGTCCGAGAACCAAACTCGGGTCTGCGCTGATACTAATAGTTATAACATTTTTCATTTTACCTGAGGCATGCTGAGAACGAGAGTATCTACCACCAGAACTTTGCTTGATCGAAGATTTGGAAGTATATAAATTTGGGGGAACAATATTGGTTGTTTTGGAGTGTTGTATAAGGAAATTTGATACCTGGTATTTTCATCTTGATTTCAGCTTTACATTTTGCTTGATCGAAGGCTTGGGAGTATAATAATTTGAGCACATAATAATTTGAGGTGAAATATAGGTGGTTTCGTGGTAATCTTGGGCTTGATTTATTGAACCACAATCGAGAGTGCTTATTTTTGGTATTACACGGGCTAACCCTACTGCCCTCTTGATCGCCCATATTCTTATCAGCGATTTCCGTTACGATTACTGCGGTTCAATTCCGCTAGCTACGGCGTTGGACATCAATATTCGCGTTTTGGAGCAGAGGCAGTATTGGTTTGAAATTGAAATTGGATACTTGAGGCATGTACCTTGTTTAATATAGGCAAGGTTCGGATGGTGCGCTTTGGATGAACGTTATCATGACGTGCACACAGGCAGGGGGAATGTTGGTTTATGCCTGCGCACAAGTCTGATCTATGATGTGTATGACTGCAGAGAATCTACGGAGATGGTAGAGTAGAACACTTGATATGATTGGCCGTCCCAATCTTCTATATGTTCGAGTTGAGCCTCCTTTGGCTCAGTGTACTAGTACTACTGCTGTTACTCAGTTCACTACTTGTTATCTTCGGGTGTGCATGTTCATAGTGGCCTCCGGGACTCCGGTACTTTAATTCGTATATAATCTATCTTGTTATCTTGTCCTCCGCCTGATGGTCCCTCGTCGGGTACCGAGAGCAATCTCCCCGTGAGCCACCCTACACCGGGCATACAGACAGTGGATGATTCTGAACGCGCTGGACCGGGGCTGACTGAAGACACTTTTTTCCCGGGATGCTTCAGGAGCGATTTTTCTTCGTCATCGACCTCCACCCTACACGACAGTGACGGAACCCGCACGTACACCAACAGTGACAGAGAGCAAGACCATCGAGACGCAGCCTAAGACAACCAGGTACAGAAAGAGGCGGAGCAGTCAGGGATGGACAGCGTGAGCCAGAAGAGCCGCAGTCCTTCACCTGCTAGCCAGACCTCATTGTACGTGCTTGCATTGAGCGAGCTATTTCGGGGCTGATTTTTGAGCTGCAGTTACGAGGAACTCTGCGCGACGATGACTGGGAAAGGGGGGATGACAGTGGAAGGACAGCCAGCGACCCTAATGGGAATGAGCGTGGAGCAGCAGCATGCATGTGCACAGCAGGGTATTTGGGGAAGGTCACGGGAGGAAGCGAGCAGGACAAAGCAAGGGAGGAGGGACCAGTCTCCTCCCCCCTTGCTTTGTCCTGCTCGCTTCCTCCCGTGACCGTCCCTAAATCACCTGCTGTGCACATGCATGCAGCTGCTCCACGCTCATTCCCAATAGCTTCGCTGGCTGTCCTTGCACTGCCATCCCCCCTTTCCCAATCATCGTCGCGCAGAATTGCTCGTAACTGCAGCTCAAAAATCAGCCCCGAAATAGCTCGCTCAATGCAAGCAGGTACAAGACGGTCTGGCTAGCAGTTGAAGGACTGTGGCTCTTCTGGCTCACGCTGTCCATCCCTGACTGCTCCGCCTCTTTCTGTACCTGGTTGTCTTGGGCTGCGTCTCGATGGTCTTGCTCTCTGTTACTGCTGGTGTACGTGCGGGTTCCGTCACTGTCGTGTAGAATGGAGGTCGATGACGAAGAACAAGCGCTCCTGAAGCATCCCGGGAAAAAAGTGTCTTCAGTCAGCCCCGGTCCAGCGCGTTCACCTCCCCGAGCACGGTTCCAATATAATGGCCATCGGTTCACTTTCTTGTGTGAGCTAGTGTAATGGCCCCATTACACTAGTGTGATGGGCAAACCCATGCTCAGGGTCGGCTTGCTCGCGTGGCCCACCTCATGCGGGAGTCTTGGTTGCGCGGTGGCAGCGGATAAAATAGAAGTCCCAGGTGTTGATCATTATGCAGAATAATCTATAATATATTACGAGGTATTGTCGCGTACTTCCGAGTATATTATCACAATCAAGACATGGGATGAGTCAAGATCGGTCAGAAGCCGCCCACAAATCAGGGGAAAAAACTGGACCAAACCAAGACTGATATAAAGGGTGTACCCCATCGGAATCAACCCAGAACAAAACATACCGTAGAAGGCATGTTTCCAGCGGGGTGGCTGATATTCTGACAACACACCATTATCCAATAGAAAGCACTAATTTCCCAGTATCAAATATCCTATAACGCTCGTCCGTACGCGAATCATGAATCATGTCTCCCCGTAGATTACAAAACAACACGGCTCATCGGGCAGGCTGCAAGAACTAAATATTTTAAGCCGTATCAGCGCCACCGCCAGCTTGCGAAGCAGCCTCCGAGTTTTCTTCCTCCCTCCATCTCCGTCTTTCTACCCCGCCCTGACCAAGCCTACGGAAAAGGGAGTTACTAAATATTATGCATACATCTTGCGCGAGTGTCTTGTCGATCACCAGTGTCCCCAGTTTTGTTATATTTTGAACAATAATGCGTTCTAGATTTCGCGGTACATTCGCCGTGTACCTCCATGGAAACGTTTAGCATACACATGCCACGTACGCTGCGCGAACAACAATTTCTTTTGTTCGATCCGCTTTGTTGGAGCGGGAGGGGCGAGGCGACAAACCCGAGGGACCTACCACGTATACTTCGCATACCGTATATCATAGCAAGATACCACACACCCTGGGATAGATTTCAGCATTCCAGGAAACCAACGGGGTCATACACAACGAAAATAATGGAATTAAAAAAAAAAGACGCTTGCAGCATCGGCCCTCTCACAAGAAACCAGCACCAAATCGGGCTCAGGCTGACAATTCTCATTCTGGGAGCGCGCGAAAGCATCGTTTCTTGCGCCATGCTGCTTTCGGCCCCCGACAGATGTTGTTTGAAGTAGCAACCCGGGGCGGCGTCGAGCGGTTAAAGCTGTAAAGCAAAACACGGCACAACATGCACGACAACACACCTCCTGGAACGGATATCAACACTGATTTTCTCGTAACACAAAGGGGGCAATCCATACACGATAACAAAATAGCGGCTTTGGAAAATCTCTAGTTGACGTAATTCCATATAGACGCATCGATCAGCGGCGTTTTGTGCTCTACCCCCGTTTATCCAGTAATTGGTAGCTTTGAAAATATCTCGTCGACGTAATTCGATATAGACGCGCCGCCCGGCGGCGTTTGGTACTCTCCCCCCGTTATCCAAGAAGAGAGAATCAGTTTATAAATATATAGACTATAGGGGGGAAAAGTATGTGTCGTGAGGGGGGGGTCTTATCATGCGTATTTTACTCTATGTAGTGGAGAGACGCGTGGTACGATAGAGGTATTAATAGCACTTTTCGGAAACAACCTTCTCTGAATCACATATCTCCATGAACCCAAAACCGTCCGGAATGCCACGATTCTTTTGAATCACGGGGCCATTTCAACCCCCCAAATCGTCCGGAATGCCGCTCTTCTTTTGAATCACGGGGCTCCTTAAACCCAAACCGTCCGGAATGCCACTTTGATTCTGCATCACGTGGCTTCTTAGCCACCAAAATCGTCGGGAATGCTACTCTTCTTCCTGAATCACGGGCCTCTTGAACCCCCAAAATTGTCCGGAATGCCACTCTTCTTTTTAATCACGGGGCCATTTCAACCCCCCAAATCATCCGGAATGCCGGTCTTCTTTTGAATCACGGGGCCTCCTTAACCCATAATCGTCCGGAATGTCACTCTTCTTCTGAATCACGGGGCTTCCTGAACCCAAAATCGTCCGGAATGTCACTTTGCTTCTGCATCACGGGGCTTCTTGACCCCCAAAAGCGTCCGGAATGTCACTTTTCTTCCTGAATCACGGGGCCATTTTCAAGCCAAAATCGTCCGGAATGCCACCTTCTTCTGAATCACGGGGCTACTTCACCCAAAATCGTCCGGAATGTCCCTCTTCCCCTGAATCACGGCCCGCCTTAACCCTCAAATCTTCCTGGGTGTCACTCTTCTTCTGAATCGCGGGGCTCCATCAACCCAGAATCGTCCGGAATGCCATTCTTGCTTTCCTACAGTACGTAGCCGAATGTTTTTCACTCGCAGGCTGTGGGTTTGTGCACCGGGTTTGGCCCTTTCGGTTTCGCTAGGAACAAAAACGGATTTTTGGGGCAAAGGTACTAACTCTGTACCAGGCTTCATATATGGAACTCCTCAAGTGAAAAAGGGGCTTCAAGAAAAAAAAATAGGTGCAACCTCTACCGTAGCATATGTCGAAATTGGGGTTTCCACACCGTAAGGCCTACCAGTACGACGGTAGGGGCTGCACCCTATGTTTTGCCGGGTCGCGTGCTACGGTTAGTAGGTGGAGGCAGCACTTTCAGGTCAAATGTTCACACCCTTTACAACTACAACTAACAACTATTAATACAACTAATAGTTGGGCGCGGCCGCAACTACCCAGTAGTTGTCCCTCGACAACAAGTTGCATAGGTCTTTCACCCCGTAGTTGCCTGCATACAATTAGTCGCACAAGTTTTTCAAACAGCAGTTGTCCACAAAACAACTAGCTACATAGGTTTTCACCGAGTAGTTGCCTGCACACAACAAGTTGCACAACTTTTCCAAACAGTAGTTGCCTACAGACAGCTAGTTGCATAATGTTTTCAAATGTATTTGTCTGCAGACAACTAGTTTCAAAAAAGTTTTGAACAGTAGTTATTATAGACAACTAGTTGCACAACTTTTCTAAACAATAGTTGTCTACAGACAACTAGTTGTACAACTTTTTCTAAACAATAGTCGTCTACAGACAACTAGTTGCACAACTTTTTCGAACAGTAGTTGTCTACAGACAACTAGATGCTCAACATTTCCAGACAGTAGTTGTCTACAGACAACTAGTTGCACAACTTTCTCAGTAGTTGTTTACAGACATCTGCTCTGTCGGCAGACAATTGCCCGGGGAAAGCTGTGGACGAAGAGTTTTCAAGGCGCAACAACTTTATTCTGTAAGCTATGACACCGCCGTCAAAAGTCGACAGTTGTTGCGCCCCGAACGCTTTGCCGCAGCTGTTGCAGCAGGGTGTCCTGGTGCTCTGCCGCCACACGCCGTGCGGTTTGCACACAACACACACCCGCACGGCAGCTGTCTGCACAACTAGTCGCTACTGCCAACATAACAGCCACCAATAATAAACCACCAAATGAGCCGGGGGCTGGCGGAGGAGGCGGCTTGTTGGCAGCAGCAGCAGTGACGGCACACTCGCGAAAACAACAGAACATATGCAATCACGTGGAAGACGTCAAGACGAACAGCAACGGTTGTCGTTTAGTGCGGCGACCGGAAGTAGCACATATCGATCGGGAGCAGCACATATCAAACAACGGACAAGTCCAGGTTGTCCGGAGACAACTAATCAGACAACTAATGGCTGTGCGCGGCCGCAATCACTCGTTAGTCGTCCCTAAACAACTAGTTGCACAGCTTTTTCGAACAGTAGTTGTCTGCAGACAGCTAGTAGCGCATGGGGACGGTTTTTCAGATTTACAGCTTCCGACGTTTTTCGAAGGGGTCTTCTTCAGGGTGAGGCATGGACGGGTAGATCAAGTCATCAACCCACGGCAGGGTTTGCCCTTTATGGGGCTATGTGGTGCTTCTGGCCGGTCGAGCACCCCAAGTGTGGCACAATCGGTTAGTGTGGCAACTTATGAGTAGGAAGTATCGATTTAGGACTACTGTACCGCTGTGCTCGTATCATTGGGCATGTTATCGTGCATAAAATGGCTGGATACAAGGAAGTATCGCTTTAGGACTACTGTACCGCTGTAGTCGTATCATCGGGCATTTTATCGTGCACAAAATAGTTAGATACTTTCTATCGGGGAGTTCCATCGTCATTATTGGCGCTTTTTTGTGAGCTCTTGAGATCTTGTGATACGAGAGAAGGTCCATGGCCGATGACATGTCACTTGCCTGTGTGATGGCGAACGAACTACTGCATTGTGGACAAACGCACTCCGAGCCTACGAGGGGAAGTCCTCGGAGCTGATACCACCAGGCCCGCGGTCGCGCGAGTCGGTACACTACGTACTGTAGCGAGGAGAATCATCGGTCGGGTTGCGCGAACTAAAACGCCTCAGAGTCAAGCTTCGGGTGAGAGCTATTGCGCCCCTCCTGGTGGGAGCTCAGAAACTTCTTAGAACCAGCTGCACCCCCTATCGCGGAGGACCATACTGATCAGAACCCACGATAAGCACAAAAATCTACCAGGTATGTATTTGTAACTGTATTATATTTTCTGGCCGTGTGTTGGCCTGTTTACCATGTTCCTCCGTATTAGCGTGGCATGACTCCTTCACAGTGAGAATCATTAGGCTAAAACATGCCCTATTTCCGACGATTTTGGGTTAACCCCTTTACCACTGGAAACCCGTTTTGGGGACAAAATTACTTGGGTTTAGTATAGGGAGGGGATTAGGGGCTCTAAAAGGGTTAAGGAGCCCCGTCATTCAGAAATCAAAATAGCCAAAAAAAAAGTTATGCCTCTATCGTAGCACGCGTGTTAAACAGCAGAATACTATTCTCACCAAAAAAAAAAAAAAAAAAAAAAAACGAGAAAAAAACGAAAGGTAACCGGATGAACAAACCCTACTGTACGGCATATATACCAGGCGTACAACGAATACAGTACTCGGCAGCACTTAAGAACTTGGTGATGAACGCCGTCACAGCTGGAAACCCGTTTTTTGGGGGACAAACCACTTGGAATCTCTATTGGGGGGGTTTTGGAAAGGTGACTGGATGAACAAACCCCACGGCATGTATACCAGGCGTACAACGAACACAGTACTCGACAGCACTAAAAGAATTTGGCGATGAACGCCGTCACAGCTGGAAACCCGTTTTTGGGGGACAACTTACTTGGAATCTGTATAGGGGGGATTTTGGAAAGGTGACTGGATGAACAAACCCCATGGCATGTATACCAGGCGTACAACGAACACAGTACTCGACAGCACTTAAGAATTTGGCGATGAACGCCGTCACAGCTGGAAACCCGTATTTTGGGGGACAAATTACTTGGAATCTGTATAGAGGGGATTTTGGAAAGGTGACTGGATCAACAAACCCCATGGCATTTATACCAGGTGCCCAACCAACACAGTACTCGACAGCACTTAAGAATTTGGCGATGAACGCCGTCACAGCTGGAAACCCGTTTTTGGGGGACAACTTACTTGGAATCTGTATAGGGGGGATTTTGGAAAGGTGACTGGATGAACAAACCCCACGGCATGTATACCAGGCGTACAACGAACACAGTACTCGACAGCACTAAAATAATTTGGCGATGAACGCCGTCACAGCTGGAAACCCGTTTTTGGGGGACAAATTACTTGGAATCTGTATAGGGGGGATTTCGGAAAGGTGACTGGATCAACAAACCCCATGGCATTTATACCAGGTGCCCAACCAACACAGTACTCGACAGCACTAAAATAATTTGGCGATGAACGCCGTCACAGCTGGAAACCCGTTTTTGGGGGACAACTTACTTGGAATCTGTATAGAGGGGATTTTGGAAAGGTGACTGGGTGAACAAACCCCAGGGCATCTATAACAGGTGTACAACGAACACAGTACTCGACAGCACTAAATAATTTGGCGATGAACGCCGTCACAGCTATAAACCCGTTTTGGGGGGACAAATTACTTGGAGTCTGTACAGGGGGATTTTCGAGCTCAAAAAGGGTTGAGGATCTCAGGCTTGAGTTTCAGACGAAAATAAGAACACGACCTCTTTTGTGCCGAAGCTAGTGTAGGAGAAGCCCTGCCTTGGATAATAATTCCAGCCTGGACAGAAACAAGAGACTCTTCATTGGTATCGCATACACTACTGCAGTGATGGTAAAAGACAAATAGTACGGTGGTTGCGATTTTCCAAACTCTGGTTATGGAAAAAAAAAAAAGTACAAAGAGGATGGAAACCGACGGATGTCATCAAGGCCAAACAAAACCTACGAAAAAAAAAGGGTAAGAAAAAAAACATCGTGGATAATGTATTTAAATAAAATTCATTTTTTTCAGCTGATTTTTCGCCGGTTGGGTTTGGTTTCTCGCCTTGGATTGTAGCGTTCGAAGGTTTCAATGCTATCATCATATATACCACGCATGCTGTCCTATCCAACTCCTACCCAACCGAAGTTGGTACATCGCCAACACCCTTATATTCCATCGCAACCACCCCAGAATGCCATCACAAATACCCTAGTATTCCATCGCAAACACCTTGATATTCTATCGCAAGCACCCTAGTATTCCAACGATATTGGCTAGTTTCGTTGAGGAGCCCCATCAGTGAGAATATGCTTTCGCCAAAAAAAGGCCATTCAGAAAACATTCTCGCAAAAAAAGCGTACAATACCCCTATCGTAGCGAGCGTCCCCCTTCTTTTAGTTTTAATCATCACTCTCACTCTCAAATCGAAAAACAGGCTTCATTTCACCCCCAGCGACCTCCTGGAGAAGCCGTGGTCAGTGGTGCCCCCCCTCCCCCCCCCCCCCCCCCCCGGTACGTGCCTTCACTATTATCGCGCATTAGATCCGTACCCCCCCGGTACGTGCCGCATAGGGTTCAGCATTCCCACTTTTCATCATTTTTATGCTCGTCGATTTTCATCGAACTTGGCTAACTCACGCGCTCGCGCTTTCCTCGTGCACCTACCTGAGCCCCCTTCCCCGCGGCCGCCACCGAGGTTTAAATTGAAGTTGATGTTGCTGAGGTCGATGGTGAGGTCGACGCCAAACGCATCGGCCGTCGCCGTCATCACGTCCGGCAGGTCCTTCTGGCGAGGCATGCACAACCGGGGACGTGGGGGGTGGGCACATTTCAGACGTAATCATGCCGTGGCGTCTTTTCTGGTGAGGCATGCACACGGGGGGGGGGGCAGTGAGGTAGATGCCATAGAGTGAACCGGCGCCATCACATTGGTGAGCTCTTTCTGATGAGGTATGCATCGCATAGGAAGGAGGGTTAAATACGTTACAACTTCGGGGAGGTGTTACTTAAGAGGGGGGCTTAGAGTGGCGGAGGAGAGAGTGGGGGGGGGGTATTTTCGGCACGCGGACGAGGTCCACGTCGGGAAATGCCTTCTAACGACGCAGACATACAGTAAGGGGGGCAGGCGGGGGGGAAAGGGGGAAAGGGGCACTTCAGACGCGTGCACAGGGATTATTTTGAGGTAGGCATAGAAGGAGGAGCGTGCGCTTCAGACTAGAGGCAGGACACTGCGGCTACGCGGGTACCTGCCAGAAACAGGTACTCGCCAAAGTTTTGGAGCCCGAACCCTACTCTACCCGCCGGGTAATGCCAGTTCGACGGGTACCCGTCGGGTTCCCGGTATTTGATTTCGAGTTATCCTCCCTGTTTCATTGTCCCGATAATAGTGACATTTTGAGCGTAAGATAGTGCGTACTACTACTCTAGTACAACCGAAACGACCGTTACAAAAAGTATTGATTGATGATCCAATTCACATGACGCCTATACTTGATTCTCGTGTATTACTCAATTATTGCGCGGGTGCGTCATTGCCGATTGGAATACGCGAAACACGAAAACACATGCACTCGTGTGGCGGACGATGGTTCTCGGTCCCCCGCTATGCATGATGATGAGTATCAACACGTAACGTCTTTCTTTTGTACTCAACCACCGCAATTATGCTTGCATTCCTCCTTCTCTTCTATCTCTCACACACTCCCTACGCCAAACATAAGAAAGAAAAGCCGCTGTAGTGGTTCCTCGACAGTGCCGGCGCCCGCTATAATGCAAGTGAAATCGCTCATCACTTGAAACAGATGGGGACAATCAGCAGTGGCAGCATGCGGAGTAGTGCCGGTTGCCGCCGTAGTGCCGGAATTCCCCTCTATAGTGCACATACCGGAACTACTGTACCTGTTTGTAGCAGCATTCTCCTGTACCCAACACAATCGTGCATATTATCCAGGGCTCTTCACGGGCCAAGTCATTTTTCGCGGGTGGGGTCGGGTTGGGTCGGGTCGGGTCGGGTCGGGTCGGGTCGGGTCGGGTCGGGTCGGGTCGGGTTGGGTAAGGTCGAGGCAGGGTAGCCCGACCCGACCCGTAGCAACCTACCAAAACGGCTTGACCCGACCCGTGAGAGTTAGAACGCCTCCTGACCCGACCGGACTCAACCCGTTGAATCCTATGAAAAGAACCTGACCCGATCCGCGGGTCGCGGCCTGACCCGACCGGACTCAACCCGTAGAATCTTGTGAAAAGAACCTGACCCGATCCGCGGGAAGCGGCCTGACCCGACCGGACTCAACCCGTAGAATCCTATGAAAAGAACCTGACCCGATCCGCGGGACGCGGCCTGACCCAACCGGACTCAACCCGTAGAATCGTATGAAAAGAACCTGACCCGATCCGCGGGACGCGGCCTGACCCGTCAAAACCCTTGATGTTTTTGTTCCCTTTCCCGAAAAACACACGAAAACACTCACCGGGCCATGCATTGAGCAAACTACCAATAACAGCTGTTTACTTTACCCAACGCAATCGTGCACTCCCCCCCCCCCCCTTCTCTCCCCCCCCCCCCTTCTCTCGAACACATAACAATCGTCTGCCTTGAAGGTGAAAAGTAACGAATGTCTTGAGTTAATATAGATATAAAAAACCCACCCCCATGCCCATCATACATAGATTCCACAAACACACTCACCGGGCCATACGGAGGGAAGCGAAGCTGCAGGGGGCAGGCGCGAGCCACGAGCGAGCGCATCCCTGCCACGCTGCCCCCACTCCCCCCGCCCCCCCCGCCCCCCCCGCGTCCTCCGCCCCCGCCGCCGCCGCCGCTCATGATCTCCGAGGCAAAGAAAATGTTTTTTGATATGAGGATGGGGCAAACGGGTGGCAGCGACGGAAGAAGAGAACCCGGAGGAGGAGGGGGAGAGGGGGTCGCAGCTGTCCCGCCATCGCCACCGATGCCGCTGCTGCCGCACCCGATTGTGCCACTCCCCGGACGAAATGTGCCACTGCCGTCATCGACTGTTGTGGTATCACTGCTGCCACGGATGTCACTGCCGCCGATGCCGCCTCCGGCAGCTGTTTCGGTGAATATCGATTGTTGTTTTTTGGTTGTCCCGTTTGTTCGTTGTTTTGTTGTTTTGTCGTCCGTCGTCCGTGTTTCGGTGTTACGGTTTCAGTGGAGCAGACGTGGTGATTGGTAGCGCACGGATAGCGGCAAGGGCAGGGGTAGGGGCGGCCGAGGCGGTGCAGGGGCGGGGCGGGGGGTATCGGTCACCACAGGGGTAGTGGTAGGGGCAAAGGGCGAAGATACAGTTAAGGGCCAACGTCGTCTCCGTCGGCTACAGTAAGCCATCCGGCCTCGAACTCCGCCTTCGTAAATGTCACGGTAGATGCGCCAAAACGAAGACGTGCCGCGCAAAACTTAAGATAATTCGGTGGAACCCAAACGAAGAAGACTTCAACGCATGTAGAGAATCCCCCCCAAAAAACGTAAAATATCCGACACAGCAATCAATACATTGGGAGTTAGGAATTCTTGCTTCGACATCTCCTGCTGTGTTCGTTGTTTGTTGCCCGTCGTTCGTTGTTTCGGATGCTTGTTATCAGGTTTTAGCTGTAGCAGGTGTGTCGATTGGTGGCGTAGGGGTGGCTCTAGGGGTGACGGTGGTTGCGGGCGTAGAGGCAAGGCTCAGAGAAAGGTTAGGAGGGGGGGGGGGTGCACTCATTTCATGCATAGCCATGGTCTCAAGGCCATTGAGCCCTGCATCCCGACAACGCCGGACGGAGCACGTTCGGTCTTAACCAACAAGGCAGGCCTCGCGTGCACCAAGAGCGAAGCGCCACGAGGTGTTCGGCGCGTCGCAGGAAGGGGTGAGCTGCATGCACCCTACTAAGAAACTACCTGTGAGGCGGAGTTCCACGCCTTGTGCGTACTTCCTTGCCCATGGGATGACAGCTTCAAAACCGGATTTACTTGTTTTTGGTATGTCCGCTGCCAGGGTAGGGGGTGCGGCCCCGGTTAAGCACACGCACGCGGAGACGCACACGGGTCAAAAGCCCGGAGTGGAGAATATAAACAAACGGACACAAACGCAAACATACACGAGCTTAAGCACAGCTACCAACACCTTTAGGCAAAAACAAAGTTACCTAAAAAATCCACACACACAACTAAGCTAGCGAAAAAACTATTGAAATACTAAACATAAGATACAAGGCGCAAAAATAAGGCAATACACACAACGAAACAAAGGCACACACAAAAAAAGGAAAACAGTGGGCAAGCAAAATTAGTGCGCACACACCAAAAAACATAAGGCCACAAAGACCGTAAACACGCACCAACCGTAGGCACACCACATACGCACGTTCAACGAGGTCGTGGACAGAAAGCCAGAGAGGGCGAAAAAAACTGAAAGCCAATGCCTGCAATGCAAAACCTGTGTACGCAGGCATCCTATCGGAAAGGAGAAGAAACGAAAAAACATAAAATAAGAATACTAACTTAAAAAGTATAATGGCAAAACAGTTTACTAGCATTACATCAAAAACAACCTCAAACAAGAAAAAAAAATCATAACTAAAAAAGGAAACATAACATGCAAAAACAAACAATAAAGACACCAACACAGAACTGAAAAATAAAAATAAAAATAGGATAACTACCAGCAAAACCCGTGTGCGCAGACATCATATCGGAAAGGAGAAGAAAGGAAATAACAAGAAAGAAGACAGAAAAAAAGTACACCGGAGTATATTTTATACAGAAATAACGTCAATTTAGAAAATATATTATCGCAAAAGAGCATATATTACATGAAAAACATTCACACACAAACACAACCCCAAAAAAGAGAATAATCACCTGCAAAACCCGTGTACGCAGCCATCATATCAGAGAGCCGCGCGAGTCGGTCCACTAGTGCTGCTCCTCTAAACGAACCCCCGCCACCCGCTCCAACCCCCACCCCGGAAGTAGCCTCCCCGAGCAACGCCTCTGCGTTATCGAAAACCAGGAAAAGCTTCTGGGGAAACGAGGGAAAATCGTTTCCACATCTGGAGGTGGTGGCGGTGGCGGTTGTGGTGTCGGCGGTGGTGTCGGTGTTCGTGGTTAGGGCTGTAGTGGCGGGGTTGGTGTTAGTGGTGGCGGCATGGTCGGTGACGATAGCCCCTGTTTCCGTTCCCTCTGCCCGGAGGGGCTGCACCTGCTGCTGTTGTTGCTGATGCCGCTGCAGTTGCTGTTGTTGCAGCTGCAGCTGCTGCTGCTGCCGATGTTTTTGATGTCGTTGTTGCTGCAGTTGCAGTTGCTGCTGCTGTCGTTGCTGCCGCCGTTGGTGCTGTTGGCTGCGGCAGGCGAGTAACGCCGCCAGCTGACGAAAGAAGACGTTCCAGCTCGAGCACGACAGCCGTAGACGCTGCCTCGCCGCAAGCATTTTCAAGGCAGAAGCGGGGTGGACGTCGGCAAAGCAGCAAGTCAGCAGGGGGTCAGCGTCCCGATATCTGACTACCGGTGTACGATACCTTCTTCGCCATTTCTCGGTTCAAAAGGCTCATAGCATGCAAATGTAAAAAGCAGCTGACAGGGGTCGGATTCACACCAAGCCGTGGGATGCGGCAGGCAAGAACCGGCGGTAGCTGGCGCAAGAAAGCATTCCGGGTCGAACACGATAGCCGCACGCGATGCCTCGCCGCAGACATTTTCGAGGGATTGGTGGGGGAGAGGAGGTGGGTACTTCAATACAGCAAGCAGTGCAGCAGTACAGATTACGGCAGTAGAGCAGTGTAGCACGGGTGCTTAGTTGGGCTGTGGGTTGGCTGGGTTTCACTGGACAGTGGGGGCGGGGGGGGAGGTGGTTACAGCAGTACAGCGGTACAGCGGTACAGCACGGGTGCGTAGTGGGGCTGTTGGTTAGTTGGGTTTCACTGGACAGAGGTGGGGGGGAGAAAATGGGTGCAGCAGTACAACAGCACAGCAGTGCAGTATTACAACAGCACAGCACCGTATATGACAGGGTATACCACACCCCCGGTGATGATATTTTGGGCTTTGGAATTAATCACCCGGGGTAGTATACCGTGGGGGTGTGGTATACACCGCGACCCCGGTGATAAAGAGAGTTGTTTTGGGGATTTTAGATTAATTCACCACCCTGGGTGGTATACCGTAGGGGTGTGACATCATAGGAGGTGATAACAGTAGTTTCAAACGAGTCTTGCTAGAATACTATAGGCAGACCGGGGGGGGGGGGGGGGGGTACACAATTTGTGCATGGCCGTAGTCTTATGACCATAGACCCTCGCATCCCTACTATGACGGGACGGAGCACGTCGGGTTTTCACCAACCAGGAAGACATTGCTTGCACCAAGCGCGAAGCGCCGTGAGGTGTTCGACGAGTCGCAAGAAGGGTGAACTGCACCCTTCCAAGAACCGCTCGTAAGACGGACTTCGGCACCTTGTCCCTGCTTTCTTGCTTATGGATGGCAGCGCCAATGAGTTACCTTGTTTTCTGGTGTGGCCACTCCAGAGACAGCAATGGGCATTACCATGTAACTGCCTCGTGGGTGCCTTACAATACCCACACTAGGTGACGCGATCACTCCCATCGTGCGGAGTTAGGGTTCTCCACCCCGCACAATATGACCTAATTCAATAACCATCAAGGTGACCGCCAAAAATTAAACAAAACGTGTTTAGCTCGCGGAGTGAATGGCATGTTTTACAGCGCCGTTGCCAACCAACGCCAACCCCCAATATACGTATAATATTTTACGGCGTCGGTGCCAACCGAGGCCAAATATTATACCTGGTATGTATATTTGGAGGGAGGCCGACGGGAGGTGGATAACAACGGGTGTGACATCTGCGGCTACCGGCACCCGTACTGTTGTGCGGACCACAGCGGCAATCGCAGTGGCTGGAATGTCGACGGGCCCTGCTGTGAAAGCCTCCGCACCGGGAGGCACAAAAGTCGTTCGTGCACGACGGCATAAAAGAGATGCGATCGGGCCCTGGAACCGCAGCAGTTGTCTGAGCCGCAGACATGCTTCCCCCGTTGCGATGGACCACGCTTTCACTACGGCTCTGTGCCTCCTCCACCTCCATGCTGCTGGTCTCCATACGGTAAGCTGTGGCACTCTCGCACACCTGGTGTGCTGCTGCTGTGCTGTTCCGGTATCGGTACTCATTTTGTTGACACGCTTGCACTACGGCTCTGTGCCTCCTCCACCTCCATGCTGCTGGTCTCCATACGGTAAGCTGTGGCACTCTCGCACACCTGGTGTGCTGCTGCTGTGCTGTCCCGGTATCGGTACTCGTTTTGTTGATCGCGGCACGTTATCAGCCGCGGTGATAAACTTGGGGGTGTCATAACAATAATGAGGCGATACCTCAGGGGGTGTGGTATACACCGCACCCCTGGTGATAGCTCGGGTGGTCTTTTAGGATTGTAGAATAATGGCCACCCGGGTGGGTATACCGTGGGGATGTGGTATACAAGATGGGGTATGGTATACCCTGTCATGTACGGGTAGTGCGGCAGTACAGTAGTACAGCAGTCCAGCGCAGTCCAGCGAGCAGTACAGTAGTACAGCCGTACAACATTACCGCAACCGGCGCTTAGTGGGGCTGTGGGTTGGCTGGGATTCACTGAACCTGTCTACGGCAAGGGCAGGCAGCACTTTTCGACAAAAAACGTTTTCTGAATGACGGGGCTCCTTAACCCAAAACCGCCGGAAACGTCGTTCGTTGTTTCGCAATATGAAATATTTCTATACCTAGACCATGGGATTGTTTGTTCATCGGGTTGCGCTTCCATTCACCTCAAAACCAGTGTATGGGGTGAGGCGTTAAGACTACTCAAGGGAGGAGCCACAGAAAACAATGGTTGTGAGAACCTCTACCGTAACATGTGCCACCGCCAGCACGGGGGAACATGGCAATCAAAACCAAAATATGACTAGTGAGAACGGTGGAATACAGAGGTTTTCGTGGGTAGTAAAACAGTGGAACACACAGGTAAACGGTGGAATACACAGGTTCTTTGGACATGGTTACAAAAACATGCCGTGGAATGTTTTTTGTTTTTGTGTATCGTGGTTCCTGATTTCCACGGCCCTCCGTAATAGTTAATAGTCGGATGGTGGGGAAAAGCCAACCGACCGACTTCACGTCCATGTTCCTGTAGGGTGTTTACGATTTTCAACCTCTGCTGGGTTGAAAATCAATGCACAAATGATAGTGAAACCGACGAATGGCTCATAAGCTCCACGCTACACCAACCAACCCACGAACCAGTTAGCCTACAAAATGAACAAAAAATGGTTTCATGGCTAAACACATTTCGAACATATTTTTTCGCCCATATTTCGCGGGTTGGGTTGGCCGTGGAAACGACGAATGTTCACTAACCCAAGGCCACACCAACCAATCCGCGAATAAATTTAGGTTAAAAAATGGAAAAATGGGATCATAGGAAAACATACGTTCAAATAATATTGCTTTTTCGCCGAACATTCGTGGGTTTGGGGTTGGCTTTGAGTTGTGGCGTTGGTTTGACGGTTTCCATACCAATTGTAATGGTTTCCTACCCAACTCCTACGCAACCCAACCTAGTACCCCAGAAGCACGCGGTTAATCAGGGCTTTTCACGGGTCAGGTTGTGTCAGGGTAACAACCCTCCATGGTCCCGACCCGCGAGATTTGAAAACCTTCTGACCCGACCCCGACCCGATCCAACCCGGCCTGATCCGACGCGACCCGACCCGACCCGACCCACCGAGCCGAGCCGAGCCGAGCCGAGCCGAGCCGAGCCGAGCCGAGCCGAGCCGAGCCGAGCCGAGCCGAGCCGAGCCGAGCCGAGCCGAGCCGAGCCGAGCCGAGCCGAGCCGAGCCGAGCCGAGCCGAGCCGACTCGACCCGACCCGACCCGACCCGACCCGTAAGATTTCAAACATCTCCGGACCAAAACATTTCAATACCTGGCGAGCCAAACACCAAATTTGTCCGCGACTAAACAGTGACGACGCGTGCTACGATAGAGGGAGCACTTTTAGGCCATTTTTCATTTATGGATGACGGGCGCTCCTTAACCGAAAATCATCATAATGAATGTCATTCATTTTTCTAAAATATCACCCGGTATACATTTTTGTACATCTGGGCAAGATGGGTTTATTAATCGGATGTGCACTTTTAAGAGTTGCTCAACATCAGTTTTTGGGCGAGGCATAGAGCCCCTCAACAGGTTATGAGCCTCGGAAGGGAAAAAAAAAGAGTGCATCTCTAACTTAGCGCGTGTCTGATACTTGGTTTATAGCTATGTAGGGGTGCCACCCGTCGGGTACCCGCCACGAACGGGTACCCGCCAAATCCTGGAGGTCGGTCTCGGACTCGCCATCCGGTAACCCGGCTATTCAAGGGACTGGAACGGGGTCCACCGTGTACCCGGGTACCCGGACAGCATATGGTCCCGTTTGTGGATGTCAAGCGGGCCTGTCAAGTAGATGACAGGGGTACTTCGATTGCATCTGGCGGAGAGAACTACAAGAGTCAAACGGTACCAGTCTTTGCATTCTAACGCAGGATTCTCCTTCCCTTTTAGATTGAATGAGAATTGCTATTGGAAGTTCTTCGTCGGGGGGTCAACCCTAAACAACCTCGGTCACGTTGTAGCCCACTATCCCGGAAGTATACCTGCACGTATATATATGTTATGTAACGTGCTTTAGTTCAAGCGTTGTGCTCGTTGGACTGGATCGTTCTTTCGCAGTTGAAAGGTGTTTGGAGTTATTGTCAGGCATGTTGACCACAGGGACACGTTGCTCAAGGGGTACCCGTGTACCCGGGTACTCGGGTACCCGGATTGATACGGGTACCCGGGTACCCGGCCCCCGATAGTCATGGTCATGGATGGCCGTCGTAGCCGTATGTGTAGGTAGGTATTGTGCGAGTATTGCGCTGGGTCGTTTGCTGCTTGTTTGAAGGGTTGCTGGAGGATATTGTCAGGCATGCTGAACACGGGCACACATTGCTAAACGGGTACCCGGCCCGAAAAACCCAGCGGGTTTTGGGTCGCACCCGGATCCTGAGACGGGTAGGACCCGTCCGGGTAGCCGGGTCCGACACGAACGGGTGGCACCCCTGTAGCTATGATAGTCCATGGTATTAATTGAGTTGCGGCGGCATTTTATCTCAAAAGTAAGTTTTTGGGCAAAGTGTAGAGCGCCCCAAAGCAGAGGTCCTCAAGGGAGTAAATTAGACTCAGACAAGGCAGGTGTGCACTACCGTAGCATGATTGGTTTCTTGCCTTTTCTTCTTTCAATTATTATCTTAGTACCTTCATTTTAAAATAGCCTGGTGTGCTGGCTTGCATACGTTTGGCCGTCGTGTTCGTTGCGGTTGGCATTGCACGTTAACAAAAAAAAACACCTTGCTGTACTTGCAAAGTGTATCTCTGGCTTGTAGCTTGTGACCAAGCTCGTCTCTTTAGGTGGCACCGGCACGGAAACTGCTTGTGTTGGATGTAGATGGGTGGAAATATCATGTTAATGTGAAGAAAACACACACCCGTAGCATGTATCGTCGGATGTACGACAGAGTGGCACGGTTTCGAGCAACTCTCACCGACCCTTCCTGGTGTCCGGGCTCGCCCCCATCCTCCAGCACCTCCTCTGCTTCCGGGTTCGCCGCAGCCGGTTCTTCCTGGTCGTTCTGAAACAACACATGCGCGGAGAAAAAGAAAAGGAAAACATCAACCAAATTAAGCACGATAAGAACAAGAACACGAACACGCACAGGGACAACAACACAAACAAGAACCACAACCCCTCGTCATCGTCTGTATCCGGGTTCGCCGCAGCGGGTTTTTCCTGTTTTTTCTTTAAACAAACCATGCATACGCAGAAACAAAAGCAAAACAGAAACATCGTTGATAAAAGAGGAACAGCAGCAAGAACAAGTACCCTAGAAGTCGAGCAACACCACGAACAAAAACAGCAACAACAACAACAACAACAACATGTATCGCGGGTAGACGACAAAACAGCTAAGACCACAACACCACACTCCTCAACAAAAGGTCCGAATGACAAAAAACCAGTGGCGAGGGATTCTTGCGCGAAAAAAAAGAGAGAAAAGTTGAACTGTTGCTCAACATTATTTTCAATATACCCCCCTTATGGATAGGAACGGTTGCCCCGTCTCCAAAGGGATGCGGTGCCAAAGGTCAAACGCCTACAGTAAGGCAAGCACCAAATCAGTAACTCCCCCCCCACCCCCCCCCCGTCCCTCTGTGTTGATCACGGAAAAACTCGTGCCGTTGCGGGTTTATGTCTTTCGCGCACCCGGGTAAGGCTTTGGTAAGGTATGGAGACATATGGTATTGTGCGAGTGTGACGGAGTTTTGTCGGCGGCGCCGCACGCACTTATGTCTGAGGCCCAGACAGGGAAGGGGCGTACTCATTTCATGCGTAGCCGTAGTCGTATGACCGTAGACGCTCGCATCCGTTCAATGCCGGGACGGAGCACGTCGGGTTTTCACCGACCAGGCCTACATTGTTTCCACCAAGCGCGGGGTGCCGTGAGGTGTTCGGCGATTCGCATGAAGGGCGGGCTGCGTCCTGCTAAGAACCGCTCGTAGGACGGGCTTCGGCACCTTGTGCCTACTTTCTTGCATAAGGATGACAGCTGCGAATGAATTATTTTGATATCTGGTGTGGTTGCTTTCCACTATCTGTAGACGGAGGTGTGCTCCTTTCACGTTAGCCGTAGACCCTCGAAGCCCTACAATGTCGGGACGGAGCACGTCGAGTTTTCATCGACCAGGCAGACGTCGCGTGGACCAAGCGCGAGACCGGGGGGGGTATTCGAAAACCATGAAGAACAGAAAACGGAAAAAAAATAGTGCAAGTTTCTTACATCGTACGGAAATCACACACCGCTGGTCTGTTTTTTTGTTAATCGGGATACTTTTAGGAGTATGGCTCCATTCTCCCTTTACTCAAACGTCGAACAGATCATCTAGCCCCGCTTGATAATCTAGACATTTCAGGGAAGATCTGTATGATCTATAGCTCATGCTACACGGTCGGCATGAAAGACCTACAAAATGTTTCCTGGGTTTGGATCTATGCACGACAGTTACAGAGACAGCGAAATATCCATATCTCATGCTAGTGGGTGGAATCCGTACGATCTGCATGAAAGACCTTGAAAACGTTTCCTGGGTTGGATCTGTACACGACAGATACAGATCCAGCATAATTTTCCACAACGGCAGATACGGCAATAACTACTGTTAGATAAGCGCGTAAGGTGTGTTTTATAGCCGGCACCAGCAATAAAAGTGAAACCGAGGTCGTTATGAGCCCAAAAGAAATTCAAAACTTGAACCAATCACGGCCAAATCGAAAGACAGCAGATGCCACCTAAACCCACAATTCCCGCAGCAAAAAAAGAAAAGCCGTCGCAATTTTTCCATCAGGCAGTAGATAATCTGCTGGCAGGTGGGGATGCAGGAGTTACTGTTAGAGCCGCTTGCCTTTTTTGTTCCTTCTTTATTCAAATTCGGCTTCCTCCCTCGGTGATTGGCCGCTAATCCTGACTAAAAAACACTGGGCCCTTCCGTTCTCGTGCTGTCCCGGTCGTACTACCGCGCGGTTTGTTTTTTTGCTTCGCTAAACATCACAGCTAGTGCGTACGATGTTTACTTGTTCTGTTGACATCGCTAACCATATACCTTCCCCGCAAAGTAACAGAAAACAATCGAAAGCCACTTTTCCGGTTGAAATATGGTCGACCGAGGTCGCGGCAACAAGTTTCAGAGTAGAAAGTACGACTTTACACCGTTTCCCGAAGTTGGTGGACTACGTTCCCCGCAAAGTAACAGAAAACAATCGAAAGTCACTTTTCCGGTTGAAATATGGTCGACCGAGGTCGCGGCAACAAGTTTTAGAGTAGAAAGTACGACTTTACACCGTTTCCCGAAGTTTGTGGACTTGATTCCTACGGTATCACGCGCATTTTCTGATCTCGTGACGTATTCTATTGTGCACTAAAGTCAAGTTGTTTTGAGCCTGAACGGATGCTCCGTCCTACTTCTCCAGTTTCGGTCTGTTGCTTGATATATTGTTGTGCATGTCGCGCAATTCATCGTGCCACTTCTTTGTGGCCCTTAACCCCTTTGGAGCCCCAAAATCCCTCCCCATACTAATTTCAAGTATTTTTGTCCCCAACAAGGGGTTCCGGTTTTAAAGGCGTTAAGCACCTTACGCGCGAATCAAACTGTAGACGATCTAGATGATCTAGATGATTTAGACCATGATGTGTCTGACGCGTGCTTTTCTTTCTCGTGTACAGCATCTCAAAGCAAAATGTCAAAAGACGGCACTGTCACCCCTTGACCGACGGCAATTTTCCAATAACTCACTTGACTGGCGCCAAACTAGTAGGTTTTAGTGTGTAGCGACCGGTTTTACACCATTGACTTGACCGCTGAACGTGTTTCTTGACTGATCGTCTCCCGACCTATTTGCTACTACAGTACGTGCTTCCTCCCCCCCCCCCCCCCCCCATATTGTTTTGGCGGTGACCATAAAGGTTAACGAGTTTGATCATAATGTGCGGGTTGGCGAGCCTTAATTCCGCACAAGGGAAATGATTGCATCACGTAGTGTGAATGGGGTAAGGTACCCACGAGGCAGTTGCCTAGTAACACCCATTGCTGTCTCTAGAGTGGCCACACCAGAAAAAAAAGTAGCTCATTGGCGCTGTTATCCATACGCAAGAAAGTAGGCACAAGGTGCCGAAGTCCGTCTTACGAGCGGTGCTTGGAAGGATGCAGTCCACCCTTCATGTCACTCCCCGGACATCTCACGGCGCTTGGCGCTCGGCGCTTGACGCTTGGTGCGAGCAATGTCTGTCTGGTTGGTGAAAACCCGACGTGCTTCGCCCCGGTATAGTGGGGATGCGAGCGCCTATGGTCATTCGACTACGGCCATGCCCAAACGGAGTGCACTCCTCCCCTTCCGCATATCCCTCCTTCCTCCCCAACGCTCTTCCACCCCAGCTGTCAGGAGATGGCGCTGTCACCCCGTCAACGACGGCAAATTTCCAACAATTTATCTTGACTGACGCCACACTACTACATTTCAGTGTGGAATGGTGGGTTTTACGCCCTTAACCGCTGAACATTTTCCCTTGACTGACTGGACCGTCTCCTGGTATATTTGCTGTTTGTCTCCAACAATCTACCTTGACTGACGCCAAACTACTAGATTTTATGTGGAACGATCGGTTTGACACCCGTGACCGCTGGACCTTTTCCCTCGACTGACCGTCTCCTGACATTCTTGCTGTGTTTTCTAGTACGGTATGGGCGCCCACCTGGGGAAGCCAGTCCCCTTCTTCCACGAAATTGGCGGCATCACTCTGGGCTTCCCCGAACCGTCGGCTAATTCGCCGCGCCTCCAGAATGCTTTCTCTGCAAGCGAGTGACCGAAACGCAGAGGCCACGGAAAGAAGGAAAAGGGGAAACACGAGCAAGAAATGGTGACAGGTAAGGTGCGACGGCAACGGCAATCCCAACGCGCTTGCACCGCTGTCAGGGTGTGTTGTCACGTGATGTGGCTGTCTCGCACGAGCGTGGCACAGCAACACGAACAGCTGGCCAACGCGGCGCGCTTCCAGAACGCCCTCCCTGCAGGGTAGAGACGGACGGGTCGATGCATGCTACATGGTGTTGCGGAAAGCGCGAGAGCGTGAGTTAGCAACACCCGATGAAAAATCGACGAGCAGTGGGATTGCTGAACCCTATGCGCGATAAAAATTGAAGGCAAGAACCGGGGGGGAGAAGGGACGACACCTGTGACCACGGCTTGTCCAGAAGCTGGAAAGTAGAGAAGGGTGCGAAAAAAAAAAAAAAAAAATGGTAGAGGTGCACCTGTTCCTTTATTTTGTTTATACGCCTGTACAACTGGAAACCCTTTTTTTTCAACAAATTCACCTGAATTTAGTTTAGGGAGAGCTTCGGGGCTCTAAAGATGTTAACGCCTTCACTACTGGAAACCCTTTTTGAGGGGGACAAATTAACTTGAATTTAGCACAGAGAGATTTGCGGGCTCTAAAGGGGTTAACGTCCCTCACTTGGAGACCCCTATACCTCTCCCCCCCAAAAAAAAAGAAAGAAATAGGGGGGGGGGGGAACTAAAAGCGCTGTTATTACATGAATACCGGATGAACAATCTCGACGCACATGCTACGGTAGGGGTGAACTTTTTTTTTGTTCTCCTCGTAAGGCTCCTCACGTGAGGAGCCTGCCCTACGTCTCTACCAAACAACAATGGTTACGGGAAGACGCGTGCTACGATGGAGCTTGCCCCTTGGTCTGAAACGGTTCCTTGACCCAAAATGGTGCGAATTTTGTTGAGCAAAAAAAATCAGGACTCTCGTCGTGTACCTAGGCCATGGGATTTTTTATCCGGTACGATACAAGCAGCATTTTCGTTTTTTTCTCCAAATCAGTTTGTTTGGAGAGGCCTTAAGCTCCCGAATCGAGAAACCTCAAAAAAAGAGTGGTGCACCTCTAATGTAGCATGCATCGGGGAAAAAAAAATGTTACTATTAATAACACATTAATACCAGGTGAACAATCTTGTGGCCTACCGGTGGGTGATTCGACCAAGGCTACGTACGGTAGCGGGGATGTTATACCCATTTCCCACTAGCGGGCTTAGCCCACTTCCGATTTCACTTTGTTATATATTTCTGGCGGAGGCATGAATTGCGTCAGCTATAAGCGTGTACCGGTTTGTTTCGTGTTTCTTCCCTGGGGTTTTACTCCACTCCAGAGTGACTGGAGCCTGTCCTGTGACCACGGAATTGTTTATGCGAGATAACGTGAGAACAACAACAACTCGCACGAGTGGCTCTGTACCCCACTGACGAAAAGACTCCACGCGACGGTTTTTCGGCGCGGCGTAGCCTACCACCATCCACGGCGAGTTCGTATCGGAAACTTAAAACAGCGCGAAAGAAGTATCGCAAGCAGCGAGCAGGGGGGTCACTCTCGCGGGTGACCCCGACCCAATGAAAAAAACACACGAGGAAAAAAAAAAAATGCATTCGTCATTTTCCTTGATCATTTTCATCAAAAATTGGTCATTTTCATCGAAAATTATTGCAAAAATACAAGAATAGTGCTAACAATTGCGGCAATTTTAGGTTAAGGAGCCCCGCCATTCCGAGAATGCACTCTTCCAGCTAAAAACCGCTACCTCTACCTCGGCACGCGCCGGTCAACGCTGACAGAGGCCACGGAAACGGAAACGGTACCGGGGAAGTGGTGGCGAGCATGAATAACCTTACGAGCACAATCGTTGTTTTTGGGACTGGCGCATAAAGACGGCGGTCGGGTTGCGCGACCGAATGTCTTCGAAGCCGTGTTTCGGGTGAAATATCAAGGTACTCCTGACTGGAGCCCAGAAAATTATTAGAATCTGCTGCACCCCTAGCGTAGGATGACCTTTTTTTTTCTTTTTTCTTTTTGCCGCTCGAAAAGCCGACCTTCAACTAATTCATACCACGGTACTCACAGAAACACCAACTCAACAGCATACCATAAGTACCATTCGTACTCGTGTTGAATGGAAATCAAAAACCACTCCAAATACAGAAGCATTAACGCGAAAACAATACCAACATCAATTTGCTCCCATCGACCTCATAGCTTATCTTCGAAAAATTTGGGCATCTCCATTTAGCAATGCAGGGTGAACATTTTGCTATCCACCTCCGTTCACGCGCCCTCCATGAAACCCCCTCTACCTCTCCCGCCGCCCGACAAACAATCAAAATCCGCCAGAGACACAAACACTGCCCGACAGGTGATATCACATATATATGTGTACGTTTCGAGCCATTAATGCAATAGTTCAAGCAATAGTTCAAATGTATTAATAGTCTTTAACGTCCAATTAACCCCCCCCCCACCCCTCCCCTTCTGTGCCAACTTGAAAAAAGTAGAGACGTGAGAAAGTTGAAACGGCAAAATAAAGCAAATAATATGCCAGAAAAGACGATGCCAGCCATAGTTGATACGGCTGTATGGGAGAAAACAGCAAAAGAGCGAGCTGGAACAAGATGGGATAACGTAGTCGAGAAAACATGGAAGGGTTTAGGCGGAGACCAACAAAAGGTAGTACTGTCTTTAGAGAAGTTTGGCGGGTACAAGACAGAAGTAAAAGAAAGGATAGAAGAAAGGGAACGGCTAGCGCTAAGAAATAACGTGAAAGGGGAGAAGCACTTAGAGATATACGGGGGGGTGAGGGAAGATATTTGAATGAAAACGTATCTGCACGGTCCAATGGGTTTCGCGAAAAAGCTGAAACTGCGATTTCGTGTAGGGGACCTGGACCTACCAGAAATAAGAAATATATATATATATATATATACCAGCAGTCAGGAGGAGGAGGACGTGGCAACAAATATGTGCCCGTGTTGCACAACAACAGAAAGTAGGACTCACATAGTGGGAGAATGTGAATAAGGAGCAACGGGATGCGTCAGAGGAGATGAAGAAATAGGACGTAGGTGGCATGGAAGAGTTTTGTAGACTTGAGAGTAGCGAGAAAACGATCGGTATCCTAGGAGATAGATGGTGGCCGCAAACGGCGAAACAGGACGGGGATAGGATAAGCAAACAGTTTCTATGTAGTATATGGAAGAAGCGTAATAAGCGCCCAAATGTTGGAGGTGTCTCCACTAAGAGCCGGAACGGCGCTCCGTCTCCAAAGGGATTCGTGGTCAATGGTCAAATCACAAAGGCATGCAACAAATGAGTACGCCCCCTCCTCCCCTTCCCCGCCGCCCCCATCATCGCCTAAACCTAGCACCACGTGTGCAGTAAACTCCTATTCATTTATGCGACATTAAAATGTTGAAAATATCCCCACCCCTTTACCTGCCTCCTCCACTCCTCCCCCCCCCCTCCTTTTCGAACCCACGCCTTCCCCTCACCGGCCATACGACTACATAACATACATAGTAAACTGGTGCATTCCACAGCCGTTACATGTCCCCCCCCCCTCAAAAGCGGGTTTTATAGTTTCCGTGCACGTATTGATTAACAGCACCCCGTTGACCCTGGTACAAGCTACAGTCTGTAGTTCTGAGGGGGGTCGCCGACCTTTATCCTCGATGAGAACATACCCCTACTAATAGAAATACGCGCGATCGGAGTATCACACACAGCTTGCCAAAGATTAGCTTCGACGAACTCTTCGATATCGCAGCTGCAGCGTGTTTAAATTTTCATGCTATATATATATTTATTTTGTTGACACGAACGAGACTTACTGCAAAGGCATTACGGCCTCTCCTCGGCGAGACCTTTTACTACTGACGTCTGCAGCGATCGAGGCCGCACTTTATCCGTTGCTGTTTTTTCTTCTTCTAAGTTTCAGTACTGCTCAACCCATCCACTTATGACTGAAATCTTTTTTTTCGTTGTTTCTATTTTTTGCACTTTTCCCCCCCCGTTTTTTCTTCACCTGTTAATCGGGTCGCAAATTTGATTTTTCTCACAATCTCATGCGAAGAGATTCTTAAGCAAAAGAAAAAAAAGTGGTGCACGTTTACAGCAGTAGCATGCATGTGTCTGCTGAAGATATTGACTCGCACAATCAAGTCCGTGGTCACAGGACAGGCTCCAGCACAGTAACATGTGTCTGCTGAAGGTCTTCACCTCTCTAATTCCAAGATATTTTATATATTGGCCCCGTCAGTCAGAAAATACCACCAGCACCACAACCGCCCCGCACCCACCGCCGCCCCCCCCAACAAAACGCCCCCCCCCTCCACCAAACTCACCATAAACCCCTTCCAACCCATGTAAAATGTAACTTCGAAAAGCTGCTTCGTGCACCCCCCACATCCGTCCGCCCGCTACTTGCTCCACCACCACCACTACCACCAAGCACGTTTTCAACAAATAATTTGACTATTAAAGGGGACTATGTAGGGTTTTTATTGTGTATCGTAGGTCCTGACTACTATGGCCCTCCATTATGGTATATAGAGTTAAGGTTGTGTTGGATGTTTTGTTGTGATTTTCGGAACGAACCTTAAAGTTTTCCATTATTTTGGAAAATCAGAAGCAATACCCCACCACAGTTTAAGCGGAGGGAGATAACAGTACAAAAACGACGTTCTACACATACGCCACAAAACAAACAATTCTGCAGCACCAGCACCAGCACCACTACCACCCCCTCCTACCTACCTCCCCCCTCCATCACAAAACAACAAACCCTCTACAGACCCCTTCCAATCAATACGTACCTGGGTCCGGCGGCTACCCCCCTCCCCCCCCCCCCGGCCAAACCAAAAAATCGGCAAAGCCCTTCCAAAAACAGGAAACCTCCTACCTTGACCCGCCGGCAACTTGCTCAAGGACGGCCTCCATCACTCCCCTCTTGCTCAAAACCTCGCAGCAGTTCACGTACACGTAGCAGCAGATTCTGTGGTCAAGCAGAGCCCTGACCACCTCGGTCTTGCCGCAGCATGGGGGGCCCGTGACCAGGATAGGGGGCACCGGAACACCGTCATCCCCCTGCGATAAACGTGTGCGAGTTTAGATAAGGTTGAACGGGAGGGGAGGGGTACTCAAAGGGGTTCCTGTTGGTGTTGGGAAGGGGGGGTTTGGAGGGGGGGGTGTACACGATATTCATGCATGGCCATAGTCGTATGACCATATGGTATAGACCCTTTGCAATGTTTAGACATTGAATATGCCGGGTTTTCACCGACCAGGCAGACATTGCCTGCACCAAGCGCGAAGCGCCGTGAGGTGTTCGGCAAGTGGCATGCCTGAGCTGCATCATACTAAGAAGCGCTTGTGAGGCGAACTTGTATATGGATGACAGCTTCAATGAGGTAATTTGATTTCCGGCATGGCTACTTCCAGAGACAAGGAGGCGGGGAGGCGGGGGGGGGGCTGGGTGGGTGGGGGTGGAGTTTGGAGTATGGGGGGCCCAGCACCAGAATAGGAGGCACCGGAACACCGTCATCCGCCTGCGATACGTGTGTGGGTTTGGATAAGGTTGACGGGGGGGTGGGGTACTGATGGGGTGTGAATTGGTGTTGGGAAGGGGGGGTCTGGCGGGGGAGGGGGGAGGGGTGATAGGGCTGAGTGGCGTGGAGAGGAGTTAGGAGCATGAGGGGCCCAGGACCAGAATAGGCAGCGCCGGAACACCGTTACCGCATGCGATAGACGTGTTTGGGTTTATATAAGGTTGAAATCGGGGGGGGGGGGGGGGGGGGTTACGGGGTGCCTATTGATGTTGGGAGGGGGGACTCTTTTGGGGGGGGGGCAGGCTGATGTGGCTGGGTGAGGTGAGAAGGTAGTCAGAAGCACGGGGAACTCGTGATCAGGAGAGGGGCACCGGAGCACCGTCATCTCTCTGCGGCACGTGTTTGGGCTTCGATAAGGTTGAGGGGGGGTGCTCATTTGTTGCTTGCCCTAGTCATTAGACCATACCATTGACCACGCGTTCCCTTCAAGACGGAGCATCGTCCCTACTCCTAATAGAGACACCTCCAACATTTCGGTGTTCATTCTGTTTTTTTCATGTGTTACCTACTAAATAATGCCCATCTTATTTATTTCCCACTTTGAAGGGGGGAAGAGTTACGGGATTTCTATTGGTGGTGGGAGGGGGGGAGGGGGGGGGGGGCGTCGGAAGGGGGGCCGATGGGGCTGGGTCGGGGGGGGTTGGAGTGAGGTGGGGTGGAAAGGGTCAGCGATCAGGCGGGGAGGCATGGGAACTATCATCCGCACGGGGTATCGTAAGCGCTTAGGTTTGGTGAAGGTTGGAGGTGGGGGGAGGGGGGGGCTACGGGCGCGGAATTTTCCGGGGCCGCGGTTAATGCGATGGAGGTGTTAGATGCGGGGAAAGGAGAGGGGGCGGGGGGTGGGGTGGAGTGAGGCGGAGTGGAAAAGGGTGGGTTGCGGAGGGTAGGGAGTGGCGGAGAGAGCGAGGGAAGAAAATTACGTGGCCGACCGGAATCCCTCCGACTATCTCTCGCTGCCAGAATATTTCATCTGTGGGCCTTTCATTCTCTATCTCTCTGCGCATATTCTCTGTCTTTCGGGCCGTCCGTCCCATCTCTGTCTAGCTGTCTCCCTGCCTCGCAGCCTACGTATATCCCTCTCTGTGTCCACTTCCCCGTCTGCCACTTATCTCGCCTACTCACCCCCCGACCCGCTGCACGCGAAGTCTGCCTGGTAGGTGATTTTTCCGACGTGCTCCTTCCCGGCGTCGTAGGGATGCGAGGGTCTACGGTCTGAAAACTACAATTATGCATGAAATCAGTGCACCCCCACCCCCCCCCACCCCCACCTCCTTACCCTCAACCCGCTTGAGAACTATCTAGTTGGATTAAGTGTGGAACATTTCTTCCAACATTGACCCCTCTAGAACCCCTCTACAACCGTAAACACGCTTTAGGGAACAAATCACCTGGATTTAGAGTGGGATATAGCTTCCAGCCTTAACAGGGTTAGCAACGGTCACCCTCGCTACGTCTCATCCCCCCATCTCCTCCTCCCCCGTCCCCACAGACTGACCTCTCCGATTAGCAACGCTAGCTCCTCAATCTGTTCCCTCCGCCCTGGCCACCGTCGAATCAGGCCATCCAGCGGAACCAACCCCTCCTCTCCCGCCCCCTCCTCTTCCGAATCAAGGGACAGTTGACCAGCGCCGCTTCCGCTAATGCTGCCGCCGGCACCACCGGCCCACACAGCCGCCACGGCTGCCGGGGTTGATTCCGCCCCACCGCCTCCGGAGAAAATGCTTCCGCGAAAACCCGCGTTCAGGCTCGTTCTGAAATTTTCGTTCCGCGCCATATTGCGCTTGCGCTTACGGATGATTTCTGGCGTTTCCGGCATGTTTGTTTTCGGTTCTCGTCGGGGAGAGGTTCCGGCTGCTGCTGCGGATCCAGGACTAGAATGTGATGGTTGTGGTGTTGGTGTTGGTGTCGGTGTTGGTGTCGGTGTTGGCGTTAGTGTTGGTGTCAGTGTTGGTGTTGGTGCTGCGGTTCTTGCTGGTGGTGGTGGTGATGTGGTGGCGGTGCTGTCTCAGCTACCACCGCTGCTACAGCTGTAGCTGCCGCTGTTACTACCGTAGCTGCCACGCTACTGCTGCTGCTGCTGCTGCTGCTGCTTGTCTCCCTCTTGCCGTTGATACGGGTTTTGCTGCTGCAGACCTGTTGCTGCTGGTGGTGCGGCCCGAGGAGAAACTTCTCCCTAGACACGCCTTCTCGTACAGGGCGACATAATACGAAATACACAACAAAGGCAAAACAGTGAGGCTGATTGAGTCACGGGCATGTTGAGTTCAACAGCTTTTGTTACTCAGGGATGCCATTTTTTATATGAACTCGTTCTAACAATGACACCTGTGAGTCCTTTTTGTTCATTACCAGTACCAAGCATGATTCAGTTGTATGCTTAACCCCTCTCGAGCCGCAAAACCCCTTCCTGCACGAATTCCAAGCAATCTGTCCAGATGTGGTGAGATTGTTTTTTTAGCCTTAAGCATGGACAACTTGGTTTTATTCAGAGCTAGCATGAGAGAAAAGCGGGTTTCAGCTGGAAATATTGGCATTTTTGTCCACGGTAAATGGGAGCTATAGAAGGCCGAAAGTATTGGGAGGTGCTCAAACTGGGTCTAACGGGAGTCACTGGAGATACGAGGGGGTAGGGCCAGGAGAGGGCAAGTCAGTGCAGCTGTACACCAAACAAATGCAATCTCTGGGTGAGGTCTACGTAGACGCGCCAATGGGATTTTAAAAGGAGGATGTTTGAGTTTGTACTGAAAGCAGCATGGAGTATGTTTGTAATTGAATGAGAAAGCACCTGGTCTCTGCTGGAAGCACCTGGTCTCCTTCAGAGGGCATGGCCCAGGGTGGGGCTGAGGGATGGCTTGTAGGACAGGGAGCTCACGGATAGAGCGGTTCAGGAAGGAGGCTAGGAGCTAAAGAGTAGATACGGGTGGTGTAAGCGGGTAGTTTCACAGCAAGCTGTGAGGACGAGGCGAGCAGGGAGCACGCGCACGTGTTGCGAGTCGTGTTTTCTCCCCAGCCTCTCACTGAGACATGAATGACAGAAAATAAACCACTTCATGACCCAAGCTACTGCATCAGCGTTGCGAACCAGCACCATCAGCGCACACAGCAGACTCAGCACAGCAGCGCCCAGCAGCGTTCTGCACAGCTGACATCTAGTTCCCTATCACAGAAAAACGGGTTTCAAGGTGTAAGTAGGCTCAGACGTTTTCTTCGTTTGTTTGTTGTCGTGTTTCTGGTCGTTTTCCATCCTAGACCGTATAATTAGCTACCAAGGGTGAGACTAACTGTAGTTAGCTAGAGTGTCGCTCAGACATTCCTTGTCCTTGCTTCTATCTTTTCCTTGCATCGTAACTCAAGAGCCCTTTTTTGCTATGTCATAAGCTGCCTGCTACCATAATGCTTCTGCTGCTTCTGTTGCTACACGTTACCACAGACGTTGCTACAAACGTTGCTACACACGCTGCTACACACGCTGCTACACACGCTGCTACACACGCTGCTACACACGCTGCTACACTCGCTGCTACACACGCTGCTACGCGTACTAACTGTTGTGCCCGCACAGCAGCGCACAAGATTTGATTGTTAGATTGTTCTCGTTCCACCGCAGCCGCAGGAACTTTCGGTTGACTACGTACGTGCAGATGTTTCCTACGATATACCAGAAACATACAAAAGCGCACCATGGGGACAGGACTGAGATGACACAGGAACTATGAGTTACTGTATTAAAGAGCAAGCTACCTTCCCCCTCTGATGTCCCCATAGGATGGCCGAGGTCGAACGGAGGGAGCGAGGGAGAGAGGGGGCGAGAGAGTGAGGCACTCAAGCTCTGCGCCATTTCGCGCGATAAATCGTCCACAAGCACACTTGAACTGTATGTAAAACAAAGAAAAAACCGCCAACTTCAAATTGTGCCCATACCTATTCTGCTGGGTGTCCTCTGTTTCCCCCTCCTGGGGATTCTTCTCGCGCGATAATGTGTCCCACTAGAAGCATATGTCCAGCCTCACCCCAGTGGTCAGCCGACCTTGCTAATCGCGTTCTCAGTGATACTGCTGTGCCAGTAGTGTGACAGAAACGAAGTCGAGACGACGCAGGATACCCCGATACCCCTCCAGGAGGAAAAGAGATTGTTATAAAGATATTTAGGCGTTTTATATTAGGGCTCATTAGGTCTAAGAGTAGAGCCATGCATGGGCAGCGAGCACAGCACGTTGGAGAGAGGGAGGGGAAGAGAGGTGGGGAGAGAGCCAATTGGACCGTCGTGGGGAAGGCGATCTTGCTACCATGTCGAGCTTTTTGGCTCCTGCGATGAAGCGGCTACTGAAGCCAACGCAGAAGCTCAAGCCCGGCCTCCTGCCCAAGAACATCATCCCCAAGAACAAGTGGAGCGTGAGTGTGCTTTGCTATGCTTTGCCGTGTGCCGAGTCTGTGCTGTTCTGGGTGGCGCTGTGCTGTGCTGGATTGGTCTCGTCCAGTGCTATACTGAGTTCGTGCTAGTTTGGTACTGGTGTAGTGGGTTGGGTTGGTAGTGCTACGATGGTGCCGTACCTGTGCCGTGCTATGTAGGTGCCGTTCCGTGCTGAGTTGACGCTGTGCTCGGTTGATATGATTTCATGTGCTGTGCTGGGTTGCCGTTTTCGGATGGTGCTGTGTTGTGCCTGGTTGGTCCTGTGCTGTGCTGGGGTGTTTCTGTGCTGAGCTCTTGCTGTGCGGAGTTGGTGATGTTCTGTGCTGGGTTGGTGCTGTGCTACGCTGTGCTGAGTTCGTACTGCTGTGCTGGGTTGATTTTCGCTTTGTTTGGTCGAGTTGGTACTGTGCTGTGCTGTGCTGGTGCTGTGCTGTGCTGGTGCTGTGCTGTGCTGGTGCTGTGCTGTGCTGGTGCTGTGCTGTGCTGGTGCTGTGCTGTGCTCGGTTGTGCTGTGCTGTGCTCGGTTGTGCTGTGCTGTTCTCGGTTGTGCTGTGCTGGGTTGGTGCTGTTCTCATAGATACGCTCTGGTGCCGTGCCTTCTTGTGCTGGGTTAGCGATGCCCTGGGTTGACGCTGTGTTGCTGTGCTTACCGTTACAGTACTGCAGTATTGGGTTGGTACCGTTGAGTGCTTTGCCGGGTTGGTACTGGTTCGTATTCCTGTGTTGTGCTTTGTAGATGTGTTCCTGTAGCGCCGTAACTGCTGTGGTTTGCAGGCTTGGTGATGTGCTGTGCTTTTCTGCGCGGTGCTAGGTTGGTGCTTGGCTTTGCTGATCTGGGTTGGTGTTGTGCTGGACGGTGATGGGTTGGTGCTGTGCTGTGCTGTGCTGGGTTGGCGCTGTGTTACATTGGTGCCGTGCTTGATTGATGCCGTGCTTTCGTGCGCTGCTGTGCTTACCGTTACGGGTTGATGCTGTGCTGTGCGCTGTGCTGGGTTGGCGCTGTGCTGTGCTGTATTGGTGCGGTGCGGTGCTTCATTGCTGTGGTATAGTGTGCTTGGTTGGTGCTGTGCTGTGTGTGTTGGGTTGGTGTTGTGCTATGCTAATGTGCTGGGTTGTGGCTGTGCTATTAATAACTAGCCTGTGCCGGGTTCGTGCCGTTCTTGGGATGGGTCGTGCTGGGTTTTGTGTCGGTGCTTTGGTGTGCTTTGCTGGAATTGCCTTGCAGTGCTTACCTGTGCTTAGCCGTGCTTCGCTGGGCTCTGCTGTCCTGCTGTGCGTGTGCTGTTCTTTGTTGTTGCTTTGCTTCGCTGTGCTGTGCGCGTGCTCTGCTGTGCCCGGCTGTGCTCGGCTGTGCTCTGGTGGGCTGTGCTGTGCTTTGCTGCGCACTGGTGTGCTGTGCTTTGATGTGCTCTGCTTTGCTGCTGTGCGGTGGGGTGTTTCGCGTGCTTTTGTGCTTTGCTGTGCCTTGCTGTGCCTTGCTGTGCTGTGCATTTCTGTGCTTTGCTCGGCCCTGTAGTGCCTTTCTCTGAATTGCTGTGCGGGCGCGTGCTTTGCGTTGTACTATTCTTTTCTGTGTTGGTCCGGTTCTTGCTGCTGTGCTTTGTTAGGGTTGCGCTGGAATGTTGTTGCGCTGTGCTGCGCTTTGTGCTGGTGCCGGGCTGCACTGTGTGCCTGTACTGTGTTTGCGTGCTCTGTGTTGGTGTGGTGCCGTGCTGAGTTGGTGCGTTGCTATGCTATACTATGCTGCTGCTGTGCTGCTGCCATTGCAGCGCTGCTGCTGTGTCTCTGCCATGCTATCGCTGCTGCTGTTCAGCTGCTATGGTAGCGCTGCTGCTGTGGTGCTGCCGTGCTTGCGCTGCAGCTGTGCTGCTGCCATGGTAGTGCTGCTGGTGTGCCGCGTCTTGGGCTGTATCAGAGAGTACGGTTGTGCTAGATTCGTGCTGCCGAACTGCGCTTTATGCTGGTGCGTTATGTGGGTGTTGGTGCTGTGTTGGGTCAGTTGTTTGCTAGTTGTGTCACTTTAACTTCGTTACCTGCTCCTAGTAGGTACATTTACCACAGCTGCGCCTGATATAACCCGGACCTGAGCCCTCCAAACTGACCCTGCGTGCCAGATATGTAGTATACTATGAGAAGAGCCCACCAGTATACTATGAGAAGAGCCCACCAGCACACTCTGATCCCATGCGATTTTGTCCACCTAAACGGCGTTTTCATCGAAACGGGCACAACAAAAACTGGAACGTGAACTATTGGTAGTAAATCAGTTACAGACCTATGGTTTTCCTCCTTTAGGGTCGTGTGTACTAGTAGCTGCGCCCTACCCCCCCCTCCTACACGCACAAGAATGCTGCTCCGTGTAACTTTATCCCCCTCCCCCCCCAAGACTACGAGACTGCGGCTATGCATGAAATTAGTACATCCCAGAGCTATGCATGGAATAAGTACCCCCCGCCCCCAATTTCCAGCAGTTCTTAGGGTGCAGCTCACCCTTCATGCGGCTCGCTGAACAAGTCCCGTTTGGGTGCAAGGAATGCCTGCCTGGTCAATGAAACCCGATGTGCTCCGTGCTCCGCCGTGGCATGGTGGAGACGTGAGGGTCTATCGTCTCAAGACTGCTGCCATGCATGATCGTGAGTACCCCCCCCCCCCCCCCCCCGCAATAACGCCCAGCCGCCGTACCCCCCACGCTCTCTCATCTGCTTAGCGTAAGTAAAATCCCCACTCCTCCCTTGACCCTGACACCTCCTCGTAGATACTCCGGGGAGACAAGGTGCACGTGGTGAATGGCGTCCACACGGGGAAAGTCGGGGTGGTGCAGACCGTGATTCGAAAGCAGAACCGCATCATCGTGGAGGGTGTTAACATGGTGAGGGTTTGCCGCACCGTGAAAAGGATGTGTATGGGGGAGAGCGGGACGGGGGGGGGGGGGGGGGGTGTAACGCTCTGCTTCTGTATCGTTTCTTGCGCTTTTGGTGAGGGTTTTTCACACAGCACCAGGGAAGGGTATGGGGCGGTGGGGGGCATGTTGGGGGGAACCCCGTGCGGGGTATAGCGTGCGTGATTCTGAAGCAAAACTCCATCGTCGAGGAGGGTATTGCCATGGAAAGGGTTTTCTACCCGGTACAGGGGAAGGATGTTTTTTGGGGGGGCGGGGGTGCTTGTGCGGAATTGGAAGGAAAATTTTGTTGTGTCTGTTTGTCATGGTTTCGAAATGGGACATCTTACTTGTCTTTAGTTTACTTAAGTTCGCAAAGGAGCTTCGTAAGGAGTAGCCTTTTTTTTAGGGGACACCATGTGTCCCATTTTTCTGCCAAGCATCGATAGGGTTTAGAGGGGTAACTGATGACACGAGAAAGGGGGCGTAAACGTCACCAACGTCAACCTAATGATATTCAGGGTTTTTTTTTTTTGTTATTGGTGCTATCTTATTTTTTTTCTATTGTTGTTGTTGTTGTTGTTGTTGCTGTTATTGTTGTTGTTGTTGTTGTTATTGTTGTTGTTGTTGTTGTTGTTGTTGTTGTTGTTGTTGTTGTTGTTGTTGTTGTTGTTGTTGTTGTTGTTGTTGTTGTTGTTGTTGTTGTTGTTGTTGTTGTCGTCGTCGTCGTCGTTGTTGTTGTTGTTGTTGTTGTTGTTGTTGTTGTTGTTGTTGTTGTTGTTGTTGTTGTTGTTGTTGTTGTTGTTCTTTTTTTTTGTGCTGACAACCGGGGGCGGGCGGAAGAGGAGTAAGGGCAACAACCCTGGAGGGGGCCGTACGCGCTCTTGTTCTTGTCTTTTTTTTCTTGTTTTTTCATCTTTTTTACTATTCTTGTTCTTATTCCCGGTTTTCCTTCTTTGTTGTTGTTGAAAATACGCGGGGCAAGTACATTAAGAAGCCGAAAGGGGGCGGAAGAAGAGTAGAGTAGTGACTCGAGAAGGGGCCTTACGAGTTCGTACGAGTTCTTCTAGTTCTTTACATTTCTTTCTCGTGCTTATTACTCTTGTTCTTGTTCTTATTCATGTTCTCATTTTTTTTTTTTTCCCCGGGAAATCCGCAGCGCAAGTACAGCAAGAAGCCAGAAGGGGGCGGGAGAGGGGTGACGGTTACCCGAGAAGGGGCTATTCACGTCACCAACGTCAACCTGGTTTGTCCGCAGACGGGGTAAGTCAGTGCAAATAGCATAATAATGAAGGCTGTAGTATTGTCAACCAACCTCTTTAGGACTGCACCCGGGACGGTGAGTCAATGCAAATAGCATATTAATAAAGGCTGTAGTATTGTCAACCAACCTCTTTAGAACTGCACCCGGGACGGAGCACGTCGGGTTTTCACCGGGGGCGTTGGGGGGGAGGGGGGGGATTCCCTACACAGTTGAGGTGCTTGAATGAACGTGTACCAGAAAGGTTGGATCGACGTACAGGCGGAAACAGTGTATGCACCCTTAAGCAGTGTGTATAAGCCATGCACCCCTATTTAATACACTTAGTAGTATGCCGATATACCTGGTACCAGGTCACAACCCGACCAGAAGCCTGAGCGCTAACCTTGGCCCGAAAACCATACGGGGTGGGATGATCATGTGCGTGTATGTTGTGTTGTGTTGTCTTCACATTAAACCGTTCTTTCTACCCAGCGACATCAGTACACCCAGAGTCCGTGCTGATGCTTCACCCTAGAGAGATGCAAGTTATGTGGTAATTCATCATGGTAAACCGTGTGTATATAAGATACAAACACTTGTTGAGTAGGGGGTGTATGGCTTGTATACACCCGTAGGTGTGTGTATTCTCTTTTTCGGCATACAGGACGTTACATTTTCGCGCAAGAGTCGCTCAAAAGCCCCCCCCCCCCCTCCATTTTCGTGAGAAATCACTTGAAAGTAACCCACCGGTATAGCCATTTCTGGGGCAGTAAAAAAGCTACCTCTTTGGAAGCGCATCGATAGTTTTCGTTTGGGGCGGAATGCAACTTTGTTGGGGAAAAATACTCCGGGCTTTTGGCGGATCAAGCTACTTTCTCGCGGGTCGGATCGAGTCAGAGTGACCCGTGGGGATTTGAAAACTTCATGACTCGACCCGACCCGCCCCGTGAGGTTTCAGTCCTCCTCCTGACCCGGCCGGACTCGAACCGCGGTGTTTTGGAAACCTGGACCGACCCGCGGGACCGACGATGACCCGTGAAAAGCCCGGGAAATATTCGAGCTGAGCCAGCACTCTTACTACTGGCGAAACAAAATATACACTTAAGTCCAAGTAGTTCCCCCCGAACGTAGGCGCAGGTATGAAGGGCATGAGAAAGATGAAGAAGGGGTGGAGGAGACGGGACGAGGAGGGGGGAGGTGCTGGAGGGTGAGGGGGGGGAAGGGGGGCGGGGAGGCGGGAGAGAGAGAGCGGGAAGGGGTGGTACGGGCATGGTGACGTGGGGACCTGGACGGGGGGGGAGTGGATGACAAGTAGGGAGACGGAGGATGAGGGGGCGGGGGCGGGCGGGAGGGTCAGGGGCCGAAGAGGGGGAGGGGTGGAAAGGGTAGGGGTGGGGGTGGATAAGAAGGGTGTCGGAGGAGTAGCGGGGAGGAAGGGTAAGGGAAGGAAGATGAAGAGGGTCGGGGGGGGGGGCAGGGGAGAGAGGACATGGGGGGGGGGGGGGGGGGGGGCAGGGGAGGAGTAGGAGGAGTGGTGACGACGCTGGGGAGGGCGATGGACGGCGGGATTGGAGTCAGGAGTAGACGGAAGGTATGGAGACGAGGGCGGGGGAGGGGGAGGGGGGGTGGAGGGGAGGGAGGGAAGGTCGACGAAGAGGAGAGACGGGGGGAATGAAGAGGATAATTTTACCATTTTTTGCTGTAACAGTACGTGTTACGTTTTCCGCCCGTAATCTCATGTCGTGTTGTACTCGTGTTGCGTTGTTGATACACACATTTTTTACACTGTGTTTTTTGTTTTGCTTATATAATGTTGGGGTTTCATGAAAACGCCACCTGGGAGTTAGATCAATGTAACGATTCTCGCTTTTATTTTTTTGTGGCCTGCTACTGCTACTGCTGCTGCTACGGTGTTATGCCTCACGATTTCTCACGATTTCGCCCCACGGCAATTAGAGATTCCCGACGATGTTTCTTTCTCCCCTCTCTTCCTGATCGGAGATACCAGCTTGGTTTTTTCAAGGCTTTTGCGCGGACCGGGACATCTCTCCCGGATCGAGTTGGGTCGGGGCAGGTAGACCCGACCCGAGCCGACCCGAGATATTTGAAAACCTCCACACCCGGCGCGAATCGACCCGTCCCGTGAGATTTCGAACACCTCCTGGCCCAACCCCGGTCGCCCCCCGGAATTTTGGGATTCTCTTGACCTGACCCCACTGGTCATGACTCGTGACATCCCTTTTTTGTTTGTTTCTTGTTTGTTTTTTATTTTCCACCTGCTAATCGGCATTAGTTGTGCTCTCTCTCTCTCGATCGTGTCCGGCGGCGTCGGCGGCGGCTGCAGGTTCCCCACAAAGGTTTCGCACAAGTTCTTGGAGGACGGCACGAGGGTCAGGGTGTCCAAGAGAAGCGGAGCGATTATTCCCCGGCCCGAGATCCTCAAGGTAACGCTGGAAACCCCTTGTGGGTGGCATCTGTCCTTCACGTTGCATTTGTTTATACGACCTGGATGTTTACGTAAACCCATGTCCAAGTCTTTCAATGACCCTACCCTAGCTTCAAGTGTTTTGTCGCCATGTCGGAAGTGCGGTGCTAAAATGGTTAATATTTCTTTCTAGGAGAGCACTAGGGGCGGGGCGTCCACGAGAAGCGAAGCGGTTAACCCACGGTGCAAAATCCTTCAAGATGCGAACGGAAATCATGTGTCGATCGCATCTATTTCCTTTGCATCGTATTTGCTGAATCAATGTTTTCGTTGTCCGCCCCGTCTAACCCCCCCTCCCCCCCTTCGCTCATCCCTACAGGCAATTGGAACCCCGGCTCAACTTGACCTTAGTAAGGACCCCCCGTCATGTCGGTGGTGGTCAGCATCTTCGTTGTATCCCTCCACAAATATCGTATCCCCGTCCCCCGCACCCGCCACTGCCTCAACCCCCCCAGCCCCTCATCCCCTCCTTTATCGGCATGCCCCTTCGCCACCCCCCCCCCCTGCCCCCACCATCATCCCCTTCCTCCACCGCACCGCCGAGGTTTGGCGATAACGTAGCGTTTACCCCGTCCCTCCCCGTTACACGATGTTTCGGTATTCAAGGTTTTCGTTGTCCCCCTCTCTAACCCCCGCCCCCAGCCATCCACAAACCACCCATACCCGCCCCCCCTCCCTCCTCACACCACCACGCCTCCACCCCCCCCCCCCCCCCCCCCCCCCCCTCCCTACTGCCCCCCCCGAGATGAGAACCCAGAAACATTTCAAATAGAAGTGGGGAAAAGACGGATTCTACGATAGCCTCCCCCACAACCATTGATTTCATTTAACGGCCGTTTCATTGGCTGCTCGGCACAGGGAAGGGTGTTCTAAAGAACATGTCCTCACGCATTTTCTCGCTTGCAAAAGACTATCGAACGATGACGTCGAGGTGGCACGGGGCGATTTATTTCAGGAGATTCGGCCGGGAGCTGGTTTCAAAACCGGCGATTTCGTTAAAAAATGGTCGTGGGGGGGGGGGGGGGGCTACCGTGGAACGACTCAGAAGATGAACTACCGATCGTAGACCAGTATACATACCTTGGCGTAGAGATCTCGAACGACTGCTCTTGGGATGTACATATAGCTGCAGTAGAAAGGAAAGGGCAAATCACACGTAGGCAAGATGGATTCGATCGCAGCAGACGCGCCCCTTTGACACTAGGATTTCAAAATGTATCGTGATGAATGTGATTATACCATAGCCGGAACATGCGGGAGAAGTATGGGAAGGGAACGCGAAGCTCGCAATAGCGGAGGCAGTACAGATGTTTTCAAAACGGCGAGTAATACAGTACCAAGAGCAGAACTGAGAATGCACCCACTTAAAACAGAGACGAAATAATGGCAATATAAAGCAAGGACCGTGCCAAATAAGAGGTTGACGGCGACAACTGTAAGACTGCATGGGAGAAAACAAGCTAAGGGCCAAATGGAGTAACGTGAGATAGCGCTGTTGACAATGTATGCAAGGACCGGGAAGGGCACAAGAAGACATGCTCTGCATAGAGAAGTTTGGGGATATATAATAGGATAAAACGCGTGGATACAAGCAAGGAAAGGCTAGCGCTAAGAAAGAAGGTGAATGCAAGATCATTCAGAGATATACGGGGGGGTACAAGAAGAGATATGAAGTAAAACGTATGTGTACAGCCCAATGGACTACGCGAAAACGCTGAAATTGTTTTCGTGTAGGGGACCTGGACCTGCGAGAAAGAAGAAAGAGGTGTATCAGTAATCGGGCCAGTTGTGGAGGAGGAAGAAAGTGCACAGAGCTGCGCTTGTGGCAACGCAGACGGAAGTAGGACCCACATAGTGTGGGAATATGAACTATTTAAAACCCGAGGAGGAACGGAAGGTGTTGGAGGAAGATATGAGGAAAACAGACAGAGGTGACATGGAAATTGTTTGGCACGTTTATTAGTAGCAAGAAAGCGATCGCTATCCTAGGAGACATATGGTGGCCACAGACTGCCAAGCAGGAAAGCAACATGTTCTATGTACTGAGCGCCCAAATGTTGGAGGGGAGGAACGGTGCTCCGTCTCGAAAAGCGATACGGGGTCAATGGCCAAGCAATTAAGGCAAGCAACAACTGAGTACCCCCCTCCCTCCACCACCAGCTCCAAAGCAGCTTTGCTGGTACTAAAGACCCCCCGTCCTGAACGCAACCAACGCTTTCGCTACCCTTTGTTGGAGGGGAGGAACGGTGCTCCGTCTCGAAAAGCGATGCGGGGTCAATGGCCAAACAACTAAGGCAAGCAACAACTGAGTACCCCCCCCCCTCCACCACCAGCTCCAAAGAAGCTTCGCTGGTACTAAAGACCCCCAGTCCTGACCGTAACCAACGCTTTCGCTACCCTCTCGTTTAGCCCCCCCTCCCGTTACAGCTTGACCAGTATGAAGAATATCCCGTTACAGTTTAATCCGTACGACTGTAATAAACCTTTTCGTTGTTTCCCTTGTTTAGACCCCCTCGTTCGCCACCACCACCACCACCACCACCACCACCACCACCACCATCGCCCCCCACCCCAACCTCCCAGCACGCCCTCTTCTTTTGTCGCCCTCCCCCTCGAACAACAATATCTCCCCTTCTCCCTTGTCGCCCCCATCGCCACCCCCCTCCACCACCATCGCGTTGAGATCTGCCAACAACCCCTCCCCTCTGTTACACGATATTTCGGCATTTAGCGTTCCCGTGGTCTCCCTCGTCTAACCCCCGCCCCTCGCCCCGCGCACCCACCCACCTCCCTCATCTTTCTCTCTCCCCTACCTACCCACTGACTCCCTTCATCCCGGCCCCGCCAACCTCCCGTCCTACTGACCCCACCACCGCTCCACCCCCACCCCCATCACCGCCCCCCCGCCCCCCCCTCCGTCCCGCCCCACCCCCACAATGTCGATTGGTTTGACGCCGGCTCCGAAGCAACTAGACCGTCACCAACCTCCTCCCGGTACATTTTGACAGGAATTAATTTTTCCGTTTTCCCGTTGTTTAACCCCCCCCACACGCACCCCCCACGCTCCCCGTACCTCCTCACCCCTTACCCCTCACTGCCACCCCCGCCCCCACCGTGATATGATACCTGGTATGACTGCAAGCACCGTTTCCGTTGGCCCCTCGTCGAACCCACGCCCTATTTTCCCTCATCCAGCCCCCCAACGCCCCTCATCCCCCCCTCCCCCCCCTCCTTCTCCGTACCACCTATAGGTACAACGGATACCGCAAATCAACTTGAACTGTACCAAAGACCCCCTGCTACATTTCTCCGACGTTAAGCGGTGCTTTCGTTGTTCTCCTCCTTAACGCCCACCCGCCAGCCTTCCCCTCGACGCATGAACCCAACCCCCCACACTCCCTCAACCCCTCACCGTCACCGATCCATCCCCCCGGCACTCCCCCCTCTCCTCCCTGATGCCACCCACTGATGCGACGGCAACCCGGAAGCAACTTGACTGGTGCGAAGGACCCCCCGTTACATTTGACTCCGAATGACGACCGGCGTTTTTGTTGTCCCCCTCCTGTACCCCGCTCTCCCTCACCACCGCCTCCACTACCCCCCTACCCCCCCCCCTCTCTCCCCCGTATAAGTTGTATAGGTGCGACGACAACCCCAAAGCAACTCCCGCCCAGCCCCCCCCCCCCCCCCCCCCCCCCCCCGTTATATGAAAAAATGAAAAATCTTGATAAAATTTGGTCGTATGATACTTCTGTAATCAACATTTCCGTTGTCCCCCTCGTCTACCACCTCTTTCCTGTCTATTTCGTTCATCTTCCCCCTCCCCGTCCCCTTTCACCCCTTCCCCCTGCGCCCCCCCCCCCCGTAACGCCGATAGGTCCGACGGCAACCCCGAAGCAACTTGACGGGTACGAAGGACACCGTCAAGGCTGACGTTGAGGAGGTTACCTTTAGAGGGTTGGACGAAAACGGTTACGAGAAGGCCCCAGGACTTTTTTCATAAAATTCTTATTTCGAGGGGAGGAGGGGGAGGGGGGTAAGGGAAGACGCGTTTTTTTTCCATCACAAATTCACTTTTTGAGAAGGAGATGGGGTGTTGCTGGGCACGGGCCGCGCCTGGAATTTTCTCGAGGCCATCTTGCGTTCGGGCGGGGGGGCGGGTGGAAAGGAAAATATCTGGTTGCGGAGGGGTTGTTGCGAGGGCACGCCGTAACGTTTCTCAAATTATGAAGCGCGGGTTGAGCAAGGGGAATCGGGGATGACAAAGGCGGACGCGGAAGAGACCACCTAACGCGTGATACGATAGAGGTAGGACTGTTTTGGACCATGTCTATTGAAGGGGGATCAGGTTTGAGACCTTTTGTTTTTCGGTGGCTGGGGGTCACTCGCGCGAGTCACCCCCCTGTTCGATTACGGTGCTAATCTTTGGTGCTGTCTTGAGCTTCCGATACGAGTCCGAGATGGAATCGTACGCTACGCTGCGCCGAAAACCATCGCCTGAAGTCTTCTTGTCAGTGAGGTACAGAGTCGCTGGTGTCAGTGGCCCCAACCCGGTAGAGGAGAAGGGGTACCCCCCCCCTACCTTAGCCTTGATAACTATCTGGGTTTTGTTCTGAGTGACGGGGACCCTTAACGTGTTAACACTGTTGATACAAGCGTCGGAAAGTTCGCTCTAGTTTTGGCAATATTGTTTCGTCGTTTGCTGGAGCCATGGGATTGATTGTTCATCGAAAGAAAGCGCTTTTGGTCTCCTCCAGATCAGGTTTTGGATGGGGAACGGAGCTCCTCCAAGGCAAACACCTGGCCGGGGAAAAAAGGTGCACCTCTGTCGCTGCAAGCGCCGCCGTCTGAGGGTCGGATGAGGACGGTTACTAGAACGCACCACTTCCATACATTTGTTTCTTGTGTAGAGGCAGAAGGCAGGGCGAAATGCAGCGGCGAGGATTGGGTAGGGCGGGGGGCTGTTGTACTCATGTCATGCATAGTCGTAGTATTTCATGACCATAGACACTCGCATCTCTAAGTTGCTGGGACAGTGCACGCCGGCTTTTCACCGAAACAGGCCGACATCGCGTGCACCAAGCGAGAAGCGCGCCCTGAGCCGTGGCGTTCGGCGAGTCGCACGACGGGTGAGTGGCATTCTACCAAGAACGATAGGAGCTTGTAAGGGGGGGTCCTAACTCCTCCCAAAAGCATTGAAACGCTTGGAACTTGGGACGGCAAGAATTTTGGCTTGCTGTTGATTGGTTCCCGAATCTAACAGATTGCTATGAATAGCGTTCCCGCCATGTTCGAAATTTTTGCAAGAGGATAACAATGTGTCTCCCAAAGTAGTTGATATTGTGCAACAAAATCAAACGGCCCTTCTTGGAACGAGATTTACGTCAACGGATTGGTGCTGGGAGTGTTTCTTCTTATCTGGGAGTGTTTGTTCATACACTGGAGACCCACACGGGTATGGGTGCACATGGGATGACTTGGGACTATCAGGGTGGAGCGTGTGCGAATGTCGTAAGGCCCGCCCGCGGCAGGAGCCACGCGATACTACCATGGCCTGATGAGGAGGCTCACGAGGCAAAATACCGGCTTGCGAACGACGGTCTGGCGATATATCGTCTGGCAATAATGAGGCACCGACGTTCGTAGAAGATTCAGTAGCCTTCGTCCAGCCACGAGGGCGAAATCATTTGTCCCGACGGTGCCAATTGGATGGCTAGCACCGTCTCCTGTGAGGCTTGCCTTGCGATACATTTGCGTGTGAAGCTATTCTCGGTGTCAGAAGAAATCTCTGCCCACGTGACGGCACCCCTGCCCCAGAGTCGAGCTGCATGGTCCCGCCCCAAAAGTCGGTTGATCGATTTTCTTCTCCGGTCGGTTGCCCAGAATTCACCAATTCACATCGGACACGAACAGGTTGCAATGGAACGAGCGAACACGAGCAGCCTCGCTCCATTCCAACCGTTCCAACAGCAAGGTTGAAATAAGTTAGGACACGCTGAGGCGGACTTCCCCACCTTTTGAGTACTTTCTTTCGTGCAGATGACAACTTCGAATGTAATTGATTGTGGGGCATGGCGGCAATGTGTCTCGGAGGTGGGTGGCGCCGCCGGCGCAATTGCGCCTATAACGTCCGAGGACGAGTTCCAACACTTCAGGCTGGTTAGTACTTTTTGCGGATGTTTCCCCCAAACCCGAGTCGTCCTACGGTAGCCCCGCCAACTTTTCTTTAACGAAATCGCCGGTTTCAAAACCAGCTCCCGATCGTACCTCCTGAAATACGTTGTCCCTCGATACCCCGTCACCGATGGATAGGCCTTTGCGCACAAGAAAATATATGGATACTTTGTTTTCAATTGTATCCTTCCTTGTGTCGATCAGCCATGAAACTTTCGTTAAAGAAAGTCCTTGGTTTTGGGGGAGGCTATCGTAGAATCAGTCACCCGTGCTTTGTACACTGTCACGGACAAGTCGAGCGGTCCGCGGGGGTGTTGCCTCACAGAGCCATGCCCCGCTTGGGGTGTACTCATATCATGGACGGCCGTACTGAAGGCCAAAGGCGGTGCGAGCATATATATGATTCTGTAGAGGGGAGATATTGCCATTGCCGCAGGAGAAAGGCTTTTCGTGCCCGCAGTTGTTATACCTGGTCAACGTTCTAGGTTGGATTTGCTTATATTCGCGGATAATCCTTGGTCGGCACGTGTCGTCATCCAGGATCGCAACGTCACTTTTCGGGTAGGTTGATGAATGATGGTCACTCTCGCGACTTCAGGCGTCTCACGTGCATAGCCGCGCGAGTACAGCAGGACACACGAGTTGAAGGAAACTCGCCTTGCCGATTGATAGGCCTGCAGTATTCATAGCACCTCTCGATCATTGTCTACAGCTGTATGGATTCTCCCGCTCGCCCGCCCGTCCATTATTTCGAAGGTATTTGGTATGGACAGGCCTTACACACAGTTTTCTTGGGCATACCGTACCATATACAGAATTGTCGTTCGCGATTGACTGGTAGAATTTTTGGGGAGTAATGATCATTTCAATGGTTTGCTACCATTGGGGTCACGGTCTTCCGCGGCTGCGTATGGTAGAGCTCCGGCTACGTAGCTGGGGGAACGAACTCTCCGGTTCTGGCAGTACCACAGGAGATGAGAAGCAACGACCGGGGCCGCGGCCGTCGTGTCACGCCCACGGCACGCCCCCGCCCACCATCGATGCACAGAACAATAAAACCATAACTTGTAATGCGAAGGAAGTTGAACAAAAACGCATGTTTTGTTTTCCGTCGCTGCTGACTGCCATGCGTTTCTCGTTCGTATCGGTAATTTCCCCGATTTTGTCTTCCAGGTGATCAGGTACGTCATATAATGCTGTTTTGGCCTTGTCTTATTTCCGAATGCCAGGAATCTATATCTTACTCGCAATTTTATATACGTTTGCGGTAGATCACTGACTCGGGCTTCGTACCGCGTGTGTTTGCACCGTTGCCCAGCCTTATAACACAGGACTATAGGCATTATTCACAGCGTGAGAAACAGCGGCACCAAGTTAATGTAGTGCGGCTCTCGCAACTGCAAGGAGCTCGCGCTGGTGGATATTAGTAACTGTCGTCAGCCGCGTTTTTCGTGGGAAGGAAAGACCCAACCCAACCCAACCCAACTTAACCCAACCCGGCCAAGCCCAGCCCATTTCAGCCCGACCAAACTCAATCCTACCCTACCCAACTCAACCCCACCCCACCTTACCCCACACACCCCAACCCAACCCAGACCAACCCAACCCAACCCAACCCAACCTAGCCCAACCCAACCCAACCCAACCCAACCCAACCCAACCCAACCCAACCCAACCCAACCCAACCCAACCCAACCCAACCCAACCCAACCCAACCCAACCCAACCCAACCCAACCCAACCCAACCCAACCCAACCCAACCCAACCCAACCCAACCCAACCCAACCCAACCCAACCAAATCATGTGAGATCTCCTGGTGAGTGAAAAGACGACATACTTAATATCAAAGCACGAGTACGGCCAGGCGCGGAATAAGTACACCTTTTTCCCCCTTACACCCGTCTAGCAAATGAATGATCAATATAGAGTTTCGATAAAAAAACCGAAAACCAAGGAGGCGTGCTACGCTAAAGGTACACCATTTTTTTTCCGAGGCTCCTTTGGAGCTTAAGACCTCTCCCAAAAACTGATTTGGAAAAAATATCAACTCTTGCCAGATGAAGAAATGAAATGGTCAAGGTTCAAAACGAAAATCATGCAAAAAAATGGCGTTTTTCCGAAGATCTTGGGTTAAGGAGCCCCGTCGTTCAGAAAACAAGATAGAAAAAAGCGCTACCTTTATCGTAGCATGTGTCCACGTGAAAATTGTCAGTCATTGAAGGGGCGGTTGATCATCTGGTCGGGGTGTGCTTCCATGTTTTTTATTCTGAAATTTGAATGAAAAACGATGCCCAAAAGGGCTCTTCGCCGTGCTCTACAGAGACCTCGAAACATTAGACCGACGCTTGATATGCGCAACGAGCTTTTCGCTTCCTGTGGATCTACCACACACGGTGCTCCACTACCTTTCGCCGCGGCGGGCTACCGCCGCCTCTCTATCTCCCAACATCCCAATGGCCAGATGCCGTGGCCGTCCTCCTTGTCGTCACCCAGCTCGAGGTTGCGTTGCTTGCTTAGCTTTTTGCGTCTCGTTGCGTTGCGTTGGGAACACAACAGCGTCCACCTCCCCTCCTGTCATCTTGCCTGCCAAGGTTCAACCTGCTGCGCAGCTTTCGCCGCCACCGCAGTATCACCAAGCGACGACTGGTGGGAGGAGCGGATACCCCCCGAGATAATCTACGATTTGTCAGCGAGTGGGCGTCAGGCCGGGCAACCCTCCTCGCCGCCATCCAGCTTGAGAAGGTGCTTGTCATACTTGTTTCTCTCCTACTCACACGCGTGCTAAAATATATCTGCCTGCTGCTGAGATTTATTGTAGAACACTCCTCTAATTTTGTCCCCACAGCGTCACGACATCACTCCTGGTTCGACGTGATGGCGGGTCCTGTCATGTTACCCATTGGCGGCAACTCAGCGCTCGTTTCTGTAGTGGTGCCTCATATCGTGTGGGCTCTGTTCTCCGACCATTCGTAACCGCTTGTAGTTTGTTGCTCCGGGTTGGGAGCTAGTTTGGAGGTCCTCTCCCTGAGCAACAACGTTGTCCAGGTGTTGTTTTAGCCGTCACAGGTCCTGTCGGCGTTGCGCAGGGATTGTTTTGATGGGTTCCCTCGGGTCTGTGTTACGTTTTGTCACCGCTCAAAAGCACCAGCACCGACGGGGAATGCTCATGGCTTGTCAGCTATGACCGGCCAAGAATAGTATTCAAAGTTCCGGGTCTCGGGCGGGTGGTGATTGTCCCGAATATGTTTTTCGCTTGCATGTGATGTCTCGTCGAGCGAGGCTCCACTGTACCTTTTGGCGATGTGGCTTTGACTCCATTTACTTGTAATGCATTTTGCGCAGGCACAGGGCCCCCCTAGTCTCTTGAGAATTGAAGATATACCGAGTGCGAGATGGGCGCTACAGTCGAACATATGCTAAGGCGGCTCGCGGCGGAGTAGGGGTGGAAGACTTGCGTCGACGTCTAAAGGACCTTACGGTTGACGATGAGGTTAATGCGGACGAGGGGAATCCGGGTGCCACTGTCGAGCACATGAAGCTTCCGCGGAACCTCCTTGAGAAATCGTTGACCGAGGCCAATGCGACGAACACGCAGTTTCAGCATCTCTCTGACGACTCCGAGGAAAACACGAAACAAATTGCGGGTATCAATCTCGAGATACAAGAGATGTTGGGCATTTTGAAAGGGATGCAGAGTTCGCTGTGGATGGCAGCACCACACGTGGGCGACTTTAGAGATATTGCTGTGCAAGGTCGCGATCAGTGGTCGCGCTTGCTCCAGTACAGATGTGCAGTGCGCGGAAGGCGCTTGGTTTCAGTCTCATCGAGTGATGTGTAATAAATTGAATCCTGGGGGTGTAATCATGTTTTTGGCGACGCGTAACCCGTGCGTTTGTTTCGCGGCGGAGGGTGACGGTGTTTTGCTTCTTCTGCCGTTATCGCAAAATGTTTCAACCTCTTAATTCGTGCGAAACACTTGTATTTGGCGGTGGCGTCCGCTTCAGTTGTTCTTAGTCCTCCAGTTGCATCTCTTCGTTACGTAGGTTTTCGTTGTATATTACGGTTATTAATAGTAGTCTACACCCTGGATCAGTTCGAGTGGTGATGCACGCCCGGAGCATGACGTCCTGGGTTGTTGACGGAACGCCTGCAGTTGGCTTCGAACTTTACGAGTCGCACTCACAAGGGGCGGGTGAATGCTCGCTGTCAATCAACGCTGTCGGCCATGGCAAAATAGGAACTTTCTGTTGCCAGTAGTGCCTTTGATCGTAGTTTGAAGTATTCGTGTAGTGCTAGCGACGACGTAGCCCACAAAATTATCATTTGACATTCGTCCGTATGGCCCCAAGCATGCCAGGTGTATAGCAGGGAGCAAGTAAATTGCTGGCGGAATTGTTGAGGAAGCATCAGATGGGCCATGTGTTCGATCGGTACAGGAGTAGAGGTTGCCGAGATAATATACATGAACAAAAAATATACACCAGCTGTGAGTTCGAAGATTCCGTCGAAACTCATGTTCGCAAGCTGTGTGCGATCGTCCGATCACGCAAATTTCTGGATGTGTGTCCTCATTATTGAATCAGGTCGGCGACGCCTTCTAGAACCACAGTGTAGTTTTTACTGGCCACGGGCTACAGGATACTGATAGTCAATCTGTGCGCGCAAACTACGACAAAATGTTTTGAGGGCGGGACAAAATCTGACTGCTGTGGAATGCACCAGGTTATTATGTGTATCCTGCGTGTAATCGTATGACCGGCAAGGGTATGGGGGCGGCTATAGGAGGCATAGGTCGCATACATAAATAGGAGCTTGCTGCACGGGTTATGATAGTAGTAGGCGCTGGTAGGGGCGGCGGCGAAGAGAGGAAGAGAGGGACGGACGGGGTCGGTAAATGGAACTTGAAGACCATATAATCGAATTCGAGCTACTGCATGGTTGGCTCGAAAGGTAAAGAGACCATACCACCTGTCGGGTAGTGTTTATAACTCTCGTGGATTTCGATTTTCGGTGGGGCAGAGGGGGAGGGAAGAGCGGGAGGGAAGAGAGGGGGGGTGGTGCCGGGGGGGTCGGGGGATAGTTAAGGGGAAGAGGGAGAGGGTGGAGGGGGGGGTGGAGGGGTTGCTAAAGAGGGGAAGGGGGACACACATGGATGTGAGCTTTAATGCTTATCGACAATGTAGACGGTATTGCATCTTTGCTGGCTTGAAAATACAATAGAGCCGCGTTAGTAGTTTTATTTCGGTTCCGGGCACGCATTGACTTGTCTTGTGTCGAGCCGCCGGGTGTCTTGCCGCTTTCATGCTGTTTATGTTTGATAACTCTGGCATGCTATCATGGTTCTCCCTTTGCAAGGTATAGCACACATCGGCCTGTGTGTTGAAGGAGTTCTGCAGGAGGAGGCCAACCGGTCATCCCACGGTAGGGGTTGCACTTCTTGAGCCTGAAAAAGGTATACCTGTGGCCGGTGAAAGCCCCCCAAGTGAGGAACTACAAGCTAGTATAACAACTTCACGGATGCAATTTTTTCGACGACTAGGGCGTAGAAACTTGGTCCGGTTGCGCGAACAAACGCTTTTCAAGTCACGTTTCGGGGAAGATGTTTAGCTCCTTGTGTTACGGAGCCCAGGAACATCCTGACGGCTCCACCCCTGCCGTGAAATATTTGACTTGAACGGTTTAAGCTGTGGCCCCGTCGAAGATGGCCGGGAACAACGAGTTGGCTCGTGAAACCAACCCTTGCTTTTGACACGTTTTTAAGGTGCTTCAATGTCGAGTCTGGGCTGTTTTCTTGATCTCGTGTTTTTCTCCGCTGTGCTAGGTCCCTTCTCGAGAGTTTCGGTATTTTATCACAATGTTTTGTTTGCGTGTAACACGGTGCGTTCCGTTATGCGGTCCATGACACCGCCGGGTTCAGCTACATCGTTGCGACAAACGCTACGGTAGAGGTGCGCCACGTTTTTTCTTAACACTACTCCTCAATTTTGGGAGCTTAAGACCTCTGCCAAAGAAACTGATCTTAGGGATAAAATGAAACTGCTAGTTATTATATATTTACCGGATGAAAAACTCCATGGCGCCTAGAGGCAGGTACACAACGAGAATCATGCTATAAAAAAAAACGGAGGACGAAATTCCGACGATTTCGGGCTAAGGAGCACCGGAATTCAGAAACCGTTTTCACGACAAAAAGCACCTCCTCGCTCTATCGGGGCACGGGTCTTGCTCTTGTCAGTGGCTGCTCATCGGAGGAGGTCTTACATGGCGCGTGCTACGACAGAGGTAGACTCGTGTTTGGCTGAATCTATTTCTTTCACCCGAAATAGTCCAATCTTACGGATTTATCCTTTGGAACCAATATCCGTTGTATACACGTGCGCCATGCGATTGTTCATCGTGTGTGCACATTCCCGCCCCCCCCAAATCCGTTTGTGGGAGAGACACAGTACATAGTACATGCAGCACATACAGCGCATCCTCCTCACCTCGCTAGGAGCCTCCAAACACTGCATCTCTACCGCGTAGCATGCGTCGTATGCTCAACGCCCAAAAAACTGTTTTGATTCGTCGAAAAACAGAGTGCAAAACCCAATGAATGAGCCCATGGGCCTCGGCAAGCAGAAATGTTATAGAATATTGCCGAGAATGAGTGACATTTTCCTACGATTTTTGGGTCATGGAGCCCCGTCGCCCACAACGCCAACAGACAGAAACAAATGCGCCGTGTGTCTCTATCTTATCGCGCCTCGCAGAACAATTCACACTCAGAACGGTGCGGTTGCGTGGTAAGATATACCTCATGGACAACACGGCATCGCATCCGGTACACCAGCCTCTGGGGTAGTAGTGGTCAAACCACGAAACCTACACAATCCGAATCGTGACGAGTAATCTGGTGCGTACGCGGCAGAGGCAGGCCTAGGAAGTCTGTTTTGTTTTCTGAAAGGCAACGCTCGTCAACCGATAGAGCTACGCAATTAAGCTAGACTCTCGGATACCAGTTAAGGTTTTAACCCCTAAAGAGCCCCGAATCCTGTCCCTATACTAATTCCTAGTATTTTCCGCAAACAGGGTTTCCAGTGGTGAATGGGTTGGCATCCTTACTTACGGACGCAGAATGAATGCCTTGCAGCCAGGTTCCCCTTGCGCCATTCCTAAACGTCAGATTTGTGCAAGGTGCAGAGTTTATCGATCGAGTTGCGACGTCATCATCTGTAGCTGCGTCCTTTGCTGCAGCAATGCGCCAAACGGCTTACTTGTATCACCACGGGCGTAAAACCGTGTAGAGGTGCGTGTCAAGTCAGGAACTGTTCAAAAACATTTGTTGCGCATTCCTTATGCCGTACCGTGCGTGGCAATCAGTACGTCAACGAGCATTTGCCATATCGGGAACAAACGAGGCCTTTTGACCAAGGACGCGTGCTACGATAGAGGCGCCCCACGTATTTCTTTTGCGAGAGGTTTCCTCAATTTTGGGAGCCTTAGACCTCTCCCAAAATCCTGACTTTTGGAAATAAAACAAACCTGCTACACACCGGATGCAAATTCCATATAGCCTAGGGAGACGATGAGAAGATCACGCAGAGAACAAAGAAAAAGTCTAAAATTTCCGACGATTTTGTGTTTAGGAGCCCCGACATTAAGAAACATTTTCGGACGAAGACGAAAAATGATACCTCTAGGATGGTAGCACGCGTCCAAGGATCTGCGGTAGGGTGAGGTACCCGTTTAAGACGAAAGGTGAACCAGCTGCCACGACAGGGGGGCTATGTTTTTTTTTTTTGGCTTTTTTCTGCAGTGTAACCCGGAGTCACTCGCGCGAGTGACCCCCCTGTTTCTTTGCGTGGACGTGAGCTTGGGTGCTTTTCTACACGTGCTCACGTAGCGACATGAATCCGCATTGCAACAGTTGTCCACGCCGCGCCAAGCGTACCGCGTAAAAGTAAGATCGTTTCGTCAGTGAGGTATACAGAGTCATTCGTGTGGCTGGAGGGCTCAAATCTATTAATGAAATAAGGGGGGCGTATTATCGTCCCCCCTACCGTGGCCTTGATCGGTGCTACAATCAACAACAGCTGCTACACCGCCATCGTACCACGCGTCTGACTACACCGGGTTTTCACCCCTCTCGCACGCGAGCGAATTATTTCCGTTCACGAACACAAGACTTTGAAAGTTAGTCACAAGTTGTTTCGGCGCGGCGTAGATTGTTTTTCTCCAGTATTCCTTGGAAGATATCCTATCACGCTGAACGGAAATAGCACGAAACTTGAAAAACGGCCGAGGAGCAGGGGTGGCCAAGGGCCCCACCGTAGCTTGAGTCCTATATGTTCCCCCACACCTCACAGCACGGCCAAGATGCTTCTTGCAAGGATTTACGACCCTTTAACGGAGCTAACAAACGCGGCAGCTCGAGGTCGCGTCGGTCGCGCGCGTGCGATACATAACCAAGGCGCCATCGGTCTACGACAAACGTGAAGGACTAAAAGGTACGCTTGGTAGAATAGAGGTGGTGTCCATGACCCAGACTGCGGTAGCAAGGGGTGTGCTCAGTTTGTGCATGGCCTTAGTCGTATGGCCATCTAGACCCTAACATCCCTACTATGCCGGGACGGAGCACGCCGGGTTTTCATAAATCAGAAGAGGCAGGCATTGCTTGCACCAAGCGCGAAGCGCCGAGGGGTGTTCGGCGAATCGCATGAAGGGTGGACTATATCCTTCCAAGAACCGCTCGTAAGACGGACTTGGGCACCTTTTGCCTACTTTCTTGATTATGGATGACAGCGCCAAGGAGTTATACCTTGTTTTCTGGTGTGGCCACTCCAGAGACAGCAATGGGTAGTTGACTATGTAACTGCCTCGTGGGTGCCTTGCCATGTTTACACTGCGTGATGCGATCATTCCCCTTTGACTCCGGCAGCGGGGTCGCGTTTGACGCGTGCTACGATAGAGGTGCACCCCTTTTTTTCGGAGGTTTGATCAAATTTGTTAGCTTCAGACCTCTCGTACCAACAACTGATTTGAAGCAAAAAAAGAAGACTGCTGCCGGATGAAACATCCCATGGTCTAGGTAACCAACAATAATCATGCCAAAACTAAGGGGGCGTATTTTCCGACGATTTTGGGTTAAGGAGTGTCTTAAGTCATTCACAAACGAGATAGCAAAAAAAACGGTATACTTCTATCGACGCATGCTGCGGTAGAGGTATCACTTTTTGTCTGAAACGTTTTCTGAACGACGGGCCTCCTTAACCTGAAATCGTCGCAAAAAGGTTAATTTTTTCGCACGATTCTCTTTGTATACCTAGGCCATGGGATTTTTTTTATCTGGTAGCAGTTTATGTTTCTTCACAATCAGTTTTTTACGAGAGGTCTTAAGCTCCAGAAGTGGGGGAAAACCTCAGGAAACACTCGGTGCACCCTCTATCGTAGCACGCACGAATCGTTCTACGATAGCCCCCCCCAATTTTTCTTAAACGAAATCGCCGGTTTCAAAACCAGCTCCCGATCGTATCTCCCTGGCGTCCCTCGACACCCCGACGTCATCGATCGATAGACCTTTGCACCCAAGACAATATATGGATACTTTGGTTTCAGTAGTATCCTTCCTTGTATCGAGCAGCCACAAAGCGTCCGTTAAAGAAAATCTCTGGTTTTGGGGGTGCTATCGCAGATTCGGTCGCACCTATCGTAGCTGCCCCTATCGTAGAATTTTGCAGTTTGGGGGATGGTTATGCAGTAGCTCCTCGGTATTTAGTCACGCGTCTCCGCCGGAGGGGGGCATTTCACCCTCTCGCGCTCTGGGGAGAATCGGCGCTCCTCACCGCGACCAAATCATACCTGTATATATGGCGAGCTTTGTTTTTTTTGTCGCGCAGCTCGTATGTAGCTCTCATCTTTCCGTTGAGGGGGTTCTCCTAGACCGCGCAATAATACGAACACAGGGCGCACGACAAGCGTGTGAAGATCGCAAAAAGTCCCGAGCGGGAGAACCCTCTTGCTCGCTCGCGAGCTACCCCGAGGCACACTGCCAAAACTGGCCCCAGAGGCGATCCCCCAACCGTATACTGTGTCAGACCTGTGCACACACTGTTTCGGTTGCGAGATTTTCCTCGCGTGAGGAGGGCTCTCCATGTATGCCTCAATTGTTGGGTCGGACGAGTCCAAGGCCTTGTTTCCAGGGAAATGAAAGCTGAAACCCCCGACGTATAACACAAACTCCTGGCCCCTGCGTATGCAACCAAAAATCACATTTAGGAAACCCGATAGATAGTCACATTCTCTGCGACAACTTTTTGCTGCCCCGTAATCGAGACCCCAAGCCAGGAGAAAATTGGCGTCGAAAATTGACGATAACTGCATCGGCCAGTTCTGGCTGCTGCCGATGATGATGAGGATGATGATGATGACGATGGTGATGATAAAATTGGTGTCCGAACGACCACACAGCGCAAAGACGTGTGCGGGGCGAGCGCAGCACAATGATCTGACTAGTAGCGCCGAGCCGCTGACCAAAGCGACGGTAGGTCTAGGCGGGTACCCTATACCGTTTCTGGGCCACTCGCTCGAGTGGTAATCTGTACCCTCACGGAGAAACAAGGCATTTGGTGTTTTGATTGTGTTGGCGCGCACCATGGTAGCCTTCCGCTCCCATTTCCGATTAATATCCGTATTTTAAACCGCACGGCAGGTTAAGACACCATCATATAACAGGGGGTCACTCGCGCGAGTGACACCGAGCGACTGCGTTGAACAAATCCGCAAAAATGGCTTGGCACTATTGTACAGTGGGGGTGCCGCGCGCTCACGCTACTACTGATGGATACTCCAGACCCCGGGTGGTAGCGTAGGGGCGGGGGGGGGGGAGGGGGGGAGGGGGGTTCACTATTGAGGCCATTATTTGCTGTCACTCGGGGTCACTCTCACTCGCGCGCGAGTGACTCCCCTGAGTTGGGTTTCGACCAGAACGTTTTTTTGTGCTGGGCGCGTGCTACTTTAGAGGTAGCGCTTTTCGAAGAGTCTGAAATGGTTTCTGAATGAAGGGGTTCCTGGACCGAAAATCGTCGGGAAAAAATGCCCATTTTCTTTTGTTGCCTGATTCTCGTTGTGGGCCAAGGCCATGGGATTTCTCGCCCGTTAACGAGCAGTTTTGTTTATCTCCAAAATCAGTTCCTGGGAGAGGCCTAAACCTCCCAAATTGGGAAGCCTCAGAAATAAAACGATACAACACCTCTACTATATCGTAAGAAGCACGCGTCGGTGTTCTAATTTTGGTGCGATCTATGAATTCGCAATTCGCCAAGGAGTGCGGTGTCACTCCCCCCGCGAGTGGCTCAAAATCCTACAGGGGGGGGGGGGGTTAATAAAAAACGAGGCTACACCTCTCCCTCCATATCGTAGCCTCATCCTCGAAAACCTCGAAAAATATCGCGCAGTGGTCGTCGCTATTTTTAATATTTACATACTTGCCCCGAAACAGTCAAGGGCCCCCCCGTCACTCTAACAAAACCGAAGAATCGCAAAACGTGCTCTACCTGTAATATCGTAGCGATGCGTGTGCTACGATAGCTAGGTGTTACCACCGACACACCACCTTTTTTTTCTTTCTGAGGCGTTCCTCCATTTGGGAGCTTACCACCTCCGTGTATTGCGCATTGGTGTGGATCGTCACGCCAAGTGGAGAATCACGTTGAGAAAAATGGCTAGTGGATTACCGCGCTATTATTAATAGTCGATCACGAACAAAACAAAACAAGCCTGGTGTGTATCACCTGGCTTCAATGGACCGCAAAACTGAAAATGAATAGTGGATTTTGCCCAAAACATAATGCTCTGGGGAATACTCTGAGACATGGATTATATTTTTTTGGTGCATTATTTTTCTACGAAGGTTTTTACCCCGGCAATATGAAATTCGGCTGAGATATGCATGACACGAATACCCACCTGCACGGCGACTAATGGCGGGTAAGTCCGCTCTAGGCCTTGTGCGAACATCGGGCGAAATTGACAAGACAGAAAGATTCAAATAGGAGCCATCCCACGGTAGGGTTGCAGCATCATCAGATCAGCCCCTGAGCTCCTCACATGATGAACTCAATACCTCACTCGAAAAAGGACCTCGAAGGCATTCAGTCGCACAACCCGACCAAGCTTCTTCTATGCCTTTGTCCAAAAATAAAATGTACTCGATCGAGTGAAATTATTTCATTGACCGGCAGTCCCTCACATGAGGAACTCAATCGCCCAGGGACGTTTTCGCGCAAAAACTGCAACCCCTACCGTGGGATGACTCATAGGTGGCATTTTTCGGGACGAGTTTGAAGCGATGTTGAAAAATGGCACGTACGTGCTTACGATAGAAGTATCGCTTTTCGTCTGAAACGTTTTCTCAACCATGGGGCTCCTTAATCCAAAATCGTCCGAATTTTGTTGTTGTGTTAATTCATCATTTTTCGTTGTATACCTAGTCCATGCTGGCGATTTTCATCCAGTCAGTGTGTATACGTACCTCACTTTTATTTTTCTGTCCTCTCCAAGCCGATTTTTTTTCGGGTCAAAGAAGGACATGTCTTAACCTCATACGAAATAGGAACCCCAGAAAATATCGTGCTGCATCTCTATCGTAGCATGCGCTCAATTACAACACGGCCTCGAACTATCGACACAGGAAGATAGAGTGAAGTGTGCGATGCTTTTGCGGTGCGGTTTCGCTCGAAATGTCCCCCACTGTATCGATGATGTAATGTATGTGGTGTTGCGTGTACACCAGCGCGCAGACCAACTTGACAATGACCGGACAAGATACAGCTTGGAGTCAAAAGGTTGAGCGCTGAAGTCGCTGTGAGGCAAACTCGTATGAACGCTTCTCCAAAATTGAAGAGAAAATATAGTGCTGGCGACTACGCGGGCGAATGTTGATATGTGTGCTAAAAAGCGAGGATGATGATGATGGGCAAATTGTAGAGGATTGAACGAGCGGTCGTGCAGACGCTCCTGTTCTTCTGATGATCTTGTTGATCACATACATACAGCAGCATTCACCTCCTGCACAAAAGCTTACGTCAGGCAACGCAACGATCGGGACCGATCTTGCATGGCGTCTTTGTACGGTAATATCTACTACTGTATCACGCAGAACAATCAACGCACATACGAAAAGCCTACAAGTATTCTACATAATACAGGATTCACTTGATAAACTGATGCATTTCCTTCCACAGCCGTCAGATTTTGTCCCCCTCAGAAACGGGTTTCATAGTTTCCACGCACAGACTGCCTAACAACACCATGTTGACCCTGATAGCTACACTGTCGTTGCAAGGGGAGTCGCCGACCTATATCCTTAATGAGGACACACAACCCGTAATACGCGCGATCGGAGTATCACACACAGCTTGCAAATATGAGTTTCGACAAAATATTCGGTTTCACAGCTGGAGTGTATTTTTATTTTTATATTATATCTACTTTTTGTCTGGCAGAATTTCATACCAATGTTAATGTTCTATCCGCACCTGTTATCTCGCCCGACTTCGTACTGTTCGCAAACTTCTGGTACGAGATCGTGCTTTTAATCGAAAGGGGTTAACCACCAACACTACTTCAGTAGGGTACGAAATATTACCGGGAGTGGATTGAATCGAAGGACATTGCTACGAAATCGTACTCGCAATTTATTGCCGAATAGTACGAAAGCGTACTGGCAACTATCGAACTCAGTGCACGAAACCAAGAACAGAAAAAACAAACCGAAATAGACCAACCTTATTGGTTCGACGCCAAAACACCGACATCGTCACGATATTATACCGGGAATACATAAAACACCGACGTAATGATGAGAAAGCGGCGCCGGTAACGATGAACGGTAGATGTGTATTACGTGATGCGTCCAACTCGATGACCAAGGCTACGGTAGGGGGGGTACCCCCATTTTTACTGGTGTGTTTGAGCCACTCGCACGAGTAGCTCTGTACCCTACGAATGAAGATGGTTTAGGAACTTGGTTTGCCGCAGCTTAGATCACCTTTGCATTGCGGATTGATTTCGTCAATGTAAAACATAAAGAAAACGTAAGATTGCATAGGAACAAAGGGGTTACTCGCGCGAGTGACCCCTAGCCACTGAAATAAAAGGCCCAAAAGGGGACCCCCCTACCGTAGCCTGGGTCCGATCGACTAGTATACTTTTGTATTTGAACTCCAGCGCATTACATTTTCGAGTGACACACTATGCACTGTTTATACTTTGCGGTCCACTATCCATTGCAGAATGACCCGTCAGTCGTTTTATACCTTTCTTTGTGATCCACTAGCGCGGTGATCCGCCCCATATTTTTTTCTTGGTTTGAGATCCACTAAGTACACGGTTGATCCACTAATGATGCAAACACTACGGCAACACACATCCCCCGAAAAATTCATTTGGAAAAAAGAAAAGAAACGCCACCGGGCACGAAAATCTGGCGGCCTGGGTACACAACGAGAAAAATGCAAAAAAACAAAAAAATGGCGTTTTTTTTTTCCGGCGATTTTGGGTTAAGGAGCCTGGTCGTTCAGAAAAAAAATTAGACTCGAAAAGTGCCATACCCCTACCGTAGCATGCGTCTAGCGCACTCCAGGTTTGGGAGGGGGCGGGGGCGTTCACGGACCATGCATTCCGACGAGTTTGCCTTGTAGCTGTGTTCAGATCTTGTACAACCACGCTTACGGACAAGACTACGATACAGAAGGGTTCCCTTTGGGTTCTTGTTTTTTGCAGTGAGGAAAATCAAGCCTCGGGGGCACTCTTGTACACAAGTCACCCCCCCCCCCCGCCCCCCCCCCCCCCGCCCCCTTTCTTACCGTGCGATGCATGCTTACGTTTCGTCCCCAGCTTCAGCTCTTTTTTTGCGATATATATGTGAAACTGCAGTCAAAAAGGAATGGGTAGCTACCGCGCTCCCAATTCACAAATATTGTTATTTTTTTCGGAGAGAGGGTTTGCGGCCTTCACTCGCTAAAGTAGAGTGATCCAAAAGGGGTGTATATTTTAAGATGCCCCCTACACCGTAGCTTTGGTGTCGTCTCTTAACGCGTTGCGCAACGTTTTTTCTGTCTGGACCCTCTCTTTCAGCCCTGTTCAACGCAGCGTCTTTGGGCTTTTTTTTTTTTGTTTCTTCCATCACATTTTGCAGAATTGTTATCCTCTTCAACGCAGCAAATATATGTATGTGTACATGTTTACGAGCTTGTTATCAGGGTGCGCGCCGGAACGTCGCCAACAAGGCCATCTCTTCCGGGTCGGCAGCGGTGTCCCGCTCGTTGCTTCCATGTCCAGTTCAGTATTATCAGCATCTCCACCAGGCCGCTGGTAGGAGAAGCGTCTGGATAGATGGTTCCACCCCGGGGGTGGACGGTTGGGTTGGTGGGTGGGCGTCTCAGTTGGTGAGTGGGTCGGTCGGCGGGTAGGTGGTTGGGTGGGGCGTTGGGGCGGGCGCGGGGGGGGGTAGCGGTATGGGGGCATGGTAGTGTGGGGCAGAGGGTGGGTGAGTGGGTGGGTGGGCGGGTGTGGGTAGGTGGGTAGGTGGTTGGGTGGCGGTGGGGCGTGGTGGGTGCGGCCGTGGGAAAGTGTGGCGGACGCTACGATAGAGGTATAAGTACTAGCTTGGAATGGTTTCCGACCGACGTGGCTCCTTAGCCCACAATCGGCGGAACCATTCTCGATCTTTTTCCTAACATGATTTCTCGTCGTGTACCATGGGCCATGGGACGTTTCATCCGGTATACAGGCTGGATTGACCTAGAAACTGACTCTTACTTGTATGGAACACGTCATAAATTTTCAACAACAAATAATTGGAACGAGCTCGGCATATCCTTCTTCTCGGCCAATCCCAACGCATCTGCCGATCTCGGCGAAAAGGATATTGGGACACGTTCTCTCAAAAGAACAATACCCCCCCCGCGCCTTTTGTATAGGTTTTAGCGAGGGATCGAAATCATTCTGAAACGTTCTTTTTTTTGCGGCGGAAACATTTTTTTTTCAAACCACCGCGCACCACACACACAAGAGCGGACAACATGGTGCGGAGCACTCTTCCCGCAGCCAGAGACCAGTGGAAGAAACCCTCTGTACTTGTACCAGTATTTTTTCTGTCCTGCACCCATGTTCTGGGGCCCAAGCGAATTTTGCGATTTCCCACGCGGTTATTTCCTATTAGGACCTGATTGTTTTGGCACGTGTTTGATATGCCTGTGACAAAGATATTCAAAACTAATGACTTTGACTTTTTTTATATTTTCATGTCAGCTTGTCGCCAAAAAATGTATAGATTAATAATGTGCTCAAATTGAGCTAACTCACTGAAAAAGTATAAAAAATCAAAGTAATCAGTTTCGAATGTCTTTGTCATAGCCATATCAAACACGTGCCAAAAAATCAGGTCTTAATTGGTGAAAACCGCGTGGGAGATCGCACCCAGCCATTTTGTCGGTGTCTAGGTCAATCCACCTTGTAGCGGTTTTATTTTTCTCCAGATCAGGTTTTGGGAGAGGGACGTGTCTTAAGCTGTCTTGAGCTCCCAAATTGAGGAGTAGCGTATTAGAAACAAAAGCGGTGTTCAAACCTCTATAATATCGTATCACGCGTCAGCGAAAGGTCGGACGGGGTACTTGCCACCGTCGGGTCCGTAGGTGCTCCAAATAAATGCGTCTTTTTAACCGCGCGCCACGTTGTGTTTTTATTCAAAAAGTGTTGATATGGAACCTGGTCTCTCACGGGGTCCCGGTGTCGGAGTGGAGAGGGCGGTCCCGGAGGTCTGGTGCTCGTCGCGGAGCGGAAGTCGAAGCGGAGAGGGCGTCGCAGAGCTGAAGTCGACGCGGAGAGGGCGTCACGGTGCTGAGGTCCCTTCACGATCGTCCTTACAGCGGACGCACGCTGAAAACCTTTCTTTCTCATATATATGTAGCAAGGAGATGCTAAAGCTAGAGCTAGAGTGACGGCGGGCTCATGCCCTCCGTCATGCGGCGGGATCATCTGTCGGTGGCTGACCTTCCGGGGACGGGTCAACGCCGTCAATGACGGGTGACACCGTTCGCGAGCCGGGATCGTGTATTGCCTGACCGGTTACGGGTCCTCTCGCGCATGCGTGTACGAGATCTACCATAAGTATCTACGATCCTGTTTTCCACATCACCCCCTTCTGTATTCGCTGCAAGTCCATCTTAGCTAGGGATGGTATTGTAGCGGTCATCGGGAGGATGACAAGTTTAAGAAACGGGGTGTCCATTCATCGGATCAGACACAGAAGCTGTTAAATGCGTGCACTCACTCCATATAACTGACGTGTTTAGTAAACACGGGTGTGAAACACCGGTCCAGCGAAGATGCTTACATTTTCGAGCTTGCATGCTGACAGCGTACACTGGAGTTGTATGGGGTTTCCAAATACTATCTCAATGCACTTATTCCGTGTGGCCACACGTACTGGTACGCCCCTCGTGGTTGCTGTTGCTGGGAACCACTGACAACGAAATTGTTTCGTGATTTCTCTTTTGTGGGCGGGTCCGCCTAGATATTTCCACTCGGAGTCAGCTCAGCTGATCTAGGTGCATCAACGTGTGACTTCGTTTTAGGTGGGGTGGAGTCGCGTGGGTCTCATTCCCCCTGTGTGTTTAGTGTTTGACCGATTTTGTTTGTGGCTTGACGGTGGTATACGGTGGTGTTGTTTTTTTGTCCCGTTTGGAACGGAGTGTTGGGCACGGGCATGAATTGTCACGCATCTCACAACCTCTCCCCGTTGGGTGTACAACAATTTTCTTCACGTCTCCTTGCCCCCGGCTATTCCCACCGGAATGCCGGGTAGAGTGCCCGTCAAATCAGATCATGGTAGACACGAGCGTGTACTGCCATATCTCCTGGTGCTACTCTCATCACCGTTGTTGACTCTTGTGCCCACAGCTGAGTCAACTGTGTTTGCCAACTAGTTCGTTATTCGGGTACGCCCCGGAGCATCTGAGAATCTATTTGCGCTGTCTCAGTTCGTGCTCGTCCCCGCCTACCGTACGCTTCCGTTTGTTTCCCGAGATAAGAGAGGGGGGGCAAAGAAGGTGGGTTTATCGCGAGTTGCGAACCCTTCTTGGCTCGGTATGCGGGGACTAAACTCGTGACATTGGGGTATTTCGTCCGCGCGATACTCGAGGTCGGATTCAGGGTCGTATCCTCGGAGTCTTAGGCGGTACTTGTAGTTGTGGGGGCTTGGTCTGCCAGGTCCCCGCATTTATGATCTACTACCCTGTCTACGAATTAGGACTCGATTTTGGGTTGAGCTACGTTTGGATGGTCCAGCTTCTCAAAGGGGAATGCCCCCCCCGAAAAGTAGTTCCGCCAGCTTCTCAAAATGAGGTGCGGGTGGTGTTTCCCGTTTTATGGGAGGGCTTTAGATGGGCTAGGTGGGCTGACACCTCTCGGTTGTCGTTCATGAGTCGTACTCTATGCACCATTGGTGATAATTGTGAGCAGACGACATACGGTCCTCGCCATGGTAATAGCAGTTCTGGGTTGGGTCCATCCGAGTCCCGGTAAGGTCTGTACGGTTCAAGTTTTGCTATTCTGTTCTGCCTGCTTGTCTGCACGCTCGGCTAAGGTTTGGCGTGCGAGAGCTCAAAGGCGATTTGCAAATTGTCCCGTGTGTTTTGTGTTAATTCCCCGGTGTCTGCCGTTCTTCTTTCATGAGGAATACCGAACCCTTGTCTTCCACATTGAGGCAAAATATAAGAGTGTGCCTTGACACCACTACCAAGTATCGTGGAAGTATGTAACACAACCAGAATCGACGGCAATTTGAGGCATCTGATCAATTTTCGCCCGTATTTTCCGGAATACGTGCTGCGAATTTTAGGCCTGGCTGGCCCTCGTGGTACTATCGTACTACACATTACAAAAAACTCTTTTGAACAAAACACATGTTTTGGCATCAATATTTATATTATCCGCGTTTTGGAAACAAGCGCATGCCCGTGTCCGGATGACAATTGCATACCGCATGATCCGCCACTTCGTTCATACATTAAATTAACATGCACACGGGAGGGGCAGCTGACGCTCCAAGCATCAAGCACCAACCGAGGGGGGCTTTTAACTCAGTTTGGGAAAACAACTCTTCCAGCCATTAGCAACACAAAACCCTTTCTCTCCACCGCTCAGCAACCCAACCCTCCGATGGACTACCCTTCCCTACTAGTTAACAGCAAAATACAATACGAGGTATGAATACGAAGAATAAAATACGAAGAATAAACGGCTGCGCGTGCGAGCGCGGGTGACGCACGGCCTGGCAGAAACAACGCGCCTCCCCCGCAGAGATGCCATGTAGGTGCGTATTGCCGTATAATCCGCCTCGCTTTGAGAGCTCAGCTAGACCCTTCTCCCAGAGACGCAAGCACAAAACGAGGTGTTGATGACAGGGGACACGCAAAACAACCCCCCCCCGCCAAAGGTAGGTGAACGCGGTTGATGGTGCCTACCGGCACAATACAGTGATGTAACGACACGCACACCTTGGACACGCGCGCGTCCCCGATCACCCTCCTCCACATTGACGAGAGCGTCGTTAATGAAAAAACGTATCGGAACACGCTCAAAACGCTGAACGTGGGTTATTTCTACCGTGGAGGGTATAGCGTAAAACTTAGCGCGCAGGCACGGCTTAAAAAACACGGCAAAAAAAAAACCCGAACGGGCTGGGCATCCTTTACGTTCCAAAATATGCACAGCGATTCACGGCACGGGTCTAAAGTAAAATGCTCAAGGGGGGGTTTCGAAAACGCATCCACATGGAACGTAGAAAACACTACCGTCTCACTGCGCACCCGCCGCGTCAAAACAAGATGCTGCAACTTTTACATCAACCATTGTGCAATCTCCTCGGCAGTAATCACACGCCCGTCATCAAGCCCCACCCCATGAAGGCGGCCACATCATACATGCCCGCCACAGGCCCACTACATACATACGGCGGCAGACCTCTCTCGAGTACACTATTTTCCCACTGTAGGCCCATCACACATGTATGTGACGCCATACTTCTCCGGATACACTATTCGCTCACTATCTGTTACAGTAAAGCGGTTACAATGCTCATTATTAGATCGCGGGGACACAGGGTAGGGCGGGGGGGGGGGGGGGGGGGGGGGGGAGGGGGGGGTACGTGGAGGCGACATCTCCTGGAAATTTACTGTAGAAGCGCAACGGTTCCAAGGCATATGTGCGACACTCGGTATTGGTGTGACCTCCTTACACCCCCCTCCACTCATTCCCGCACCCGCACCGACCCACCCACAGCAACATGCAAAATATGGAACACAGGGACGGTACACCGGCGCGCTGTTGTCGAGAGCTCGTCAACACGAAAGCCGTAAACGCTAGCTTGGCGGGAAAAAGCCGCTCGTTCTAGCGCAGAACCGCCCCTTCAACTCACCGCGCTTATAAAAATGTGTGTTGCCGTATACTTTCACTAGGAATTACGATGGGGTCGAAGTACCTAAGGCTCCCTGCCAAGGCGTGAGTGTGGACAGGATAATTCCACCATACAGGCACAAACATCTATTACCGGGGGCAGAAACGAATCATTTCCGGGAGGGGACAATATTGTTCGATCCCCGCCATTAGAAAGCCACTAGGAAAGCAGAAAAACGGGGAATACGAGTCAAAGAGAAGACTTTAGTCTACCAGGTATACTAGGGAATTACGTGCTACCTTAAAGAGTTGAATGCCAAATATTGTTTTTGACCGAACAAAGGTACTGCGTGGATATCCGCTGCACGGTACTGCAAAAAAAAGGGTACCATCTGCTCTTCTTCTCGAACCACTGCACATTGTACCGCATGAGATGGGGGTAAAGAGTGGTACAACCCTCTTGTACTTGGTCCTCCATGGCCGAGATCGGCAAAGTCGGTGCACGGACGGGGGTGGGACCACCTTAGGCCCTTGAAGCTCCGGCCTCCTTGGTGGCAGAGAAGCGCGAAGTCGGTGCGAGCCGAGGCTGCTGGTCCGTTTTAGGCAGCTGCTGGAGACCACCTTAGACCCTTGAAGCTCCGGCCTCTTTGGTGGCAGAGAAGCGCGAAGTCGGTGCGAGCCGAGGCTGCTGGTCAGTTTTACGCAACCCCTGGAGGCTACGGGAAACCCTTACTGGTGGAGAAGCGCGAAGTCGGTGCCGAGAGCGCCGTCTACACGGTAGTCCTCCACGGAGCCGCGGAAGGCCTCGAACCCGTGCATGATCTTGTTCCCGTCCTGGTCCAGGACGGGGCGTGCGGTCTCGCCGAGTAGGCCGGTGAGCGACTCGTGCTCGAGGACCAGCCCGTCGATCCCGACGTTCATCTGCCAGAACTCGAGGTCGGGGAGGACGCGCCCGTCCCAGTTGAGCTCTCCGTTGCCCTGGTAGTTGGTCCCGACGTGGAGGCGCACCGAGGCGGCGGCGGTGACGATCTTGAACACCGCATGGCTGGACTGCACGTCCGCGAGGTCGTGCTCGTTCATGTACTTGGCGCACCAGTCGGGTGCCGCCATGGTCTTGAGCATGAGCACCCAGTCTTCGAAGCGCTCCTCCATCGACAGCTCGCGCCTCCCCTGCACCATCTCCTCGTACATGGTCGCCCAGATCTTGTCTCCGCCAAACTGGCGGCACTCCACGGGGAGGTTGGACGCGGACACGGTGATGCCGTCCGCCACGCTCTCCCTTCTGAGCGACGTCAGCATGCGTTGGTTCTCTACCCCGTCGACCACGGCGCGCAGGCCGCCGTTAGCCAGGCAAGGCGAGATGCCGGCGGGGCAGGGGGCAGTCTCAACGGTGTAAGGGTCCCTGACTTCGATGACGAGGGAGTGTCCCGCGGTGAGGACGCTGATGCCCGTGATCAGCTGGCGGTCGGGGAACTCTTGCGGCAGCGGGGCGGTGACACGCAGGTTGACGTTGAAGTCCGCTTCGTCGTCCCTGACGAGGCTGTACCATCCGCCGTCGACCCCGGACCAGTCGATGGTCTGGCCGCGCAGTCCATCCATGTGCGGATCTTCGCACAGGGGGGTCTCCTCGGGGCACACGGGACCTGGCATTGTTGAAAAATAAAAAGGGTTCCGTAAAGACAACAAGTGTTTTAACTAGGGCGAGGTGAAAAATGTTTTTTTTTTCCCCAAAATGCACATCGTACACTTCAGCCAACAAAAAGAGATGCGCGTACAGGCTTTAAGCACGGCTATGTCTGTCGTTGGTGCGAGGACTGTCGTTCAGTAGGCACAAAGTTGGATGCAAATAGCCTAATTCGAACTCACCCTCCGTGGGGAGTCTTCCCAATTTCATGCTTTTGTTTGATTAGCGCTTGATTTATTCTGTATTTCTCGCCCAGTCCGTTGTCTTCTAGGTCTGCAATATGGTCCTGAAAAACATTGGAACTCACCCAACACGCAGCTGCCTCCCTCGCAGACGTTGTTATCAGGGCACTCGCTGTTGTCGACGCATTCTGACGACGATCGTTCGTTGCGGGGGGCAAGACGGATGCACCAATAGCAAACGCGTATTCACGGGTCAGTCGAATATACCAAGCGTTCGGACGGTTCGCAATCAAACGAAACTTCCTGAGTTGCATCTGGTTCGTTTTGTTTGGGATTTCTTGTTTTCGTTATTTCGATTCTTGTATTGAGATTAACTCGAAAAAGAAACACCTCTACCATACTGCACGTTAAGTGGGAACAAAACACTCGATAAAACACAGCTGTGTGCCCACTTCTTTCAAGACCATCCGGTTCAAGACCAAAACACAGATAAAACCAAATTGTCCCTGGTCACCAGAAACCGGTTATCAGAACGCCTGTGCACGCCACATAAGGCCCCTGGAGTTGACCCCAAGACAGACCAGAAGCAATCGCGCGGGCACGAAATTTTCCTTTTTTTATAGAAGAAGGTATATATATATTCCAGAATAAGGCCAAGATGGTTTTTTGTTACGAGGGATAACACCACAGTAGATTGAGACCAGGCATAGTGGCTTTGTCACAACAATAGCTTAGTTAGAACTCACCCACGCAATTGTTGTAGACGCAGGTGTCGTCGCCATGGCAGTCGTACTTGTTTCTGCAATCTGACGATCGTTTGTTGTGGACGGGGAGACGGACGCGGCAACAGAAAAAAACGCGCATGAACAAGGCGAATATAAGTGGGGGGCAATCCAGAGGTGCGGGAAAATAGCGCTTTCTACATTATTTGTTCAACATACAAGGGCTCCTCATGGGTGTGCTCACCCGTCGGCACCCGGGTTCGAATATGAGCAGGGCAGCACAGAATGCAAAGTAATGTCAAGGTAGGACCGAAAGAGTGGACGAACTTACCGTATTCTCATGCGTTCCCGATTCCGACGAGCACCTTCTTACCTAGAGTTCGATCGGATTTGTTTTTGCCAGAAAAACAAGAAAATGACGCATAGAGTGCGTTTCGTTTATGTTTGAACCCATCAAGCATCCGAGATACGAGCCTTCAAGACTAGCTATGTGTAGTCTGATATTGCTTGAAATAACCCGAAACGTTTTATCGACCACACGCAGCATGTATGTGCAGTTGGCCAACATCTCCTGTGGGTGCGAAAACACGGTTATTGGTTTTGTCGAGCTTGCCCGACACAGCACTTGAGCAATCCAAGACCGAGGCACGATCTCAAAATATACATGGCGAGCGCCACCCGAAGCAAGTAGTGGCTTGGGAACAAAATACGGACCGACATAACCCCTTGGGAATTATGCAAAACGCTCAAAAACACACACACCTATTGCCTGTACGCAATATATGTCCACAATACACTGACCTCTGTTTTCAGACGAAATTGGATGACAAATGTCAATAACCACCAGAAAAACCGCCGAAAAGGACAAAATACCAACTTTTCCCTTATCGCCCGAACCCAGGCTTCAGAACGCCTGTGCACGTAATATAAGGCCCCTAACTTGACCCAACACAGCCTTGAAGCAATCGCGTGCATGACGCTTTCCTCGGATAGTGCGTTTTTGGTTTTATCCGGATTAAGGCCACACTGTGTTTGTTAGGGGGATAGTACCAAAGTAGAGATACGACCAGACATACTGGCCTGTCGCGGGCTGGTCTTTACAGTGGACACACCACCGTAGCTAAATTGAAACCCACCTACGCAGAAGTAGTCGACGCAGACGCCATAAGAGCAATCGCCGTCGTTGTAGCATTCTGACGACAGTTTGGTGTGGAGGGGGAGACGGACAGAGGGGGAGACGGACGCGTCAACAACACAAACGCGCATGAACAGGGGAGAATGTAAGTGGGGGGCATTCAAGAGAGGTACACTCGGGAAAATAGCGCTTGTCTAAATTATCTGATCAACCTTCCAGAGCTCCGCATGGATGTAAAGGTTCGGAGAGCAGGGGCCACAGCAACGAAATTAATCGCCACGATAAACTACAACAGTGGAAACGACCAAATTACCCTTTGTTTTAGGGATGAAATAAGATGCCAATGTCAACGCGTCCGTGACATTTTCTGCAACGCCTCCTTATACCTTTTACGTTACATGCAGCGAGACACGCTCACCGCGTGTTTACGCATTTACCATATTCGGGCTAGACAGCTCCGCAACGCGCCCGGACGCCGGCCAGGGCAACAAGAAAGAAAATGCTACTAGTAAGTCGAGGTCGGTTCAGACTCATTTTTTAGTCTCCTGCCTGCATGTTTGCCATCCTACAATAATACTTCCTGCAACGTCAATCACCCACACACATCTACAATTCTTGAATTTGAACACAACATATCTTATAGTCTATAGGTTTGACTCACAAAATACCGTATATATCATAAATTGAATAAAAGGTGTACCACGCAGCTTGCAAAGTCAAGTTCTCAACGGTTCAATCGCTCGCACTCACAGATGGACGTTTTTTACATTTTTTTTTACAAAAAAAAAAACATGCCGTACAAATGTGGATTATTCGTGTCCCACAGATTTTTTTTTGTTTTTAGGGCGGGAGTAGCTGACCTTGGGTTGGTGTCCCAGATATTACCTTTTTGGGTGAGAGTAGCCGACGTTTACCGGATATCTAGTTAAAATGCAAGATATCTAGTCAAAAAGCATGATATCTAGTCAAAATGCAAGATATCTAGTCAAAATGCAAGATATCTAGTCAAAATGCAAGATATCTAGTCAAAATTTAAGGGTGACAGCGTATCAATTTGGAACCGTGGGTCCCAGTCCCACAGACTCTAACCCGCCATACATATGACGAGTTCAGTATAGTGGAAACTACAGCAATAAATTGACTAAATAGATATGATGTTCGATCTAGCTCAAAATTCCCCGCCCAGAGTAAAGAACGCCGACACCAACCATAGTAGTGGATAAAGTCTATACAGACTCGTATATTTTTAGGAGGGTGGTCAACTTAAATTCTCGAATGCTACATTGATTACTATTAATAACAACATAGATAACTCATGGCTGACGTCCTCGAAATATTTTTATAAAATGTGGTGCCTCGTGCGATGTCGTACCGGAACGGCTTCAACCGCGGTAGGCTATTCTTACAAATCTTCCCCGCAAAGGCAAAATATCTGGTCGTCACCAAGTGCCCATGGGGTATAACCGTGCTATGGTAGAGCTTTGATCGATGAACCCAGGTAGGTGTCAAGGGCACGGGCTGGCTCGCGGAGACAGTAGTCACGTTATCCGGATAGCCATCGAGCTGGGGAGAGAGAAGAAAGTAAGTGTACAGTTTTGAAGTGCGGCTGTGGGGCTTTCCCCCCCCAGCGACGTGGTGAGATAAGAGGTCACATACATTTTAATTTGATCAACATTGGTCGGGGAACCAACCTGGTTCCGCCCCATCTCCGAAGATGCGTTACAGTTTCACAAACCACAAATAATACCCCAAATCAGCTTGACACTACTAGCACATAGCAACATTCCCCCTCCTTTTAGCACAAGTAAAATAATGATAACGCCCATTCAAACCGCAGCATGATCAATGAACCCAGGTAAGTGTTAAGGGCACGGGCTGGCTCGCGGAGTCAGTAGTCACGTTATCCGGAGAGCCATCGAGCTGAGAAGAGAGAAGAAAGTGCAGAGTTTTGGTGCGGATGTTGGGCTTTCCCCCCCCAGCCACGTGGTGACCCCAATCACAAGATTCTAAGAAATGTCTCGAGCTCTCAACCTCAACATTCACGGGAGGGAGGCTCAATTTATCACCCGCCGAAAGTTTATTTCGAAGGCATTCTTTCGCACAACCAACTCGACGACCAAACTTCTATGCCCCTTAGTCCTCAACCAATGTCCTGAATGCACCTGTGAAATTTCTTGGCACCAACGGACGGATTGTACGATAGCGCCCCCTTATGGCTCAAAACGTGCAGCCTCTACCACCGTGCGGGATGACTCGTTATCTGCGAAAACAAAAACCAAACAAAATACAGGACTAAACGGCGAGCTCAATCGGCCAGAAGGCATACCTATTTACGTCTCAAAAAGTGCAACCTCTACCGCCGTGCGGGATGACTCGTTATTTGCAAAACAATAACCAAATGAAAAACAGAACGACTCAACAGCGAGCTCAATCGGCCAGAAGGTGTATCTCTTTATGGCTCAAAAATAAAAAAATCCCGACGATTTTGGGTTATGAAACGCCTGTCATTCTTATTGAAACGAATTTGGCTGCAAAAACGTACTAGACTGATTCGACAACCCCCCCCCCCACCCCCCCATCCAGCTATTTTCTTCTACCGAACGTTTCATGGTTGCTCGAGACGAGGAAGGGTACCATCGAGAAAAGTGTAGCCATACATGTTCTTGTGTGCAAAGGTCTTAACGATCGACGACGTCGGGGTGTTGAGGGACATCGTGCTTCAGGAGATACATCCGGGGTCTGGTTTTGAAACCGGCGATTTCGTTCAAGAAAAGTCGGGGGGGGGGGTTACCGCAGGAGGACTCGCTACCTCTAGCGTAGTACGCTCGCGTCGGTGGCGGTTTTCTGTCCCGACGCTCGTGTGACACAATCCCAAGAAAGGCGGGAGGGGAGGGGGGGGGGGGCAGGTTTACGAGTGTTTGATAGTACCAAAGAGATACGAGAAAGTACTTCCTGCCCTGTGTGCCTGTGTTCCGAGCAGCAGCCAGTACATAATGGGATGGCTCCCAATGGTGCCGGTATACCCGCGATTCAGGGCACTTGAGATAATTTACGGAACGTTGCAACCTTGAAGCTAGCTCACCGGCACTTTCAGCAAGCAGCGCGCCTCTATTCAACCGGCACCATAGTGGAAACCCACCAAGTATTATTAATTTGACTCTCACCGTCACCGCAGTTGGTGCATTCGATTTCTTGTTTTAGGTGGGTCTCCCCAGAGAGATACTGTTCACAAGCAGGCATCATATGAACCCGCTCACGGCCGGGGGGGGGTGGAGGGTTCCTGTTGATTAATCCTTGTTCGATTGCAAATTAAAGGTGTTGGCGCTGGTGAAATACGAAATTTTGACCGGGTAGGGGGCGGCATCGGAGCGTCGGAGTTGCTTACCGTTTGCTGTTCGGAACGTTCAAGGGGTGGGAGATGCCGGAAGATGGGAGGCTCTTGACAAGTTTTGGGACTACTAGAAGGAAAGGGGCCAGTGCTGGCGGTGCTTGATATTCCTACGACGTTGCCAATACTGCCGAAAGGGACTCACCTTGGTCACCCTGAGCCACACTGACGCAGAGCGCCATCAGGAGCATAGTAATCACGCCGGAAGACGGCATCGTGAAATGAGGTCAACACCTGGCGAAACAAGACAGCCATCCATGGGGCGCGCGAAAGACAGCGGCAGCAGCATGCAGTGAGTACAGGTATCTAGTGGTAGTAGTAGCAGTAAGTACCAGTAGAAGACGGCAGGAAAAGTCGTGGAGGTATTGTAGCGTGGTAGTAGCGAGCAGTTGAAGTATCCACATTTTGTGAGGGTGTAGTGGTGGTGGTGGTCGGAGCAGCAGAATGCGGGGTGGTTGGGCAAACCTAGTGGCGGTACTGAAAAGCAGCAGCAGCAGCTGCAGCAGGGATAGTGCTGGCATGGCAGGGCGAACAAAAGCCTGGCGTCGTCAGCCCCTGGCGGGGGCAAAATGGCTTGGCAGTAATTCGGTGCCTCGACCTGGTTTCTGGAGAAACTGCTGATAAGCATATTTATATATGTATAAATATAATATTGAAATTCGGAAAATTTAGCAGAGCCCTTGAGGGGCTTAACCACTTTAGAACCCCCCCGGAATCCCTCTCTATACTAATTTCGAGTAATTAATTTGAAAAAGAGTTTCCAGAGTTGTTAAGGCGTTAAGAGGAAACATCCGTCTCTATAGTAACTCCCAAGTAATTGTTTAAAAAAGGTTTCCAGAGTTTTAAAGGCGTTAAGAGGCAAAGGCATTTTGACAAATAAAACTGACGATCGCAGCAACCTTTTTTCGCATGGAACAACCTGGGCTGATACGAAGCTGACGAGCGATAGGCCAGTCGAACTCTCCATATAATACCAGTACCCGTAAAACACGCGCGCAACTTGCTCGTGGGGGCTGCATGCCCGGGCCATGAAAAAGAAAGGCGTTCTTGTTTTACTTTGTTTAATCGCTGTACATGGGCACCAAAGGGGTGGTATGCCTTTCGTCCCAAAGAAAAAACTTGGGGGACGAGCGACCACCTCAGAAGCGATCGATCGTCGCCAGTAAACTGCTGCTGCTTTCTTGCGACTTGCGACTACGAGTACGATATCTATCGGTTCTACATATTTAGCAAACCCGTGTACCGACAATGCCGCATGTCGCCCAGGTAAGCCTGACGGAAAAACGATGAAACGCGGAGAGCTCTGTTATCTCCCGGAGAGCTCTGCTCTCCCGCGTGGTATCGGTGGTCTTCAGAGTCGCACACCAGACGGGGGTAACTCCCAAGGTTTGACTACAAAGGCATACGTGATCGACTGAGGAAAACATTGGGCGCCTTCGCGGCCGGTTGCAGAACCACGGGAACCTATATTGAACCACTGCTTGCGGCTACACGAGGATGATGTCGATCGGTGTGGTTTGGGCACAATACTATTATCATCAAGCATGCAGCCCGGGAAGCCGCACGATCAAACACGGAAACCCTCTGCTTAGCATCCGCGGCCGTAGAGAATTCACACGCGACAGTAGGGAGTGGCAACAGGTATGCATGAGGACAACGCATCATCCCACCTTCGATTCGATTCAAAATCGGGCACGGACGAAGTTCTTCGCCAAAAAAATGGGGGCTCACGTTAACGTAAAACGACTCAGACAGAGAGGGGCGTGCATTTTCACGAAAAAAAAAGCAATCCCCGCCAGTTTTTTTTTTGTGTTCTCGTTGTTCTCTTTGCGGATCATCCACCGGACAACCAGCGGTCGCTGGTCGGATGTCACGTCGGCAGTCGGAACACCGAGGTGTCGCTCGACCGTGTGTCATTGGACTGGGTTCATTTTAAAGTGAAGAGCAACAACAACCCACAGCAGCAAGGACGGCCACAACAACAGCAGCAACAACTTTGCCAGAACGAATGCCGTTGGTTTTTCTTGTCAAAGCCATGTCGGGCGGCAAAAGAAAAAGGCAAAGAGAGGGGAGTGAAAATAAAATCATCATACCCCGAGGCGTTCTGATTTAGATGGTCTCCATCGCCGATACTTTGCGGCGGGGGGGGCATTCTCATGGAAGGGGGGGTTCTCAAGTATGCTACGGCAAGCGTTCCGTCTGATGAAAACGGCCACCTTTCGTTTCCATCGATAACAGTATTCGGCCGAGGGGGGGAGGGGTGCGAGGCGGCATCCGAGCTTTGCCCATGTCTGACGACACATACTGGTACACGGTGGAACGATGGAATACTGTACTGATGCATTGGACACCCATTTGGACGAATATGCAAAGACTGCTGTGGCGGTTACATGTGCATAATACCAAGTGCTCCATATGCAGTCGATCACAGACAAGATTGGCGTTTCGTCTTGTACAAACCCCGACAACGAGTTCCTACACAGTAGTACACACACCCAACGCTTCGTGCCATATACGACGAAACAGAATTAGTAGTGGTACGTTTGCCCATGCACCTCAAACGACGAAACAGGGATCACAGGAAGATACTTTCAAAGTGGTTGGGCAGGGAGGGGAGAATAGGCTGGGTATCAGCAGTAAGGACTCTCGATTGCACTCACAACCCACCTGGTATGTCAAGCACATTGTGAAAAGTAGTAACAATGCCCGGCGAGTGACGACACGACTACGCACAGGTAGCGCGTTCGGGACAGTTTTTGCGTTTGCTCGTGAAACGGGCACGCGTACCGCTGTCTGTGTGTGTACCCGCTAGAGGCTGACCGGAAAAGTAAGCGAATTGAAAAACTACAGCAAGCGGCGGCAACCCCCACCCACTACTACATGCCCCGCACGCCACAACCAGTGGGGGGGGGTCATCCGGAGGGCGGAGTAACGAGTATGTCTGACGGCTGGAGATATGATGATACGCTGCTAAAGAACGCATTCAGCGTACGGTAGGGAGATATGACGATGCGCTGCTTTGCTACTAATACTGTAGTCTAGTCTATTACACACGAAAAAGCATGGAAGTATGCAACCAACCAATGCTACAGGCAGCAGCATAATCTCAACCCACTTGCGCGCACCTCAACGCCGCAAAAAACGGGGGCTGCAGATGCCCCCCAAAGGGGAGGGGGGGCGGGGGGGGGGGGGCGTACCGGCCGGGGAAACAGATACGTCAGACGACCGACGACTTACGTATTGCGGTTAAAAAACGAAATTGACGGGATAATCGGGAGGATACAAAAGGCTATCGCTGCTGCTGCGAGAATGCGAACGAGCAAGCATGTGGTACACGTTCGATCAACTTCAGCGCACAGCAATAGTAACCCCCACGCACAGCGTGAACAACCAAACAGGGAACATAAGCCTGACGTGGTCGACTCCAAGAAGAGGCAACACAATCACGAGAAATTAGACACCTTGACCTGGTGTCTCTGACGACAGATACACAAGTTTCGTCCAACGAAAAACGGCCGACGAAGGATGAGCAACAAGGTCCTCATTGTAACCGGAAAGAACAAAACGAGTTGGTCAGCTGCTGCTTACTTACGACTGCGAGTACCAGTACGAGATCGAGATCGGTGTCATTTTCGGAAAACCAGATTGCCACACCTCCGCATGTCGCCCAATATCAACCCCGGCGAAAGAACCGTGAAATGCGGATTGCTCTTTTCTCTCCGCGGTATACCAGAAAGCCACAAGACTGCGGCAACTGCAAAAGGCTTATTATGTCTGAAAATATTATAGTCTATTACGATCGACACTGAAGAGCATTTTTTTGCGTTTCCTCGGACCCGATTGCAACACGGACACCTATTTAACCACTGCTTGCGACACCTCGTATATATATGTACGAGTACAATATAAATCGAGTATTATGCCGATCGACTGATACCGATCGAGAGTGATACCCGATCGGTGTGATTCTGGCATCATAACACGATGCCATAAAAACATGAGGACCAGGAAGCAAGACAAAAAGCGCGATCAACCTCGGAAACGTACAGTAGGTCGGCGTAGCATCCGCAGCCGTCGACCATTCACACGCAGCAGGGAGATGCGGTAGGTATGTATGCACGAGGACACGCCTTGCCCGAACTTCGAGTCGCTGTAAGTCGGGGAAGTGTGATGGCTCTTGACCGAAAAAAACAAAAGGCGATCAGCAACTAACAGCTGCTTGCGACCACGAGTACGACTAGGGTATTTCTGACTACAACAATATTACGCCATGCTGCTGCATGAAGCGCGGAGGTTTTCTTTCTCGGGTCATGATCTCGGGGCTCCCGGGACGATCTATCAGACGGCAGGATCATCTGTAACTGGCCATGAAATCTCGCGGGAGAGTTCGTAACTGGGTGCGGCTTGACCTACTGTGATGGTTGTTTTTCAATGGATCGATAAGTGCGCTGCGGCGGTCGTTTGCTGCACGAAGTATGCTCGGTCGTATGTGCACACCCGTGATATGTGCACACAGCAGTGCACTCATACACCTACAACAGTTGCACACCCCCGGCGATCTCAAACAGCGTCGACCGGGTTTTCAGGCGGATATGGGTATATGCTTTTGAAAGGAAAGCCAAACAACAAAAACGCGCCGAAAGCTAGAGCAACCACAACAAGCAGCAGTAGCAAGGATATCGCCATCTACGCATGAGCGCGGCAACAAGAACACAAACAGGCCTATATATAGACCGAACGAAGGAGGGTGAACATTGTAACATTGCGTGACACACATTGTATATACACAAGTATCCAACAACCGATGGCACATACGATATACGAGTATCACATATAACCGTACGCACGAGCACACGGAATGCTCCCGCATGCCGCAAGAAGTGGGGCGGGCAACACCAACAGCAACTTTTTTTTTCTTTCCGCGCACCGCGATTTTCCCTTGCCACGAAAGAGGTCAATCAACGCATTGATTGCACGGCAAGATTGCACCCAACACGACGTGCCAGGCTTCTGTGTATCGATCAAATCTACATCTATCTGACGGTGGTTTGGTCGCCGCAACTTGGCCGTGAAAATGGACGCGAAACAACACGAAACCCAAAAACAAACGCCAAGGAAATAACCTCGTGATAAAGATATTTACATGAGAGCAGAATGAGGTTAAACCTGCTCCAGTTATATACTGCTGCGCTTGTTACTTCTCTTTTCAACAAGCCCCAGTGTACAGAAAAAAGGGCGCACGTATCGGTCGCGCCCATGTCTACGACAGGTGCACCGGTCACTATAACGCCGATCCGTGGACACGTCGCTCTCCTACGCTGCATGTTGTCGCTGGGCCGCTCCAGACGCAAGCACGAAACACGCGACACATTAAACAAGAGGTATACTCGTATAATCGGCTACACCAGTCACATCTACAAGGCATCATCAAACCTTAGCCTGCGCACACACGACGAAAAGTGAAACCGATTCTAGCGCTGTTCGAACGTGAAACAGCCTCACCTGCTGTTGTAACGAGCTTTGGCGGGTGGAAGAAGCGGTGAGACGGCGCTTCTGTCTTGCAGAAGGGCGGTGCTCTTGGATGGAAGATGCGGGGCAGGCTTGTAGAAGACAGCAACGGGGGGTGGAGATGAAGATGGTGAGGAGGTGGGGGGGAGGAGGAGGAGTGATCGATTGGGGGGGAGGGGGGGGGGGGGGGGGGGTTGATGCTTGCGGTGGCACAGGGGCGGGGAAAGCGTTTCCGCTGAATGTATATGGGGGGGGTACTACCCCGAAGGTGGATTCCAAATCGCAATGGCGTCAGGTAGCAAGTAAACCAATAATGTGAGAGAGCTCGATGTCGTGCACGCGTAGCGTGTGGGGGGCGAAAGGGGGTGCTGAAGCGGGTGTCTTACATCATTGTCCTTTTTCAAGACCATGCTATCTAACCCTAACCCTAACCCTAACCCATACGACATAGCCCCCTGATGACGTCACTGGGCGATAAACTGGTTACGTAGAAATGTCTAATACTAATGGGTGTCACTGGCTGAATGCCTACTGTTGTTGTTGTGTTGTTGTTGTTGATGACAATGAGGTGTTTCGTTCATGTTGGTCTTGTTGATGTTGGTGTTCCTTCTGCTTTCTCCCATGAAAAGAAGTCGTCGTCATAGCCTAGGCCATGGTCACTAGCCACAAGACACGTTCCAACAACGCTGGAGTATGTGGCAATAATACCGCAAAAAGAAGAAAACAGGAATTTTAACGGCGCAAAAGTGTTCGGGATATAGTCTAGAGTCTAGTCTAGTCTATGGTCTAGACTATATACTTGGTTCAATTTGCGTGCGTTTTATTTTTTCGGATTTTTGGGTGCTAGAGGCGCAGAGGTCGTCGATGGCATTAATTACGGATTTTGTATTTCGAGTGGTGGAGAATATCCATATGGACCCAACTCATCAGTGGGAAATGGTCAAGAGGTCGTGCTATATTATACCACACTCTAGCAGTTTTTTACGCGGCGAAAATCGCTTGCGGTTTGAGAACCACGCCAGGAAATGCCGTGCCGAACATGAGCAGCAGCACTCGTGTATACGACCTCTGCGACCACGCCGCTTTCCCGGCACTCGCACATTTGATCATTCGGTACCAAAATGCGTAGCTTCAGAGAAAGATAATGTAGCTATACTGTAATGTGAACGCATGTAACGGTGGCCGCAATCATTTTCCATTTGCGTCTCAGTTGTGTGCATGCTGTTGGGTTGGGCTCTCAGCACAGACCGTTATACGTGGAGGATATAATAGTTCCCTTTCTGGGAGGACACCGATTCGGACAGCGGAGTGTCCCTTTGAAACAACAGAGCAAGCGGGGGGTGGATTTTGCGCAAAGGTCGTCGTAGATGGATTTAGTCTGGTAGAATTTGAACTTTGGAATAATTGTTTCGTGAAAATCTTGGATTTTGGTCTCGTGTTTTCTGACAAAGTTGGATTTTGGATATTGGACGACGGAGTTTGTGCGTGTAGTCTTTGTGTACAGTACAGCATGTCGGTCCCTGGGTCACCAGCGGGAAAATGATTCAAAGGTCGTGGCATTGAGAATCACCACGACCTGAGATGATACCACTTCGAAGTCATTTATTTGCTGTGTTTGAGTGAGAGAGAGAGGGTACCGGTGTGTCGTCCTCTTTTTGTAACGGTTCCTGACATTTTTCGTGTGCTCGGAATGACGGACCCTTATTCTAGAGGGCCCACACGACTACTGCACTTTCGTTGTTTAGTGCATGCTGTAACGATTGGACGTGATGCACTTACTTGTCGTTTTGTCTCTGTCGCCGCACGCATGCTGGCGTGTTGCCCGTGTGAGTACAATGTATATATCAACACTCGTGGGGTTCGTGATAATATACCGACAGCACACAGCCATCATAATACAGCAGTCAAGATGTTTGGGGGCAATGGTCGTCAACGGTTTTAGGATTTTGGGTTTTTGGGGAAGAGACATAAAATAGTGTACGTGAAATAAGAGAGCATTCGATTATCTCATGTGGGAACAATCAACCAGCAGAGAACATAATCCAAAGTTCGTTGACCTGTGTCGTGGTGTAGAGCCGCCACGACCTACGCTCCGCATAGATAGCAGTCTGCCGCTTTTGAGAGCTGCTACGGATGAGACTTTCGAGCACATCTATCGCTTTTGCTGTGGTCGTGCACAGCCTAGGATCATATTGTTACAGTGTGAGTATCTCGCTGTGTATGTATGTGTACATGCTGAGGTGTACCGGACGGTGTGTGTTTTCGTGTGCCATTGGCCTCGTTCTCAGTTCATTTTTTTTATCTGTCATTCTCATCATCATAGTCTTGTCTATAATAATCTAGACTACTAGACTGCTACCCATTCATTTTATACGTTAAAATAATATTTCAAGGACGTCAGCCGTGAGTTCGACGAATTTCGGGTCAATACTCAAATATTTGCATTCATTTCTATAGTATTATTCACGCTTTTTTCTTTCTCTTTCTCCCTCCCTGGACGTATAACTCAGATCTAGAGTCACAGAGCAGGCTCTCATCCCCCCTCCCCATCCATGTGATGCCTTCACTTTTTGTGCGCGAGAAGACCGCAGCCCTTTGTTCCCTCGCCGATTCGCATCGAATTGCGCGAACACGCCCGGCATCGAATTGATATATGAAGTAGATCCCGTTGATTTTTTGTGTTTTTGCGAAAAACATTGATTCAAGCCCGACCCACGTGAGAAGATTTCGAACTCTAGAACCAGCTCTCTGCTGTATAGTCTATAGCATTCGAAGCTAAACACCAGACCACTCGGGGGCCGGGGGGGGGGGGGGGGGTAATACATGGGCTCAGAAGCGGATACAAGAAAAATATGGTGAGATATGCGAGAACCACTCCGAACTACGAACGACAGGTCGCTGTTTAAGAGCCACGACCCTCAAACACACAGCTTTTCTTGCCGCGCTGCTGTGTGCATGCAGAGGTAAACCGGTCGCCCCGGTGGCGTATCAGGTTATCCTCGAGCCTGCCACAGGTCAGTTTTGTGAGTTCGAGCCCCGCCGAGTGCATACTCGTATAAATTCGTTAGGACTTTTTCTTGTGGACAAACTGACCTGCGGGCAGCGCGATAGCGTGAGTTAGCAACACTCGATGGAAAATCGACGAGCAATGGGATTGCTGAACCCTATGCGCGATAAAAATTGAAGGCAAGAACCGGGGGGGGAGAAGGGACGACACCTGTGACCACGGTTTGTCCAGAAGCTGGGAAGTAAAAGTGTGAGAAAAAAAACAAACAGATATACAAAAAGGTGAAACGGCGCCGTGGCGTTTGTTTGCCGCGCGCGTCTCTAGTGTTGCGCATGCTCGAGGCGTATAGATAGGAATATATAGGGCGGGGGCGGGGGGGGAGGGGAGGGGGTAAGGTTTTATTCGCGGCTAGGCAGCTTTGTAGTGTTTGGGACCGTGTAACAGCAATGAATGGTGTCGGTCCCGGATACATCGGGACGGGTGTCGGTCTCGGATACATCGGGAAATGCGCGAAATTGTTTCGCGCAAAATTAGTCGTCGGTGGGTTTCAGGATTTTCAACTTTTCATAAATAACACTTGAGACTTGAGAGTATGTTTATTATCAACCTGCCGTAAAGATGCATCGCTCGCGGCAAAGTATCCAGAGGTCGTGGTGTGGAGAACCATTACATTACGACCTACCTGGTATTATACCGCTTAACGCTTGGCGTTTTGAGAGCCAAACTGCTGTGAGCTGTGAGCACATCCCTTGCTGAGTGTACGCGCATGGGGCGTGCAGAAGTTGAAGTGAAGGCCACGGCGGTTTATTGCTTGCGTTTGTCTCGGTTGTGCTAGTTTGCATGGGGACCTGTGAGCACAAAAGATGCCAGGCGTGATAGGTCGGGGAGGGTATGTATGTACCAGGTATGTTTTATATGATACATGTGCGGAGAGCGTGTGATGACAGAATAATACGCGCAGCAAACAATATATCGAAAAATGGGAAATATACATTGCGCGCAAAGATCGTCGTTGAAAATGTTTTGGGTTCCGCATGTTTTATGCTATCGAAGAGTGCGAACACGTGAGTTCAAAAGCAGGGAACTGCTGTGCCTACTAAAGCGAAAGGTCGTGGTACAGTATGCGTTGTGCGGAGGATCATCGTATACGACCCGCAAACACTCCGCTTGCTGTACCCACGTACAGTCGACCCCGCTTTAAAGACGCACATGGTTTTTTTTTTCAGGGCGTCTTTAACCCGGGGAATCGTCTTTAACTTTCCGGGGACAATATCTCCCCTTCCCCGGGGTCAACGGAGACGTAACCTACGTCAAACGACGCGCCATTTCAGCAGGAATACTGGCATGACAGGCAAACGCCGAAAAAGAATCACCACGCCGTTGTAGGTATGTAGAATTTAAGTTTTCGCGGACATCACCTCCACCCGCGCCAACCTGAGAAACTACAACCTTGGCGCTGCACATAGACTACTTGCGTGTGTGGACTGCGCGTGCTTTGCGTTCGTATTTACAAACAAGGGAACCTGTATTCGAGTACATTTAGTCTCTCGTTGGCCCGCTTGAAAATCACTCCTCTGAAGCCTACGCTTGATGTAGTCACCACATGAAAAATATGCGTACTGCCGTTTGAACGTCACGTACCAACCAGAGAGCCACCTGCGCCCGAAACCACACAGCTCGAGTACAGGGGAAAAATAACACCATGAAGCACGAAACACACACAACGCTGAAACAAAGAGAGCTCACTCCACTGCAGTTTTAAAAACCGAATCCACGCAGAGCATGCAACATGTTTGCCGAGCGAAGCAAAATCACAGATCGCACCAGCGACCTTAGCCCAAAGAACGGCACTCCCAAACTACGACTTCCATGCATCACGAAGGGTGGACTGCACCTCACCCCTCCCCTTCGCTCTACGCTTGACTTGAGTTTCATGTGTAAACGAATGAACGGTTCTCGAAAGAAGGAATAGCGATTCGCGACCGCAATACGCGTGCATGGGTCGCCCGCAAGGGCACTCATGAATCGATGACACAAGCATAGACTTTGTCGTGCACGTTGGTTCACCACACGGCCTCAAGCCGGCGGCAGACGACCCGCCAGTAGACGGGAGGAATCTCTCCATACCCACAGGTAGCAGCGTCGAAAGCAGCAGACCGCTGTCTGAGCAGCTTCGCGAGATGAATTTTGGGGGGGCCGTGGAATGGAATTGGAGAAAAAACGACACCCCCCTACTGTATGTCCTATCTGCGGGCCACCATGGTTCTGTAAAAAATGTCGTCTTTATAGCGGGGAGTTGACTTAAGCCGAGCGTCTTTAAAGCGGGGACGACTGTATCATGTAGCTGTTTTTGTATGCTGTGTGGTGTAACGGACGGTGTGTTTCCTCGTGTCTCTGTTATGCGTGGTGTTACCCACGGGGCTCTGAATGCTGTTGACGTTGGGGGTCACATGTATAAAAAAGAGGGCAGGCTGCGGACTATCAGGCACACAGCAGTGGTGGTAGTGTACGTAGTATTAAAAGTACCGGTACCATGCATGAAGAGGCATCACTGCTGCTACTATTAACTGCTGCTATTGAAGAGGCATCACTGCTGCTAATATTAACTGCTGCTATTAAGAGCATTTGCTGCAGCTGTTGTTACCAAAAAACATCTCCACCGCTGGCTGCCCGGCCGTGCGTTCCGAACGTAAATCAAGCATTCAAGAGGCAAAACGCACGTACGTGTGTGATAGATACCAAGTGACAACCAGTAGCAGCCTTGTGCTACAACGCAGTCGAGACCCCTATATAGCGCCGGTTGTTGAGTGGTGCCGGGTGCCGGGCACACCAGTGCGTAGGCCGTAAATTCACTTGGCATCGATGGGAACAACCAGTAGAAGTAGTTGTATGATAGATACGCGGAGTTGTGCCTGTTGCCGCCGTCTGGTCGGCTGATGTTGTTGTTCTCACATTAACTCGCATACTCGAGTGCGTAGGTTCCACTATACACTCACGATTTCCTCGACTCTCCTATCTCGGACATTCGCGGAATCATCGTATACTGTACTTGCAACGGAAGCAACGAGATAATTATCGTATCTGCATAATCACCTACCTGATACTCGGTACGCTATATAGTTGGTCGTAATTATAATGTACGTTTTATCAACCTATTTTCTGAAAAAAGGTTATAATAATAAAGTCTAAATTGCGATTTGGTTGTACGACAGCCAAAACCTGGAAAAACAGCATGTATGTGGCGTAACACACGATGAACACGTTGAAGCTACGCTCACGGTAAGGCTGCGGCAGTACGGCGTATGTATGGTGAAGGTGCCAGTGTGCTGGTCGCATTCTCGCCGGTGCCGGCGCGTGTACATACCCGCCTGAAACAATGGCAGAAATCTACCATTCTTCGCAGGGGCACGCCCAATTTCCGTAACGTTAGACTAGTCTACGTAATCAAAAGCGAGAAAAATGAGCTACAACCACAGTCTTTAGACGGTACTACTTTAGTCTAGACTACTACCATGCCCACAGGACACCGCATACCTGCCAGATACATGCTGTGCGTGAAGAAAGACAGACAGCCTCGAAGGAAATTCGAAGATAGTAATTAATTGCTAAAACCGTTAGTCTAGACTACACCACGAGGAAACGAAAACATGATATCGAAAGTACACACGGCTGCTGTACGTGTACGTACACGAGGTAAAGAGCACTCCCTGCCCCACGGAAGAATCCCAACCTTCTGGCTCTAACACACAATCGCTTTATCTGACCCGAAAACCTACAGGTCATGTATAGGTGCATCTACTACGGTTAGAGCTATCATGTGAGTAAGCGACTGACTGAGTGAACGAATGACAGCAGTGAGCGAGCAGATACCTGCAGTTTTGAGTTGTCACGCAGGAGAAATTATTTTGAGCAAATAATAACCCACGGAACAAAACAGAGATTCAAGCCCACACGACCCCAAAAAATGAGCTCGTTGTTGAGAGATAATGGTCGTGCCATGCCAGCAACATCAGCAAGCAAGCTGTATAGCAGTAGTACCAGGTACTGCTGTAGTGCCAGCCCAGAAATATACTGCCAGGTATACATCAGCAGTACGTGCACTGCCGTATCTCCCACCCTGTTTTTTGTTTTTGTTTTTTCACACACACCTACTTTTTAGTTTCTGGACAAGCCGTCGTCACAGGTGTCGTCCCTTCTCCTCCCGGTTGTTGCCTTGGATTTTTGTCGCGCATAGGGTTCAGCATTCCCACTGCTCGCCAATTATCCATCGAGTGTAGCTAATTCACGCTCTTCTCGCGCTTTCCGCAAGTCAACTCGTGCACAAGAAAAAGTCCCCACGAACTTATACGAGTAGTCTACACTACGCACTCGGCGGGGCTCGAACTCACGAAATTGACCTATAGACTAGTCTACAGTCTATACCAGGCTCGAGGATAACCTGATACGCCACCGGGGCGACCGGCATATATGATGCCGACGGCTTACGCTTCTCGGAACTCGGCTTGTTTGGTGAAGGCAAACCCCAGCAGTGCTGGCAGCATGAAACCGTGAAGACCCCTTCACTGCCTATCATCGTGGAAAGCATCCCACTAGACTTCAAGATGCACGTGGTGGGGGGGGGGTTCTAACTAGGAAAACACGCGCGAACGACCTCCCGTAAAAAATATGCTGCAACTGCTGTGTAGTAGCAACCATTATTAGGTGTAATTCACAAACACCACATCTGCATGGTGGTATCATAGATGAGGTGTAGATCTTCAAAAGTTGAGTTTTTTTAATCATCGAATCGGTCGTACTCACAGCCGACGTTATCATTTTTTTATATTATAAAAAAATAAAAATACACTCCATCCAGCCGTGAGATTCGAATATTTTGTCGAAAATCATCTTAGCAAGCTGTGTGTGATACTCCGATTGCGTGTATTACGGGTTGTGTGTCCTCATTAAGGATACAGGTCGGCGACTTCCCTTGCAACACTACAGTGCAGCTATCAGTGTCAACAGGGTGATGTTAGTCAGCCTGTGCGCGGAAAACACTGTAAAACCCGTTTCTGAGGGGGACAAAATATGACAACTAACTGTGGAAGGAAATGTATCAGTTTATCAAGTCAATCCTGTAAGTCGAATAACCGGTGAGGGGACGGCAGAGTTTTGAAGGACGTGGGAGCCTGGTTTTGATCAAAAGGGGAGCAGGGGTGGGGGGGGGAAGGGAAGGGGGACGGGTGGGGCAGCTCAATTTGTGCGTGGAAACTATGAATAATTCAAGGGGATAAGCCTAACGGTATTGGAAAGAATGCACCAATTTATCATGGGGGGGGGGGGGGCGGGCTACGGGCGGGGCGGCTCAATATGTGCGTGGAAACTATTCATACTTTAAGGGGATACATGTGACGGTTTTGGAAAGAATGCACCGGTTTATCATGTATATCCTGCAAGTCGTACAACCAGTGAGTAGAGGGCGGAGTGCTCGAGGGGCTGGGGGTGGGGGGGAGGGGTTGGGGACGTGGGGGGGTGGCGGAGGGGGCGGGGGGGGGGGGGGGGTGGGGGGGGGAAGGGCTTCAGGTCGCATTGATGTAGGGGTTTGCTATACACGTGGTGCTGGGTCTAGGCGATGGTACGGGTGGTGGGGAAGGACGGGGCGTTGGGGGCGGGGGGGGGGTGGAAATTGCAGCAGCGGCATGGATGGCTCTAGAAAGATATTGAGGTGATATCCAGTGCGTGGAAGTGTCTATAACTCTGGCGGATTTCGATATGATGTGGGGCATTTGAGCAAGAGAGAGCTGGGAAAGCTGGGAAAGAGGGGGGGGGGGGGAGGGTTTTGAAGAGGTTTAGGTAACATATAATATTGAAATACACTCCAGCTGTGAGATCAAATATTTGATCGAAACCCGTATTTGCAAGATTGTGTGTGATACTCCGATCGCGCGTATTAATCATATATGCAGGGGCTTGCTATAGGCGTGGTGCTGGGTCTAAACGATGTCATGGATGGCTACAAAGATAGTGACGTGATATCAATCGCGTAAAAGTGTTCACTACTCTGACCGATTTCGATTGTAAGTGGGGCGTTTGAACAAACTGGACAGGGAAAAAATAAAAAAAAGTGGGGGAGGAGGGCGGAAATGAGTTGGCGAGCTACGGCATGGACGGCTAGAAAAATAATGAGATGACATCAGCTGGCTGGTAGTGTGTACTACTCTGGTAGATTTGGATTTTAGGTGGGGCGTTTGAACAAGAGGGATTGGGGGGGGGGGGAAGGGGGGGGGGGGCGCATTTCAATATGTGCGCGGAAACTTTAAATCCTTTTAATATTAAAGGGGACAAATCTGGCAGTTGTATCAAGAAGACATCCCTTTATATCACCTGCCTGGTAACGTTTATTGTTCTAGAAGGTTTGATGTTAGATGTGGTATGCAACCCAGTGTTGAGGTGTACCTGGTAGTAAACAACGTGTTGAAGCTTCATAGTTTGATGTTATACATGGATCGAAAAATAGAATATTTCAATCGAAATGTACAATCATGTAGTTACCAATATTTTCTGACATCGCTAATTATAAGGAGATGCATAGTCTATATTATAGCCAAATACAACAGCCGAGGTGATGTGGTCAATCAATATCACCGCCGTTGAGCACGAGAGGGAGAAATGCGAATCGTCAGTGTTTTAATTTTTTTATATATATGAAGGAGATATCCGAAGGAACTTACCAGTTGTTACAGTACAGGCCCGCTAACAGGAATGAGCCCAAAAAGAAAACCATGCCCAATTTTGGGCGGCAAGAGAATTGGGCCAAGAAAAAACGTGCTCAGCGGCGAGCTCTGTAGCACTATATTAATGTGCTCAAGGCTGTTCAATGGGTTGTGTCACAAAGCGTCCCTGGCTCACTCCAAGTAGGAGCTGCTTGTTGGCGGGCCTATTATATACAGTAGTATAACTTTTATTTTTCTACACTTTTACTTCCCAGCTTCTTCTGGACAAGCCGTGGTCACAGGTATCGTCCCTTCTCCCCCCCCGGTTCTTGCCTTCAATTTTTATCGCGCATAGGGTTCAGCAATCCCACTGCTCGTCGATTTTTCATCGAGTGTTGCTAACTCACGTTCTCGCGCTTTCCGCAAGTCCACTTGCGCACATGGAAAAGTACCAACGACTTTATACGAGTATGCACTTGGCGGGGCTCGAATTCACGAAACTGACATATACCAAGCTCTTGGATAGACTGATACGCCACCGGGGCGACCTACTGCTGTACGACTCGTTCTAAGGTGTAGCCTCCCCAAATCTCCCTTTAACGAAATTGCTGGTTTATAATCCAGCTTCGGGCTGTGTCTCGTGAAATGCGGTGTCCCCCTTGCCACCCCGACGTGATGGTTCGACAGCCCTTCCTTGGCAAACAAGAAAACACGTGAAGATTGCTTTTTTTGTGCCATCCTTCCCCGTCTCGCGGATACAGCAGTGCAGTGACCTCAGTGGTGTTTTTTTGCCCGTCCCGTCTATTAACCTGCAATTTTTTTACCTCTCTTCCTTTCTCTCCCTTTCCCCACCAAGTGGCAAAACTCAGATCTGGAGTCTATATAAAGCAGGCTCTCCCTCCCCCCCGAAAAAAACAACTACAGTTCACGCCCCTTCGTTGCCGCCGCGAGAAGAGCATATCGTTTCCACTCCTCGTCTACTCGCGTCGAACTTTGCGAACACACGCCAGGTCCTTCTGTGCAGGTTGGTTTGATTCAAAACAAAGGACCCCCATGGCATTGTGCTCGAGGCAGTAACTTCAAACTTATAGTAGGTTTCGAGGCATACCACGCTACTACTATGTCAATAATAACAGAGGTTATAGGGTGCGCCGTCCTTAGGTGGATGTACACTATAGGTTCGACTTGATACCATGTCATGACTGGGGTGAAACAACGTGATAGTGTAGACGTCACATTCGTGCCAAGGCCATCACTGCCGAAACGCGAGAATTTAAGTGACGGCGGTGGTGGTCCAGGCAGGACTCCCCGCCTTGTCACTGCCGTCCACTGTCTGCCTGTCCTATGTCGTTCCGTTCGAGCAATGGTTGTAATGTCGGCCTTATATCTAGGCAGCAAGCCAAAGGGAAGATGAATAGAGGAGCCGGAAACCATAAGGATAACGCTTCCCAACACCGACAACCCCGTAACCCCCTCATCGACCGCTTGACGTAGACCGCCGGAGCGACAGACAGAACTGGGAGGATCCCAAATACACCGGGGGATACAAGCCCAACAGGACCTGTTCAAGGCCCCATCGTTGTTGACAATATACAGTGAGGGTACCCATATTCAAGAGCGCCCCGTGGCAAGCCGAAACAAGCGCCCTAAAGTACACATTGGTATCATTATCTGTAGTGGGTGGGACATTATCACTTCAAGTACAGACGAAACATGCCGATTAGACCGCTCTTAAGTCCCGGATTCTCTTGTCTTCGGGCGCTCTTCAATCGTGGTACGCCCGCCGTAGGGCTGCTATTGCACTCTAGGCACTCTAGATTTCTTATGAAGCCGGAGGTAGAAGCGATTTCACCCGCGCTACACCACATAACTCTCTTCGAAGGGCACCGTTAGTTGGAGTCCGTCCCACAAAATATCTGTATGAGCGGTATTTGCGTGGTGGATGGGCATCACATAAAAAGACACCTATAATGACGGACTCGACAGCGAACCATGCGAGCCACTGTGCCTGGACGGCAAGAAGCCGCGATATATATTAACCGAGATATTCATCAAAGCGTGTTTCGTTAATACGTAGTACCACAGTGTATTGATATCAGCCTGGGGGTATGCACCGAGGTGAACAAAAATGAACGATCCCGCGTTATCGCCGGGACGTGATTCGACTGCCATCGGAAACGGAATAGACGTTCAAAGCATACGTTTGCGCCAGTGCACAAACGATCCTACACGCGCTATTGCCAGGTAGGTGCATTTTACCCCAAGAACCAAGGGTAGGCGCGTGCTGCGAGACACGGGTAACACGTTTCAAGACCGTTTCTTTTCTGGATTCGACGGGATTCCTCAACCCATCCTTAGCCCAAAAACGATCGAAAAATGCCATTTTGTTTTTCAGGGCTTATACACGGGTCACGACCCGACCCGGCGATCATGCCAGGAGGTTCTCAAGCCTTCGCGGGGCGAGTGGGGTCGGGTCAAAAGAGGTGTTTCAAATATCACGGGACCGGTCGCGGGTCGGGTCGGCTCGGGTCAAAGGTTTTCATATCTCACGGGTCGAAACGGGCTAGAACCTCGGTTGACGCGACCGTGACCCGTGATAAAGCCTGTTTTTTTTTCGCTAAAAGAGCTGTTTGTATGTCTAGGCCTTGGGTTTGTCTCTCGCGATGCACTTGGGGCAGGTGATGTGTACGCACCTGCTCTACGAGTGAGAAGTTCACCAGAAAATGCTAATGGTACGCCCTCTGCTGTACACCAAGACTGTGCTAGGGAGGGGCTGGGGGAGGGGGGGGGGGGGGGCGGTACCACCCTTTTTCACCACCGAGTTCGAGACACACTCGCCCGAGTGACTCTGTACCTCAGAATCATCCTCACTATCGGATTGCCGTGAAGCAAATATATCTATCACCCGAAAAAGACGCATGCTACGATAGTCAGAGGTAGCACATTTTATCTGAAATGTTTTCTGAACTGACAGAGGGCTCCTTAACCCAAAGCCGTCGGGAAAAAAAAAAAAGCTGTTTGTTTTCCCGTAAGGTTCTCTCGTCGTGTACATAGGCCATGGGACTTTTCATCCGGTCACGGTGTAGCAGATATCTGTTTTTTTTCCTCCAAAAATTTGTTTTTTGGGAAAGTTCTTGAGCTCCAAAATTGAGGAACCTCAGTAAAAAAAAACGGCGCACCTCTGTCGTAGCACGCGTCAATCATGCATTACGAAAGCTCAACACGGTGTTAGAAGCCCTACCTCGTTCAAAATACTTTTGGCAAGAAAGGCGGAAACCGTACCGTAGCATGACTGAATCCTCACCAAGAACCGTTTTGAGTCTGCATTTGTTTGCTGAAGCGTTTGCCCACAAGGGCATGGCGGTTTTGTGCTGACGAATCAAAACGGCACGGAATCTTAAGGTCGAAAGGAAAGGGGGGGAGCGGGGGGGTTGCCCGCGCGAGCGACCCCTAGCCATCGCAAAGAAGAGCCGCAAAAGAAGCGTGTTACGATAGAGCGATGTATGGTATACCACGTTTTGTTTGAAAAAAAACGGTGAATGACTGGGCTACCTTAACCCCAAATCGTCGGAGTTTCGTTTTTTTCTTGTTTTCGACATATATATGCACCTTGTAATACCGACTGGTTCTACGATATATTTAGCCCCCCCTAAGAACCAGCGATCTTCTCTAACGAAGCTTTCACGACGTCTCGGCACAAGGAAGAGTGGCATCATGAAAACGTGATCTTCATGAGTTTCTTGTTTGCATAGGACCATCGATCGATGAGCGTCGGAATGGCAAGGCTCACCGTATGCCAGGAGATACGGCCGGGAGCTGGTTTCAAAAACGGCGATTTCGTTCAAGAAATGTTGGGGGGGCTACCGTAGTAAGACTTTACCCTAGGCCATGATTTTGTATATTGGGTAAGCAACATAGCGCTTTCGCCCCCCCCCCCCCCCCCCCCAAGTCAGGTTTTGGGAGACGTACAGAGCTCCCTCCCGAGTCAGGTTTTGGAAGGTGTACGGAGGAGCTCCTCGGGTAAGCAGGGCCCAGGGAAAGCGTTGTGCGCCCTCCACCCTAGCATGCGTCCTCTGCGTCGTAACAACACATGTCGGAGGGCATGTGACGGTCGTGTTTTGTGTGTCGAACTTGTGGCGGAGGCACGTTTATCTTCCCTGCTCCGCCCGTATACTTCCTAGGCACTGCGGCCACGCGACCGCCTTGACGTAGCACTATCCGTCTCTCGAAGCGACTGTGTGCAACAACACAAGCTCGTCATACACAAAACGTGTGGAATTGTACGGTGCTCTTGCAATATGTTCGAGGGAAAAGAGAACAGATTGCCTAGCTTGTAGCAGGTACCCAAGCTCGGCTTTACTCTATATAGGCCCTGCTACTGGATACACCGAGTCTTGCTTACTCCACCACCAGTAATCTGACAGTAACCCGACAGCCCAGCTGTCGTCAATATTCCGATTACCCAACAATCCGACTGCTAGATAGCCAGACTACTCGATAGCCCGACTTGCTCGATAGCCTGACTATGCTCAATAACTAGACTACTCGATAAGACTACCCGATAGCCTGGTTATTCGCACGACAGGTCGGCTACTAAATTCCGCTGCGCGCGCCCTCAAAAAGGTCCATATCCTCCCTACTGGTCCCATTTCCGGGTAATTAGAAAACTTGTTTTTGGTATAATCACTTTTCCCCTCCAGCTTACCTCCTGAGAGGTGTTTCCCTTCAGCGACCTCTTAAGACAAGCTGCATGCTCACAGGTGTTTTCCGCACCCCCCCCCCCCCCCCCCCCCCCCCCGGCACATGCCTTCATTTTTATCGCGAGCCACAGGGTTTGTTTTAGCATTCCCCCTTAGTTTCACCTTTTTATCACTGGTCAATTTTCATCGCATTTTTCGGATGCCAGTATAGGGCATTCATACAACTCACAAATACACAATAAACACGAGGACGAACCCAGTATCTGTCCACGGGGCCCTCCCTGTTGAATAACGGACTGCGGGGGGTGGGGGCTGGGCGGGTGTCACCAGCCTTCTACAGTGTGCTGCGCGCGCCTTCGAGAAGTTTCATGCCCTGCTTGAACTGGGCCAGCTTGCGGCTAGTGTCCTTGCGCCTCCGCTGGGTCTTGATGTCCTCGGCAAGCCAGCTTGCCAGATCTGAAGCAGAGACCTTCTTGAGCATCCATGGCACCAGCTCGGAGCATATGCTGCTCACGAGGAAATGGTGGGTCTGCATCGGGACGACGTCGGACAGACGCCTGCAGACAACGTCGGTGTAGGAGTGGATAGTCACCTGGACAATGACGAGGAGAAAAGCGACGAGGGTGAGGGGGACTTTCCCAGGCACACGGCAAGCGTGAAGAGCTTGCCGTTACTTCTTTCTGAGGATACTTCACCTGAGAACCTATATTGCCACCCAAAAAAACGTTGACGAGTCCCTCAGCAAAAATGAAAAAGTAATCTCCGTATACATTCCGATGAACGATTCCACTGCTTAGGCCGACAAAATTCATGTTTTCGCGAAAATAAGAATGACAATTCACACGGTTTTGGGTTTTCAAAAGAGAACCGCCATGAAGAAAGCATGCTCGGCCGTGAAGTGTTACAGTACGGCGGCCTGAACAAGACGATATCCCGATATAAGGCGGTCTGAATAAGACGCTATCCCGATGTAAGGCGGGCAATAAGGCGGTCTGAATAATACGGTATCTCGATATAAGGCGGTCTGAATAAGGCGGTATCCCGATTCAAGACGGTCTGAATTAGACGGTATTCCGAAATAAGGCGGTTTGAGTATGGTGGTATCCCGATGTAAGGCGGACAACAAGGCGGTCTGAATACGGTAGTATCCCGATATAAGCCGGAAAAAAGGCGGTCTGAGTAAGGCGGCCTCCCGATATAAGGCGGTATCCCACTATAAGGCCGTCTGAACAAGACGGTATCCCGATATAAGGCGGTCTGTGTAAGACGGTATCCCGATATAAGGCGGTGGACAATAAGGCGGTTTGAGTAAGGCGGTATCCCGATAAAAGGCGGTATCCCGATATATGGCGGTCGGAATAAAACGGTATACTGATATAAGACGGTCTAAAGAAGATGGTATCCCGTTATAAGGCGGTCTGAATATGGTAGTATCCCGATATAAGCCGGAAAAAAGGCGGTCTGAGTAAGGCGGCCTCCCGATATAAGGCGGTATCCCACTACAAGGCCGTCTGAACAAGACGGTATCCCGATATAAGGCGGTCTGTGTAAGACGGTATCCCGATATAAGGCGGTGGACAATAAGGCGGTCTGAGTAAGGCGGTATCCCGATAAAAGGCGGTATACCGATATATGGCGGTACCCGCCAGACGCGTGCTACGGTCGGGAGGGTACCCTTTGTTTTCACTACTCGGATTGAGCCACTCGCCCGAGCGACTCCGTGCTTCTTAGCAAAGAAAAACTATTAGTAGTCGACTCTTTCTTGCGCGCGGCGTAGCTCCAACAACTCCATTGCCCACTTCATGCCGGGAAAATGAGGCAGCACGAAAGCTCAACACCGCAAAATGGAGTGGGGGCTAACTCGATGAAGGGGTCTCAAAAGTGGCCCCTCCACCATAGCTTTGTGGTTCGCCAACTAACAAAACATTCCTCGACAATATCTGAGAGCTACACGGTTGTAGGGGTCCCCAAACAGAAGGCGGTCTGAAGAAGGTGGTATCCGGATATATAAGGTGCTTGGGGGGGCCTGGGGAATTTTCACCCAGACTTGACACATCTGGAAGGAACGACACGAATAAGGCGGCTTCCCCCAGCAAGGCGGTCATATTTCTCTGGCACAATCTACCTGGGGTTGTAACGTAGACCACTGATAGAGACAGCTGACGCTATATCTACAATGGGATCCGCAGGGTGCGCCAGTTAGCGTTGGGCTGCGAAAGCAACTGAGTTAAATCGACACACGGCGCGTATGAAGATACGTGGAAATGTGGTGAGCTATAGAGCTTTATATTTCCCCATCCGCCAAAAGATGGAAGAAAAAAAAAAAAAACACCATACCCTGGACGCGCGCGCTAAGATATAGGTAGCTAGCATTTTTCGTCTGAAATTGTCCGTGGGCGACGGGGCTCCTTAACCCAAAGTCGTTGTCAGAAAAAGATAGGCAAAATGTTTTGTGATTGTTTCTCGTTGTATACCCAGGCCATGTTTTTTTTTTTCTCTATGAAAAAAGTTTCTTCAGAAAACAAGTTAGCCAAAAAAAGGTATACCTCTACCGTAGCATGTGCTGTTGGGAGTCTCGAAAATATGTGCGTTCGCTTCACCTGAAAAGTCAAGGGTAACCGGGAGGGGGGGGTCACGTCTGGGGCCTTTTGGGGGGATCAGCGGATTACTCGCGCGCGAGTGGCAACCCCGCCCCTCCCCCCCCCCGCCCTGTTTTTTTACGGTCGCTTCAGCTTGTCCTGCCGTGTTTTAAGTGGACGATTAGAATCTAAGTGGACGATTAGAATCCGAGCGAGACCCCCGCTGTTATTTCGCGGTGGTCTTCAGGTTGTTGTCTGATGTTCAATAAATTGACGGTTTGACTCCGCAACGGAATAGTAAGCTCAGCTGCGCGCCACAAATTTTGTTGTTAGCAATCGCCCCTGAAGCGTTTCTTTTTTTTCCGTCGGTGAGGTTTACAGCGAATCACTCGTGCGAGTGATGAAAACGGTGAAAACAGTGAAAACCGGCCGGAGGGTATAGGGACGCTTTTTGCTACGTACGGTTGAGGTGACCATTTTTTTTCTAGTACTACTCCTCACCTCGAGAGGTTAACAAGGCATTTCCTTCTTAACCCACAAACATGATTTGGAGAGAGGAAAAACCGAACTGCTCTCACATACCTGGAGATGAAAAATCCCATGCAAGGCCTAGGTACGCAACTAGAATCATGCAAAAAAAAAGTAGCAAAAATTTGGACGATTTTGGGTTGATGAGCCCCTTCATTGAGAATCGTTTCAGCCAAAAAGTGGTATACCTTGTAATTCTTCCGTATTGTAGCACGCGTCGTCGGTAGTGAAAATGAACGTAACCCCGCCATCGTGGCCTTGGTACACTCGAGGAGCTCTAAACACCTCACCCAAAACCCTGGCTTTTCATAAAGCTAGTAGAAAGATATTGTAGCTGTCGCTAAAACGAGCGACAGCTGATAGATATAACTGTCGTCAGACGTGTGCGTCCACGGTGCTTTTGTGCTGTTTTTTTTTTTTCGTGTGGTCTGCCATCACAGCACTCATTTTTTCAGCGACCTAGTCTAAATTCAAGTTAAAGCGTACAAACACACGAACTTTTTTTTTCGAGTAGAGCACTATTACGGGGGGGACCGCAGGTGGGATTGTTTTTTTTTTTTTTCGTGTGGTCCGCTACCACGGTACTCATTTTGCTAGTGACCTAGTCTAAATTCAAGTTAAAGCGTACAAACACACTATCTTTTTTTCCGAGTAGAGCGCTATTTGGGGGACTGTCACAGCTGTGCATACACAGGAAGTGGTATTATAGTCCCCGCGTACCCATGAATGGTGGAATATAGGGCATCGCACACACCAACAGCCTTGCCCAAAAAAGCCAGTACAGAGTGTCAGCGTTCACTAGGTTCAAGTCCTATGTTGCTCCCGCAAGAAGGGGACATTACAGGCCCAAATAGCCGAGGACTGGTGTTCCCAGAAGGGGGCATTGCAGCCCCACAAATGCCCAACGAGGCTACCGACGGGTTGGCACCGTCGGTTTTTGCCTTTTTTGGGGGGACCGCAGGTGGGAATTAGAAACTCGCTTCGCTCGAAAAATATAGCTGTGGACAGTGGAGCACCAGAGAGTGTGTAGTAGTGTTGGTGGTAAGATACGACAGCTGATCTTCGTGGTGGTGATTGACTTGACTGTTGAGGACCTGATGTGGTGTGTGAACGTTATTTATATCTGAAGACAACTGTAGTAGGGGTTTCTACTTATCCTCTTCTGGATTCTGATATGGGGGTTCGGGGATGAAGTTAAGAGCGGTTGTTTTCTTGTCTCGCGCTTAGCACCTGAAAGAAATGGTGCTGACCAGAGCCCCCCTCAGGCCAACGGTGGATACTTTCTGGTCAATAGACCTTGCCTGGCGTAGGAGCGTCTACAGTGCGCGACCCCAATGAACAACCCCACATGACCTCGTGAGGCATGCAACACGAACCGTACGACGACGCATGTGCTAAGATATAGACATTAGCACGTTTTCGCTGCTATTTTGGTTTCCGCGTGACCAGGATTCTTGATCTAACAATAAAGTCGTCGGGATGTGCCACCCTTGTTTTTTGCAATAACATGCGCTTTTTTGTATGGCTGAGCCATGGCTTTGTAAAAAATCGGGTTGTACAACAAGACGCGTGCTACGATAGAGGTACGAGCACTCTTCGTCTGAAATGGTTTCTGAATTGTGACGGGGCTCCTTAATAACCTAAAATCGCTGGAAATGCGCCATTTATTTTGCACGATTTTCGACGTATACCTAGGCCATGGGATTTTTCATCCGCCGGGGTGGTAGCAGTTGTGTTTTTCTCCAAATCAGCTTTCGGGAGCTAGGTCTTGACCTCCCAAATTAAGGAACCCCAGAAAAAAAAGTGGTGCACCCTATATCGTAGTACGCGTCACAATCAGTTTATTCACACAATCGTTTCTTTGGGGGGGCATGATCAAGGCCTCCAGGAGAGGAGAACCCGGAAAAAAAAGACGTACAAAAGTACTTTCACCGTGTACCACGACCAATGCTACGGTGGGGGGGGGGGGGGTGGATTACCCCCTCTTGGGCGCTTTTTGTTCAGTGGCTCGGCGTCACTCGCGCGAGTGACCCCCACCTTTTCCTTGCGGTCACAGGCTAATAATAGTGCTGCTGAGTAATGTTTAACATTCTCCGTATTAATACGGAAAGGGGATGGTTAACTACGCTGGGCCAAACCAAATCGCCGCCCGTGTTTTCGTCAGAGTGAGGTAAAAGAGTCACTCGCGCGAATGACTGGCTCTGACCCGGTTGGGGAAATTTGGGGTACCTCCCCACCGTAGCCTTGATCCCATGTGTCCTAGTACTATAGAGCGCGTCCCGTCTGCCGTGTGTTGTACATGTACCGACCAGTGTAGAAGATAAATGAAAGTGTACATAGTGTTATGTCCGATTGTCAATCCCCGCATGGCCTAGCTGCGTTTGCCCGAACGACCGCATCATGCTACGCGGCAGGGTAGGAGAGTGCACCATTATGGTCGGACACCGTCCTCACTTTACGATCTCTTTCCGAACAGCGGGAGGTAGAGGCGCGCCATTTCGTTTTCGCGACCGGCTCCCCACTTGAAGAGAACAGCTCCAATGTTGTGCATCTGACTCAACAGCAGCACCCGTTTTTTCTCATGACCTTCAGAGAGGCATCACACGGGGTCGCGCTGTTTCTGCCAAATATTTCGAGTGTTGGAACTGACGCGTTCTACGGTTGAGGTAGCACGTTTCGTATGAAATTGTTTCTAGATGGTGACGGGGCTCCTTAACCCCAAATCGTCGGAAATAGGACATTTTTGTTTTGCATTATTCTCGTTGTGTACACTAGGCCCTGAGATTTTTCACCCCCCGGTGTAGCAGTTTTTTTTTTTTCCAAAAAAACAAGTGTTTCGTTGTGGGGGAGTTCTTGAGCTGCCAAATTGCCGAACCTCAGTAAAAAGGAGCACCCTCTATCGTAGGACGCGTCAACTATCGGATGCAATGGTAATTTTCAGTGCTTGTTCGTTTCAGGACTAGCGCCGTATAAGGGGGGGGGGGGGTTGGTCGCGTTCTACGATGATGGTAGAGGTGCACCAAGTTTTGTTTTTGGAATTCCTCAATTTGGGAGCTCAAGACCTCTCCAAAAACACTGATCATGAAAAAACAAAACTGCTACCGGATGGAACATCTTATTGGCCTAGCTAAAAGATGAGAATCATCATCATGCAAAAAAACAAATTGCCTGTTTCCGACAATTTTGGGTCAAGGAGCCGCGTCATTCAGAGACCACTTTAGACGAAAAGTGCTACCTCTATCGTAGCACGCGTCGGGTCGGTCGGGCTGTGCGAACGAATGCCTTCGAGGTCATGTCCGTCCGGGGGAATTACTGAGATCCGAGTCCTTCTACGGTAGCCGCTCCACCTATTTCTTTCACGAATTCGCCGGTTTCAAAACCAGCTTCCGGTCGTATCTCCTGAAATAGGATGTCCCTCGACACCCCGAAGTCATCGATCGATAGACCGCTGCACACAAGAAATAGAATGGATACATATTTTTTCCATAATCATACTAGTATCCTTTCTTGTGTCGAGCGGCCATGAAACGTTCGTTAAAGAATTTCGCTGGTTTTGAGGGGGCTATCGTAGAATCAGTCCTCCCCCGTTAAAATAGCTCATGAACTTTCTGCCGCACCCCACCCTTACAACTAGCGTGGGATGTTATCGCACTTGTGTGACCCTGTACCGTCGCCGACAAAGACAACATTTAATTGACGAGGCTATTGTCTTTGCCCGCGAAGCGTCCGTAGCTGACCCGTTTCATTGCCGGACAATACAACCTAAGACGCGCGTGATACGATGGAGGTGCACCACCTTTTTCTGAGGTGTTCCTCAATTTTTGGGAGAGATTTAAAGACTCGTCCCCTAACACCCCGATTTGGGGCAAAATAAAAACGCTACCCGATGAAAAATCGCATGGCCCAGATACACAACGAGAATCATGCAAAACGCATCTTCTGGTGGTGTGCTCCCGACGATTTTGGGCTAAGGAGCGCTCCCCATCAATTCAGAAATCGTTTCAGACGAAAAGTGTGATACCTCTAGACATCGTACCATGCGTCAAAGATACGAACACAGCAGCAAAGAAAGGCTCAGGGGGCGGGGGTCACCACTCGTTTCCAAACGCGTTCTACGATGATAGTGGTATTACGTTGGTCTGAAATCGTGTCTGAAGTTAGGGGCTCGCCTTAACCCAAAATTTGTAAGAAATTGGTCATTTTTCTTCACGGTTCTCGTCTTGTACCTAGCTAGGCCATGGGATTGCTCGGCGACCGCTATAATTTTATTTTTCTCCCTATCAGTTTTTTGGGAGAGGGTCTTAAGCTCCTCAAATTAAGGAACCTCAGACAAAATTGTAGAGCGACCTCTATCGTAGCACGGACGCGTGCTACGATGGAGGTAGATTTTTTCGCCGGACAACGTTTTTCTGGAAGACGGGGCTCCTTAACGCAAAATCGTCAAGAATCGGCCATTTTTTGCTCATGATTCTCGTTGCGTACCTAGGCCGCTCATGATTATCGTTGCGCACCTAGGCCGTGGGAATTTTCACCCGGTATCAGTTTAGTTTTTTCCTCGAAATCTGATTTTTGGTCGAGAGGTCTTAAGCTCCCGAGTTGAGGAACCTCAGAAAAAAATAGTGCACCTCTTCTATCGTAGTACGCGTGGCCAGTGATCCCTACCAGTTGCAAAAACAAAGATCTAAAAAAGACGTGTTGCCCCTCTACCGCAGACGCGCGCTACGACAGAGGTATACCGTTTTTTGGCTATTTGCTTTCCTGAACCCAAAACCATCAGAACTAGGTGAGTTATTTTTTTGCACGATTATCTCGTCGTGTACGGATCCCAGGCTATGGGATTCCTAATCCGGTGGCAGTTTTATTTACTCCACAAATGCAGGTTTTGGGAGAGTCGTTCTACGGTAGCCCCCCCAACGTTTCTTCAACGAAAATCCCCGGTTTTTGAAACTAGCGCCTGGCCGTACCTCCTGAAATACGGTGCCCCTTGCCACCCCGACGTCATCGTTCGATAGTCCCTTTTGTGCAAACAATAAAACATATGAAGACTATTTTTTATGAGCGCCCTTCCTCGTGTCGAGCAGCCTTGAAACGTTCGTCAAATAAATTCGCTGGTTTTGGCGGGGGCTATCTATCGTAGAATCGGCTTTTGGGAGAGGTAGTTACTAGTTCCCAAATTGAGGAACACGTTAGCAGAAGAAAAGCGGTGCGCCTCTACCGTAGCACGCGTAGATCAAGGCTACGGTACTAGGGGGGTAACCCCAATTTTCACTCCACCGGGTCAAAGCCAAAAAAGGGTACACCTATTAGATCAAGGCTACGGTACTAGGGGGGTACTCCCAATTTTCACTCCCGGGTCGAAGCCAATAAAAAGAGTACCTCTTAGATCAAGGCTACGGTACTAGGGGGTTACCCCCAATTTTCACCCCCAGGTCAAAGCCAAAAAAAGGCACCTGGTATAAAATAGTCACAAAAGGGTATACCTCTAGTACTATACCCTTTTTTGGCTTCGACGACCCGGGAGTGAAAATTGGGTTGTACCCCCCTAGTACCGTAGCCTTGATCCGTCCGTACCCGGGGTTAGGGTGCCCTCACATGTTTGACACGGTCCTCACATATCGATATCTTTCGTCGTTAGGCAAGATAGAGGCGCGTGCACTGGACCACGCTATATCTGGGGCTCGTCGAGAGAGAAGGCACTCTTCTAGTATAAATCTCACGCGTCCAACAACCGAGGTTGATTCCGAAAAAAAAGAATACCGTGGAAGTTGCTCGATGAACACCACAACAGCTGCCGTGAATTTCGAAGAAAAAGACGTAAAAATGTTGTTTTGCTTTTTTTATTTTGCCGTGTCTCATCTATCTAGATGTGTAATGCTGTTGTGGTATTGTTTATGTTTCATTGCAGGTTCAATATTTGCTATTTCTGGTGGTTTGTAACGTATTAATGTTAGTACCGATATTGTTGTCGTCATTGATGGAATGTTTTATTAATGTACAAGTGTAGTATATATATAAGATGGACATTGCTGTTAACACTGACTTTATTATGCTTGTATACCTTGGGATGAAGCACGTGTAGTAGCTATATATACCGTTAAAAGAAACTCGTACGAGCGGCCGGTGTATCACACACAGCTTGCAAATTAGGGGACAGCATCAATCCTAAACCTATCGAACTCTCACTTCAGCTGACGTGTTTAAAAGAACTTTGGTACAAATACCGTGGCCCCTGCAGTACATATAGGCGTTATCATATCGCGGAAGCCAGAACCTCATTCTTCTGACAATTTTGGCTCGATTTCATCAAGTAGCCCCACCGTGTTTAGGGAAGCGTCTTAGTTAGGCTAAAAACATACCCGTTTTTTCGTTTGTTTCTCGGCTCCTCGCTCTAAAAGAGATTCTTGAATTCACCTTCATCTATTGTGTGCATCACACTCAAAAGAACCGATTGCGTTATTTTTTTCTTCATAAATATGAACGTGCGGAACTCGCCCGATGAACAAGACCATGCCCTACACACAGTAGGTACACAACCAACTGCGTAAGTAATCATACCGCGGAAACAATAGCCACCTCCCGACAAATCTGGACGCGTGCTACGATAGAAGAGGGTGTGCACACCACCATATTTTCGGATGCTTTCCTCAATTTGGGAGCTTAACATAGACCTCTCTCTCTCTCCCGAAAACTGATTCGGAAAAAATAAATCAAAACCGCGCTATCTTACCGGATGAAAACTCCCAGAGCCTTAGGAGTGCAACAAGAACCATGCAAAAAAAAAATCCGGTTTCCTACTGTTTCGGGTTAAGGACACCCGTCATTCAGAAACCGTTTCGTTCTGACGAAAACAATCCGCACGAGAAAGCTTCCGGCGAGACGCAAGCTAGGGTCCAGGCGTGCATGTGGGTACGACGGCGGGGGGGGGGGGGGGGGGTGGTTACCTCCGTTTTTTCCCTAGGAGGATTCGAGCCACATTCGCACGAGTGTGACTCGGTACATCTCACTTCTTAGGACGAAAACAGTTTGCGCGACATGCTATGCGCGGCGAGGATAACTGTTGCATTGCGGGTTCACGTCGCTAGATTAAAAAATGCACCAAAGACCAATACTCCATGGTGTGGTGGGCGGGGGGGTTGGTCCTTTTTGTCCCTTTCGGGCACTTTTTTTTTTTGTGGCTCGGTGTCACTCGCGCGAGTGACCCACCCCCCCGTTCCTTGCCTGGTCACAGGCTTTCGCTCTGCTGCGTAACATTCTCGATGACAAATACAGAAAGATATTGGTTGTACGATAGCCTCCCCTCCAAACCAGGGATTTTCTTTACAGAATGTTTTCATGGCTGCTCGATACAAGGAAGGAAACAGTTGAAACCAATGTGTATCCGTATATTCTCTTGGGTACACTTGTCTATCGACCGATGACGTCGGGGGTGTCGAGGGACACCGTATTTAAGGAGAGATACGACCGGCAGCTGGTTTTGAAACCGGCGACGTCGATATAAAGAAAAGTTCGGGGGGGGTTACCGTAGTAAGACTCGAGGGATGGTTAGCTACGCTGCAAATCAAAACAATATCGCCGTCCGAACGTGTTTTTTGTCCGTGCGGTACACAGTCACTCGCGCGAGTAGCTCAGACCTAGCAGTGAAAATAGGGGGTACCCCGCAAACCGTAGCTTCGATCCAAAGCAAAGGGTAGGGGACTTCCTTTTTGGGGCTTTCGGTTTCCTTGGCTCGGGGTCATTCGCGCGAGACACTCCCCTTTTTTCTCCGTGCGGTCATAGGCTTTCGTGCAGATTTAGTTTTTCGGTGTGAATCCCCAAAGAAAAGGGTGATTAGCTACGATAGGTGTATACCTTTTTTTGGCTATGTTGTTTTTGTAAGTGAGCTACAGAGTCACTCGTGCAAGTGGCTCAGATTGAGGGTACTGAAAATTGGGGTGGCAACCCCTACCGGTGCCTCGATCGTTTCTCCAGCGAAGTACAGAGCCGGTCGGGCGAATGAATCAAACGCAGTAGGCCAAAGGGGGCCCCGTACCGTAGCCAAAGTCTACCGGTGTTCAATATTCGGTTGGACCAATCCTACGATAGGAGACTCCCTTTTGGGGGCCTTTATTTTCCTTGGCTCGGGGTTACTCGTGCGAATGACCCCCCTGTTCCATGCGGTCATAGGCTTTTTCGTGCACATTTTTTTTTTCGGTGTGAATCCCCAAAGAGATGGTTAGCTACGATAGAGGTATACCTTTTTCAAGCCATGTTGTTTTCTGAACGACGGGGCTCCTTAACCCAAAAGTCGTCGGGAAAAAACACGAAATTTCTTTTTTCCCGGACTCTCGTTGTGTAACTCCTACGCCATGGGATTTTCATCTGGTCTAGCAGTTTTTTTTTTCTGCCAAATCAGTTTTTTTTTGAGCGGAGGGGTCTAAAGTTCCCAAATGGAATGAACGTCAGAAAAAAACGAGGTGCATCTCTATTGTAGCCCGCGTCTGTTGTTTTTTTCTGGTCGGTGGAGTACAGAGTCACTCGTGTGCAAGTGGCTCAGACCGGGTAGAGAAAAAAAAATTGGGGTATCCCCACCCGAACGTAGGACGCGTGCTGACGATAGAGGTGCAACACTTTTTTTTCTGAGATTCTTCAGTTTTTGATCTCAAGACCTCTCCCTAAAAGAAATTTGACGAAAAACAAACTACTAACGGATGCAAAATCCCATTGCCGAGGTACATGTGAGGGGAATAATGCGAAAACACATGGGCCTATTTCCGACGAATTTTAGTTTAGGAGTCCAATCATTCAGAAACCGTTTTAGGAGAAACGTGCTACGTCTGTATCGTAGCATGCGTCGTAGCCTTGATCAGGATGAGAATCCCCATGGCGTAAATGATAGGTGCATACAGCGAAAGTTGTTGTTCCGAAAAATTTTTGAAATTGGGACGATTTGGGGTTAACAATCCCCGCCGTTCACAGAAAACGATTCAGGCATTAGGCGCTTATCTCTATCGTAGCACGCGTTAGAACCATCCCACGGTAGGGTTGCAGCATCATCAGAAAGTCCCTGAGATCCTCACACGAGGAACTCAATATCTCACTCGGAAAATGACTTCGAAGACATTCGTTCGCACAACCCGATCAAGCTTCTATACCTTAGTCCAAACATATAGTAAGGTACTCGTGAAATTACGCCATTGACAGGCAGTTCCTCGCATACATGAGGAACTCAATCGCACAGGGACCCTTTTTTCTGGCGCAGAAAGTGCAACTCCTACAGTGAGTGGGATGACTCGTCAGGAAAGAAAGGGGAAGATTCCTCTTGCTTGGGCCGCGCTCCTAACTAACACTGACGTAGCGAGATGTCGGGCGTCCTGCTTGTCCCATCATCGTCACCCTACGTTACTGTATCGCCCATCGATGATGGCCTTGACGTGAATGTGATGTCTAATGTCACGTAGTTTCGCCTCAATCATGACATGGTTTCACGTCGGATCTATAAAATATCCTTCTATGGTGGAGGGCACTCCATTACAACAGACGAATATCAGGAATCATGACAATATAATATATATATCTTAAATCGTGACATATTGGATGCAGGAATCCGTATTAGAACACCGTTTTGACATTTTCATGTGCATATAAATTGCTGTCAGGGTTCCTGTAAAACAAAAAAAAATGTTTTTTTGTATATCTTAAATTATATAAAAACAACGCGACACACTTCGAGAAAGGAATTCGAAAAGGTCGGGAATCGTTTTTTTTTTTACATTTTTTCAGTGTTTTCTTGTTTTTTTTTGCGTTCTTTAAAAATGACCTTGAGTTGTAGTCAGAAACATCTTATCCAAAACGTGACACCGAGACGTCCCAGACCCTAGGGGGTGAAGCAGAAGTTTCTTAGCGCTCCCGACCAAAATGCTATGCGGTAGGGGGGTGCGGATTACCCCCTCTTGGGCACTTTTTTTTTCAGTGACTCGGTGTCACTCGTGCGAGTGTCTTCCCTGCTCCTTGCAGTCACAGACTTTCTTTCGAGATGGTCAACATTCTCGATAGTCGCTGTTCAACATCCTCGACATTCTCGATACACGAAAAGGGGTGGTTAGCTACGCTGCAACCAAGAAATCGCCGAGCGTGTGTTTGTCAGTGGGGTGCACAGAGTCCCTCGCGGGGGCGGTGAACCACCCGGTGGTCGAAACTGGGGGTACCCGCGGTACCATATAGCCTTGATCCACACCGTATCATATAGCATTATGATAAGGAGCTCACAATCTTCCCCACCGAACCACGACTGCGAATAACTTTGCTCCCGTCGAGACCCCCCGGCCTAAGAGGACTTCTTCTACGCTACGGTACTCCTGAAACCGATATATTCGTCGTAGAACGTCTTCACCATGTACTAGCCAGTAGAGCGTCATCTCAGAATATGGACTCTGCAGAGTACGTTAGCAGTACCTATTTGATTCGTAGCTCCTAGCTTTAGTAAACTGAACATATCATAGTTCTAGATGCGCGGGTAAGTTCAAGATGCGGCGAAATACACGGAGAACCTTGTTCTTTGTAGCCAGCATACCGTAGTATAAGAACCGACGTACCCGTACATCGAGAAGTTGATGGTAGCACCCTTGAGGCGCTCAACCGGTCAAAAACATGCTGAGAGACGTTCCGCCGCCCCAAAAGACGCGTGCTACGATAGAGGTTGAATTTTTCGTCTGGAATATGGTTTCTGGATCACGGGGCTTCTTAACCCAAAATCGTCGGAAAAAAAAAATTGTAGGGCCATTTTGTTTTTGGCAAGAGCCTCGTCGAGAGCGTACCTCGGCAAAGAGACGGGATTTTTTTATCCCCGGTGGTTCACTTTTTTTATTTTTCTCCAACAACGAATCAGTTATTGGGGGAGGTCTTAAGCTCCCGAATTGAGGAAACGATCCGTGCTACGATAGGAGGTAGCACCTTTTGCCAATATTTTTTCTAAATGACGGGGCTCCTTGACCCAAAATCTTCCAGAAAGGTACCGTGCATGCTTCTCGTTGTGTACCTAAGCCATGGGATTTTTCATCCGGTTTAGCAAGTGTTACATTTTCTCGAAGTCAGCATTCTTGGAGAGGGCTTAAGCTCTCAAAATTGAGTGAACCAAAAAACAAATATGGTGCACCTCTATCGTAGCATGGGTCTAAAACCTCAGAAAAAGAGAGCTGCTCCTCTATAATAGCACGCGTCAAAATCGCCACCCCTACCGACCAAGGCTTAGAACCGGGTCTTGGTCCGGCTCTGGGTGACTCGCGCGAGTGACGCCCCCCCTGTGTTATGGAGCGCCCTCGACCGCTACACCTGCTTGGTTCCTTTCCAGTCTCAGGTTGTACTGAGTCTCTACCGTTTTGTTTCGGCGACATGAGAGTCCGCAATAACATGGTGATGATACGCGTGCTACGATATAATAGCGGGAAGTCGCTTTGTTTTCGTGCGAAGACTGATTTTATGACGTAGCCCCCGCCGAGACCAGCGATTGTATTTTTAGGAACGTTTCTTGGCTGCTCGACGCGAGGAAGAAGGCTTTAAATACAAAGTCTTCACGCGAATTTTGTTGTATATCGAAGGAGCTATCGAACGATGAAGTTGGGGTGGCAAGGGGCAGAATGTTTGAGGCGATACGCCAGGGAGCTGGTTTCAAAACCGGCGATCTCGGTGAAGAAAGCTTGGGGGAGTGAGACTCTGAAATGTGGTTTCTGAATGACGGGACTTCTTGACCCAAAATTTTCGGAGCAAAACACATTTTTATTTTTTTCTGCATGATTCTCGCTGTATACCTAGCTAGGCCATGGGATGTTTCATCCGGAGGTAGCAGTTTTATTATTGTCTTCAAAAATCGGTTTTCGGGAGAATGTCTCAATCTCCCAAATCGAGGAACCTCCGCAGAAAAAGAGGTGGTGCACCGCCTATTATCGTACAGCACGCGTCTAAGCGACGCTAGCTGGGGTCTCCAACAAAATCGCCTTGTAAGTATTTCCGTTTGTGACGTTGGCAGAGAGTAACTCGAGAGCGAGTGACTCAAGCGCAGCGTAGTGAAAAACGGGGAGTATCTCCCTTACTATAGTGCGGTACCGTAGTCTTGGTCTTCCGTGAGATAACTCTACTTCTCTACCTCTGAAGCAAGCGCCGCAACCATAACGTTATGCGTCCCACATATACATAAAGACCCGTGCCCTTGCGTCCCACATATACATAAAAACCCGTGCCCCAACCTGACCTGAAGCTCGCGTGTGCCCTCGTCCTTTCCGCTCTTGCTGGAGACCATCTTCTGTATGAACTCCGAGGGCACATGGTCCACCCCCGCGTCGGCTTGGGGGGCGGTAAATCGGGACTTTTTCGTATCGGCCTCCTTGGTCGCCTTCGAACAGAGCTCCTCTGCTCGAACCTGATCCACCTTTTCGCGGACGTCCTCGATCAATTTTACGTATCCGCGGTCCTGAGTAAACACCCAGTCTAGCTCCGCGTTCACCACGTTCGCCACCGCCTTCAACGTGTTTTTCTCCTTGCTCTCCATGAACTCCTCCACCAGGGCCCCATTGATTTCGCTGAGCAGGCCGGGGTAATACTCGCAGGCCTTATGGAACAGCGTTTTCAGCACCCGCTCCATGTACTCCTTGACGATGGCCACCATGTGGCGAGAGCTGGGTTCCAGTACTTCCGAGAATACCTCCCGAAACAGGATGTTGAAAGCACGTCCGGAGAGCAGGTTGGACAGCGCCATTCCGTCCACGCGCTTCAGTGCGTCGCGCGCCCTTTCGTAGTACTCGTCGGAGAAAAAATCGGGGACCATTGCCTGCCGCAGGTGAACACACACAAAGAAAGCTTGTCGGTGTGGTGTGCGCATCTTAGGTATCCATCGCGCGGTAAACCACTGTGCACACAAATGATCCGGCTTCCATGGTTTGGAAGCCACGGAGACGGGACTGGGGCGTCGAAGTTCAGTACGACAGGTCAGGCCAAAGCTGAGATATACTAGGGCCATCGTTCGGTCTTTTTTTTTTGGAGTGGCACAAGGCCGCTCGCGCGAGTGATCTGACGAAATGCCACGGCAGACGAGCCCCATTATCTTCGTGAGACTCCAATCAATTGAGTAGCCCCTTCCATTTATTTTTGGTTCTCTCCCGAAAACCGTTTTTTTCGGGAAAATAAAAAAAATAATTACCAAATATGTAGTCTACAAATAAAAGCGCAACACCCGATAAATAATGCCGTGGGCATAGACTATGCGTACAAAATATAGATATATACTCATTAAAAAAAAATAACGAAATTAAGATGGTTGTGGGCTAAGGAGCCCCCCCGTCATTTAGAAAACAAAAAACAAGAGCCAAAAAGTGCTACCTCTCTCCATCGAAGCAAGCGTCACACCTCTGTGTTTCTTTTATTGTTGTGGCATATGGATTTTTGTTGTTTTCGAGTGGTGAGTTTTCGATTGTGCACGACATGGATCTCCGTTCAAGAGGAACGATTAGATACGCTGCGCCAAAAACATATCGCCTGAAGCATCGTTTTCGGTCAGGTACACAAGAGGGCCTTCTCGAGCGAGCGGCGAAAAAATCCGGGTGTGACAAAAGGCGGCACGCCGGGCCTACGGTAGCCTTGGTGGTCACCTCATTTAAGAAACAGAAAATTCGGACTGGCCCGGGCGCTAGGGTTTCCTATTTGTGACAGGCGGGCCCGTGTGCGTTCTACACCTGCTAGCGCTGCAACATACAGGGACTCCCGAGGACATTTTTGTCCAATTAAAAAAATTCAGCCTGCTGGACATCACCGTTCTTAGTATCCAGAGATTCGAACACAAATGCTACTACTACCGTAGATGTGGCGGATTCTACGATAGCCCCCTCCCCCATACCCAGCGAATTTCTTCATCGAACGTTCCATGCCTGCTCGACACGAGGAAAGATACTCTACTTTTGAATAAAATGTAACCGCACATATTTTTTGTGTGCGTAAAGGTTTATCGACCGATGTCATCGGGGTTCGAGGGACACCGTATTTCTGGCGATACGACCGGGAGCTGGTTTTGAAACCGGCGACTTCTTTAAAGAATCGTTGGGGGTGGTTACCGTAGAACGACTTAGTTGCACGACTGACTCTACGATAGCCCCCCCTCAAAAAACAGCGATTTTTCTTTAACGGCCGTCTCATGGCCGCTTAGCACACGATGAAGTATGATATGCAAAAGCTACAATCTTCACACACACTTTCTTGTTTGCAATGGACTATCGAACGATGGCGTCGGCGTGGCAAGGAGCACTGTATTTCAGGCGTTACGCGAGGGAGCTGGTTTCAAAACCGGCGGTTTCGCAAAAGAAAAGTCGGGGGGGGGGGGGGGGGGGGGGGGGGGCTACCGTAGAACAGGCTCGCACTCCACATAAATCCAGCCCATGGGCCTGCTTGAAACCGGGTTACATTTTCAGCTTATTGAAAAGGTGATTTCGGGGGAGCTTCATTTAGAGGTCTTCATTTGAGGCGCGACGGGAAAACGGAGAAGCACGCTACACCTCTACCATAGCACGTGTCAAATTTCCAAATGCGAAGGGCATTCCCATGAGGTATTGGGTAGTCAAGACACACATTCTACGTTCAAAATACATATCGCTTGACGGAGAAGGGGTTACCTCTCTCGTAGCGCGCGTGTTCTTATTGGGTTTGTCTGGTACTGTATCTGCAATCCAGTGGTTGATGTCGCTCTAGTATGCCGGTTGTGTGCGCTAGAGAGGGAAACACCAACACTATACTCCGTGTGTACCCCCACTAGTTATTGTTCCCCATCAGCGCAAAGTGATTCAACAGACACTACACTGGGCAACCGGCACCAGAGAGGGCCCACTACTGTATCGAAGAATTGGGCGCCGGCCTGACGCGCACATGGGCATAACTGCAGTTCAGTGGGGTGCCGGTATTGTGTACATCGAGTTTCAAGACATGCATACAGACATATGCGTAAGAGACATCGATCCGCGTGTGTGCATGCGTGCGTGCGTGCGTGTGTTCGTGCGTGTGTGCGTGTGTGCGTGCGCGTGCGTGCGTCCGTGGGTGCGTGCTTACGTGCGTATATGTAGATAACAAACCTGGAGTGCGTCGGTCGAATATGCTCTGTAGACCGTAGTAACTTGCGGCACGACGTTTAAGACTTCATCGGCAGTTATCTTCTCGTCGTTTCCGATGGTCAGCAGGTCCTTGAGCTGGTCTCTAACTTGTGAAACCACATTCCGGAAAGCCTCCGAGCGCTGGCTGTCGTTGGTGAAGGTCTCCGGCATTTGGCGGAGATCGGCATCAAGTTCTTTGATTCGCCTTTTGGCGAGCTTGGTAAACTCCGGAATGAACTACGTAGGAGGCAGGGGCAGGATGCAAGCAAAAACAAGCAGGCGTTTATGTCAAGGCATGTGACAATTCACGAAGGCAGATCGAAAATTTTCCAGGGCTACCCACGAGTCGTGTCATACCTCGTTAGCCCGGTCGGGTCGGGTCACTTGCCAACTGACCTGATTCCACCCGCGAAAGCGTCAGATGCGTTCACATGACCAGAGCGCCCCTGACCTGACTCGATTCGACCCGTGCTGATGTGTACCCTCCAGACCAGACCTGACCCGGCTCGTGAGGATATAACAGATCCCACTTGACCCGACCCGATCCGACCCGACCCGATCCGACCCGACCCGACCCGACCCGACCCGACCCGACCCGACCCGACCCGACCCGACCCGACCCGACCTGACCCGACCAGACCCAATCCGACCCGACCCGACCCGACCCGACCCGACCCGATCCATGCTAGATGAGTATCATCACGTGGCAAGGAGGGGGGCGTGCTAGTCCCCGGGGTTGTTGCGAGCCGTAATGAAGCGGGCTCGTTAACCCCGTCTGGCGCAAATGTATAATGTCAAAAGATGCTGCCCTCTTTGAGAATATTCAAAGACGAGACACGATTGTGGGCGAGGGGAGGCTATATCACCCTCGACCCAGATCGGCACAATGCAAATGCGACGGCTAGATGTAACGTATGGATCATTGTACTGACCGACCAACGGCGTTGTTCCCTGGGTGCTTGCTCGTGGAGGTTGCGACGCTGTGGTGTGACAAATCTACCGGCTGTCTGATCGACGCTCCCGACTGTAAGACCAGCACAATATTTATGAAACGTTCTTACGCGTTAAAATGCCGCCGAACAATTCACGATTTAAGAACTACCTCGCAGACTATGGAATGTTCACTGCTGGGTGCCTCGCCTGCCTACCAAGTATGCACGTGCGCACAGTGCTGTAGTAGTCTATGCTACTGCTAAGAATGAACTGCATATACTACGTAGTGCGCTTATATTGCTACAGACGAGTTGATAGCCGATAAGCGATTTTATGAGCTCCTGCAGCAGCAAGTACCAATAACAACACAACATATCGATGGAGGTCATAACCCATGAATAGACCTGGTGTATGTGTGACCTATAGACCGGGTCCTAAGCACCCGGTCTGTCCCCACGATTGTTGGTTACGGTAGACCCGAAAACCCAGAGAGTATCGAAATCCACCCTATTCCCATTCAGGTGGGGCGGATGCTGGCGAGAATGGCCTTAGGATCGCTTTCATTCTAAGTGTTGCCGCGTCGTCCACAGAAATCTGTCACAAAGCCTCTCTGTTTCGATGAACGAGAACATACTGAACCCGCCGCAAAAAAAGTTCTTAGTCGATGGTTTTGGTCAAGCGAGGAAGGAAATCAAGTGGGAAAGGTGCGCCCGGTGCGCGGGGACCCATCTTGGTAGATCGAATAGCAGTCGTCTCCCATGCCTTCGGGAAGTTTTCTCGGTAAACAGGGCAGCCGAAACAGCCCGCAAACAGCCGCAGGGGCAGAAATTCAGAAGGGTTTGAAATCGTGCGCAGCTTTTTTTTAAGCAGCTCTCTGGCCGAAATCTTTGTTGTTAAGGGTGTGTGTTAAAACACCTGGAGGACAATCGACAAGCAGTGGGAGGGCTACACTCGCTGCGCGATAAGAGGTTGAAGACGCGCACCGGGCGGGAGAAGGAGGGATATCACACCAGCCTGTGACTAGGTATTGGGTTGTCTAGAAGATAACAGGTAAAAGTAATAAAACCAACAACAACAGCTGGAAGCACAGGCATGCCGACGATATAAGCTACTCGCTTTAGGGATTTTGAATCGTCATTTGGTCTGTGGGGGGGGGGGGAATCGACAAAATCATAACTTGGTTAATGTAGGGTGTTAGCCCAGTTTGCGAGGGAAAAAAAACATGAGTAGAATCCCACATGAAAAAAATAAACGAACGACCAGGCAGCCAGGACACCAACACATCGAGGCACACATAATCTTCCACAGGGCATCCCGGACACACCAGATGGCATCCACAACACTCAAGCACTCTCCCGAAGAGGCTGCCAGGTTCGTAGAGGACGCTCTGCGGGATTTCCCACGGCAGATATGCTGACGCGTCATCAAGAGTGCCCGAAGCGGCGCAAATTTAGCTCTTTGCTACAAACACGTAGCAGCAAGCAAACAATTTTCGAAATCAGAAGGCTCGTCTCACGTTCGTTGGAGACCGACGAGCTGTGGCCCACACAAAAACGCAACGCGCCACAAACGCGCCATCCACGGCAACGCCACAGGTGCGGAAGACTCTCCCGGCTCTACCCCTGGCATGCAGCAACTCCTGTTTTCAGCCCACCAACAGTAGCGCAGTAGAGTGGCCTTTCGGCGTTGTTGAATATTTTGAGCAGTCTGCTCAAGAATCGAAAAGCCACACCCGTACGTGAAAACCCGTGAACAGTTCGAATTTCAAAAGCTTGGAGGTTGGAAGACAGGACGACAAGCAAGGTAGACCAGAGATACGGTGCGTCTTCTTTTAGAGAACCAGGCTCATCCCGAGTACGATTAAATCGGAGTCTGGGTCGCCTATACGTGGCACGTCTTGCCCATTCGAGTGAACATCGTTTCCATCACATTGATCTGTTGTCAGCTTCGACGGGGGAGATGTAGCAGTCTACACCCTCGATGGCATGGCTGAAATGGTTTCGCAATTATCGCCGTGACCGAAGAGCTGAAGCATACTGCGCCTTCGTCGCCCAGTGTGGCGCATGCGCCCGCGGTTCACACGCGCCTCCTTGCAAGATCTCTTTACTCTCGCCATATGCCACGATCTTTCCTGGGAGGTCCTCTGCTTGCCCGGTGGCGCCGATCTGTCGAGCACCGGCAAGCGGCTTCAGCTCGGCGGCGCAAATATTCAAGCAGGCACCTCGTACCGTACTTTTCCTACACGAGAGCTTCTGCGGCGTCATCCGTTTGCTCGATATTTGTGCATAAGAACATGGCCGTCGACAGGAACGACACCATGACGCCACCATCACAGCAGTCTCTTGAGATTCACCACCTCCCGCGCGCGTTCCGCTTGCAGCTGGTCTGGCTTTCTTGCAACACATTCTTCAGAGCCCTTGGTGTTTTCTTTTTTAGTTTCCATTTTATTCTTATGTTATGGTCTCGCTCGTTTTGTTGTTCTGTTGTGCCCGGTACGCCGGCATTTCACTCGCTTTATGTTATTAATCATTTCAATTGGTTGGTTTGCCCTGTCTAACGCACGCTTTGTGTGTCTTTAGGATGAATAATAGGCACGGACGCCGGGTGTACTCCACACACGTAACAAGCAATCTTCTCGTCATGCTACCGGCTATGCTGCAGTAGTATTTTTTTTATGATTCTGGGAAGTTTCTTATGAGTATGAATTGGAGTTATTGTTGCAGAACGGAGAATCGCACCGCAGCAAACATCACGGCAGGGTATCAGTATACATGGCAGAGAGCCCACCGACCGGTTCCTACCCTCGACGCAAACTACTGAATGCGTAGAGGCTGCTGTGTTGATGCTGCTTTGTGGCGCGATTTTCTGTCACTCTCACGTTTTACTCTGTGCTCAACTGCTGTTGATAATGTGCCCAACTGCTGTTGATGATGTGCTCAACTGCTGGGAACAAAAATCAACGGTTTGAAGGCTCTGATGATAATGTGTTTCATTTATGCGGAATTTGGTTGGATTGGGTTTCATGCCAGAGCAAGGGGAGACAGGACAGAGAGAATGTATTATAAAAAATGAAAATACACTCCAGCTGTGAGATCGAAGATCTCGTCAGAACTCATCTTTGCAAGCTGCGTGTGATACTCTGATCGCGCGTATTACGAGTTGTGTATATGTAATAAACGATTTAGAAGTGCACACCTAGCACGGGTCATCAAGTAGCACGTCATGATGTACAGCAGCAGTAAACTAGCTATTTAAAGGAAAGATATGTATTCCCGATCTTGTCGATCTTGTGTGTAAAATCAATAAATTATGAAACTCTCGAGTGCTTCTGGGAGCAATCCTGGTCATCCGGGCGATGTCTCGCGAACCACAAAATTCTTGCTCGATCGTCTAGTCGGAGACCAAGGGTTGCATCTGTGCCGTCCACATTGAAAGCCCGGAAGTGGCCGAGACACCGATGGTGTAACATGGGAAACGGCCGCGCAGAAGGACACAAAGGAGCGTTTGAGACGGTAACTCGAGGCTTCGAAAAGGTGGCGACCGGCTTCTTCAAGAGTGGAGACCGGCTGCCTCAGGAGGGGAGACGGGCTGCTCCCGGATGAAGAAGGACGCACCGTGTCTTTTGTCTGTCTTGCTTGGTGTCGTCCTGTCTTTCGATCTCCAAGCTTTTGAAATTCAAAGTGATCGCAGGTTTTTTTCATGTACGGGTGTGGCTTTTTGATTCTTGAGCAGACTGCTCAAAATATTCAAAAACGCCGTAAGGCCGCACACTACTACTTACTGCTGTTCTTGGTGGGCTGCAAACAGGCTTTGCTGCGGGCCAGGGATGGGGCCGATTGAGTCTTCCGCACCTGTGGCGTTGGCGTGGGTGGAGCACTTGTGGCGCGTTGCGTTTGTGTGTGGGCCACAGCTCGTCGGTCTCCGAAGAACGTGAGAAGCCTTCTGATTTCGAAAATTACTCGCTGGCTGCTACGTGTTCGTAGCAAAGAGCGAAGTTTGCGCCGCTTCGGGCACTCTTGATGACGCGTCAGCATGTCTGCCGTGGGAAATCCCGCAGGGCGTCCTCTACGAACCTGGCAGCCTCTTCGGGAGAGTGCTTGAGTGCTGTAGATGCCGTCTGGTGTGTCCGGGATGCCCTGTGAAAGACGATGTGTGCCTCGATGTGTTGGTGTCCTGGCTGCCTGGTCGTCCGTTCATTTTTTTTTATGTGGGATTCTACTCATGTTTTTTTTTCCTCGCAAAATGCGCCAACACCCTACATTAACCAGGTTATGATTTTCTTCACTTTCTTCCCCCCACAGACCAAATGACGATTCAAAATCCCTAATGCAAGTAGCTCATATTGAGTCCCTTCGACAGCATTGGCGTGGGGGATGTAGCCCTGCGGAATGTTCGGACAATCCACGTCTCTTCGGGAATTCATGGGTTGGGGAACGGAAAACATTCGTATTCATATTGGTAAAAGACAATTTCATGGGGAAAACGTTTGGATGAGGGAACGGGAAATCTTAACTTCCACACTACTAGAACGATGTGGGCGGGATTGGGAACGTAGTTGTTTTTCCCACGGAAGCTATATGGGTGGCACGGGGACAACGATATTTGCACGGGAACGGGACGAAACTCCATAAAGCTACTCGCTTTAGGGATTTTGAATCGTAATTTCGGCTGTGGGGGGAGAAAAATCGAGAAAATAACAACTTGGTTAATGTAGGGTCATGGCCCAGTTTGAGAGGAAAAAAAAGCATAGTAGAATCCCATATAAAAAAATTGAACAATCGACCAGCCAGCCAGGACACCAACACATCGAGGCACACATCATCTTCCACAGGGCATCCCGGGCACACCAGAAGGCATCCTCAACACCCAAGCACCCCCCCGAAGAGGCTGCCAGGTTCCTGGTGGACGATCTGCGGGATTGCCCACGGCAGACAGGCTGACGCGTCATCAAGAGTGCCCGAAGCGGCGCAAATTTAGCTCTTTGCTACGAACACGCAGCAACCAGCAAGCAATTTTCGAAACCAGAAGGCTCTTCTCACGTTCTTTGGAGACCGACGAGCTGTGGCCCACACACAAACGCAACGCGCCACGAGTCCTTCACCCACGCCAACGGCACAGGTGCGGAAGACTCAGCCGGCCCCATCTCCGGCCCGCAGCAAAGCCTGTTTGCAGCCCACCAACAACACCAGTAGTAGAGCGGCCTTTCGGCGTTTTTGAATATTTTGAGCAGTCTGTTCAACAATCAAAAAGCCACACTGGAACATGAAAACCCGCGAACAGTTTGAAATTCAAAAGCTCGGAGATCGGAAGACAGGAGGACGACACCATGCAAGGCATACCATAGACACGGTGGTGCGCCTTTCTTCACCCTGAAGCAGCTCGTCTCTACCCCTGAGGCAGCCGGTCTCCACTCTTGAAGAAGCCGGTGGTCTCCATCGTTTTGAAGCCTCGACTTTCCTCCTTTGGAACCCTCCTTGTGTCCCTCTTGCGCGGCCGTTTCCCATGTTACACCGTCGGTGTATCGGCCACTTCCGGTATTGCAAGAAGGACGGCACAGATGCAACGGTTGGTCTTCGGCTAGACGATCCATCCAGATGTTTTTTGGCTCGCGAGACGTCGCCCGGATGACCAGGAGGAGCGGTCAGGGAAACACTCGAGAGTTTCATCATTTATTGATGTTACAAACAAGACCGACGAAATCGGCAACACAGATCTTGCCTTTATATATCTACTGCTGCTGTTCATCATGACGTGGTAATCGATGACCCGTCTTAGGTGTGCACTTCAAAATCGTTTCATATTGTTTTTAGTCTCTGTCCCGTCTCGCCCTCCTCTCGCATGAAACCCAATCCAACCACATTCTCCACATACATCAAACATCATTGTCGTCAGAGCCTTCAAACCGTTTTGTTTTGTTCCCAGCAGTTGAGCACATCATCAACAGCAGTTGAGCACATCATCAACAGCAGTTAGTTGAGCACATCATCAACCCACGAGAGAGTGTCAGAAAGTCGCGCCGCAGTCTCCCACACAGCAGCAGCAGTAGCAGCCGCAGCACAGCAGCCTGTACGCGGTCGGTAGTCAGCGTCGAGGGTAGGAACCGGTCGCTGGGCTCCCTGCCGTGTGTACTGATACCCTGCCGTGATGTTTGCTGCGGTGCAATTTTCTGTTCTGCAACAGTACCTCTTGTCCATACTCCTAATCTAAACTTTCCCAGATCATAAAAAATATACCACCAGGTACAGCACAGCCGGTAGCATGACCAGAAGATTGTTTGTTATGTGTGTTGAGTACACCCGGCGTCCGTGCTTATTATTTATCCTAGAGAAATACAGTATAAAGTAGATGTGAGACAGGGTAGAAGACAACAACCTCAACAAATAAATACGGAATCAACGTAGATAGTCTAATGAAGCAAGTGAAATGCCGGCGTACCGGGCACGACGCAAAACAAAACGAGCGAGACCATAATATAAGGAAAACATTGAAACTTGACAAAGAAAACGCCAGGGAGGGGCTCTGAAGAACGAGAGATGCAAGAAAGCCAGAACGGCTGCAAGAGAAACAACCTACATGCTGGTGAAGGGAAACAGCTAACCGTTGCACGGACGAAACAACAGGAAGAAGAGCAAGATGCCGGCCTAAGGCCGGCGGGGAGGGATATCAAGGAAACAAGGAGAGAAAAAAAGGCAACAGCTGAAAACGATCAAAGCAAGCAAGATAACAAGTAAATGGCATTACTGCCGCGTTCGCGCTTCCCCGTTTGATCTCGATGAATACAAACAAAGGAAAACATTACCGCTAACTGTATTGTTTAGAGCTATACCATAGTACTTCAACACGCTCCACAAAATAGTCAAACCGGTAGCTTGCCACACCATGTGCCATTTCGATTCGGCGTTCGTCCACAGCTGTATCGGTCCCCCCCCCCCCCCAACTCCCTCAAGTTTACCCTTGTTGCTGTTCTTGGTGTCCACTGTTGCGTGGATTAGCCAGCTCTTATCCGCCTCGGTCCTATGCCATTTCGCCATGAAGCGGCCCGCCACGTCGACGACCCCCCGGTACCAGTTTCCACTCCTCTTAGCCGCCCCTGGACCATAGCACACTCTTTACTCCTAACAGCAAAGCGGGGTTGTCCGTTGAATGCTTTGATATCGTCTGCTACAGCTTGGGCCCAGTTCTTTTCTGGTCCGCTTGGTCCCGGGTTTTACCCACATCAACCATCGTCCCGAACATCAACCGATGAGTCAGCCGCTCAGTTGTCGTCCTTTGTACGGCGCCCGCAAAGAGGAGGTGGCTTTTGCGTGGTCGTCTCAACGCTTTCACATTGTGTTGAGGGTCTTGGCGGTTGATATATGGTGGTCGGTGCGTTGTCGGCGCTGGGAGCCCAAATCGGTTAGCAGGAGGTGTTAGTGTGCCGTTCATAGGTCAGCAAAGTGCCCCTGGCAGAGATTCCGAGCCACACGCCCCTACAGCAGGGTGTCAATCACCGCGGTCCTTAGCAGGCGCACCTTTAGTATGAACGAAGCATCTTCCATTTCGTACAGCTCACGCTTGAAACAATCGTAGAATGCCCCGCTTGAAACGATCGTAGCATGCCCACGCGAGTGACATCCGTCGATAATTCATGGCGTAATGTCGGCGCTTTCGTTGATAAGAGTGCGCCCAGGCACAGAAAATGCATCGTCTGCATACATACCTCTGGCCCACCGCTTCGATAACACGCGATGGGGCCGGGAGAACCTTGTTGAGAGTGCGGGGCGGCGTTGTCTCCTTTTTCGTTTCGCACACGGTGAGGCCTGCTGATTCGAAAACGGTCACAATGACAATCATCTTTGCAAGGTCTTCCTTTGATTTACGAACAACGCCTGCATCGTTGGCGTACAGCATACCACAGACTGGCCGCCGTACATGTGCCAGTGGTTTAACCTCCAACCCGCCCTCCCCGAAGTCCTCCTCGAGGTGCACCAAGTCCTCAAAAGATCTGGGTCCTCACTGCAACTTAGCGGAACGGACTGTATCGCTGTGCGGCGAAAAATTCATTGCGAAGAAGAGGTGACAGTACACATCCTTGCCGCAATCCCTGAGTGACGTCATGGTATTCGTAAAGTGTTCACCGTCATCCATACGCACGCGAGCTCGCATGCTTTCGTGGAACTGGCCAATAACGGTCAACATCGTTCCTGGTACGTCATCCGCGTGCTCGATACTTGTGCATGAGAACGTGGTCGTCAACAGCAACGACGCCATGGCGCCATCGTCACAGCAGCCTCTTGAGATCCACCTCCCGCGCGACCTTCTTGAGTAGACGCGAAAGCCAACGCATGCCCATATTTTCTTCAAAAATTCAAATGTTTTTTATTCCCACGAACGTAATCAAAAGCCAGATTTAATCTGTACCCAGTCGTTGAATAGACCACAAATGGGCTAATCGCCGTCATTGGTCGTTATCCACCCAAAGCAGGAAGCGATCGGTCGATGATGTCACGTATATAAAAAAAATAATATGTGGAATCCATGGTGCAGGCCATGCCACAGGCCTGCAGAAATGGCGTGCTCGGCGTGGGCATGGGCGCCCACTGTCTGTGCTTTGTCTGTGTGGAGTGTGCCTGTCTCACAGTCGTCTTGCGTTATTAGAGTCCGCGCTTTACCTCCACATTGCTGTGACAAAACAAATTTAATGCGGCCCACGCTCGCTTCTCCCGAAAAAGCAAAAACTATCATCCATGTACAACAAAAACAACACACAGCACCCCCTTGATCGCGGGCTGGATAGTGTAGGACCGCACTTTACTGTGGAGGGGGCTCGCACGGGTTGCGCGGTACTGCTTGCGCCCTTGACTGAACCCAGGGCTGTTGCCCATCTCATCTACGCCGAGCCTGCTGATTGATCAACATATTTATGACAAAAAAATATTCCGTAATGTTGAGTGTGTTGTTGGAATGCGTATCCGAGAAAATATTTTCCGTTGTTGGCCAGTTCCACGAAAGCATGCGAGCTCGCGTGCGTATGGATGACGGTGAACACTATGAATACCATGACGCCATTCAGGGATTGTGGCAGGAATGTGTACTGTCGCCGCTTCTTCGCAATGAATTTTTCGCCGCACAGCGATACAGTCCGTTCCGCTAAGTTGCAGTGAGGACCAATATCTTTTGAGGACTTGGTGCACCTCGAGGAGGACTTCGGGGAGGGCGGGTTGGAGATTGAACCACTGGCACATGTACGGAGGCCAGTCCGTGGTATGCTGTAGGCCAACGATGCAGGCGTTGTGTGTAAATCAAAGGAAGACCTTGCGAAGATGACTGTCATTGTGACCGTTTTCAAAACAACAGGCATCACCGTGTGCGAAACGAAAAAGGAGACAACGCCGCCCCGCACTCTCAACAAGGTTCTCCCGGCCCCATCGCGTGTTATCGAAGCGGTGGGCCAGAGGTATGTATGCAGACGATGCATTTTCTGTGCCTGGGCGCGGTCTTATCAACGAAAGCGCCGACATTACGCCATGAATTATCGACGGATGCCACTCGCGTGGGCATGCTACGATCGTTTCAAGGGGGCATTCTACGATTGTTTCAAGCGTGAGCTGTACGAAATGGAAGATGCTTCGTTCATACTAAAGGTGCGCCTGCTAAGGACCGCGGTGATTGACACCCTGCTGTAGGGGCGTGTGGCTCGGAATCTCTGCCAGGGGCACTTTGCTGACCTATGAACGGCACACTAACACCTCCTGCTAACCGATTTGGGCTCCCAGCGCCGACAACGCACCGACCACCATATATCAACCGCCAAGACCCTCAACACAATGTGAAAGCGTTGAGACGACCACGCAAAAGCCACCTCCTCTTTGCGGGCGCCGTACAAAGGACGACAACTGAGCGGCTGACTCATCGGTTGATGTTCGGGACGATGGTTGATGTGGGTAAAACCCGGGACCAAGCGGACCAGAAAAGAACTGGGCCCAAGCTGTAGCAGACGATATCAAAGCATTCAACGGACAACCCCGCTTTGCTGTTAGGAGTAAAGAGTGTGCTATGGTCCGGGGCGGCTAAGAGGAGTGGAAACTGGTACCGGGGGGTCGTCGACGTGGCGGGCCGCTTCATGGCGAAATGGCATAGGACCGAGGCGGATAAGAGCTGGCTAATCCACGCAACAGTGGACACCAAGAACAGCAACAAGGGTAAACTTGAGGGAGTTGGGGGGGGGGGGGGACCGATACAGCTGTGGACGAACGCCGAATCGAATTGGTACATGGTGTGGCAAGCTACCGGTTTGACTATTTTGTGGAGCGTGTTGAAGTACTATGGTATAGCCCTAAACAATACAGTGAGCGGTAATGTTATTTTTTTGTTTGTATTCATCGAGAGCAAAGGGGGAAGTGCGAACGCGGCAGTAATGCCATTTACTTGTTATCTTGCTTGCTTTAATCCGTTTTTAGCTGGTTATTTTTTTCTCTCTTTATTCCCTTGATTTCCCTCCCCGCCGGCCTCAGGCCGGTGTCCTCTTCCTCCTGTTGTTTCGTCCGTGCAACAGTTAGCTGTTTCCATTTACCAGCACGTTGGTTGTTTCTCTTGCAGCTGTTCTGTCTTTCTTGCATCTCTCGTTCTTCAGAGCCGCTGCCGCTTTCCTTTTTAGTTTCAATGTTTTCCATTTATTGTGGTCTCGCTCGTTTTGTTGTGCTGTCGTGCCCGGTACGCCGGCATTTCACTTGTTCCATTGTGTTGATTCCTTATTCATTGAGGTTGTTGTCTTCTACCCTGTCTCACATCTACTTTATACTGTATGTCTCTAGGATGGATAATAAGCACGGACGCCCGGTGTACCCAACACACATAACAAACAATCTTCTGGTCATGCTACCGGCTGTGCAGTAGTATATTTTTTATGATCTGGGAAAGTTTAGTCTAGGAGTATGAACAAGAGGTATTATTGTTGCAGAACGGAAATTGCACCGCAGCAAACATCACGGCAGGGTATCAGTACACATGGCAGGAAGCCCAGCGACCGGTTCCTACCCTCGACGCTGACTACCGACCGCGTACAGGCTGCTGTGCTGCGGCTGCTACTGCTGCTGCTGTGTGGGAGACTGCGGCACGACTTTCTGACACTCTCTCGTGGGTTGATGATGTGCTCAACTAACTGCTGTTGATGATGTGCTCAACTGCTGGGAACAAAACAAAACGGTTTGAAGGCTCTGACGACAATGATGTTTGATGTATGTGGAGAATGTGGTTGGATTGGGTTTCATGCGAGAGGAGGGCGAGACGGGACAGAGACTATAAGCAATATGAAACGATCCAGAGGTGCACACCTAGGACGGGTCATCGATTACCACGTCATGATGTAGACTTGTCTACAGCAGCAGTAGATATTTAGAGGCAAGATCTGTGTTGCCGATTTCGTCGATCTTGTGCGTAACATCAATAAATGATGAAACTCTCGAGTGTTTCCCTGACCGCTCCTGGTCATTCGGGCGACGTCTCGCAAACCACAAACATCTGGCTGGATCGTCTAGCCAAAGACCAAGGGTTGGACCTGTACCGTCCTTCTTGCAAGACTGGAAGTGGCCGATACACCGATGGTGTAACATGGGAAACGGCCGCGCAAGAGGGACACAAGGAGGGTTTAGGAGGAAACTCGAGGCTTCAAAACGGTGGAGACCACCGGCTCTTTCAAGAGTGTCTCTGGTATGCCTTGCTTGGTGTCGTCCTCCTGTCTTCCGATCTCCAAGCTTTTGAATTTCAAACTGTTCGCGGGTTTTCATGTACCGGTGTGGCTTTTTGATTATTATTGAGCAGACTGCTCAAAATATTCAAAAACGCCGAAAGGCCACACTACTACTGCTGTTGTTGTTGGTGGGCTGCAAACAGGCTTTGCTGCGGGCCGGGGATAGGGCCGGTTGAGTCTTCCGCACCTGTGGCGTTGGCGTGTGTGGAGCGCTTCTGGCGCGTTGCGTTTGTATGTGGGCCACAGCTCGTCGGTCTCCAAAGGACGTGAGAAGAGCCTTCTGAGTTTAATAATTGTTCGCTGGCTGCTACGTGTTCGTAGCAAAGAGCTAAATTTCCGCCGCTTCGGGCACTCTTGACGAAGCGTCAGCCTGCCTGCCGTGGGCAGTCCCGCAGAGCGTCCACCAGGAACCTGGCAGCCTCTTCGGGAAGGTGCTTGAGTGTTGTGGATGCCGTCTGGTGCGTCCGGGTTGCCCTGTGGAAGATGATGTATGCCTCGATGTGTTGGTGTCCTGGCTGCCTGATCGATTGTTCAATTTTTTATATGGGATTCTACTATGCTTTATTTTCCTCTCAAACTGGGCCATGACCCTACATTAACCAAGTTCATTGTTTCTCGATTTTTCTCCCCCCACAGCCCAAATTACGATTTTAAATCGTTAATGCAAGTAGCTTATAAAATGCACCGTGCATGTTATCCCGCGAGGAAAACCATTATTATGGAGCTTGAACCGGGGCACACAGGGAGTACACAGCATACACATAGTCTAATTTCCCCTATTTCATTTGTTTTGGGCGCTTTGAGACTGTTACGAATGTGTACCCGCATTTCGCTCTTTTCATGGAGACAACTATTTATATTCGAGAACTGGGCATGTAGTGAGTAGAGAGTTCAATGTTTAAAAGGGCAGTAGACCTATGCATGCAGGGGATATCCTGAACATATCACGGGTGACTCGCAATCCTCCGTGAAACATATATGTGAGAAAGCGACTTGTTCTCCGATTTCAAAAAATTGAGTTGGGGCTCTAACTTTAAGGCCGAAAAGGTTGAAGCATGTATGTGTCATGTGTGTCATCGTCGAGATGTAGTTTAGACTATGGCATAAGATAATGATCTAATTATTTCAACGAATCGATTTGTGTTTGGTATGGTTCTACGAGCCACATTGCGGCGGGAGGGGGGGGGTTGTGTGGCGTGCGCAGCATGGTTATGCACGAGGCTGGATGTCTTCTGTGAAACCAACCGTCTTCTTGCTGAAACTGTTGCCATAGCGTGCCACACCTACACGGACCTAGGGGAGATACCGACCTCTCTACAGCAGTAGTAGTAGGTCTTCCACGGAGCACATGCAAGTCATCCTCTGCCAGGGGACGCATCAGAATTTTCTAGTTCAATATCTCGCCCGGAACATGACTCCGAACACAAAGTCGGCCAACATGCGAGCACTAATCCTAAAACAAAAAATACACTCCAAACATTATCATGCTGGTGAAGCGATACAATAATAATGATATTAATAGTAGTTCGCACACACCTGACTGAGGAGGTCAACCGGTGTAGAAAGCGTTTCGCCCAAAAACGTGCAACCCCGCTCGTTGAGATGGCTCACACACTATCCGGCAAAAGACGCGTGCCACGATGGAGAGGTGTGCACCCTTTTATATTTCAATACTCTTCCTTACTTGGGAAGGATAAGTGTTAAGGTATGTGGGGTATTAGTCCGTTTGACCACTTGCAAAAGGTTAACCGATAGCTAACCCAAACTAAGCCACATAACACTCTTCCCCCCTGAAACGGCGGGATAGCAGGTCGGCCGGATACACGGACGGACCTGTCATTTATCCAAGCCGTTTCATTCCCTGAGGTACCAGGGAGAGTATTTTTTACGTTCGACATGGATGGGGAAAGTCTGAAAAAGTTTATTATGGTGGATGTGGGGTTTGAACCCACAAACGACCTAAAAAAACCATTTTCTGTCGGCGACGCCATTTTTTGTGGTATAAGTGGGGTATTAGTCCGTTTGACCACTCACTTGCAAAAGGTTAACCGATAGCTTACCCAAACTAAGCCTTATAACATAAGATAGCTTAAGACATGTCCCTCCCAAAATCTGATTTAGAGAAAAATCGAAAACTGCTATGATGCCGAATGAAAACTCCGATGGCCTACGAACGTACACAGCGAGACTCAGGCGTAAAACAAAAGTGGATTTTTTTCGACGATTTTGGGTCAAGAAAGAAGCAGCCCCGTCATTCAAAAAAATATTGAGGAGGAAAAGTGCTACCTCTATATCGAAGCACTCGTCGGAACGCGTGGTAGATATGCGACGCGTGCTATAAGAACAGTAACAGAGAGAGGTGTGGAAGAACACATTTTGGCATCTTCGTTTTCTGAACGACGGGGCTCTCTCCTTATCCCCCCCTTTGTTAGAGCCTCAAAACCTCACCCTACCTGTATCTATGCTCTATATCCAAGCGATTTTGTCCCCGAAAAGGCTTCTTTCCCAGGCTGTAAAGGCCTTATCCCTTCGAAGTCATCGGAATGTCATCGTCATGCTCGTTTCGCAACACAATTGTCAAGTATTGTTCACATGGACATATATTTATTTCGCGTTCGGTTTGCTCGAGAGGTTAGTAAGCTCTTGGGTGCGAGGCGAGGAGCTCGTTCAAGGGAGGCGCCGTTGCAAGGCAAAAAGCGTGCATCTCTCTGCAGTTTACTACTACTACTACTACTACTACTACTATAGCAATGGCGTACCCAATTTAAGACCACCGTGAGACAAGACAATTTCGATGTCCATATCTTAACTGCAGTGTGTGGTCTTATCTTGTATTACTGCAAAACCATGCACACCTCGTGAGTAGTTTTTTCTTCGTGACAAGTCGATTTATCTGGTCGTATCTCTTCTACAATGATATATTATGGTCTAAAACATGAAGGTCTTAAAGTGGGTGCACCACTGAATGTAGTAGCAGCTGCGTTTTATCCCACGCAGCTCGAAACGATGAGCGTCGACGAAAAGCTCCATCCTCGCAGCTAAGTAGGGCAGTTCTACGATTTGTATACTACATACAGGTACTAACAAAGAGCCATCGACATTGTGATGTCGTTCAGTGTTCTACGGAAGCTGTGTAATAGGGGCATAAACTTAGCACAAAAAAAGTAAAACAAATCAACTCGTTTATTTTTTAATGTTCAACTTACGCCCGGAAATCTTGCCGGTATTAGTGGGGTATTAGTCCATTCGACCACTTGCAAAAGGTTAACCAATAACTTACCCCAACTAAGCCTTATAAACACTTTTACCCCTGAAACGGCGGGATACCATGTCGGCCGGATATACGGGCGGACCTGTCAATGCCCAAGCGGTTTCATTCCCTGGGTATACCGGGGAGAGTACTTTTAAAGTTCGATCATGGGGAAAGTCTGAAAAAGTTTATTATGGTGGATGTGGGATTTGAACCCACGACCCAAAAAACCCATGGTCTGTCGACGACGCCAGTTGTCAAGGTTTTCTGTAAAAATTTTTCAAGGACGTCAGCAAGGTATTAGCGGGGTATTATTAATAGTCCGTTTGACCACTTTCAAGAGGTTAACCAATAATAGCTCACCCAAACTAAGCGTTAAAACACCTACTACTATCCTTATATATGGGTGATGAGCCGCTGACGAAAGCGGTACTACTGCGATATAGGTAGCCCTTTTCACCTGAAATAGTTTCTGAATGACGGGGCTCCTTCTTAGTTAGCCCAAAATCGTCGAAATTAGGTGAATATTTTTTGCGATTCTCGTCGTGTACCTATTAATAGGCCATGGGGTTTTTGATCCGGCCGTTTTGTGTTCCTTCTCCTAATCAGTTTTTGGGAGATAGATGTCTTATTAAGAGCTCGAAAATTGAAGAAACCTCGGAAAAGCGTGGTGTACCACCCGTCCCCCTTATTTAATTAAAGTGCCGGGAGGTCGATGAACGAATCCTAGAAGGACAGAAAAAAGACAGGAATATCTCTGGCGGAAAGAAATATGTTAAACATTCGGGGGGAAAATATAACCGTTTGGCGGGGGCTTAATATTTTGGGTCATAGAGCCCGAGTGTGTGCGAAATTCCAGACTCGTATAAATAATAAATGTCTGAAAGGCCATAAGAAGAAGTCCCCCCGGAGGGAAAAAACGGAAAAAAATCCTTGGACCAGCTTTTTCTATGTTGTTGTAGAAATACGAAACATTAAGAGTGCACAAAAAAAAAACTGTGTTTCCTGCACACATCCATGGTTGGGTTTGGCTGATGGGGCACCTTCCCCATCTATCAGATGGGGAAGGTGCCCCACCACATATTTTCGGAATTGAATACACGATGATGGCCCAACGTACCCTAGACCTTGCCTGTGGTACCTCGCACATTGAGAAGGATGCCACACACAGCAGTAGTAGTAGTAAATGGAAAAATATCTTGGCGGTTTATTTCTTGTTTGCAACAAGGACTGTCGAACGATGAGACGTCGAAAATGGCAAGAGGCAATGTATTCCGGGGGATACGGCCGAGAGCTGGCTTCAAAAACAGGCGATCTCGTCTCAAAGGAGAGTTGGGGGCACTCCCGTGTAGAAAGACTCGTGTGTCTGGTGCGAACCACACAAAGAGAAAGATTGACACTTCGTCATTTCCAATGAATGGCAACCATTGGTCCAGTCGGGAGCCAAATTGTTCCCGCAACTATTAATATAAAAAATGAAAATACATTCCAGCTGTGTGAGATCGAATATTTTGTCGAAGCTCATCTTTGAACGCTGTGTGTGATACTCCGATCGCGCGCATTACGGGCTGTGTCCTCATCAAGGATATAGGTCGGCGACTCCCCTTGCAACAAACCACAGTGTAGCTATCAGGGTCAACAGTATTGTAGTGATGAAGAAAGACGCGAAAGCAACGACAGAGAGAGGAGGAGAGGCGTAAATGTTTTTTTGCCATTCCGTTTTCTTGACGGACAGGAAGAGGGTCGGCTCAAGTAAGTAAATCGGCCGCGGAACGGTGCTACGTATAGACTCATGGTTTCGCATGCATGGTTCACGACAGTTTTCTGCGCGCGGCTTCGTGTCAAACGTGCTCCCGCTTTGATGGCTTGACTTGGTTTATCTTCATGCGGTATGTGTCACATTTTGATTTTTGTTAAAACTGTTGTAATAATAATGGAGAAATACGTCAACATTTCACCTATTATGAAGAAGGAGGTAGAGAAATGCTACACAACCTGCCTGCACCACCACCAGACAAGGCTGTGCGAGGACTTTAGGCGTCTCAGTTCTTGGCAAGATACGAGCAGTCCGTGTCACGATGCCCTCGCCAACATTGTGGCACCAGCTCAATTCGCTGCCTTGTCTTCCCTAGCTCGAGTGTAGCGAGCTCCTAGTGTCGAGTATGACATTAGTCCCGGTTGGCACAGTCGGAGGAGAGAGAGTTTTTGCAGCTGGCTCTCACGTGCTCACAGCAACTTTGTGCAGGGAATGGGGCCCTCGAGCGCCTTGAGGGGAAAATCATGAACCATAACGCGGTAGGGGTTGCATATTTTTCGACAAAAAAACGTATATCTCTGTCCGATTGAGCTCCTCAAGTATAGGAACTAGCTCGCTCGCGGTTATTCATTATTCAAGTCATTTCACGAGTATATAGTCTTTTGTTTTGGGACTAAGTTTCAGAAGCTTGATGGTCGGGTTGTGCGACCGAACGAACGCCTTCCAAGACATTTTTCGGGTGAGATATCCAGCTCCTTTTGCTAGGAGAGCTCAGCAACGTTCTGCTGCACCCCCTTCCGTGGGATGCCTCTCTGAGATGTGTTATTTGAACGTAAACGGGGTCCCGCATACCATTCCCAGGTGAAAGATCTGGGCATGCGTTCTGGAAGAATCAGACGTACTCACTGAAGGCTGAGGGGAAGAACGTGAAATATCGGCGAAATCACGAGCTGTCGAGAGATGGTGTCGTGATATGAGTTGTTGCATCAAGCACTACAGGAAGACCTCGCCATATATCCCTGACTCGCCGCCTGAACACGCTCCGCTTGGATCCCCGCCCCCGGTGTGCGCTCCTCCAGAGTTCTATCGGGCCGCTCCACGCGATTTCAACGGCAGCGCTATACCGGCAACAGGGCCAAAGCTACAGGGGGAGGGGGCGGTACTCAATTTGTGCATCTTGCCGAAGTCGTACGACCATCGACCCTCGCATCTCTACTATGCCGGGACGGAGCACGTCGGGTTTTGACCGACCAGGCAGACATTGCTTGCACCAAACGCGGAGCGCCGTGAGGTCTTCTCGGCGAGTAGCATGAAGGGTGAGCTGCATCCTGCTAGGAACCGCTTGTGAGGTCGACTTGCACGTGGATTATCACATCTTCAAATTATTCGATTTTATTTCGGATATGGCCACTCCCGGAGACAGAAATGAATGGGGGGGTATGAATAAACTGCCCCGTGGGTGTTTTACCACAGAACACTACCGGCACGTGATACGATCATTCCGCTTGTGTGGGGAGCAAAAGTTATCCGCCCCGCGCACAAATGATCTGACTCGACCGCAGCTGTGGTCGACCGCCAAAAAGAAAAGTAAAAAAACAGCACCTCTTGGTGGTCTAACTAGTGCAGTGAGTTGAATGATTTACAGTGTCGTTGCCAAACAACGCCAACCCAACCCATATACACTTTATATGCTAAGGGGGGGCTCACTTTTGGGGGGGGCTTTATCGGCGGTTTTGCTCGTCGGGGTCACTTGCGCGAGTGAGCCCGTCTTGTTCTCATTTTGCGACCGGTCTTGAATTTTTTTGTGGTATACTACATTTTGATATGCGATCCACGAACCCACATTTTGGTGTGAGAATGGTAACCTGCACGCTGCGACAATAAAAATCGCCCACGAAAGGCTTTTGTATGTGAGGGGGTACAACGCTACTCGTGCGAGTGGTTCAAACCCCCAGAGGTGAAAATGAGGTACCCCTCCCCTCCCCCCCCCCCCACTACCAGGCATTACTAAACCGGCACTACACAGAGGGGGCCCCCTGACATGTTCTTGACTCACCGCCTGAACCCGGTCCGCTTGGATCCCGACAATACGCTCCACCAGGGTATCCAGTCCCCAGAACTCTTTCTCCAAACCGACCACTTCCGGGTGGCCTTCGAAAAAACGCCTCTCCCTCTCCCGGACCTCCTCCGCAGGAGTGTCGTTTGCGACCTCAACCGGGGTGCGGTTAACCACCGCGATGAACCCCAGGTGGAGCTGGACGTGCCCGGGATCCATTCGGAGCTTAGCCCTAATACCGCATCCGGCTTGGACGTTGTCCACCTTGTTGAGTGCGAGAGGTGTACGACAAACGGTTGGGCGTGCGCTTAAGGGTATGGGAGCATGTGGAGATAACAGGTGGAGAATGTGTGTGTGGCGTTTCGTACACAAGAGTGCTGGTTGCGTCGTCGCCTAGTTGAGGAATGTGCGGTGTAAAAGAGGAGATGGGCTGTACATATAACGGTCCTGAAGTGCAAAACGGGAGCCCCCTCTATGCTCGTGGTGTAGTGTAATGAGAAGTTTTCGAAACTGGACGTTTTGGCGCTCGTTTTCATCCAGAAGGCAGTTAAGAATCTCTGCGTTCGTAGAAACACGTGTGCTCGTGCTCAAGTTTCTTCCGATGGTGAGATTCATCATCCTACGCTAAGGAGACACAGCAGAGTTTATGGGCTCCTCTAACATGAAGAGCTGAATATGTCACCACAATTCGAAGACACTCGTCCCGTGCAACCCGACCAAACTATTTAGTCTATATGTGTGCGCTTATTTATCGTTAAAAAACGAATACCAAGCACGTGTACCCTAAACCAATTTCATGCTAGCACCGATGAAGTTTCCACGCTCTATTGCGGAGCTCAACCCGCCGTCAAAAGCACTTGGCCTAACAACGTACAACCCCTGACCCATGAGATAGCTCTAGTACCTCTACAATGGTATCCTTCGAGACATCCAAACCTTGTAGCGGGGTTTCAAGTTTTGGGCTCAAATTTTCGTGCCGGTGGAGCTCTTCATTTAGGCGACGGCCGGTTGGTAGCCTGAGGCTGTTACGAGTGTGTTTGGGTGAATGCTGCGATAGAGACCTGTATACCACACTTTTTCGTTTGAAATGGGTTCTGAACGGCGGGGGCTCCCTAACCCAAAATCGCGTCGGAAAAAAGACATTTTGTTTATTGGCTGGTTCCCGTTGTGTACCTAGGCCAATGGGATTGTGTATCCGGTTTATTCATAGCAGTTTTATTTTCTGGCTGTCCAAATCGGTTTTTGGGAGAGGTGTCTTGAGCTTCCAAATCGAGGCACAAACCCTCGCAGAACAAAGAGTATGGTCACTTCTACTATGTTAGCTCGCGTCTGTGTTTCAAAACTAGCGCAGATAGAAGGGCTGGTCTGGTTGGTTGCGTGATCGAACGCCTTCTCCGAAGCCATGTTTCGGCGCGGGTGAGACAAGGTTGAGCTCCTCATGTTTAGGAGCTCGGCAAAAAGACGCGTGCTACGGTAAAAGCAGCACTTTTCGTCTGAAACGGTTTTGAATGACGGGGATCCTTAATCCAAAATCGTCGGAAAATACGCCCCATTTATTCGAGGGAAGCGAGTTTCTAATCTACACCTGGGCCTCGCAACATAGGCTCCCATGAAAAAAAAAATAGTTTGCGTGCGTGTCTTCGACTAAACTTGATTTTAGTGTGGGATCATTTGATTTTAGTCTGCAGGTGGAGGAAGACCACCACGGAGCAACAAAACACACACACAGCAGACCACACGGGCAAAAAACAGCAGCACACACCGCTCACACAGCCGGCACACAGTGCTCACACAGCGGGCGGCACACAGACATCGGGCGCAGCGGGCGACAGCGCTCACACAGGGCGCAGCACACAGACAACGGGCGTAGTGGCCAATAGTTTGCACGTGCGTGTCTTCGATCGACACACACAGCAGACCACACGGGCATAAACAGCAGCAAACACCGCTCACACAGCCGGCACACAGCGCTCACACGGCGGGCAGCACACAGACAACGGGCGCAGCGGGCGACAATAGTGGCCAGCGGAGAGCGGGCATGGAGAGTGTGTGCCCGCTAGGGGTGTGTCCGCTGAGTGTATCTACTGCTGTCTCGTGGTGAGAGTAAGGCATCATGGATTTGTCCGTTGGGGGCGATTGACCTAAACTAGGTCCGTGCGCCAACGGCAGAAGGGCGACAGCAGACACTATGGCCCGTGGACGCACACGTCCGACGACAGTTACATCAATCAGCTGTCGCTCGTTTAAGCGACAGCTATTGTGTCTTTTATCTTGGGGTAAACTGAAAATCCACGCTCATGGACAGACCCATGACGGTCTAGGTATATACCACGCGTGTTACGATAGCGCGGTATACCTTTTTTTGACTATTTTGTTTTCTGAACGACGGGACTCCTTAACCCAAAACTCGTCGGGAAAAAAAACGACATTATGTTTTTGTTCTTGAATGATTCTTGTTGTGTACCTAAGCCATGGGATGTTTCATCCGCCGACGCGTGCAACGATATCTGTAGAGGTGTTGCACTACTTTTTTTTCTGAGGTTGAACCTCATTTTGGGAGGTTGAGACACCTCTCTCTCTCTAAACCTTGGTTTGGAAAAAACATAAACTGCCACCGCCGGGTGGAAAAATCCCATGGTCTATACGTACACAAGGATATTCCACCTCTTGGAATGATGCTTGATGATTTAGGTCAAATACGCGCATTATCACTGTTGCTCTCCCTCAACAAGGTACAAGACATATAAGTATATCATGGACATTTGCACCCAAGGGTCAAATTCCAGGTGTAGTGCACCTGCTGCAGATTTAGGTTCTTCGACATTCAAATCGGAGCAGGGAGGCAGCCCGCTGGCCCCACGTACAATATCCCACGTATTTATATCAGGTTTTGAAACTTGTGATTCCTCTGGAGTAAGAGCACTAACACTGTTACTACCAGGAAATATAAAAATTAAAGCACACTCCAGCTGTGTGAGATCGAAGATTTTGTCGAAACTCATCTTTGCAAGCTGTGTGTGATACTCCGATTGCGCGTACCACGGGTTGTGTGTCCTGATTAAGGATATAGGTCGGCGACTCCCCTTATAACTACAGTGCACATATCATGGTCAACAGGGTGATGTTAGTCAGTCTATGCGCGGAAATGATAAAACCCGTTTTTGAGGGGGACAAAATCTGACAGCTGTGGAAGGTAATGCATCAGTTTATCAATTGAATACTGTAAGTCGAATAACCGGTGAGCGGAGGGCGGAGTTTTTAAGGACGTGGGGGCCTGATTTTGATCAAGAGGGGGGGCGGGAGGGGGGGAAGGGGGGGGGAGGGGCGGGAGGGGGGGAGGGGGAGGAGGGGACGGGTGGGGCAGGTCAATTTATGCGTGGAAACTACAAAACCTTCTTGTGGGGGAGGGGGGGGGAAATGTGCTGGGGGGGGGCGAGGGGCGGGGAGGGAGGGCTTTAGGTCGCATAGATGTAGGGGTTTGCTATACGCGTGGTGCTAGGTCTAGGCGATGGTGCGGGTGGTGGGAAAGGAGGGGGCGTTGGGGGTGGGGGTGGGTGTTAATTGCAGCAGCGGCATGGACGGCTCTAGAACGATAACGAGGCGATATCCAGGGCGTGTAAATGTCTATTACTCTGGCGGATTTCGATACTAGGTGGGGCGTTTAAGCAAGAGAAAGCGCGAAGAAGAAAAACAAAAAAAAGGCGGGGTGGGGGGGGTGGGGGGGGGGATGGTTTTCAAGAGGTTTAGTTCACATACAATATGAAAATACACTCCAGCTACGAGATCAAGGATTTGGTCGACACTGATCTTCGTAACATTTTGTGTGATCCTCCGGTCACGCGTATTTATCATATATGTAGGGGTTTGCTATACGCGTGGTGCTAGGTCTAGGCGAAGGTGCGGGTGGTGGGGAAGGAGGGGGCGTTGGAGGGGGGAAGGGGGGATGAATGAAAGCTACGTCATGGATGGCTAGAAAGATGTTGACGTGATACCAATTGCTTAGAAGTGTTTATTACTCTGGCTGATTTTGATTCTAATATGTATGTGCGCGGAAAGTACTACTCCCTCAAGGGGACAAATTTGACGGTTTATAGCAAGAAGGCATCCATTTATATCACCTGCCTGGTATTGTTTATTGTTCTAGAAGATTTGATGTTGTTAGATGTGGTATGTAACGCAATCTTTGAGTGTAGTAAATAACGCGTTGAAGCTTCATAATTTGTTGTTGTATCATACATGGATCGCAAGACAAAATATTTCATTCAATAGGTACACCCATGTATCTACCATTATTTTCTGACATCGCTAAATATATTAAAGGGATACATATTGCAAAATACAACGAGCGAGGTGATGTGATCATGCAATGTCACCACCATTGAGCACGAGAGGGAAAAGTGCGAATCTTCAGTGTTTAGAAAGGGACGCTTGGTGTACCCGCGCTCGATTACGTTACTTCGTTCGTCATACTTCGTTTGGCATAGGTTGGGAGGCGATCATGCAGACGGCATGTACAAATACCCTACGTAATAGGTTGGTAGTAGTGTGGTCTACCGAATATCTGCCTGTACTCCCTTCTCTCATCATTATTGGCTCAAAATGTACGATTTTTCACCCGTGATTTTCACCGTGCCGTTACTTCGTTAGTCATACTTCGTTTGGCATAGGTTGGGAGGCTATCATGCAGACGGTGTGTACGAAATACCCTACGTGATAGGTTGGTAGTAGTGTATATCTGCCTGTGCTCCCTTTTCCCATCATTGTTGGCTCAAAATGTACGATTTTTCACCCATGATTTTCACCGTGCCGATGTGGGGCTCTGAAGTTGCCAAGTCTAAGACAGAGATATATCTTGCAACTACAACAAGCGAGGTGATCTGGGCATGCAATATCACCAACTGTTGAACACGAGGGTGGCTATACTTCGTCAGGCATATGCTACTACTACTGCGTTTGGTAGAGGTTGTCAGGCGATCATGAAGACGGCAGGTATGCACTACTATTGAACACGAGGGTGACTTTACTTCGTTAGGCATATACTACTGCGCGTTTAGTGGAGAGAGGTTGTCAGGCGATCATGCAGACGGCAGGTAGGCACGAAATACCCTGCGTAATAGGTTGTTAGTGCGGTCTACCGCAGTGTTAAGCCATTTCTTATACAGTCGGATTTGTCAGTCGAAAACGGCCTTTCTCGGCTGAAGCCCAAACCGGGCTTTCTTTCTTACAGACAGTTGAAAAAGGGCTTTTTCATGTTTTTTTAACCGATCGCATCGTTCATCCCACCACCAACACACACCCACACGGCCACACTGCCACACACCCGTACCAGGTACCACACTGCAGTATCATACAAGGCGCTGACGCTGGCGTGGCTATCACTCCTGTTGCTTCTCGCCGCAAGTCAGAGTGGCGCATTCCTAGTTCCGCTCGCCAGCAGCGTGTCACACGACGGCAGCAGCGCGCGGTATCGATCCCATGCTGCCAACAACTGCTTCTCCTGCTGTACCTTTGGTGGCTCTCGGTTGATTGCAACTCCACGAACGTAGCTTTGGCGGCTTTCGGCTAAGCCCAAAGCCACCAACTCGCTGGGACGAGGGTTCGTCGAGCCGTTGCTCGCGGAGAAAGCGCGAAGCACAGAGCTGCCAATCGATTTCGACTGCTGTACATACAGCAGTAGTACTCCCTCACACCAACCGCCTCTAGGAAGAGCACAAAAGCTATAAAATCGATTCGACTGACGATAAGAGGAAGGACCAGAAGAATCCAGTCGAAAAAAAGTCCAGTCGAAAAGGGCCGCTTTCGACTGGCAGAATCCGACTGCATAAGAAATGGCCTAATAGCGTAGTATATAAATTATTAGCTTTTTTAGTTGGCGGCCCGGGCACCCAAAGTATCCTCCACCTTAGCGCTGGCGGCAGCAGGGGCCACAGCATCCGGCGAATCCCCCATCGTCACAGAGACAGCCCGCAGCACTCGCCACAGCAGTAGTCACAACGAATTATTGCCACGGCAGTCACCACGGCAGTACCAGCGAAGTCTCACCGCAGCAACAGTCGCAGCAAGCAATCAGCCAGAAATCAGCCAGTCTATCACACCTTGACCTTGTCTTGCTGACGATGCTCCTCTCTTCTCTGCGTGCTTCGCTTGCTAATCAGCAACACGACAAACTGATCCAAGGTTCCCTTTGCTATACCAGGACAAGTACAAGTAACCACCCGCGTTGATCTCATTGGTCAACGTGCAGTAACCCCAAACTTCTTCCGTACATACAAAACCCTTATTTTCTCGTGCCTCGATAATAATACGCTTTTTTAGTTGGGTTTCGATTTTCGGATTTTGAATGGTTTTGGTGTGTGCACCCAGCCGGGAGGCGGTTGTACTACTGCGAGCTGTAGTAATGTTTTCATATAACACGTGTATGTAGCATTATTGGTGCTGAATAACTAACTGGTTCTAGCACGACACATACATACCTGGACACTGCTGTCGTGACGGTGAGTTCCCGACCGCGCGGGATGAACTGGAGGGACTCTATGGTTGTTGGAGTGTTCGGATGATTGGTTTGTGCGGATAATATCATCCGTATAGTACGTAGAAGTAAGTGTGTGTGGTCGTCATGATGCTACGGGGAAGGCTGTGGGAAATTGGTCATTATTAGCAATGATAGCATAATAGCCCCAAACTTTTTGTTCAAGGCTTGTGGATGCGTACATCGATTGTCGTGGAACATGATGATGGTACTCGCGTAGGGGTTGCACTTTTTGCCCTAAAACGTCCCTGGCCATTTGAGCTCCTCATGTGAGAAACTACCTGTCGGTGAAGTAATTTCCCCAGTACATCATATTTTTGGACTAAGCCGTAGAAGCTTGGTCGGGTTGTGCGAACGAACTCTTTTGACGTCATTTGAAAGGTGAGATACATTGAGTTCCTCATGTAAGGAACTCGGGGACTTTCTGCTGCAGCCGTACCGTGGGATGGCTCAAAAGTGGAATATCGTTGTTGTGGCCACAGGATAGCATGCAAGTTCCCGTACGTACGCGAGTACCATCATACTCCACCACACGATCGATGTACGCATTCAACGCGTTTAAAGTATGGGACCATATGGTGCCTTTGCTGATGACCAATTTCCCACAAATCATGCCATAAAGGAAGCTATTTATTTGCGACAATTTTGGGCTAAGGAGCCCCGTCATTCAGAAAACATGTTTTAGTCCAAACAGTGCTTCCTCTATGTTTGGTAGGAAGCGTCCACGGTAGCAGTTTTATTTTTCTCCATACGCTAGTTTTTGGGGGAGGTCTTAAGCTCCCAAAAATGATGGCGGAAACTCAGAAAAAATACGCCGCGCACCTCTACCACCGTGCATTATGACGCGAAAAAGAAAAGAACAAAAAAAATGCCGCAGAAGACAAGCGCAATTTTGTCTTTCAACAAACATAGAGATATTTTAGTTTTCAGCCAAAAATATGCTTCGTGTCCCTATCGTAGCACGCGTCTGGATGGCATTTTACTGGTGAAGCCAGCACTGGCGAAACACTCTGACAATACATTAATCTTCATCGAACAAACGGCGACAACAACAACAACAGGTGAAAGCTTGTTTTCCAAGTAATAAATAAATGGCCGCAACGAAAGTAAGTAAGTGGAGAATTTTGTCTACTACTACTACAATGTTTGCACGAATGAAAAGTCGTGTTTTCCCAAGCAAAAACGCAAGAACAAACGATAGAGAGAACGGCGAGTAATGGAGAAACAAAGTATTCGATGCTTTGTTGAGTCGATATGCTAAACTAACGCCCAGTTTTACGAAAAAACGCCTCCTCTACATACTCGTAAATTTTGATATTCAAACCTACTACCGGAACAACCACTCCTTTACTAAGTTTGTGAGGTTTCGAAATACAACATATTAGGGTTTCGATACAACGTAAAGTGCCCCTGGCATCAAGCCAAAGACGAGTGGTTCTACGATCTAGCCCCCCCAAACTTTCTTCAACAATTTCGTCGGTTTTGAAACCAGCTCCTGGCCGTAACTCCTGAAATACCGTGCCCCTCGCCACCCCGACGTCGTCGTTCGATCGTCCTTTGCAAGCAAAGAAATAAAGATAAAGATATTTTTTCGTGACATATTTCCTTGTGTCGCCAGTAGCCATGACACGTTCGTTAAAGAAATCACCGGTTGTTTGGGGGCGGCTATCATCTTAGAATTAGTCAGACGCGTGCTACGATAGAGAGAGGTGCACCACTTTTTTTCTGCGGTTCCTCAATTTGGGAGGTTAAGACCTCTCTAAGGCAAACACTGATTTGAGGAGAAAAATAAAACTGCTTCGTACCACCTCGGATGAAAAATCCCATGGCCCCTGGGTATACGACGAGAGTCATGAAAAAAATATTGGCCCATTATTTTTTTTTCTCCGGCGATTTTGGGTTAAGGAGCTCCGTCATTCAGAAAACATAAATTTCAGACGAAACGTCAAATCTCTATCGTAGCACGCGTCCAAAAGCATACCTTGGTTACCACCCCGAGGGTTCGTCGGCCCTCGGGGTCGTACTTCTTCGCGAGCGCCACCGCTTCTGCGTTGGCGAAGTCGTCCATCGCCGGAATCACCACCAGAATCACCATGTTTTCGTTCTCGATGTACCTCGTCACCAGACCGACGGTTTCCGAGTGGATATCTTGGGTTTCGTCCGCAGAGTTGTGCGTAATGCCTGGAAGGTCGATGAGCGTCAGCGTTGGACCGGAGTCGCGGATGACCCTCAGGTATATTGGCGTTTCCCGGACGCCCGACCCGACGCCGGCCAGCTTCTTAGTGAACTCTTCGATTGCCGGTCCAACATCAGCCACGTTGAATGACATCGAGTCGGCCATGCCGGGATCGTCGCTGATGATAGCGTGGGTGGGCGCGCCGGCGATGCACTGCAGGCTAAGGATGAGAGGCACGCGGGTGGTGATGTTCTGTCCTCGGGGAAGCTTCATGCCGGCGAGCGCCTCGAGAACCGAGGACTTCCCCGCGCTCTGCGCTCCGGCGACGACGACCCCCGGGATGGAGACCTCTTTGTTCCCCTCGAGGAGAGATCGGAGCTGCTCCAGGGCTACGAGAGTCGGGCTTAGGCGTGCGCCGATCTCGGTGTCGATGGCCCCGCTTGTCATGTTTGAAACCACTTTTGTTTCTTGTGTAATCTAGTTTGTTGCTTTTCTCTTAAGGAGATGCGAACACCTTCCTCAAGTGTTTTTTTCTTGTCTCCAGAAGAAGCAGGTTTGTTTTTACCCACGAGGCAAAAAGTGACGCTCGTGTTGCGCTAGTACTAAGTAGTGGTCTGCCTCCTCCAGAAAGCTTGGGTGTGGGGTCTAGTTCGAGGGGAGTTATATGCGGGATTTGTGTTGCGTTGGGGGGTAGAGGGTTTAGAAGGTGCTATGGTCATATGCTTTATGGTGCCCGGTCTACCTGCACTGAACAGCCATAACATAACCCGCTTACTGAGATCAACGTCAACGAGTCTGTATTTCGTCAACTTCAGACATGTGGTGTTGTAGAAGATATATCACATAGGAGGTGCGATGCATGATGAAATGCATTTATGCCCGTTCTGCGTTTGTTTGAGCAAAATGGGGTAGGCATAAAGAACCCGCTCGTGCCGGTTAACGTACACATATAGACTATATATATGTAAATCCATAAACCAGGCGTGTAGGGGGTTTATCGGCATGTATGTATGTATCTTACGCATCGAATTTAAGAGGCAAGATTTCGACGGCACCAACCAATGGTTCATCTTTTGTTTAAGCGGTTTTTGATGTGTTACTTCTGAGGTAGCCCGACCAACTTTTCTTCAGCGAAATAGTTGACTTTTGAAACCAGCTCCCACCCGGTCTACATTCCGGCACAGAGGGATGGTAGGTCATTAAATTATCGTTGCATCGCTCGGCAATTATTGAGTTCGGGGGGTCGACCGACTGTGCGGTTTTGGTCGGCATGTATCAAAATATACTCCTGTATTATTGACGTAAAAAATGCAATATTCCGACGGCACCAACCGTTCATCTCCTCCATTTTTATGTGGGGTGTGATGCTACCTTTAACTTTGTAAGCCCTTACAAGTTTTGCATATGACAGAGAGCGTGGGTATAGGCGATGACAGTAGCGCTGTTCAAACTGAGACACTTTAGGACATGAGCAAAAAATTCGCGGCTTGATCGCGGCGTGCATGCATCGTATGTGTATATCGAAGTATAAAAAAATTGCAATAATATCTCAACGGTGATCTCAACCGGGACCATCTCTCTTTTCTTCCTTTCTTTGTGATGTTATCGAATCAACGTTTTTGTTTGGTCGCTGTGTATTGTACATTTTTGTTTGTTTGTTTGTTTTTTCACACGCATCTACTTTCCGGCATCTGACAAGCCGTGGTCACAGCTGTCGTCCCTTTTCCCGCCCGGTTCTTGCCTTCTATTTTTATCGCGCATAGGGTTCAGCAAATCCCACTGATCGTCGATTTTTCATCGAATGTTGCTCGAGCTTACTCAGGCTCTTGCGCTTTCCGCAAGTCAATTCGTGCACAACAAAAAGTCCCCACGAAGTTATACGAGTGAGTATGCACTCGGGGAGATCCGAACTCACGAAACTGACCTATACCAGGCTCAGGAGGATAACCAGATACGCCACCGGGGCGACCGGCTACCTTATGTGGGCCCCTGACGCGTGCTAGACGACGATATGTTCTAGAGGGTGACCATTTTTCTTTTTTTCTGAGGTTTGTCACTTAAGGAGGTAAAAAAAAACAAATTTGGAGAGAAAAAATAAAGTGCTCTAAAGCTATCATAAGTACCGAGGATGAAAAACCCTCCACGGCATACAACGACAATTAATTACTTCTGAAAAATGACAAAATAACAAGATTCGAATGATTTTTTGGGTTAATTAAAGAATCCCGGGCCAAACGTTCACATACATGGATTGCTTCAGACAAAAAGAAGAGGTACTTGTATGTACCTTTTTTTAATGCCTCCATCGTAGCACGCGTCCCCGAAAAATGGGTGTTCTACTATGAACCAAAGCTACGGTAGGGGTGGAAATCTCCTTGTCAGTCCTGGGTTTGAGCAGGGATTGTTTCAGACAAAAAAGGTTTAATGCCTCCATCGTAACATGCGTCCCCTAAAAGTGGGTGTTCTACTATGGACCAAGGCTACGGTATGGGGGGGGGGGGGGGGCACCTTCTTGTCAGTCCCGGGTTTGAGCAGGGAGTGTTTCAGACAACAAAAGGGTATAATACCTTTTAGTACCTCCATCGTTGCACACGTCGTTCCCGAATAATGGGTGTTATACTATGGACCAACGATATGGTATGGCGGGGGGGGCACCTCCTTGTCAGTCCCGGGATTGAACAGGGATTGCTTCAGACAAAAAGAGGTATAATACCTTTTAGTGCCTCCATCGTAGCACGCGTCCCCGAAACATGGGTGTTCTTCTATGTATGGGCCAAGGTTACGGTATGGAGGGGGGGTTAGAGCCACTCGCACACGTCAAGAGCGACTCTTCTTTCCTTTACTGAACCGAAAGGCATGGTTACCTGGACAGAGGTCTACTAAAAACATGTTGTTAATAATAGCAGAGAGAGGATGAATTATTTATTACACACAAAAAAAAGGGGGCGGGGAGGGAAAGCACACCCTCGACTTGTCGTGTGTGTTATAGTGCGTTGTTGCCGGGCGCTCAAGTTCATTTTTGTTTGTCGGGTAGTGTAATTACCAAGTTTTGTTATAATACCGAACCTCAATCTTCGAACATACAACAACAGCCATATTGTACGTAGCGTAGGAGGGCTCGACCTGTGAAAGGTGCACAATGCATACATGATTTCTGTTTGGTGTGTCTGATTTGACGCTGGGTTGGTGTAGCTCGCACGCGCGCTACACGATAGAGGTAGCGTGTTTTGGCCAAGCTTTGTTTTTTGTTCTGGAGTGACGGGGCTCCTCACGCACCCAAAATCGCCATACTAGATAGAAATACCGTCTTCATTCACTTGTTTTTTGCAATATGTTCTTACTTTTTTTTTTGTACAACATACATGATACCTCAACAATTACTGCTGTTATACTTCAACACGCCGCATGGGGTTCCTCATCGGGTATATATATTTATATGCTGATTGCTGCAGCACTTATATAGCGCCTTTTTGTTCATCATCCGCCACAAACGGCTGTTGTTGTTGTTTGTTATTGAGAGAGGCATATAGTCTATACAGAGACATCTCCCTCAAGTGTAGAAGGAGTTTCGCACGGGAAAAAAAAACGGTGCCCCCCCCCCCCCCCCCCGCCCTCCCCCTACCGTACGTAGCATGGATGTGCGTCTGTTGGCATTGGACACATACGACAGTGTTAAGATACGGCCTCGAAAGACCTGTAATTATTCGAATTTAAGCATCATTGGTATGGGTTTCGTGTGATAAGGTTGGCGTTTAATATCCGGGAAAGTTAGGAAATAGATCGGAGGCACGTGCCTCCGATCTCAGAAGTGCCGTCCGGGGCTCTGGTGGAATCGAATATAGCAACGTCTCTACGAAGGAAAAGAAAGTGAGTACTCTCCATTAATAGTAGTCAGAGGTTCACGCTTTTTGTTTTCTGAGGCTCGCAACCACTAAATTTACAAATAGTATGGAGCCCATTTGGACGCGTGCTACGACGAACGCTCTACGTACCATGGAGGTGGCATTTTTTGTCCCAACTTTTTTCTGAATGACGCAGGGTTCCTAAGCCTGAAACCGTCGAAAATACGAGCCATTTTATTTGCTTGATTCTCGTTGGTGGCGTGTTTAGGCCAGATAGTTAACTTTCTCATCGGGTGCTGTATGTAGCATTTTTATTTTTCTCCAAAAAATGATTTGTTGGGAGAGGTCTTAAGCTCCCAAAATCGAAAAAAACTCAAGAGAAAAGTGGTGTGCACACCTCTATCGTAACACGCTTCCTTTTATAAACCATGGCAGTAGAGGTGCACCACTTTTTTTGTGAGTGATAGGGTTCCTCCATTTTTCGGAGCTTAAGACCTCTCTCCAAAACCTGATTTGGACAAAAATATAACCGCTCGACCACAGTGTGCGCGGATGAACAATCCGATGGTCAATTAATAGGTACACTGTCAGAAAGAAAATCATCATTTAAAAATACAAATGCCGCTGTGCATTGCAATTATATAAAGTTATAAATTCAAGAAAAATCTGATAACTTCAATGATCTGCTTCGTGCTTCGTACTGTATAGACAGGAAACAGCTTATACCATGATACGCATCTAATATTTCCTTCCTATACCCGTTCATGGTTATATTTATCTAAATTCCTCTGGCACAGGTCACGATGCCGTCGACATCGAGTCTACAGCGCAATCATCATGTGGGCGGCACTTCGTCAGAGTCCCTACCCCCCTCTGCAAGACGCTGTTGGGAAGGGTACTGCTTCTCTCGTGGGGGGCTTCAGCAACTCAGCCGTCCTCTTTGACGAACAGCCGCGGATGAAAATGTACGCGGTACTCCTTCTCTAGTGGGGGTCTTTAGCCACTCAGCCGTCCTCTTTGACGAACAGCCGGAGATAAAGCACGTACGCGCGCAGGCGCTACGAAGCCTTGCTGCAAAGGTGCAGGCTGTCGTTGAAGGGGATGTAGGGTATGTAGTCTAAAAGAGTGTGGTGCTCGTGAGACGTGATAGGCCACAACATGTGGATGAGCAGCTGCACTCTCCACAAGGTTGTTTTGTGGGGCAGTATACACAGCAGCAGTTAGTTGTTGTTTTTCAGGGCAGTTTGTTGTTCGGTTCTGCTTGCGTTCTGTCTGGGGTATAGTTTGCTCTGGCGCTGGCAGCAGCAACAGCAGGTCGTGCTTGGTGTGCAGAGATACGTCTGATTTATAAACCATCTTCAGTTTTCGTTCAGTATGTGCATCGCGAGTATCGAATCCTTTTGTTTCCTCGCCAGTTGTTGTTGCAGTTTTTTGCTGCGAAACAAACTGTAAGCCGCTCTCCTGCGGCTTTTATTTGCGCAGGTCACACGCGGGCCGGCCCGTGTCTCGGCCAGTAAATGTGGGGTTGGTTGCCTCTCACGGTTAGGGCGGACGTCGAGGTCGTCATAGTAGTCCTTACCGCACATAACATATGATGGGCCGCGGCCCGGGCCGGCGCACAAAAACGCGTGGGCCATCTAATGGGCAGGGTGGACTTCGTCAATCGCACACATTATATCAGCAATAGTACACCACATTTCATTGGCCGCGGCCCGGGCCGGCCTGTGAGAGCTCGTGGGCCGCCTCATGGGCTCGGCAGAGCGGTCCATTTAAAGCCCACATCTCATGGGCCGCGACACAGCCCGGCCCATCATATTTTCAGATAATAATGGGCCGCGGCCCGACCCGGCCCGTCCAATTTCCCCTCGACGGGCCGCAGCCCGGCCCGGCCCACCAACTTTTCAAAAATCTCGGCCCGGCCCAGCCTGGCCCACCAAATGTTCAAAACTCTCGGTCCGGCCCGGCCCGGCCCGGCCTAACACATTTTCAAAAATCTCGGCCCGGCCCGGCCCATGGCGATTTTCAGATCGGCCCGGCCCGGTCCGGCCCGCACTTGCGCTCACTTGCGGCCCATGACATGCCCTGCTTTCTTTGCCTTCCCTGCCTGGAAAAAAGCGGAAACATGTGAAGTCGGTGGGACTACGTAGTCACGTGACTACGTGGGCCAGTCCGTGGGTAAGTGTTCTATATATCCAGCACACCGCAAAGATGTGGCTTCGAGGGCAATCATTCGCGCGACGACCAGACAGGCCAACATTTCGATGCGCTATTAATCGTCCTAAACCAATATACCAGGTATATATAAACTAGACTATGGGAAAAGGAAACAGCAGCAGCAGCAGATAAAAAAAGGAGAAGATGTGAGGAAAGGAAATGGGGAAATGGTTGGCGGGAGATGCCACTGCTCAGCTTCATGGTGCGAGCATTCGACTTCATAAATATATGAGGTATTATTACTACTACTTATACTGCTGCTTTATGGAAGGATATTCGACTAACATCTCGGAACGACATCTCTACGCCATATAGTCGGAGGGCAAAAATAGTGATGCATGTTGATATAATATAGTGTACCTGGTACCAAGGGCACTCAATTCAACTTATTATCAGAAGGTTTAAAACGATTCCTATTCCTAGCTGCTTCATTCAGGAGCTCAACTGACCAGGAACGTTTCATTCAACGCGTGCAACTCCCCTCGTATACCGTGGGGATGACTCTGCTGCTGCTGTCGTTGTTGCTGTATCTCTTTTAGAACACCGTGGGGGAACATATGCCGGCTTGAGAGGCCGCTTGTTGTCGTCGATGTTCTGCAAGCAAACACACAGCAGTCAGCCACTAATAACAGGCTGTGCTGTAGTGGTACTACCAGAATGGGGGATGCGCGGTTGGTTGGTCGGTGTTGAGAAGCGTGCTCCTCGTGGGTTCCGGTGCCCTTGTTTGGTCTCTCCTCGTGGCTCGCTGGATAGGCTCAATGGCTTATTATTTGCATTATTTCATTATAGTCTAGAGGATACTAAAGGACAGACAAAACAAGCCTAGGTACGGTAGTGCGGGGTAACGCAGGGAAACGCAAGGTACAGCAGGTAGTAGGTAGTTAACCTTGTGCAAGTGGTCAAACGGACTAATACCCCACTAATACCTTAACAAATGGCGTCGTCGACAGACCATGGGTTTTTTGGGTGGTGGGTTCAAATCCCACCATCCACAACAATATACTTTTGACAAGAGTTAATGTGAGAAAAACAAAAACAACAAGGTAGTGAGATGTGAGGCGTCCTGCTTGCCCCATCATCGTCACCTACCTTGTCGCCCATCTATTATGGCCTTGACGTGAAAGTGACATCTATCTACTGTCACGTGGTTTCACCTCAACCATGGTTTCACGTCGAATCTATACACTATCCTTCTACGCAGGGCACTCCATTACAGTCTGCAACCATTCTTTTTTTTTGTGTGACTCGTGCTGCCATACATAGTAGAGAGGTGCACACCACCTTTTTCGGAGGGCCCACTTCCTCAACTTTACAGAGCTTAAGACCTCTCCCAAAAGGAGGAAAAAAAAATGAGGAAAGATATAACTGCAACAATACGATTGTACCTCGTACCCTGATGATATATCCCCATATATATATGGCCCCAATAGGTACGCAACGAGAGTCATGCGCAAAAAGTGGCCAACTTCCGACGATATTATTATTATTGGGTTTTAATAAGGAGCGAAACCGTTTTTGGCGAAAAGTGATACCTCTCTCTCGTAGCATGCGTCTTGTTTTTGGTATAATATATTGTTTCTCCTTCCTGCTGCATGATATCACCTCCACAGGTCGACTCGTCGTGGCTGTGACTTCTCGTGGACACAGATCATCTGATGGGTTATTTAGAAGAGCTGACGGGGGCTCAAGCTCTATCTATCAATAATCATCGGTCAAATATTCTGTGATAACGAAAAACAGAAACAACTTTATTTGTGGTACGCGAGCAGTAATATGTGCCCCCTCCGAACGTGCAGTATATATTATGCAAATAAAAATACACGACTCCTCTCTCAAGCTATGAGATCGAATATTTTGTTGTCGAATCTCGAGTCTTTGCAAGCTGTGTGAGTCAAATGCTCCGATCGCGCGTGTTACTGGGTGTGTGCCCTCTTTAAGGATATAGCTCGGCGACACTCCCCCTGGAACAACAACAAACAGTGTAGCTTGTTGTACCAGGTATGTGTATGGCACTCACTGCAGCAGTCACATTGAGCAGGCTGCACAGTGCAGCTATATTTGTGACTATATATTGTAGTCTTCTACAACAGCGGGTTCACTGTGTACAGGAGCCTAGACCCATGCGGTTAGCCTCTCGAAGCATACCGGGCTGTGTATCCTATCGGGTCGTCCAAAAGTAGGCCTACGTCGCAGTAAGACCTATAACAAGCTACTTCAGGGGCGGTTCCTTTCGCTTCTTTTTTTTCGTATAGTAGTGGAGGACGCATGCTACCGTAGCATAAGGTAGCACTTTTAGTCTAAAATGGTTTCTTAATGACGGAGCTCCTTAACCCTAACCCTAGAAAATACAACCTTTTTTTTTCGTGGAATTCTCGTTATTTACCTAAGCTACGCCATGGGGTTTTTCGTCCCCTCCAAATCGGTTTTTTTAGGCGGAGGGCTGAAGCTCCCACATTGAGAAACACCTCAGAAAAAAAAAAACGGTGTGCACCCCTCTGTCGTAGCACGCGTGGGAGCCCTCCTCCTTAGTTGTCACTCGAGAGCGCGAGTGACCGTTTCCCCCCGTTGTTTCTTCGCAATACCTCGAGCTTTTCTCGTGACCGTTTTTTAAAGTTTGCGGCATGAGTCCGTGTGCGGTGAGTAGTGGAATGGCCATCTCTACGCTGCCACATCACAAAAGCTAACCACCCCTTCTAACTAAATACTGGTAATAACTATTTCAGTCGCGCGCTGTGAGTGTTTCGTCCCCATATCGGTAGAGAGCGCAGTGCTATCACAAGGGTTAAAATATAAAATGAAATATTTCCCAAAATCGTCGGGATTTGTTTTCCTCTTCTTGTCGTCGTGGTATACTAATAATAGGGCCATGTGTGTGTTTTTTTTTTTTTTTTTGCACCCTTTTACTTTATAGCTTCTGGACAAGCCGTGGTCACAGGAGGTGTCATCCCTTCTCCTCCCCGGTTCTTGCCTTCAGTCTTTATCGCGCATAGTGTTCAGCAATCCCACTGCTCGTCGATTGTTCATCGAGTGTTGCGATCTCACGCTCTCGCGCTTTCCGCAAGTCAATGTGTCCACAAGGAAAAGTCCCAACGAATCAATACGAGTATGCACTCGGCGGGGCTCGAACTCACGAAACTGACCTATGCCAGGCTCGAGGATAACCTGATACGCCACCGGGGCGACCGGTATATATATACCTGGGAGTTCCTTGGTCGGGATGTGCTCTTTTTTAGTCTAGATTTTGTTAGTCTATTAGACGCGCGCTACGATCGAGGGTGCACCACTTTTTTTTCTGAGGTGCTGCTCAAATTGGGATTTTAAAGACCTCCCCCAAGAACTGATTTGGAGAAAAATAAAACTCTGCTACTACCGGATGAAAAAAAAAAAGCCATGTGGCTTAGATACGACAACAAGAATGATGTACAACAATGGTATTTTTTTTCCCGACGGTTCTTTGGGTTAAGAAGCCCCGTCATTCAGAAAACACTTCACACGAAAAGTGCTACCTCTGTCGTGGCATGCGTCAATGGCGTCGTCGACGCGGAATAGGGAGGGGAGGGGGGGGAGGGGGGGCGGGGGGTCACTTTTTTGTTCGTCCTCGTTTTCCGGTGGCTCAAGGAGGTCACTCGCGCGAGTGACCCCCCCCCCCTCTTCCTTGCATGCCACATGATCTTACTGCAACTGTTGTGAAGTTTGAGGTGTTTTTTTAGTCCGCAAAAATGGGAAACAAATTCTCAATGGTGAACTGCATGCACACGCGTGCCAAACAGTAACACCCTGCTGGTATTAAAAATATGTATTGTGTCCGCGGTAGTGAGTGAAAAGAGAGGAGGGGTACCGCGCCCCCCTCTCCCTCCCCCCGTACACGGTAGCCTTGTTCTACCGATTTATAGGTTTTGGAGATGAGATATAGAATATCTTAACGCCTTCGATCAAGGCTACGGTAGAAGAGTATCGTGCCCCCGATTTTCTCGGCCGGTTCTGAGACACTCGCGCGAGTGACTCTGCACAGTCGATTCGTTTGGCGCAGCGCAGCATAGACAGCTAACCATTCCATTGGGTGGATTCATATCGAAAAATCGCATCAGCTAGCCAACAAAGCCTGTGACCGCTCACTCGCGCGAGTGAACACGAGCCACAGAAAATAAAAAAATGGACCCCGCTACCGTAGCATTGGTCCTTCTTTATTGGAAAGCCTTTGGTGGGGGTGGGGGTTGGCGGGGGGGGGGGGAAAGGGAAAATTGCTTCAAGTTTGGATAGAGAGGGATTTTGGGGGTTCTAAAGGGGTTAGAAGTGGGGGACTTTGTCAGGGAAAAAAAAACACAAAAATAACGGTTGTGTGCTTGCCACCTCTTGCCGTATCCTACGTAGTAGCGCGTGACTTTGAAAAAAAAACGTGCCCCCCGTAAGGAACTTCCCCTTTTGCTGAGGAGCAGACGGAGGAAAGTACGAAAACAAGGGGAACCACGGGGTAGGCTTAGCTGTCAGAGAGTATATTGTGGCAGGGATGGATAAGGGCGACGTCGCTGTCGAGTGAATCAGTGCTAGATTGATGAAGATTCGCATCCAATTCAAAAGGAAATCGAACGGTGTGTCTTTCATAGTAGGATATGCTCCCACTCTCGATAAGAGCACCAGCAAAACTGATTACTTTTGGGGTTCACTTGACGAGGTGGTCAAGGGAGTACCCAGTAGGGACCACCTCCTTGTCCTGATGGACGCAAACGCTGGTACAGGCATGAGAGGGATGGGGTAGATCGACAGCAAGGTATTGGGTGCATGCGGACGTGACGAGCTGAACGACAACGGAGACTCACACAACGGATAACAAACTCGCCCCTCCTCAACACGTACTATGTTACACCTGATCGTGGTATATCGTACACGTTTCAAAGTCCAAACCGAGGAAAGGCCCAGTGCAGGCTTGACTACATACTGACACGGTAAGTGGATAGACGATTGGTACGTAATGTCACTGTGCGTACCCCACCCAGGGAGAACGCTGAGTCGGACCACAACCCCGTAATCAGAAATATTCGCCTTTTTGGTCGCATCGCATCAAATCGTCCAAAGGGAGCTACCAAAAGCCGGCGAGCTATTGATCTACCAAGATTTGTGGCGGACCCGCATCTCCGGATAAATTTGCAAAACGCGATAGCAGCCGAGCTTGCCTCCCCGATACCCGGTACTAATGCCGGAAGCGCTGATGACATGGCCTCGTCACTGACCGAGACGCTACTACTGTCAAATGCGGCCCACATAGCGTCCACTATTCGGCGCAATCAAGTACCGAGGGGCTGGTGTGCGATCGAGGCGACGAAGGCGGAGTTGAACGCACGATGGCAAGATAGGGAAGACGCGAGGACACGGGTCCGTTCTGCTCCGAACGATCGTGGTCTACGGCAAGCCTTGAAGGCGACCACCAAACAGCTGAAACGCACGCGGACGGAAGCTGTTCAGAGGTTCTTCGATGATTACGTTAGCCAACTTGAAGGGCGTATCCAAGAAGGTAATCGACTAGGCTTCTGGAAAAACCTCAAGGGGATGGATGTGGAAGGGAAGAGGACGTTTAACTCGCAGGATATCAAAGACGAAGAAGGTCGATTGCTGCGGGATAATGCCCTCATCCGCGAGCGGTGGGTGAGGTGGTTTCACGAACTGCTTAACACCAAGTCGCCAACCTTCGATCCGAGCATTTTGGGCGAGCTTAGGCAGTGTACCCCGTACAGACTACTGGACGATTTTCCGTCTAGGTACGAAGTAGAGGAGGCGATCCGTGCGTTGGCGAACCGAAAGGCGGTAGGGCCAGATGGTCTCCCGGCCGAGCTCTTGAAGGTTTAGGATGACGAAAGAGAATTGAACACCCTCGGAACGGTCCACGATATCATCGTCTCTGTGTGGACGGGAGGTGGCGTACCGCAACAATTTAAAGAAGCAACGATTAAGATACTTCACAAGAAGAAAGATGGGACTGAGTGTGGCAATTATCGTGGCATCTCCCTCGTGGCTCACGCCGGCAAAGTACTCCTCAAAGTCATCGCGGGTCGCCTGAGTGACTATTGCGAACGCGACAACATTCTGCCGGAGGACCAGTGTGGGTTCAGACCCCAACGCTCGACGGTTGACATGATGTTTGTAGTACGACGACTGCATGAGCTGGCGCGGAAGAAGGACATCCCCTTGTACTTGTGCTTTATCGACCTCACCAAAGCATACGCCTCCGTCGACCGATTTCTTCTGTGGGATGTCCTTGCTCGGTTTGGCGTGCCACCGAGAATGCTCGCCGTCATCCGCCAGTTGCACGACGGTATGCAAGCATGCGTCCGGCTTTATGATAGAGAGTGCTCCAATAAGTTCGACGTGGGGCAAGGTCTCAGGCAAGGATGCGTGCTCGCGCCACTGCTGTTCAACATGATTTTCACGGCGGTAATGCGCGTGGCCGAGAAACATTTCCTCGCTGATGGAGCGATCACGGACAACATGGTGCAGCGCTAACGAAAGGAGGAACGCGAGAAGAAGGCACTTCACGCACAGGCAAGGTCAACGGGCGGAGGGGGGTGAAGTGCAGAGATTGTAGGGTACGCTGTAACGGGCGATGCGGGCATCGTATCACGATCATCAAGCTGGAGAGGATGATGACGGTGATCGTGACTGCGTGCTCGTCGTTCGGGCTTACGGTTTCCCAGGCAAAAACAGAGATATTGTAGCTGGAAGCCAAAGGGGGGGGGAAGGTGTCCTTCACAATCAATGCAGCGGGCCAGGTATACAAACAAACAATCGAGATGGTGTACGTGGGCGGGGCTATCACCGCAAACAAAGATCTTAGTATTGAAACAACGCACCGTCTTCAGAGCGCCTGGGCGTGCTTCCAGCGGTACAAGATGGAAATCTATGATCGCCCGGGTGTGCGCTTACGGCTGAAGGTGCGGTTACTGAATGTGCGCTTACGGTTGAAGGTGCGGTTACTGAAAGCTGAGGTGGTCGAGACACTGCTCGACGGTTGCATGACGTGGAGCCCGAAGAAGCCTGACTGTGACAGGCTACGACGGGTTCGCCACTCCATGTTCCTCCGATGCCTTGTATGGTGGAACCGGAAGCGCAACGACCACACCCTATCGTACGCCGACGCGCTTGCGAAGACAGCTTCCGAGAGCATAGAGGCGATAGTGCACAAACGGAGGATATTGTTTGCGTGATTCGTAGTACCTATTGGGGAGGAGCGTCTGGCACAGAGGGTGATGTTTGGGGAGCTTGTTGGGGGTAAGGGCTACTCAGGGGGGCAAGAGAAAGACTGGATGGATCATCTGAAGGAGGATATGTTGGTCTTTGGAATAAAATTCGAAGGGTGGCGAAAGGCTGCTCAGGAGGCCGGCAGATTATTTCGACGAGTGAGGAGGGAGCCGAGTTGTTCATTCGGAATTATCATGAAACGGAGAGACGAAAAGCTGCAGCGCGACGCGCAATAGCTGCAGCAGCGCCATCCACCATCGGCATCTCTAAGCGGCCGGGGGGAAGGGGGGGGGGTGGTCAGGGGTGAAAATGGGAAGGGGGGGGGGGGGGGGGGAGGGGGGCGTCATGCCCAGGAGACTGAAGTCTGGGTTTTGCCATCATAGCCTTGAGATTTGTGGACCTTGAAATTCCCGTCACAAGATAGCCTAAGACCGCCCTGACGTTTTCGCCATGTTGCGTTCTCTACCCAATGCAATTGATGATGCACTTGATACACTTTACGACCCCAATGCCCTCTTTGGTCAGTTCCGAGGGTCTACTAGTATGACAGTTTTTTTTTTTTTTTTTTTTTTTGTTGCTTCCTCTTCTTGTCTTGAGTTATCTTGCTTTTCTTGTCTTTTCTTTTCTGTCCCTTCCTTTTTCGTATTTTTTTTCGCTCTCTTCTCTTTTCGCTCCTTTCCTTTATCTTCTTTTATTTTCTTTGTCTTTTTTTTACCATTAACTTGCGTCTGTCGTGCGTATGCGTAGTGATGGATACTACGCGTAATATATACGTGGTAGTCTTTCTTGGGTGGCAAGCGGAACAGTCGGCTTTTCCAGGCGCGAGTAATGAGACGTATGAACCAGTATGGACCTGGCATGTCGTAGACTGACGCCCGATTTTACTTTTATATGTTTCTGGTGGAGGCAGAAATTGCGTCCGCTGTGATATATGCGTGTACCACCTTCGGTTGTTTGTGTTTTTTCCTGGGGTATTCCTCAGCTCCAGAGCGACCGGAGCCTGTCCTGTGATCATGGACTTGATTATGCGAGTTAATGTGAGAACAACAACAACACCTGCAGACATTCATGACGTTGTGCTCTCGTACTTACATTCCATATACGGTACCGGGTACAGCATAATGTTGGTCTGTATTCGGGAGGATGATCAAATATTTGTGACATAACCCGCTGGAGACTCACACTACAGTGGGATACGCCGTCGTGGAAGAAAGGCTGTGGACGTGGGAGGGTGGGGGTGAACTCATCCAAGCAACAATCATGGTACAGCGGAATTGGCGTTATATATCGATTCTTGGTGGCCAGGAGCTGGCGGTCTGTCTTGCCTCCTACTATTTTGGCACGATACCAGTTGTATCACACATGTCCCACTTCGGGTCCGAAGGCATAAAACCTTCTACCTCGAATATATATTTCTTCCTTGGATCTGCTGGTTGACATTTTGACGGCGGATGTCATACCATCATCATAACATCATCATAACATCATCATAACACCATCATAACATCATCATAACATCATCATAACATCACCATAACATCATTATAACATCATCATAGCATCATCACAACACCATCATAACATCATCATAACACCATCATAACATCATCATAACATCATCATAACATCACCATAACACCGTCATAACATCATCACAACATCAATCTAACACCATCACAACATCAATCTAACACCATCATAACACAAACAACTCGATGCTTCGTGAAGTCGATTCCTTACCAAACATAACTTGATATTGAGACAATTATGTGCAGAACGACGAACAACCCCATCGCCAAGGTAAGCGACGAACGAAGAGAGAAGCAGAAACGATGATCCGCTCATTTGGGTGAAGGAACCACGCCTTCACAAGATTTCTTCTTTAAATTAATATTTATGCTCTTATCACAGCACGCGTGGGAGCTAATCACGACTTCAAGAAAACGGATGGGGCACCCTGCGCACTCGAGACAAAGGGTATTGCCCCAACGGGTTTAATTATGGGAAGCCTTAGGGTTAGAAGCTCTTGTTGGTATTTCTTGAACTTTATGTCAACTGTCTTAACGACCAAATGGCAAGGCACCCTCGACGAGGTAAGCGCGTGTCTTTCATTGGGCCGAACTACATCGAACGTCGACCAAAACTATTGTAATCCGAAATTTTCGTCATGGTTCCCTCCTGCTCAAGAGTCAGGCGCGATATGTTGTTGCATGACCACGCATGACCACAGGAAGGATCACCAATAACTAATGCGCGATGAGTACGGTTTTCACACGTTTTAATTTGTCGCGTCCGAACATTTCTACCTTTCATCGCTTTCAGGCGGCACCACCAATATAACCAGCGCATTCACCAAACTCGAGCGCTAACGACGAGCGTGAGGGCTAACACCGAGTTCTAAACCATAGCCCGCGCTTTCCTTACACCACCACGCCCCATTTTCGAATATTCACCAAAGCCAAACTCTAACAGCGGGTTGTAAACGATCGCCCGTGCTTGTGTCACATCGCCACCGGTTTTCGCAAAACGCCTCCATACACGCCTTTTTGGACCTTAGGGCTACCGGCACCGGCACTATCGGTAGGGCCGAAATGTGTAAGGAGGCGAAATGCGCATTAGAAGATTTGATTTTCAAGCAAATTAACGTCATGGAGAGGAGAGCGAGAGTGGCGAATAGCAAACAAACTTGAGCAGCGCTGGGACAAGTGTGAATGCGGCGGCGCTGTCGGATATTGGCTGCTTCCTAACATGTCCTCCTCCCATCGCGTTCAGGCAGCATATTCAATACATTACCGGTGATTTTTCACCACACACAAACAAGAACAGCGAGTTGTGAATGATTCACCTGACAGCTGTGCGCTTCTCACTTCGCCACCCGTTCTCGCATATCCCCTACAGGGAACCCTAAGGGCCAAATAGGCGTGTAAGGAGGCGGCATGCGAAAGGGTGGCGATGTGAGAGACCCGTGATGACATCGTTTACCTCTCGCCGTTTGCCTTTGCTTGCGGTGAATGCACCGATGACATTGATGGTGTCGCCTGAAAGCGATGAGAGGAGGGTGTGTTCGGGACCGCACAATAACCGACTGTAATGGTGAATTCCAACCCGTCGCAGCGCTGCTAAACTTTGTTTTCTCTCCACCACCCGTGTTGTTCTCCCGATATTATTGTTTGGCTTGGAAATAAAATTTCCCATTGCGCACTTGGCTGCGATAAACAACACCACCCAGGAACGTCATTGGTCGAGATACCCCAAACGGGAAACGGTCGCTACGTTCAGCCGGCGAGTTGTGGCGATGATAGCCAACCCCCTTGCACAACAACTCTTGGAACTTCTTGCCTATTCAGTGAATCCGGTGCATTCACTTGTTGCGTGTAGACCTGCTTCACTTATGATTTTCACTCCCCACCGCCGGCGCTCTTGTACCAAAGTTGCGGAATATGAACAGAACACCTCTCGGATCGCTTTTTTTGAGAGGTTCTGGGTCATCCTCTTGTCGACTACGTTGCGGAATTGAACAAACCACCTCCTCTCGGGTCGTTCTTTTGAGCGGTGTTGATTCAATTACTTGTCGAGATACGTCTACCGGGGAACCTGTGGATATGTGCCGACCGCGGGTTCCTGCCGACGATGACGTTTCTTCATCAAACGCTTCCTCAAACGAATTTTTAACCCTGCATGCAGCCTATTTCAAGTAAAACCCCCCAAATCCTCTCCCGCACGAATGCCGCTCGCAATATCTAGTCAAATGGTGAATATTTGGTATCGTGCTGACCCCCATGACCTGTGGAAGAGAGGTGGCATGGCCATTTTTTTTTCAACGGCCTCGGGTTGTCTCTATATAGCGGGCTCTCGGGCTGTCTCTAGGAGCGAAACTCGTATGTACCCATGACAGGCTTTCAGATTTTTCGATATCAAATTGGCTTGTCCCACGCGAGGGACGAAAACGAAAATTGCGCCGCATTTTGCACAATCGGATTGGACGTACTCCAAAGCATGTCTGTAGATCGGTTAGCGCAAAAACTCGAAGCTCTGACCTGCTTGTGTTCAACAGTAAGCAGAATCTAGCGAAAAAGATGGGTACTGAACTAAAACCATGTCATTTGATGGAAGTATCGTACCTTGATCATTCTTACGTAAAAAAGTCATCATGTCCACGCCGTTTTTGAGAAGTAAACACTCAATTTTTCACACGCGTTCTACATCGCCATTCCGATCTGGGGGGGGGCTTCTTTTTCTGTCTCGACGAAAATACGTATGGTAAGGTGGTCCACATTATCCAAAAAAACTTCACTAACGAAAAAGCAGGAAGACAGAAGGAACAAAAACCGATAGGCGAGGTAGTTGCAAGGACACATAGAAGACGTGTGCGAAAAGTCACGGCCTGGATCGAAAAATTGGCGTGGACATCCGCCGGGGAAAAACATCAGTTTTGCTACTACGTGAACAAGCCCGCAACCGCAACGCAGTGCGGACAACAGGTATAAAGCAGCGCTTGTCGAAGAAAGGTCATCGTCCGTCGGTACATATCGGCCGTTTCCAAGAGTACGTATCTCCACAAGAGAATGAACCAGGACAGCTAAGAGAACGATCCGAGAGGCACGCCGGCACATTATGAATATTATTCGGAGGGCGTGGTCGAAAACCACAAGGTATTTATCGTGATGTCCATGCTCCGTAGTGCGGACAGACTCAAATAACGAGCGGTGGTATCCCCCCCCCGTCTTTATCCTGCTTCTGGTGATTGGTGAAGCTGTTTTCGGTCGAGTCCCCCTCTGGGAGAGAAATAGGGTCCCCTCCGGTAGATCTGCTTTCACAAGGGTGGGGGGGCGGACATAACAATCGGGTTTGCTTAGTAAGAGAAACACTAGGGCAAAATACCAACATCTAGGGTTTACGCTATATGCTAATACTAGAATTGGTTTACGAGCCCAGCCGATGCACACGCCGGTAATTTCAGGCACGGTTGCTGGGTTGAACATACCTATAGGATCAAGAGAGCTCGTATGACACGGAAGTGTTCTACTATCTCTTCGAGCTCAACCACATCCAGACGCAGCACAGCGGCAGAGCCGTAGGTATCTTGCCACGGCTTGGGGCTCGTCTTTAGGTACATCGTCGAATAGGGACGCAAGCATCACCGGAGTACTCAGTTGTTCGAAGAGGAACCATCGACGATATTCGTCACCGTATCTACCGTCCAACGTTGTCTGGCTGAAGAAGCCGTTGTCCCCAACATATTCCACCACCAATACCCTCGATGGTGCTTCCTCGACCAATGGAGTGCTGCACGGGTGCATCCGGCCCTGTTCGACGAAGTACATATAGGCGAGGTCCTAGCCGGGCCAGATGGCGACGAAGCTGCCGCTATCCCATCTCCGGATGCGGCTAAGCTCGAAGAGAGCACAGAACACACCTGGTGTCATAGTGTGACACCGAGGTGCCTCCTCCAAGCTTAACCGCACCCAGATGCAGCACTGCGGCAGCGTCGTCGGTTTGGTGCAGGTTGGATCTCGTCGAAAAAGGTCTTCGTCAAACAGGCCCAGCTCCAAAACTGGTGTATTCAAGTGGCCGAGGATAAACCATCGATGGTATTCGACACCCTCTCTCCCGTCCAACATTGGTTGGCGAATGAAACCCTCAGTTCCGACATTATCCACCACGTGTACAACCCATAGGTCCTCCTCGACCAATTGAGTACGTTGCTGGTGCTGCCGTGCCAGCATGATCAGATACTTGAAGGCGAGGTTCATACCGCAACAGATACCGACGAAGCTGCCGCTATGTCTTCTGCGGATGCGGTGAAGCTCGAAAAGATCATATAACACCTCGGCGTAGTGGTGGTACACAGGGGTGTTTTATTACCAATTGGAAATGAACAACATTCGAACGCAGCACAGCGGTAGCTTCGTCGGTATCTGCCCACGCTTGCTCCTCGTGTTCAAGCAGTTCGTCACACAGAAACAGAAGCGCTACCGGTGTACTCAATTGGCCGCCGAGACATCATCGATGGCGTTTATCACCCTCTCTCTCCCGTCCAACATTGTCTGGCGGAAGAAGCCCTCGGTTCCAACATCATCCGCCGCGAACACCACCGACGGCTCCTCCTCGACCAATTGTCTAATCTACTAGTGCTGCCGTGCCAACCCGACCAGATACTTGAAGGTGAGGTGCATTTCTCAACAGATACGGGCGAAGCTGCCGCTATGCCTTCTGCAGATGCGGTAAACCTCGAAGAGAGCATGGAACACCTCGGTGTACTAATGTGACACGGAGTTTTTCAACGACCTCTTTAGCCTGAACCACATCCGCACGCAGCACAGCGGGAGCTTCGTCGGCATCTGCCCAAGTTTGTACCTCGTGTTCAAGCACTTCGTCAAACAGACACAGAAGCAGCAGTGGTGTAGTCAATTGGTCGCGGAGACATCATCGATGGTTTTCATCACCCTCTTTCCTGTCCAACACTGTCTGGCGAAAGATGCCATCGGTTCCAACATCATCCACCACGAGCACCACCGACGGCTCCTCCTCGACCAATTGTCGAATCTACTGGTGCTGCCGTATCAGCATGACCAGATACTTAAAGGTGAGGTGCATACTGCAACAAATTCCGACAAAGCTGCCGCTATGCCTTCGGCAGATGCGGTGAAGCTCGAAGGAAGCATAGAACACCTCAGTGTATTAGTGTGACACAGGGGTGTTCAATGATGTTTTCGAGATGCACCGCAACCGGACGCAGCACAGCGGCAGCTTCGTCGGATTATCCCCAAGCTTGGACCTCGTGTTCAAGAACTTCGTCAAACAGACACAACAGCACCAGTGGTGTACTCAATTGGTCGCGGTAACATCATCGATGGTATTCACCACGCTTTCTCCCGCCCAACATTGTCTGCCGGAAGAAGCCTTCGGTTCTCACATCATCCGCCGCGAACACCACCGATAGGTCCTTCTCGACCAATTGTCTAATCTGCTAGTGCTGCCGTGCCAACCCGACCAGATACTTAAAGGTGAGATGCATTTCTCAACAGATACCGGCGAAGCTGCCGCTATGCCTTCTGCAGATGCGGTAAACCTCGAAGAGAGCATGGAACACCTCGGTGTACTACGGTGACACGGAGGTTTTTAACGACCTCTTTAGCCTGAACCACATCCGCACGCAGCACAGCGGGAGCTTCGTCGGCATCTGCCCCAGTTTGCACCTCGTGTTCAAGCACTTCGTCAAACAGACACAGAAGCACCAGTGGTGTAGAAAATTGGTCGCGGATCCATCATCGATGGTTTTTATCACCCTCTCTCCTGTCCAACACTGTCTGGCGAAAGATGCCCTCGGTTCCAACATCATCCACCACGAGCACCACCGACGGCTCCTCCTCGATCAATTGTCTAATCTACTGGTGCTGCCGTATCAGCATGACCAGATACTTGAAGGCAAGGTGCATTTCCCAACAGATTCCAACGAAGCTGCCGCTATGTCTTCGGCAGATGCGGTGAAGCTCGAAGGAAGCATAGAACACCTCGGTGTATTAGTGTGACAGAGGGGTGTTCAATGATGTTTTCGAGCTGAACGGCATCCGGATGCAGCACAGCGGCAGCTTCGTCGGATTATCCCCTAGCTTGGACCTCGTGTTCAAGCACTTCGTCACACAGACACAACAGCACCAGTGGTGTACTGAATTGGTCGCGGTACCATCATCGATGGTATTCACCACGCTTTCCCCCGCCCAACATTGTCTGCCGGAAGAAGCCTTCGGTTCTCACATCATCCGCCGCGAACACCACCGATAGGGCCTCCTCGACCAATTGTCTAATCTGCTAGTGCTGCCGTACCGGCATGACCAGATACTTAAAGGTGAGGTGCATACTTCAATACATACCGACGAAGCTGCCGCTATGCTTTTGGCAGATGCGGTGAAGCTCGAAGAAAACACAGAACACCTCGGTGTATTAGTGTGACACAGGGGTGTTCAATGATGTTTTCGAGCTGAACCGTAACCGGACGCAGCACAGCGGCAGCTTCGTCGGATTATCCCCAAGCTTGGACCTCGTGTTCAAGCACTTCGTCAAACAGACACAACAGCACCAGTGGTGTTCTGAATTGGTTGCGGTAACATCATCGATAGCATTCACCACGCTCTCTCTTGCCCAACATTGTCTGCCGGAAGAAGCCCTCGGTTCTCACATCATCCGCCGCGAACACCACCGATAGGTCCTGCTTGACCAATTGAGTGCTCATTTGTGCTGCCGTGTCAACATGACCAGGTACGTAAAGGTGAGGTTCATGCCTCAACAGATACCGGCGAAGTTGCCGATATACCGTCTACGGATTTGATAGACCTCAAAGATAGCACAGAACAACACGGTGTACTACGGTGACATGGAGGTGTTCAATGACCTCTTTAGCCTGAACCACATCTGATCGCAGCACAACGGGGGCATCTTCGGTATCTGCCCAAACTTGCACCTCGTGTTCAGGCACTTCTTCAAACAGACACAAGAGCACCACTGGTGTACTCAATTGGTCAGAGAGACATCATCGATGGTGTTCATCACCCTCTCTCCCGTCCACCATGGTCTGGCCGAAGAAGCCCTCGGTTCTGACATCATCCACCACCAACACCACCGACGGCTCCTCCTCGACCAGTTGTCTAATATACTAGTGCTGCCGGGTCAGCATCACCATATACGTAAAGGTGAGGTGCATGCCTCAATCGATACCGACGGAGGTGCCGACATGCCTTTTGAGGATGCGGTCAATATCGAAGAGAGCATAGAACACCTCGGTGTACTAGCGTGACACGGAGGTACTCTATGGCCTCTTTAAACTAAACCCACATCCGCACGCAGCACAGCGGCAGCTTCGTCGGTATCTGCCCAAGCGTGTACGTCGTGTTCAAGCACTTCGTCCAACAGACACTGAAGCACCACTGGTGTAGTCAATTGGCCGCCGAGACACCATCGATGGCATTCATCACCGTCTCTCCAGTCCAACATTTGCCGGCGAAAGAAGCCCTCGGTTCCGACATCATCCACCACGAACACCATCGACGGCTCCTCCTTGACAAATTGTCAAATCTTCTGGTGCTGCCGTGCCAGCATGACCAGATACTATAAGGTGAGGTGCATACTTCAATACATACCGACGAAGCTGCCGCTATGCCTTCTGCAGATGCGGTGAAGCCCGAAGGAAGCATAGAACACCTCGGTGTACTAGTGTGACACAGGGGTGTTCAATGATACTTTCCAGCTGAACCGTATCCATACGCAGCGCAGCGGCGGCTTCGTCGGATTATCGACAAACTTAGATCTCGTGTTCAAGCACCTCAAGCAGACAGAAAAGCACCACTGGTTTACTCAATTGGCCGCCTAGACGTCATCGATGGTATTCATTACCCTCTCTCCGGCCCAACATTGTTAGGCGGAAGAAGCCCTCGGTTCCGTCATCATCCACCACGAACACTACCGACGCCTCCTCCTCGACCAATTGTCTAGTTCACTGGTGCTGCCGGGCCAACACGACGAGATACTATAAGGTGAGGTGCATTCCGCAACAGATTCCGGCGAAGCTGCCGCAATGCCTTTTGCGGATGCGATAAAGCTCGAAGAGAGCATAGAACACCTCCGTGTACTAGTGTGACACGGAGGTGATCAATTATCTCTTCGAGCTGAACCGCGTCGGCACGCAGCACAGCGGCAGCTGAGTCGCAGCTTGGACCTCGTGTTCAAGCACTTCGTCAAACAGACACAGAAGCACCAGTGGTGTCGTCAATTGGTCGCGGAGACATAATCGATTGTATTTTCCACGCTTTTTCCCGTCCAACATTGTCTGGCGGACGAAGCCCGCGGTTCTGACATCATTCACCACGAACACCACCGACGGCTCCTACTTGGCCATTTGAGTGCTCACTGGTGCTGCCATGTCACCATGACCAGATACTTAAGGGTGAGGTGCATGCCTAACAGATGCCCGCGAAGATTCCGCTATGCCTTCTGCAGATGCGGTAAAGTACGAAGGTAGCACATAGACCTCGGTGTACTACGTTAACACGGAGGTGTTCAATGGCCTCTTTAGCCTGAACCACATCTGCACACAGCACAGCAAGAGCTTCTCCGGTATTTGCCCACGCTTGCACCCCGTGTTCAAGAACTTCGTCAAACAGACACAGAAGCACCACTGGTGTACTCAATTGGTCGCGGAGATATCGTGGATGATATTCACCACCCTCTCTCCTGTTCGACGTTGTTTATCGAAAAAAGCCCTCGGTTCTAACATCATCCACCACGAACACTACCGACGCCTCCTCCTCGACCAGTTGTCTATTATACTGGTGCTGCCGTGCCAGCATGACCAGATACTATAAGGTGAGGTGCATTCCGCAACAGATACCGACGAAGCTGCCGCTAAGCCGTCTTCGGATGTGGTAAAGCTCGAAAAGAGCATAGAACACCTCGGTGTACTAGTGTGACACGGAGGTGTTCAATGACCTCTTAGAGCTGAACCACATCCGCACGCAGCACAGCTGCAGGTTCGTTTGATTCTGCGGAAGCTTGAATCTCGTATTGAAGCACTTCGTCAAACAGGCACAGACGCACCACTGGTGTACTCAAGTGGTCGCGGAGAAACCATCGATTGTATTCATCACCCTCTCTCCTGTCCAACACCGTATGGCGGAAGAAGCCCTCGGTTCCATCATCATCCACCACGAATACCACCGATAGGTCCTCCTCGACCAATTGAGCTCTCTACTGGTGCTGCCGTGTCTGGTTGACGAAGTACATGATCACGAGGTTCAAGCAGGGACATATACGGACGAAACTGCCTCTGTTCCTTCTGCGGATACGGTACAGCTCGAAGAGAGAATAGAACACATCCATGTAGTAGTGTGACAAAGAGGTGTTCTAGTATCAATTCGAGCTTAACCTCATCCCCACGCCGCACAATGGCAGCTTCTTCGGTGTCTGCCCCAGTTTTCACCTCGTGTTCAAGCTCTTCGTCTAACAGGCACAGAGGCACCTCTGGTGCACTCAATTTGTCGAGGGGATACTGTCGATGGTATTCGTCACCCTCTCCCGTCAATAAATTTGTGGCCGAAGACGCCCTTGTCTCCGACATCTTGCACCCCGAATAGCATCGATAGATCTTCCTCGACCAATTGAGTCCTCCACTGGCGCTGCCGTTTGCGTTCGACGATGTACTTGCACACGAGATCCATACCGCGACAAATACCGACGAAGATACCGCTGTGTCTTGTGCGGTTGCGGTTAAGCTCGAAGAGAGCATTGAACACCTCGGTGTTGTAGTGTGACGCGGAGGTGTTCTATGAACTCTTCCAGCTTAATCACACCTGAACGCAACCCAGCGGCAGCTTCGTCGGTATCTGCCCTAACTTTGACCTCGTGTTCAAGCACTTCATCAAGCATTCATGGAAGCACCACTGATGTACTGCATTGGTCGATGAGGAACTATCGATGGTATTCGTCGCCCTCTCTCCCGTCTAACCTTAGGTGGCCGAGGAAGCCCTCGGTTCCATCATCATCCACCACGATACCACCGATGGATCATCCTTGACCAATTGAGTATTGCAGGTGCTTCCGTTTCCGTTCGACGAAGTGCTTGAACACGAGTTCATGCATGGACAGATACCGACAAAGATCGGCTGTGCTGCGTCCGGATGCGGTTAAGCTTGAACGGAGCGTGGAACACCTTTGTGTCTAGGCTCTCCTAGATCTTAACCGCATGCGGATACGGCACAGCGGCAGGTTGGTCGGTATCTGCCGCAGCTTAGACCTCGTCAAAAACCACTGGTTACTGATCTGGACGAGAAAAAACAATCAACGGTAGTCGCCACCATATCTCCCATTCACAATTGTGTGGGCGAAGAATCCCTCGTCCCCAACATCTTTCTCTACGAACACTGTCGGTGGTGAGTGCCTCGACCAATTGAATGCTGTACTGGTGCTGCCGTGCCTGTTGGACGATTTACTTCAACACGCGGTCCAAGCCGGGACAAACACCGACGAAGCTGGGACTGTGCCGCTTCCGGATGCTGTCAACGTCGAAGATAGCAGAGAATACGTCGATATCAAGCCAGGTATGACACCGAGGTGTTCTCTGCTTGGTGTCAAAATATGTATGAAACGGATGTGTTTTATGATCTCTTCGAGCCTAACCGCACTCGGACGCAGCACAGCGGCAGCTTGATCGGTATCTACACCAGCTTGGGCCTCGTCATTAGGTAATTCATCAAACAGGCACGAAAACACCAGTGGAGTACTCCATTGGTCGAGGTAGAACCATGGATGATACTCGTCACCCTCTCTCCCGTCCAGCATTGTGTGCCCGGAGAGGCCATCATCCTCAACATATTTCACCACGAACACCACCGATGGTTCCTCCTCGAGCAAGTGAGTCCTCCACTTATGCTGCGGTGCCTGTTTGCTAAAGCACTTATAGACGAGGTCCAATCCGGGAAAGATACCGACGAAGCTGCCGCTGTACCGCCTCCGGATGGGTTTAAGCTCGAAGAGAGCTTGGAACTCCTCTGTGTCATTGTGTGACTCGAAGGTCTTAAATGATGACTTCGAGCTGAACTACATGCGAATGTAGCACAGCAGCAGCTTCGTCGGTATCTGCCCTGGCTTACACATCGCATTTTGTCACGGTAGCACCAGCGGTAGACTCCCCCTCTTCGAATGGGTTGCTTCCGGCTACCCACGCGTGGCCCACCACATTGAAAAATAGCTTTCGATCCCCAGACAAGGACACGGAGTGCTTCGCGCAGGGTCTTGTTTGAGAACAGAGCCACCTCAGTCGGCCCAAACCCGAAGACCTTGGTCGCCGTGAGGCGCGAGCGGGGGCCAGCCGGCTCGAAGCGCCCGCTGGCCCTATTCCGGGCCTTGCTGCGACCGAGATCGTCGAGTATGTGATGGCTGAGGAGGCTCTGTGATCCAATATGGCCATGCACGAAGCACTCCGCGTCTATGTCTGGAGAAAAGGATTTTTTGCAAAGTGGTGAACGACGCGTGGGTGGCCTGAAGCAACCCGTTTGAAAAGGGGGTGAAGGTGATATACTTGTGGTAAATGTGATTTGAGTGGTAGTGCGGAAAGAAACGTGACCAAACCGCTATCGATATTGGGCAGTGTAGTCATTAGTCTAGGAGTCCTGTAGACATACATAACTTATCCCAAAAATGCTACATCTATGGCGGCACATGGCGGCATCCTGGCGTGTACCTGGTACTTGGCAAGCCATCACCACAAAATCACAGGAAAGTACACGGTGGAGGACATCAGGCACAAGACGATCACTCAGCACGAATTGCATATGAGGGGCAAAGGTCGGAGGAAGTGCGACAATGATGGGCAAAACTAAGGATGGCAGGATCGCCTACATGCATGGTCACGGTAGAGAGATTACACAGTTCAAAGTACTGCTTCACCAGGTGTGCTCTAGATATTTGCAGTAGTAATAGTACACTTGTTCGGGTGGATCATGTGTGCCATGGACAAAAACGACGCCGCAGTTACAGGTACATATTCAAACTTGACATATTGTACATAACAAAGGTACCAGAGGTATTTATTTGAATCGCACAATAACGAGTATGACAAAAACGACGCCGCAGTTACAGGTACATATTCAAACTTGACATATTGTACATAACAAAGGTACCAGAGGTATTTATTTGAATCGCACAAGAACGAGTATCTATGACGCGTATCATAGGAATGCTTAGCTGGTTATAGGTTACAGCAGTACACTTGACTACAATAAACATCTGCGCAGCATCTGTCTCTGTATGCACCTCGCGCACTAGATAGACCGACGGGATTCGGAGAGGGTAGCCAAACCGTTGCCGCATCATGGCGTTGTGGATGTCAGGCTCAACCCCTTTGGGAGCACGAAGTTCCTCAATATACTAAGTTCAAGTAAAGTTGTCCCTGAACAGGGTTTCCAGCAGTGCAGGCGTTAAGCGATATTAGGATGATCTACATATATACCTGGTATTAAGTGATGGTCTCCCTGTAGACGCAATGTGTGTCAGCCAACAATACTTACAGTGTATCGGACACAGCCATAATTGGGTGTATAGCACTGTGTAGTACCGATGCGGTGTCTAGTAGTACATCGGGGGCCAGTGGTGCCACAGCGATATCACCGGCGCACCGGCAGTCAAGGCACTATCCAACCGGCAATATATAGGAAGGCACGCAATGGACAACACGGCATCATCGACAGAGACAAAAAGAGCGCGGGGACTATTAATGGCCTAGAGCAACAACCTTTTTTTATCACCAAGGATATATGCCTGGTATCATATACTCGCAACAGTACGTTGTTGCTACACGTCACCCCGGTACTTTGTGCGGCGTCTCTCTACAGTAGGATGAGTAAACAGGACAGAAACTGGGCTGGCTGGTGATGTCCGTGAGCGCAACGAAGGTTCGACACGAACAAAACACACACATAACGATCGATTGCGGTACGGCCGGGGTGTGCCTATTGAATAGTGTGATTCACCTTCTATAGCGCTGGTGAGAGTTGCCAGGCACCGGAGACGCGTGCTGCGATAGAGGCAGCAGCAGCAGCAGCACTTTGGGACAATTTTGCTGCCGAATGACGGGGGTGCTTGGCTCCAGAGCGTTCGGGATGCCATGCTTTGTTTGCATTATCAAAGGTCAAAGGGATATACACATGCGTTTGGCAATCGGGTTACCCTTTCAATTTTCTGGGAAACTTACGTTGTGGGTGAGGTATACAATTCCTCAAGCCAACAATCTTGTAGGAAAGTAAAGGTGCACCTTTACCATGCCATGCGCAAATGTCGTACTTTCTATTATGAGTATAGTCTAGTCTAGCTATCTAGTCTATGACTATAGAGTGTATATCGTATGTTTTGCAAGAGCGTGGTGAGTGTCGGAAGCGTGCCGGGAGAGGGAAACGAGGCCATCGTGGCAGAGGGATTGCTTATGCTACTGCTTGCCCGGTCTACGTATGTAGACTATATAGTCTATATATATCTAGTCTATACTGCACACTTCTTCGAGTGGAAAATGTGCCATATGGGGCAAACTATAGTCTATACATCTACGTACGGTAGTTACAGAATAAAGACTGAAGAATGTGTCAGTGCAGAAATACGAAAACATTGATATCTCTACACAGACTTACTTGTGGATTCGCTTCATGGAACAAACAGGGCGGCTGGGAGAGGATAGCTCTAGGAGGCTTGTGCTTCGGTAGGTATTTGGCGACATCGGGGCGAGCTACTACTACATGTCCTCGAGAAAAAGAGAAATCAAGCACCCACAGACTCTGAAGGCGGAAAGAGCAACAATCACCTCGCTTTCATCATCGATATATACCTGGTACCCTGGTACATTACGACTTGAGACTTTTGATAGTTTCAGCTGCGGTACAGTGTCGTACAGTAGTATAGGCGTGGACCCTCATCATATATAATGCGGTTTTTTGCCAGATATCACTATCCGCACTGAAGTGGCACCCCGCACTATCACGGTGTGTTGGACTACTCTAACAACAATACGAGCCGTCACAAGATATATTCATACTGCGGTAAACTGGGGCACCGCGCCAAAGAACGTCCAAAGAGACATGATTGCTGTACCCAACACCTGGTACAGAGTACCACTAGTATTGATGTATGCGGATGCGATATCCGAAATTCAAAGATAGTGCCTGTCGCAGACTATCGCGCGCGTTTTCACCGGCCATGCACGACCGAGGACCTCGCGGCAGAGCAGTGTGCTCGTTCTCCTTGCCACCGGATCTGACGCAAAACACGTCGATCGATCGAGGTTTGTGAGTGCTGCAATTATAGGGTACTCTGCCAAAAAGAACCATAGATACTGCCCAAGGGTGCGCCCTGCATCTTGAAGATACGATATCTCAAGATTGGAAAGATACCGCCTGGTGCAGATGGGATGCCATATCCCACGATCAAAGATCTTGCCGGGTCACATTTGCATCTTAAACCTGCAGTGTCCAGTGATCAAGATGATATACTACAGTAACCGTAGATCTACCTCTGAAGGCGTACTCGCAGCCAACACGGGAACGCGTGGCCGCAACTGGAGACGGTGGCACATAATTCTCTATCTCTTTCATGTAGTATCATCCGGCCGTCGAGCCTGAATCGTTTTTTGGCCCCTTATGAGACGGAGTCAGGCTCGACGGCCGGAAGAAAATACAGGAAAGGGGGAAAGAAAGCTCTGAGCCACCGTCTCCAGTCACCACCACGCTTTCAGGTGCTAGCTGTGTGTACGCATTTGGAGGTCGACGAACAGAGGCCGCCGTGTTCAGACCTGACCTGTTAACAATCCGATCTCCCACAGGCTACAGCCGGGAGAGCAACAACCTATTGATGCCGAGCTGTATGCCTGGCAACTTGGCTACATCCTTTGCATATGTAGATCTGTTGCGTTTTGCTGCTTTTAGATTTTGCAGCGGCAGTATCCAAATATGAAACGATGCCGCCTGGTACAGACTAGGCAGCAAACGCAGTCGCCTAAATGCGGAACAAGAGCATGTCAAAAATCGGCGAGCCTGTGACTCGCATGAAAACACGCGACAAGGAAGGCAAGTACCCGGCAGATACATAGATACCAGTCTGGGACTACGGCTTGTTAAGAGTGGCGCCAAGCGAGCTTCCTGCTAGCTGGGCAGGAAGCGAAATGACCGAATGATCGATCCCGCAACACCAGGTAACTGCTTGCGACACTGAGAGGTGCTTCCATCTCGTAAAATATGAGACCGACACAGAGCATGAGCGCAACCGAACATATGATGCACCTCCCTTCTTCCTTACCGGCAGCTGATACAATCGGCTTCTTCGTGGGAAACGAAGAAGAAGTCCGACGACACGTCTTGTTTGTCTCCCACGTGTACGAAACCATCAGCTGCCGGCGACAAAGAAGGTGCGTCACGCGTTTGACTGCCTTTCTATGAATACTGTGTGCCGGCTTTATATTGAAAAAAATATGTTACACTACAGCTGTGAGATCCAAGATATCGTCAAAACTCATTTTTGCAAGCTGTTGTTGTAGAAATTTGTGATACTCCGACACCGCCTGTTACCGGGTTTGTCGTCCTCACGAATATTGGCCGGCGACTCCCCGTAGAACTAGCCTGTATCAGTGTCAACAAGGTAATGTTAATCAATCTGTGCACGGGAACTATTAACCCCATTTCGGGGGGGGACAAAATGTGACGGCTGTAAAATACGCCGGTTCATTGGGTTTCCTAGTGACGTATGACCGGTGAGAAGCGAACGGCATATTAAGTGGGGGGGGGGGGGGGTTCCAACATATTTAGGCTGAACAAACCAGTAGCTTGCTACACGTGTGGTGCCAGGTCTAGAATACGATGGTGGGCGCGGCGGAGAAGACCGTTTACATTAATTGGAACCGCTGCATGGATAGCTCGAAAGGTAAATAGGTGACGTCACCTCTCGGGAGTGTTTATTAACGCTGGCGGACTCTGATGTTTGGTGTGGCCGGGGGGGGAAGGTGTGGGTGTGGGTGGTATGGGGTGGGGGGAAAACTTGAGGTAGATGGGAGCAAACGATTATTTCTGCGTGCTAAATGAATATACTCCATAATTCATAGCTACACTATGAAGTGGATGGGACAAAAAGCATTTTAGGTGGTATTGTTTGTATATTATAAAATTTGGAAGTACCTCGCAGTGCTGCAGGAAATTTCTGAAAGTGAACGGGGGAAGACCCAGTTGGTTGGGCATTGACGGCGTCGTATCCGCCATCGTCGAGGATATTCATCTTCTCTCGCTCAACACATGGCTTTTCTCGGTGTGTTCCACTCGACATTGGCGCCCCCCCCCCCCGCTCCTCCGCACCACTTACGCCCCCCCACCCCCATCCTGCCACACCGTTGTTGAGATGGCTCTGTATCCGACGACGATGACACGGTAAACGAATACGAGGAGTCCGCGATGTCGGACTCGTCTTATTCGCTGGTTGTGCAGTCGGCATTGGGGCCGGAGTCGCCCGAATATCGGGATGGCAGGATGGGGGGTGTGGGGGTTAAGGCGCGCGGGGGAGCCTGGAGGGGGACGTCAATGACGAGCGCAACACAGTGTGAAACCCGTTGTAAAATTGAGAGAAAATCGAAGGCGCACTTTCTCTTTGTCGCAACAGCTCCCACGGCCGTCGAGACCGGCACCTACTCAAACCCCCCTACCCCAACCCGAAAGGCAAGGCAAGAAACTCGGGAATATCTCCTAAATGTTCCCGTTGGTGTGACGTAAATCGAAACCGGCACCAAAGACTAAACTATGCCCTTGACCCTGTTTAGGACCCGAAGGGCATGGTCTCGAACCCAGGGATGGCTAGTAAACGTCCCCGCTGTCGTGATTTATAGACCGCATGAGACCACAAAATCGTGAGCATCAATCTCCAGTGACTACGCCGAGAAGTAAACTGGTGCATGCCGTTAAATATTTGTAAAACCAAACGGACGTGGCTAGCAAGCCTTGGGCGATGAAAACGATTTGAATCAACTGTCAGGTGGTTCTATATCAACCCAAAACATAGTTAGCTATCGATAACTGGAATTATCCGTTGCTCCCGAGAGACGGGTCGGTTTTACCCTGAACAAAATACGTCTCGACGAATCCCTTGTCGGGGTTGAGATGCGACGCTAATTGACAAACACTGCGCCATTCCAACTGCCCTAGAGACCCTTATATACCCAATCTAGAGATTAATAATATATGGTGGGTACTGTAATTAATTTCCAATATTCTACTGCTGAAGGGTACTCAACCTCTCACCGTCAATAATTTATACTGGTGGCTGGTGATAGAACATGGTGCCAGGTAACGTAGATATTGCACACATGAGCACCAGATATCCTAAACGGTGCCCGCATGCGGTGTACCCGGTACTACACTGATTGAGTATAATACCAGTCAAATCAAGCTTTCGAGGGCACACAAAAATCCTTAATAATACGCGGCAACTCATCTTCTCTCACATAAACCACTTTCTGGCCGAAGAAGCCGTCGTCCCCAACTTTTTCCCCCATGAATACCATCGAAGGTTCTTCCTCGGCCAATTGAAACCTTCACTGGTGCTTCCGTGTCTGTTCGATGAAGTGCTTGAACTCGAGTTTCAGGCCGGGACATATACCGAAAAAGCTGCCGCTGTGCCACCTGCGGACGGGGCTAAGCATAAAGAGAGCAGAGAACACCTCGGTGTCATAGGTGTGACACCGACGTGTTCTACGATCTCTCCAAGCTTAACCGCATCCGGACGCAGCACAGTGGCAGCCTCGTATATATTTGCCCCATATTGGCCTTTGACGTTAAGTACATCACCAAACAGGCACGGAAGCACCACGGGAGTACCCAATTCGTCAAGGAGGAACCATCGATGGCATTCGTCACCCTAAAATCCGTCATCATTGCCAGGCGGAATAAGCCCTCGTCCTCAACATCTTCCACCACGAACACCACCGATGGTTTCTCATCAACTAGTCGAGTACTCTACTTGTGATTCCGTGCCTGTTCGACGGAGTACCAAACGACCAGGTCCACGTCGGGATAGATACTAACCAAGCTGCCGCTGCCCTGCGTCCGGGCGCGGTTAAGCTGGAGTGTATACCACCTCGGTGCCACACTATGAAACCGATGTTTTCGAGGCTCTCTTCGAGATAAACCAAATCCGGACGGGGCACAGCGGCAGCTTCGTCAGTATCTTTCGCGGCCTGGACCTTGTATTTGCAAAGTTCGACAAACAGGCACGGAAGCACCACCGATGTACTGGCCGATGAGCAACGATCGATGCTATTCGTCACCCTTTCTGCCGTCCAGCATTGTGCGGCCGAGGAATACCACGTCCCCAACACCTTCCACCACGAATTCCATCTACCTCTCCTTAACCATCAATTATGAACTCCACTGGTGCTACCGGGCCTGTTCGACGAAGTGCTTGAACGCGAAATCTATACTCGGGGCAGACCCGGCCAAAGCTGCCGCTGTACCGCCTGCGGATGCGGATAAGCTTGAAGATAGCAGCTTAAATCTCGGTGTCAAACCAGGCATGACACCGAGGTATTTCTTGGCTATCTTAGATATTCAAGACATCCGGACGCAGCACAGCGGCAGCTTTATCGGGGTCTGCCCCCGCTTTGACTTCGGTTTTATCTATTTCGTCAAACAAGCACGGCAGCATCAGTGGAGTATTGAACTGGTCGAGGAGGAACCATAGATGGTATTCGTCATCCTCTCTCTCGTCCAACATTGTCTGGACTCGTCTCCATCATCTTCCACCACGAATGCCACCAATGGTTTCTCCTCGACCAATTGCGCGCTCCAATGGTGCGGACATGTCGGTTCGATGAAGGACTTAAAGACGAAGTCCAGGCCGCCATAGATGGCGACAAATCTGCCACTGTGCTGCGTTCGGATGCGATTGAGCTCGAAGAGATCATAGAAAAATTTAGTGTCACACTGTGATGTAGGACACTGAGGTGTTGTATGATCTCTTCAAGATGAACCACACCCGGACGCAGCACAGCGGCAGTTTCGTCGGTATCTGCCACAGATTGGACCTCATCTATAGGTACGTCGTTGAACACGCACGGATGGACCCGTGCAGAACTCAACTGGTCGAGCAGGAACCATCAATCGTATTCGCCATCCTCACTCCCGTCCTACGTCGTCTGGCCGAAGATCCCCCCGCATCCAACATCTTCCACCGCGTATGCCATCGGTGGTTCCTCCTCGACCAATTGAGTACTCCACAGATGTCTTCGTGACAGTTCGACAAAGTACTCGAAGACGATGTCCAAGCAGGGATAGGCATCGACAAAGTTGCCACCGTGCCACCTCCGGATGCGGTTAACCCCGGAGGGAGCATAAACAACCTCGGTGTCGTAGTATGACACAGAAGTGGTCTATGATCTCTTCGAGCTTAGCAACATCCGGACGCGGCATGGCATCAGCTTCGTAGGTGTCTCTCCCGGCTAGGACCTCGTCTTCAAGTACGTCGTCAAACAGGCATGGAAGCACCAGCGGAGTACTCAATTGGTCGAGGGGGACCTATCGATGGTATTTAACCCTCTCACCCGTTCAACCCTGTCTGACCGAAGATGCTGTCTTCCCCGACATCGTCCATTACGATTGCCACCGAAGGTTCCTTCTCGACCAATTGAGTGCTCATCTGTTGCGCGCGTGCTTATTCGACGAACTATTTGTACACGAGGTCATATACTGACGATACTGCCGCTGTGCCGACTGCGGATGCGGCTAAGCTCGAAGAGAGCAGACACCAAATCGTTGTCATAGTGTGAAACCAAGATGTTCTATGATCTCTTCGAGCTCAACCACACTCTGACGTGGCACACCGGCAGCTTCGTAGGTGTCCGCCACGGCTTGGACTTCGTTGTTGAATACTTCGTCAAACGGGCATGTAAGCGCCAGTATGGCACTCAACTGGTCCAGGAGGAAGTATCGATGATATTCGTCACCGTTTTTCCCGTCCAACATTGTCTGGCTGCAGAAGCCCTCTTCCCCGACACCTTTCACCACGAATACCATCGACGGTTCCCCCTCGACCAATTGGGTGCCCCACTGGTGCTTCGGTGCCTGTTCGACGAAGTACGTAAATACGAGGTCCAAGCCGGGGCAGACACCAACGAAGCTGACCCTGTGCCGCTTTTGCATGCGGTTAACATTGAAGAGAGCATAGAACGCACTATGATGTACTATAATCTCTTCGACCTCAACCACATCCAGACGCGGCACAGGGGCAGCTTCGTCGGGACCTGCCCCGGCCTAGACATCGTACTTGAGTGCTTCGTCGAAACGGGCACGGAAGCACTAGTGGAGTACTTAATTGGTCGATGAGCAACAATCGATATTGGTGGTGGAAGATGTTGGGGACGAGGGCTTCTTTGACCATACGATGCTGGGCGGGAGACAGGGTGACAAATATCATCGATGCTTCCTTCTCGACCAATTGAGGTCTGCATGGGTGTTTCCGTTCCTGTTTGACGAAGTACTTTAAGACAAGGCCCAAACCGGGGCAGATACCGACGAAGCCACCGCAGTACCGCGTCCGTATGCGGCTACCCTCAGAGAGATCACAGACCACCTCGGTGTCACGCCATGAGGTGTGACACCGAGGTGTTCTATGGGCTCTTCGAGCTCAACCAACATCCGGATGCGGCACAGCGGCAGCTTCGTCGGTACCTGCCCCGGCTTTGACCTAGTGTTTGATTTGTCCTTCAAACAGACACGGCAGCACCAGCGGTAGACCCCCTCCTCCTCGAACGCGTTTTTAGCAGCTACCCACGCGTCGTACATCACCTTGCAAATTGCCTTCGCCCCCCACAGATTGACGCGGAGTTCTTCGCGCAGGGTCTTGTTAGGGAACAGAGCCACCGTAGTGGGCAGATATTCGAGGACCTCGGTCGATGTACGGCCCCGGCCAGGGCCAGCCCGCTCGAACTGCCGGCTGGCCCTGACCCGGGCGTTACTCCCTCGAATATGTGCCGACTGTGGTAGCTGCGTGCTCAAACAAGGGCCTGCGCGAAGTACTCCATGTGTACGTGTGGGGGGCGAAGGCCATCTGCGGGGTGGTGAACGCGGCGTGGGTGGCCGGAAACAACCCAAGGTTAAGATGCCATGCTTGTGGCAAACGTACAGTGGGTGGCAGTGCGGAATGGAACGGGACCAAACGGAAACGCTTTTTGTTATTGTGTAGTGTAGCCCTTAGTGGACGAATTCTATAGACATACTGTACATGCTTTGACCCAAACGTCCTAACTCTATGGTTGCACATGCCAGTATCATAACGTATACTGATATTTGGCTAGTCTTCCCCACGAAATCACCAGGACGTACACGACGGGGTATACAAGACAACCAGCGCGGATTGTACATGAGAGGCGCAGGTGAGAAGACGTGTGACAGGGATTGGAACCCAGCTGAGGCAGGATCCCCTATAGGTCGAGTCACGGCAGAAATAGTACACAATTCGAAGTGCTGCTGCATGCTATCAATATTTATCCAGTTTTTTAGAGTACAGTTCGGGTGGATCATGTGTGTCAAGGGCAAAAACGATACCGCAGTTATATAATATATATATTCAAAATAAAGATACACATCAAAGGTACAAATGTGTTTCGTCAGAGGTCTATTTAGTTCAATCGTAAAAAAAACGCGTATCTATGACGCGTGTTATAGAAAGGCCGAGATGGTTTTTCAGCAACACACTGAGTCGGATGTATACCTGGCATCCATCTGTCTCTGGATCCACAGAGTAACATAAAGAGGGTAGCGAAATTAGAAGGGAGAGATGCCAGATCGTCGACGTAGCGTGGCGTTGAGGATGCCACAGGTTTAGACGATACTGGGATGCTCTATACCTGGTATAAGGTGGCGGCCTCTCTGTAGTGGCGGCATGTGTCAGCCAACAATAGCGGCACTATATAGGCAGACATGCACTGTACCACGGCATCATCGACAGAGACAGAACAAGCATCCATGGCAAATTCTGACAGCGGCTAGAGTAACAACCTTTTATTTCCTCATTGGGGATGTACGTCTGGTATCATAAATTTGTAGTAGCACGTTCCGCTAGCTATACGGTACCACGGTACTTTGTATGGTCGTATGGTGATTAAGCAGGACAGAGACCGGGCTGGCTACTCGTGCAGGTGACCAACCACAAAGAAGGTCCGACGAGAACATAGCACGCACATACATGGCGATCGATTGCGGTACGGCGGGGTCTCCCGGCATAGTGTGCCTCTTAAACAGTGAGACTTGCCCTCCATTGCGCCGGTGAGAGTCTCTTCGCACGAGACATGTGCTGCAATAGAGGCTGCAGCAGCGCTTTTCGACAGCTATTTTTCTGGTTGGTGGAGGTCGTTGACCCCAAAGCGCCGGGACGTCATGTTTGGTTTGCATTATCAAAGGTCAAAGGGCTATACACATCCTAAGCAACGGGTTTGGTAATCGGGGTACCCTTTCATCTTCCTGAATATTTTTGGTTGTGCATGAGGTATCTTCTACAATTCAACAAGCTAACTACCTTGCAGGATCATAAAGGTACACCTTTAGCGGTACACCTTTAGCGGGCCGTGCGTCACGACTCGTACTCTCTACAGTGTAGTATGAGTATAGCTATCTGTGCTACTCAGCGTATATCGTATGTTTTGGGAGAAGGGTTAATTAAGGTCGGAAGCTTACCGGGAGAGGAAAACGAGGGCATCGTGGCAGAGAGATTGTTTCTGCCACTGCTGTACCGTTCTTCGTATACCAGGTACTGTACACGTCTTCGAGTGGAAAGTGTGCCATATGGGGCAACCCGTATACATCTACGTACTGTAGGTACAGAACGAAGACAGAATAATAGTCCAATGTGTCCGTACAGCGGTACGAAAACGTTGATCGCTCTACACAGACTTACTTCATGTGGGATTGCTTCACGGCGTAATCAGAGCGCCTGGGAGGGGATAGCCCTGGGAGGCTTGTTCTTCGGTGGTTGATGGGCGACGTTGGGGCGAGCTATTCCATGTCCACGAAAAACAAAAAACAAAAAACACCCACAGACTCTGAGAGCGGAAAAAGTAACAATCACCTCGTTTTGATTATTGATGCATGCCTGGTATCCTGGTACATTACGACTTTCTACATTTATTTGATAGTTTTAGATGCAGTACAATGTAGTACAGTAGAATAGGCGTGGAGCCTCATCATATATAGTGCGGTGCTTTGCCGGATGGCACTATACGCACTAAAGTGGCACCCCGCACTATGACGGTGTGTTGGACTACTCTATCAACAGTACGAGCCGTCACAAGAGACATTGTTAATGCACGAAACTGGGGGGGCGCAATGAAGAATGTCCTCTTCTTTCGACAGGGATATGACTGCTGTATCCAATACCTGGTACCTGGTACAGAGTACCACTTTTTTTAGCCCCGTATGAGAAAGAGTCAGGCTCGACGGCCGGAAAAAAACACAGGAAATAGGAACCGAAAGCTCTGTGCCATCGTCTGCAGTCGCCACCACACTTTCTGGTGCCAGCTGTGTGTACGCATTTGGAGGTCGATTAACAGATACCGCCTGGTTCAGACGTGATCTTGTTAACAATCCGATCTCCCACAGCGGGGAGAGCAACAACCTATTGATGCCGAGCTGTATGTCTGGTAACTTGGGCACATCCTTTGCGTATGTGGATATTTCGCGTTGCTTTCAGCGACTTTTGGATTTTGAGGTGGCAGTATCCAAATATCAAAAGATGCCGCCTGTTGCAGACCATCGCGCGTGTGGTCGCCCACCAAGCGCGAGGCTGACCCGACGGCCGAGCAGTGTTCTGGGGGCTGTGATGGGCCTGATAGCAGTCCTCTCGAGGAGGCGACGTCGACGAGATAACCAACCCCTTCAGTTTCACCATAGCGAATGCCTGGTGTCTTGGTACAATATGTAGGTGGTACGTGGTACAGGTCGGTCGATAGGTGCTTTCGTTTGATTCGTCTTTGAGTTGCGTTACCTGAAGGTTAAGAATGCTGTCTGGCGCAGACTATCGCGCACTATCTCCCACGCCAAGCACAGGACCAATCTCAAAGCAGATTTTAAAAAAAATGCTTCGCGTCCAAGCCGGTCGCTCTGGCAGTCTACATACATATCGGTTGATCGCGGTTGGTGATTTTTGAATTTTTGGCTGCTGCATCCAAAGATTGAAGATGTCGCCTGGTGTGCCTTACGGCCTTCGCATTCGGTATCTTAACATCGAGTACATTCCTTGGTACAGACTATCGAGCGTCTCGCCACCTGCCAAGCACGGGAGTGATCCCCCCTGCAGAACAATGTTCTCGTCTGAGACGGGTGGCTCTGGCGGTCTAGATGCCGATCGATCGCGGTCCGTGACTTTTGCAATAGTACAGCGGCTGTCACAGATTCTGCCTGGTGCGCTTTGCTTTCTTACGGTGCGACATCGGGAGACTATGTGATTCCACTAGGTGCAAACTGTTGCGCGATTCATCACCCGCCAAGCACCGGACCGACCCCATACCCGAGCAGTACTCTCGTCCGACGCGGGGCTTCTGATGGGCCCGATGTACGAACTCTCTGCTATTCGAAGCTTTGTCTCAACTGTAGTCGTATTTATATCTTGTTGAGTACAGTCCGGCTAACCAATATCACGCTACGTCCTATCACGCACATCTATAAACGCACGAAAAAGATAGCGAGGTACGCAGACGGCTGCATTTGACACACCTGGCTGGTATAGATACAGCTGGCGGCGGTTCCGGGGAGTTGAGAGGAGTCCTTTCAGCTGTGGCCTGTCTGGTGGTGGTGCTGGTAGCGAAGAAGCAGATGGGAGTACTTGTTGGCTGGCAGGTGTCGGATGGTTTTGTGTGGGGTGGGGTCGGGGTGGGGTGTGGTTGGGCTTATGAATTCAGGGATGAAATGCTCGGGACTGTCAACTTTACCGTTTTACACACTTTCCACATAGCGTTATATTCTATACACTATTTTTAGGCACGTTTTACCGTCCCAAGAAAGATTTTGGCTGTTTTAAGAGGCGTACCCGTCATCACGATCACTTCTACTAAACATTGTACTTGTTTCAGAGCACTCCAGCAGCTGATTTGTGCCGAGGACGGAAAGGGGGGGTGATTGTGCTCGGACACAGAAATCTTTTGTCATATATTTGATTTTGTATTTTGCGTTGTGCATTTGGGATTCGTTAAAGATACGCGCGAGCTAGATGGACGCTGTTTGCCGAACTGGGGAGGGTTGCACATTACTCGACGTGCACAGCATCCAATGAATTTACGCCGTACATGGCAACCGATAGCAAATAAGTGTGTCATAGCCTGCAAGGGAAGATATACCCGCTCCAATGGCAGGAGCGTCCCGAGTGTCCCGCGTGCTAACTGCTCTGTGATTCAACGCGAAGTTTAGGGTAACTTGATCTTACCGCGAACTGGCATGTTGCCCGACACGACATGCGAGATCATTACGATCAGATACCTAATTTGTGGTACGGTGTCTATCATTGATCAGCGAATGCTGCTATTTCCGGTATACAGAGGCATGATTTGAACGATCGGTATTATGTTATTTTGTCTTTGTTTGCGTTGATACGGTAACGGTATTGCATTTAAGAGGGATAACAAGAGCGGTGGTGTTCAGTTTGGAGTTATACCGGGGCGTGGCCGACGGGGAGTTTTAGTTTTTTTCCATTTGCGTCGTCATAGCAACATGCTGATTATTTCATCAAACCAGTGCGTACGGAGTCGCTTTTTCGTTTGCGTTTGCATTCGCTCTTCTTGGGGAGTGTAAAGCAGGGGGGATGCTAGAGTTGGAGTCGCGTTGTTATTTTCCATCGGAGACGTGCCGTTGTTAGATTATTTCCCTACGGAGTGCAAACCAGAGGGGGATGTTATTCAGCGATTCGATTTTTTATAATGACAGTGATAATGACGTTATTTGAAGGTTTTCCCAACAGACTATCGCTTGTTGGGTTTTCCCCTTCCCGTTGTTACTGTTATATGTTGTATGGGAGATATATGCTGGAGTTGATATTGAGACATTCTGATATTGGTACTGCTCTACTACCTATGGCCTTTCTCGTAGTTGCGGTCTTGTTATATATCGGAAACTTGACTGAACTTGAGATTGGAGACGTTGTCATATTGGTATTGCCGTTTTACCTGGGCAATCATTATCATATTATGCATTGACGTATGCTTTTTCTTGTGTTGATAAGCGGCACAGTGATAGAGGACATCGGTTGTAACGACCTTTCAGTGCACAAGCTTGAGTTATGGCCGACTTATGAGTAATATTTCCTAGAATATTGATCTTTAGGTGGCTGTTTAACCTTTGCAACTATTGATGGTGCAATTTAGATGGCCATTTTACCACGGGCAATAGCTTTTCTGATGGAATTTGGAATGTGCAGTTTTATGTGGCCATTTGAGTTGAGGTGTGCAGTTTTATGTGGCCATCTGAGTTGAGATTTTTTAGACCTATCGTATCATGCACCGAGTAGGGGGGCTGTTAGCGGCACTACGGTTTCAGACACTCGTCTACGGATATTATGGTTTCCTATAGTTTGAGAAAGCGTTCTTGAGAAGCATTTGCGTGTTCTTGAGTGGAAGGTTGCCTCACGCGAGGCAATCGATGGCAGTAACGATACCACCGGGGCTTTGAGGAATGACACCGCCCGTATGTATGTCCGAGGGGAGCTTCTGACAACAAGGTACAGGTCACTCGTGTATGTGTGCGAGGGTCTGTGACAGAACGGTACGACCTGCGCTGCTTATATGAGGGGCTTTCGACAATCATGTACTGGCTCTAGTGTGTTTCGTTCGGTGGTGGTACGATATATTCTACAGCTACCTGCTCTCTTCCGCGAGCATTGGTATAACCGCGCTTGTACGTAGTGCAAACGTTGAACAGCATTCATTCTACGTGCATGTTTTCCGAACAGCTATCTCTCTCGTAGCATGGGTCGTTAGTGACGCCATGCACCAGCGGGAAATGTTCTTGTATGCAGATCCAGTCGAACATAATACAATTATCAATTTAGTGTCGTACACGGACTTTCACAAAAATGTCCAACACCCTTCATACGGTAATAAAATGGAGATAACCCGCCAATCGCAGCTCCTATACCAAGACCTCGTGTGCAACATGACATCGATCAGCATGCTACGTGCGTGCACAATACCTGTCTTCGGTACAGTATGGACCCTCGCCGTCCCCTAACGGCCGGCGCTATTTGTCGTGATGTGAATGATGGTACACCGTCGCTTTGGTTCGAAAACGCTTCCGACGCATGCTGTTCTAGAAACGTGGCAAACGTTTCGAGGGCTCCTGAGATGGGAAGTGTCGTTGACGTTTAAACACCTTGCAATCCTTATCGTGGCAGACCGACAAATTGCCGAGGTATGCAACGAATGGTGTTATAAACTCAAACGAGACTCCAACGTTTGCTAGGTAGTTCGTCAGGTGATGATCCTGGTCAGCAAGAGCTGATTCGGTTAATAACAAACTCCCCGTATCGAAGCACGCCTGCTACCTCTGGTGGCGACGATGCTACATACATACATATTATATTTGGTATTGCTGGACTCTTTGCTCCACCTATAGGAAGTGTGAATCAAACGGCGAGAAACGTGCTCAGATATGTGCCATAGCAGGGAGAGGAGAGGACGACCACCTATCCTGCCCTGATCAAAAACACGACCATGAGCAGCTGGAAAACTAAGTGAAGGGGTTATCGAGGCAGGATGATACGAAAAAGCAACAATCTAGATGTATAGGAAGCGCCCGAGTCTCCTATTCAATGAGAAGTGGACCCTGTAAAGCCTACGGTCTGTATGGTTGTAGCCCAGAGGGCTGAAAAAAGAAGAGCACATATATTGTGGGTGCTTACGCGTGACAAACGGCACTGAGTTGTTCATCTACGTACTATGAAGTAGCTGTCTTGAGCATGAGACGTGTCCAAAGCACGAACGATGCGAGGATTGTTTTTTGCAGCCTTGGTGCTTCGTTCGCCGACGGTAGTCAGGTTACTGAAAATAGCATGCCGTCATGACCTCCACGTGAAAACTACATGAGAAATTGTATCGACCAGTCGGCACATATGTCGCGAGGAACGAACGTGGCCTTGATCAGTATGCCGTGCCGAGCATGGTCATCGGTGGTTGCACCCCAGCTGGCAAACAACGTGTGTTTTGTTTGTCTTCAATCAGAGAGTGCTTTCTTTAATAATATGATCCTCTTCAGATCGCAGCTCACATGCATACTTAACGGTGGCTGCCACCAACCCTCCCGAACACCATGTCCACCACGATTCCACGTTGGGACACTCCAATAACGGATTTGAATTCCTCGACGTGTATCAGGCTTTGAGAATATGTTGTCGGCCATTAAATACATCGCAAAATAATGGCACACACTAGGGGCCAAGGGTCTTGTCGCGCTTACCCGCGATTCATCAGAAACATGGGTTGTGCTTGTCCTCAGAGTCTCCACGGCCGTCGTCGTCTTCCTCGAGCTGCTGCTGCTACATCATGTTTCTTCCACAGAGACGTGTGACGAGCTCCAGACGATCGACGCCCTACGTGCTGACACTCTCCCTTACGGATGCTGCACGGTACGTTGGGCTAGATACCCTTGTACCAGAATTGCCAAAAATAAGAGAGAGTAGCGTGATTCACAACACCAAGAACGCCACGGAATGCTTCGTCAAGGTTGAAGGCCGCGCTGAACAGACCCAGGGTACGAACAATAGTACGGAAAACGGGGTCTATACCAGAGCGACGGCTGTTTACCGGCCACAAATCATTGGAGCGACATCTCCATCGCCTGAGATCGCCATCATCATCGGGATGAACCGATGGAGGTATTGCGTCTCGTTGGTCCGGTAGTTGCTCTAGTACGGAAACGATGGCTGAGAAAGAGTCGACAGATATCGGTGGCAATTGGGGGGTATCTTTATCGGCATGGATAGTGTCAGCGTGCAATCACTGGGAAAACGTTTCACGCGATCGCTGCAAAACACCGGGACGTGGGAGTGCCGAAATCCAACGCTCGGAAGAGCTACAGAATATTCGATCGGACTACCCGTCCGGAGTTGCCACAGCATCGACCTGATAACGCCGAACTATATTTCGCGGCTTGACCATCGTATCGTGGTGCTCCATAGTACCGGGAGAGAACGGCTGTTGACTTTTTGCACCGCCATCATTATTCAGCTCGTACTTTTTTTTTGGGTTGCTAAACATTTTTCTCGTTTAAGACTGCGTGATCAATATTTCTGGTGTCGCTACGCCATCAGCATCTGAATCGGCAGATAGACATCTACATTGCCTGGGGGTCGCACGATCTTGGCGGGGAGATTGTTTCGTAGTATCACAATGCGTTCGATTCCCATGTACGCGAAGAACAGTAAGGTGATAAGATGTTGATTGTTGTATTTCGTGGTCAACCAAGGAAGTACTTGAGTACTGCTTGTCATGATATAGCCTATGTATTAGCGATTTGTACCTGTATTTCATATTGCCTCTGTACACAAGCAGCTCACGTCCATTGCTCATACACCACTTGGGCAGTGGACTATGTGTTGCGTTGGCGAACTAAACATGGTAGGTAAAACCTGGCGCGCGGCAGTACTATCCTTCCAGAAATTCATCCCACGGCCAGAAATGGTCTCGTAGGCGTTCACGCACAAACCAGTATATCTGCATATCTGCATAGACTATTTATCTGTATCTGGTATCTTCTGGTGTGTCTATAGTTAGGCCAGCCCTGGTTCCAAGCTTTGCGTGCGAACTGTTGGTTGCATTTGGTGTTTATGGGCCGTCCTTCATCCTGTCAAACCCATTCACCTTTGATTTTCCAGTTTATATACCTATCGGATTATCTGTGAAATGATTGATCGCACACCGATAGCAACGCAGGGGCATCTAAGTTTAATGCTCCGTGGCCAAGCAATAAACCTTTTTTCGTATGAAGTAACACCCCCCTCCACAGCTTAACGTGCGGACAGGTATACGCAGTAACAAGAAGGGTTACTCGTCAAGGAGAAGGAACACGGTGTGCAATAAGTTTTCGTGTACATTGGCTGTTGGCGTACGTATCAAGCACGAAGACGTTATTTTTTACCAACGTCATTGATACTCGTATCTCTTTGCTCTTCTTGTCAGAAGTGGGTTTGCTTCATTTCCTCCATGAAGGGGTCGTACAGGTGTACGTGTATTGCCCTGGGCAGCAACACTAGCCAGTTGCCATCCGAGTCGCTCTTTGGTGAATACTCGTCGGTATAGCGAGTAGACGATCTACGCAGCTTAGCAAGCGAACGCTCTGATGTAGCATGGATAACGAGTACAATAGTGTTGCAACATAGATGTGCTACGGTAGACCCTCAACCGTTGTCTAAAGCGAAATCGTCAGTTTCGAACCAGCTCCCGGCCATATCTCCCGAAAGACGGTGCCCCTTGCGACCCCGACGTCATTGTTCGATGGTCGATTTTGGCAAAGATAACGTTTATTTGATATATATTAGCCTTGTTCGTGTCGAACAGCCATGATACGTCAGTTGAATCACAGCACTTATTACGTTAGACTATCGTAGAATCAGTCAATAGTTTGTACGCGAGCGCGGCAGACAGTCTGAATTGGCGTACATAAGAACTTTTTTAGCGGTCATGAGAATGCGGAGTACCTACGGTCAGAACTTTGAATCGCATCGACTTAATCTCCCTGTTCAACAGTCGTCGGTGGTTGAAGTGTTGGTCATAGCACGTGGCCGCGAGCTCCATGAGGAAGCATCAAGGAGAATCGTGTCGGGTCCGTCAGGAAATATGGACTCGTAACAGAAAAATGGCCATAGACCGTGTATCATGGGCTTGGTCTACGGTGGCTTAGCCTACATTGCACGAAGCATTTCTTCTGAGATTTGGTCAACAGAGCGCCCCGTTTAATTATGCTCGTCGGTCAAGCTAAGAACTACGCTGAGGAACGATTCTTGCTCATCGATCAGACTGGCAGGTTCACCAAACCAAAACCGCATTCTCCGCCAATTCTTGTGACTAGTGGCTGTCAGGGTTCACCCACTCACTGGCGATGCCTGCGAGAGATAATGTTCCTAGCACAAGCAACCAACCGCACACGATACAGTCCATGTACGTAATGTACAAGTCGTGTGTATAGGTTATCAGTTTGTCGCTCGAGGTTCCGATATCGAGATTACCTTAAAACAGGGACCCCTTGCATTATGCTGTGAAACGTTCACGCGGCACTTCCACAATCACAAACAGACGAGCTGAGCCAGGCAGCGGGACAGCGGAGCAATACTCAGCCAAGGGCTGATTCTACGATAGCCCCTCCTCAAAACGAGCCACTTCGTTCAAAATCAACGTTTCATGGCTGCTTGGCACGAAGAAGGATGCTTTATAAAAAAATCATCTTAATATGTTCTCTTGCTTGCAAAGGACTACCAAAATACGACGTCAGAGTGGCGAGGGGCACCGAATTTTAGTAGATACGGCCGAGAGCAGGTTTCGAAACCGTCGATTTCGTTGAAGACACGTTCGGGGGCTACATTTGAACTTCTGCAAGGTGCGCGGTGGGTTCGGGCACTAATGGTTGCTCATGTGGCGGCCGTCCGTAATTTTTTGTGCGTGTGTTGTGCTCTTCTGCCCTCGTACGCTTGCTGGATTCTAGATTCCTTTCGTTAAGCGGACATAGTTTGGCGTGGCCGTTGAATACAAGCTTGCCATCAGAGCAGCAGCAGGCAGCAAAAGTGGTGAGCAACCAAACGCACCCAGTGTCAAGCAGTTATGGCGTACTCACTAGCACGCAGGTGGGCGCCATCTGACCAATAAACATTATATCACTGCTACCGTAGGTCCTGCTGCTTTATGCTTGCGGAACGGCCGAAGGACGTCGTTAACCTCAAGTGGAAACAAATCTTAACGCTGAAATACAAGCTCGTCACCAACACACCAACAGGTAGCGGAACAGGCGCCCAACCGGACGGCGTCAGTGCCGCAGCCGCCGCAGGCACACTCAATGCTGCGTCGGCTGCGCGCGTGAAGAGCCGTGCAACAAAGCAGGTAACTAACAGGCTTGAGCCACTCGTACGAGTTGCTGTATCGCACAGACAAAAAGAACTCAACCCGATTGTTTTTACGCAGGGTAGTGTGCCACTCCATTGTGAATTTCTAACGCGAATTTACAAACGTACAAAGAAGCAGGGAGTTCAATCGCGAGGGTAACCACGAAACACTGCAAACAAACGCCTCAAACGTGATCCTCCTGCCGTACTCGTTGTCCTGTGCTTCCCTCACATACACGGTGTTGAACATGTAGCAGCCATTTCAACTGGGTGCTCGGGGTCCTGGGTTTGATGGTATGGAGGTCGGTAACCATTGTTAAATTAATGGGTGGGGACACAGAGTGCCCCCTGCAGGTCTGCCAATTGAGCAGGTCTTCGGAGAGTACTCACTTTCGTTCCTTCGTAGAGATGTAGCTTTATTCGTTTCCACCAGAGCCCGGGATAGCTTCTGAGATCGGAGGCGCGTGCCTCCGATCTAATTCCTCACTTCCCCGAATATAAACCGCCAACCTTATCATACGAAACCCATCCAAATGATCTCAAATTCGGATACCTACAGGCCTTTCGAGGCCGTATCTTAACACTAGCCCACCCTGATGAGTCGCATATGCAGAAATATGGGAGATTCGGGGAAACTCCGGTTCTACGAACTAGACCATGAGTCGAAGATGCGGCTCCTCAAACCCCACTCCCACACCTCTAACCGTCTGGCTATGGAGCCAGGATATAGAGGGGGACACAGGCGCTAACACAAGGGAGAAGTCATGCGAAAAACCTCCCGCGGGCCATCGGCAAGGCGGGGGGGTTAGACGGGGAAGCGACGAATACCCGGGATGGAAGGTGTCAACACCTACAGCCCCGCTAGGGGAGGAAGTGTTTAGACTAAAAAAAAAACAAAGCAGAACAAATACAACACACAAAACATAAAAGAAGACACACAGACCCGTACACTGGTCGCCCCCTGGCTCTGGGCTGAGGAGGGCGTCGGCAGGGCGAAATTGAACAATGACAAAAAGGCGACAGCCCTGCGCCTCAGATAGCGGCGTTTTACCCGAACGCTGACCCGGCACTGAGCAGGGGGTTCGGCAGGACAGAAAAAAAATGGAAAGAACCGCCCCAAAACTCGATGAAGACCCTCAGGACACTACGAACGACCCAAAGACAAAGACGCAAAACTCATACCTCAAAAACATGAAGAACTATCGAGAAGCGGTGGTGGCCGTCGACGCCACTTGTTAAATTAATGGGTGGGGACACAGAGTGCCCCCTGCAGGTCTGCCAATTGAGCAGGTCTTCGGAGAGTACTCACTTTCGTTCCTTCGTAGAGATGTAGCTTTATTCGTTTCCACCAGAGCCCGGGATAGCTTCTGAGATCGGAGGCGCGTGCCTCCGATCTAATTCCTCACTTCCCCGAATATAAACCGCCAACCTTATCATACGAAACCCATCCAAATGATCTCAAATTCGGATACCTACAGGCCTTTCGAGGCCGTATCTTAACACCATTGCCCTATCATGGAAACTCGGTGTGGCGCCGATGTGAATGATCCGTCCGCAAACCTGTTGTACATGTTGTTACGTGTACCTACTGCGTAGCGTAAACAGGCGAGGGCACGCGGAGGTGAATTGTTTGTGCCCACCAACGAGCTTGAGCAGCTACTTTACGTGTTCGAATGATTATGAACTGCAAGTACTCGTAAATAGCAAGGTACGAACGTGCTGCTGTACTGCTGTGTACACCAATACTCGTATGAAGCAGCACCAGGTCATGAAATGCATCGGCTGATGTTGTACGAAATCCACTGACTGGTGGTGTGAACATAACGTTCAATGTAACATTCTGCTTTGCCTATCCAAACGTAACGTTTCGCGGAGTCTACAGCAACCCTTCATATCCGCCCGTACATATCATATTTTACGACGCCGACCCGCCCACGTAGGACGGAGGCAAATTAATCTGCCTGGGTCGGGCACCTCTACGTCTTCCACCAACGCACGCCAGTTGGAATGGCTTACAAGGTATCCTGGTGGATGAACTCTTCCCGACAGCTATGACATTGTCATATCAGACTTGGTTGAACGAACAGTCGTGGTTTCAGCTACTACGATCCCTAACACCGAACCACTCCAAGAAAAATAAACCCCATGTAGACAAAATGTTGAATCGCATTGTATCATTTCTAGACCATGTCGACGCCCGTACCCATGCTTCCGCAAGGTTTGCTGCGACCAAAGACCTTCCATAACGGCGGACACATAGGGTACTTCGAACTTAAATTATTGACAGAGATCAAACGGCCAATCTACAGACAGTTCTTCGACAACTAGTAGGGAGGGGGGGTTGCGCCTGTAGTCTCTGCGTTTTCACTCGAAGTTATGCATTCCTCATGTTACTATTGATTATATGACCGTCTGAAAGACGAGCCCGGCACGAAATGTCGTGGGCTAGGTACTCAGCCAGTACTGCCGAGAGCACGAACATATGTTTGAAGTATTCTGGGTAATTATTTATCCGATGACCTCTGTTGCTGCAAAATCGTAGACCTCCAACGCGCAAAACCTTCCGTAGCACGGCATATTCGCGAAAATTGTCTCTCTTCCATTACCAGAGACGCGTTTTCATCGGAACCCAAACCAACACGCCCTCTCCGCTATGTTAAAATACGAACACAATTTACTCGACACGGTGACCGTTAGAAACACAGTAGGCTCTTAATATGACAAACTGTTTAAACCTCGTGGGCTCCCTTCTCCTCTCTCTGTGGAGGTTGACGCTTCATGCGCCAGAGCATCACCGACAACATGGAAAAAAATATTGAGGCAAGCAGGAACGCCAACGCCACCCAGTCAAACCCACCATCAAAAGAATCATTGCTCGCTCGGTACTCGGGGGATGTGCTACTGGAGGAGGAGGTGGGGGCCGGGGAAGGGACGGTCGAGGGGCCTTCCGCTAATGGACGTCCATTAATGGTAGGTGCGATTGTTGCGCCGGGGGCGAGTGTTGCGCCGGGGACGAGTGTTGCGCCGGGGGCGCGTGTTGCGCCGGGGGCGAGTGTTGCGCCGGGGGCGAGTGTTGCGCCGGGGGTGAGGGTCGTGCCAGGGGCGAGTGTTGCGCCGGGGGCGAGGGTCGCGTAAGGGGCGAGGGTCAGGCCAGGGGCGAGTGTTGTGCCGGGGGCGATGGTCGTGTCAGGGGCGAGTGTTGCGCCAGGGGCGAGTGTTGTGCCGGGGGCGAGGGTCGCGTAAGGGGCGAGTGTTTCGCCAGGGGCGAGTGTTGCGCCAGGGGCGAATGTTGCGCCGGGGGCGAGGGTCGATCCAGGGGCGAGTGTTTCGCCAGGGGCGAGTGTTTCGCCAGGGGCGAATGTTGCGCCGGGGGCGAGGGTCGTGCCAGGGGCGAGTGTTGCGCCGGGGGCGAGGGTCGCGTAAGGGGCGAGGGTCAGGCCAGGGGCGAGTGTTGTGCCGGGGGCGATGGTCGTGCCAGGGGCGAGTGTTGCGCCAGGGGCGAGTGTTGTGCCGGGGGCGAGGGTCGATCCAGGGGCGAGTGTTTCGCCAGGGGCGAGTGTTGCGCCAGGGGCGAGTGTTGTGCCGGGGGCGAGGGTCGATCCAGGGGCGAGTGTTTCGCCAGGGGCGAGTGTTTCGCCAGGGGCGAATGTTGCGCCGGGGGCGAGGGTCGTGCCAGGGGCGAGTGTTGCCCCGGGGGCGAGGGTTGCGCCGGGGGCGAGGGTCGGTCCAGGGGCGAGTGTTTCGCCAGGGGCGAGTGTTTCGCCAGGGGCGAGTGTTTCGCCAGGGACGAGTGTTTCGCCAGGGGCGAGTGTTGCGCCGGGGGCGATGGTCGATCCAGGGGCGAGTGTTTCGCCAGGGGCGAGTGTTTCGCCAGGGGCGCGGGTATTGCTGGGAACGTTGACGGGTGGTTGGGGTAGGGTCGTTGAGGGGTCGGTGACGGGTGTGGTCGTGTAGCTTGGATGTGGTGCACGAAGTGTGGGGGACCAGGTGGTGCCAGAAGGTGAGGACAGGAATGTCGGAGAAGTAGAAGAGGAAGGATTATGGGTGTGGGGGTAGTAACTCGACGAGGACGACGAATCGGAGGGTGTGGGAACTGGTAATGAAATTGAAGGGGAAGGAGATGGGAGAGAGAAGGTGGGGGTGAGGGTAGGTGAATAGGGGAGAGAAGGAGAGGGTGACTGGAGTGTGTAATCGTCGCCATTGTTAGCATATTCCGCTATCGCTATCGCCAGCGAGGCAACGGCCAGCACGGTACTCGCGACTAATCCCACGTTTTGAAAACTCGCGTTGGATAAGGAGGGGAAGGAAGCATGTGGGGTGAGGAGAGTCGAATGTCCGGGGGGCGGGGCGACTACGACTGAAAGGGTGGAGGGAGACCGGCACGGTGATGGCGCCGACGCGATAGCGGTCTTGTCCATCCTTCTATATCCCACAACAGTGACCGCTAGAGTTGCGATAGCCACAATTGTGCTTGCGATACAGCCAGTGTCTTGAATCCACGCGCTCGCCATTGCCCGTGTGCTGTTGGATCAGAAGAACAGCGACAGGGGAGGACGACGGTAAGGGTTATTTTATTAGATCTGTTGCCGTTCATTCCGCTGGGAGCTCGAAAGCATGCTCTAAGACGAACGGGTAGCGTTATTGAGCTCGCAGTGAGACCCAGGTGTTTTGCTCCGTCTGAAGCGCTCAATCCTACTCCACGCATTGCAATAGCAGCCAAGAACATTCCCTCTCATTTTTTCGATAGCGGCATTCAGATCAACCGACGTCAAGCAAAGTTGCGCAACTCTCACTGAAGTTGTACGTCAGACGCGAGCTGCGATAAGGGTGGACTGTGTTCCCTCCAGACGTTTAACTAGCTAAGCTTCTCGACTGAAGAACTGGAATATGTATTTGGCGAACTGTCGGAAAGTGCCGGTTCAACTCTACTCGTGGAGTTCCTAGTAGGTCTTGATATTGCTCATCGTGTAGCGCTTTCGTTTCAGTCAAGATCCGCGTTTGGGTGACGTGGGAGCTTTAGACTACAACTTTGGTGGCGATGCCCGGTATTCGAATATGATCGACGAAGAGTTGGGATTAACATAGTGTAGTCAGGGATTGTCGTGTTTGACGGATCCTATTGCGCTTCGTTTAGTTGCAACCACACCACCACAGGAAAACATCCCCGGTGTTGCTCAGAGAATACATATTAACAAGGCCAGGTGGTCAACGATGTGCGTTGTGTACAACACGCGGCGGCCGATGCGGCTTCCGAAAAACACCTAGGTTCCTGCGTGGAACGCACAAAATCAAACATCAGCCGCGGCCCACACGAAGGTAAAGGCTTGTCCACAAGCAAGTTGTGGTTGAAAAAAGTACGGGCTTTCAAGCAAGAGGCACCTACCGGTATCATCGCCGACGCCTGTATTCCGCCGTTCGTGTATAAAGACAACGGCAGCAAAAAAGAAATCAGGTCAAATCATGATGCGTTAAAGTGGATACTGCTAACCGCGTAGCAACCATTTTTTCCCGTCCCCGTCGTTGGCTGTCCATGATCAATTGATTTGCAAACACGACATGTATGCCTACGCGATTCAACCATCCCCCTGTTATCACCCCCCCATGTACGTATCAGAAATGGTCAGGTTGAGTTAGTCACCTCGACTGATGGTGTAACCCCATCTGATGCCTGAGTTTGTGTGCGGCGCGTACTAAGTGTTACCGGTTACGTTGCCGTCACTCATCCCGATCAAATATATGTGTAGAATGACCAATATTACGGAATGCGCGAGAAGAGCAGAGATGCTGTTCAGGGAAATACCGACATCCTTTTTAGTTTGGTAAAAGGCGAGGAGCGAGAATGTACAATATCTCGCGATCTGTTCGGGAGGTGCAATTGATGGCGTGATGGAGTATCAGTTACATCATCAAAGCAGGGAGTCCCGTTGGGGGGAGATTTGGTGTCGGGATTGACTTGTGCAGGTGATTTCGTGGGGATGTCCAAAACACTTGATGGACTACAGATCCGAATGAAAGGCACTAGAAAACGCTGGGAAATCGACAGTGACAGTGAACGCAAAATCGCTGATCGTTGTATTTAAAGATTAGCACAATCCGGTAACTCTCAAGTGGAAGTGGCGAGAATATTGATTACCGATCGTAGACTAGTATACACAGCTCAGCGTAGAGATGTCTACACACTCCTGTAATTGGGATGCGTAGCGCGAGTAGGAAAGGGCAAAGCACACGTGGGAACGATGGATGTTATTCTAACAGACTAGATCGTTGAAACTGGCAGTATAACGTGTACCTTAATCAATTCCATTATACCAAAGCTAAACTAAGCGAGAGAAGTGTGGGAAGCAAACACAAAGCTCGTACTTGTAGAGCACGTGGAAACGGTGCACAAACGCTTCCAATATACTTCATACTCGGAGAATGCCTCGGGTACTTGGAATAGGTTTAGTACATCGAGTACTGGGGATATTGCGGGTACTGTGGCCAAAATACTGGGATAACTTTTGTTGTAAAGGCCGAATTACTATGAGCACTGTGCGTACTAGCAGTTCGAAACACAGGGTAACATGAATACATGCAGTACAAACGTTTTGAATGCTGCAAGCACTCAGAGTATGAGCCGTATAGAACGCAACGCTATCTACCGTAAGAACGCGAGCAAGCACCCGGGGTCGCGACATGTTCAGCCTTTCGTCACCCTCCGTCCGAGGGGTGACTTCAAATTATATACATATATATATATATATATCTGTCTTAGAGTTGGCGACCTCATAGCCCCACATCGGCACAGCAAAAATCATAGGCGTAAAATCGTATATGTGAGAAAATAATAATGTGAAAAGAAGATACAGACAGATATGTTAAGATTGCGGTACACCGCATTACCAACTTGGTACGTAGGGTATTCCGTACATAGCGTCTGCATGATCGCCTCACAACCTATGCCAAGCGAAGTATGACTAACGACGTAATGTAATTGAGCGCGTGCACACTAAGCGTTCCTTTCAAAACAATAACGATTCGCATTTCTCCCTTTCGTTCTCAATGGCGGTGACATTGCATGACCACATCACCTCGCCTGTTGTAGTTGGCAATATGTATCTCTTTCTTATAATTAGCAACGTCAGACAATAATGGTATCTACATGATTGTACATATCGATTGGAATAATCAATCTTTCGATCCATGTACAAAAACAAATTATGAAGCTTTTAACACGTTGTTTACTACACCTAAGAACTGGGTTGCATACTACATGTAACATCAAGGCTTCTAGAATAATAAATATTGCCAGGCGGGTGATTTAAAGGGGTGTCTTCTTGCTGAAACCGTCAGATTCGTCCCCTTTAAGGGTTTATAGTTCCCGCGCACATATTGAAATGCTCCCCCCCCCCCCCCCCCCCGATCCCTCTTGTTCAAACGCCCCACCTGAAATCAACATCTACCAGAGTAGTAAACACTACCAGCCAGCTGATATCATCTCATTACCCATCTAGCCATCCATGTCGTAGCTCCAACTCATCTCCGCCTTCGCCCCCCCCCCCCCCTCCCTTTTGTTCCCCGCCCAGTTCGTTCAAACGCCCCACTTACAATCCAAATCGGCCAGAGTAATAAGCACTTCTAAGCAATTGATATCATGTCATCATCTTTCAAGCCATCCATGACGTAGCTTTCATCCATCCCCCCTCACCCCCTCCAACGCCCCCTCCTTCCCCACACCCCGCACGATCGCCTGGACCCAGCCCCGCGCGTATAGCAAGCCCCCACATATATGATTAACACGCGCGATCGGAGGATCACACACAATGTTGCGAAGATCAGTGTCAACTAAATCCTTGATCTAGCTGGAGTGTATTTTAATATTGTAAGTGACCTAAACCTCTTGAAAACCCTTTCCCCCTCCCCTCCATTTTTTTTCCTCGCTTCCTCTTGCTTAAACGCCCCTCCTAACATCGAAATCCGCCAGAGTAATTAAAACTTCCACGCCCTGGATATCGTCTCGCTATCGTTTTACAGCCGTCCATGCCGCTGTGCATTTCCCACCCACCCCCGCCCCCAACGCTCCCTCCTTCCCCACCACCCGCACCATCGCCTAGACCTAGCACCACGCGTATAGCCAACCCCTACATCTATGCGACCTAAAGCCCTCCCCCCCCTCCCCCACAAGAAATATTTATAGCTTCCACGCACAAATTGACCTGCCCCACCCGTCCCCTCCCCCCCTCCCCCCCTCCCGCCCCCCTTTTGATCAAAATCAGGCCCCCACGTCCTTAAAAACTCCGCCCTCCCCTCACCGGATATTCGACTTACAGGATTCACTTGATAAACTGATGCATTCCTTCCACAGCTGTCAGATTTTGTCCCCTTGTATAGTTTCCGCGCACAGACTGCCTAACATCACCCTGTTGACCCTGATAGCTACACTGTAGTTGCAAGGGGAGTCGCCGACCTATATCCTTAATGAGGACACACAACCCGTAATACGCGCGATCGGAGTATCACACACAGCTAGCAAAGATGAGTTTCGACAAAATATTCGATCTCACAGCTGGAGTATCTATATTTTGTTTTCATATATTATGTGTATGCGTAAAATTGTGGCACATGTCACACCACACATGCCACCGATGTCGCTTCCAGCGTAGAATTATTCGCCTAACCGGGAATGCTTTGCCGATTTCTGAACCAAAGGGGGACACATTTGGTTTACCGGGATTCTGCGAGTGTTGTGTTGCCCATCACTCGCTCCAGGTACCTCTGTGTTACGGGTGCCGGTGACATCCATGCTATTGAATATCCGTCCTGGGCAAACGGCCTGGTTACGGCGAGAGCTATTGGGCACAAGACATGAGAACTACCCCGCGCAGCCTGAAGTTCACTGAATGCCACGGTGATTGAGACACTGCTGTACGGGTGTGTGACGTGGACCCTCAACACGATGCACTGTGTCGAGCTCCAAACAGCGCACCTCGAAGTCCTCCGGTGAGACCCTGGCTTCCGGTGTTTGACCGACCACATTGACCTCTAGTATTCCACCGCCAACGAGAAGACCAAATGCAAGAGCATAGAAACGGCCAATCTGAAGCAGCAGCTCTTGTTTGCGGGGGAAATCGAGGGCAAGGGGGAAGGCGCGCACCCAGAAAGAAGACGTAGACCCATGGTAGACGACGTCGTCGTCTATGGTTCCACTCAAGGCTTCACGAAAGACTGCGCGCGGCGGTTTGGAGGTGATACTGTGCTGGGTCCATGCAGCAAATAAGGAGGAAAAAGGGAGTGGGAGGGATCCTCGAAGCAGCGGAACGGTTCATGGTCAGGAGAAAAAACAGAGGCCGGGGTGCCGCGCAGGCCGGATGTATGTTGACAAAAGTGCGGGGAAAGGGCGGGGAGAGCAGGGAATCCACCGTTCAAGGAAACAAGAAGGCAACGGCAAACAGGGTAGCAAGGTGGTAGGCCGACTTGTAGATAACGCCTGCCTTCGTAGTTTGAATCTGCTGCATTTAGGTCGGGTTTGGTTCGAAATGGCCTTTGCTGAGATGTCGCCTGTGTTCTTTATACTTGCGTTTTTCAAATATGGGACTACCTTGTGGCTTGATTAGGATTGCCTTCTCCACTCCCCTCGGAGGCGCAGTGCCGACTGATACTGCGGTATTCCCACCCTAGGTATGCTGGTTCTTGCTTGAACCAGTTTCTCCTATTTCTTCAATTCCCTACCTTCCTCCGTGTCATGCTACCGTTTGCTTTGTTCGTGTATGGATGCCCTTGGCTGCAAGAAAGGCGATGAAGTTGGTGCAGACACCGCCGTCGTTAGGTACAGCAGGTAGAGGACAGACCGGGCGGCTAAAAAGCTTAGCCCTCTAGAGTTAAGAGCTGCATTCGGGATCCAGCCGGGTTTTGCCTCGACGTCAACTGAGTGATGTCATCTGATTCCTTGCTGGGGTATTGCTACTTGTAACATCGACTCAGCAGTCTGCTAGCGTCTACTTGATCGGTAGTCACTACCCTGGGTATACTCTGTATCCTATTATATATGCAGAGAAATACACCATGCGGGGAATGTCGGTTTATTACTTCCCATCGGTGTATTGTATATTTTAGTGTTAACTAACTTCCAACCATGACTATTGGGAAATGTGACAAGGAATGTTTCGAGGAACCTTGCAATAGGACAGTCCGACGGTGAGTACAACAACCAGTAGAGTGCATCTGCCCATAGCATGGGCATTGTGCTGTATCGTTCAGATGATGATCAGCCCCACCTCGTTCATTCCTTACGTTTCCTTCTCTCGTTACATCTCGATGTTTCTCCTTCGTTCTTCCGCCATTCTCTTTGACCATTTTGCCCACACTAGCGCCGCGTTCCAAACAATAAAATCACCTACCATACATACGATAGAGCAGAATAGTGAAAACTACAGTAATATATTTATTAAGTAGATATGATGTCAGATCTAGCTCAAAATTCTCCACCTTGTCTAAAGTAATATTACCGACACTAACCATTATAATGGAAAACAACAAAAGATTTATATTTACCAGGTATATATTTTAAATAGGACCCCTCCCAATAAAAAACCCACCCACATATTAATATTAAATTACAACTATCAAAAACGCAGCTTTTAACCATGAGTATTGACCCGAAAATTCGTCGAACTCACAGCTGTCGTTTGATTTTTTTTCAGTACAATATTTGTAATATTCTTCTCCATCACAAGTGGTCTTCACAGACATTTCGGTGCCACCTCTGCAGCTCTCATCACACAGTCAGAGCTTCGACATGGGAAAAGGTCGTGACCCTCGCCCAATGGTCTACGGGCGCCAATCAACGGCGTCGCGTTAAGTTCGCCACGTATTTCCGAGAAGTTCGAGGAAGGATCCGCATATCCTCAAGGGCGCAGAATTTTTGTAAATTTCTCCTAGGAACCGATCAGCCTTGACACGGCAGGGAAGTCGCCTCTATCTATGAGTGCGCCAAGTACATCAGGAATATTTCAGAAACGAGACCGATTTTACGCTTTGGGCGAGAAGCAGGCAAGAAAACGGCTAGGCTATATCATGCGTGGAGAAGGAAAGGAGTCGGATTACGCGTTATCGTACGCGCGAAGTCGTCATCAAGCTTTTTGTTAAAAATTAGTACGAAGCACGTTCATTAATTCGTTCTCGTGAAAGGTTCATATAAAGACGAGTAGACCAACAACAACTGTATCGTGCCGCAAAGTCGGTCGCAAAATCGAGTAAACAGCCTAGCGACGCGGGTCACCACCTTCAGCCCACGCAGGGCATTTGTTTCCTACATCTTGTGCTTTGACGCGTCCACGCTAGTAGTACCTGTCACTCTCCGGGTAAAATTTCCAGAATCTACTTTTACGCTTCCACGCCAGAAGAAGAACGTGCCACACTCCGAGAAACTGAATTGCATCTCCACGCAATTAACTTTACATTTCTGCAGGCCAAAATATCAACTAACCAGGTATGTTTCAGAGAGGAGATTGATTTCACTCTTAACACGAGGAGCAGGCAATAGGACCGCTAGCACGATATCCCACGTGTAGAAGGAAAATGACCGGAGTTCGCGCTATCATGCGGGCGAAGCCGTCGTCAAATCCGTTCGTTCAAACTACCACGAAGTACCAGGCACGTACAAAAATGTCTCCACGTGAAAATTCATTTTCAGACGAGATCAACAGCTGCAACATGCGGCCAGGTCATCGGCATGATCGGCTACACAGTCTGACGACGGGGGTATCACCCACAGCCCCCACAGGGTATTTCTTTTCTACGGCATCTACTTTGACGCATCTCCGCTTCTCCAGCATCTGCTTTGACGCTTCCACGCTAGTAGTACGTGTCAGACTCGGCGAAGTGGAGTCTGTCCTTTTCACGAAGTTGGTCTTAGAAATAATATCGCTAGATCGAGGTGAAATTTGGTGGACACTATGATTCGCCATAAAATTCGCCATCCAACAAGAGATGCCAGGTATTACTTAAGCTCGATTCCATACGAGGTATATGAGTCAAGCGTTTTCGACAAAAAGTGAGAAAACTAAAAATATCTCTGTGCCCCGCTCATTTTTCGGAGTTCGGACCTGAAATTTTGACAAGTGATATGAAGTTGAAGCAAGCTTAAACAAATACTCCTTGAAAATCGCAAGAGAAGACGGAGCGGATACACCTGCTCGGCATGCCTTGTGACGCCTACAATACTTTAAAATCGGTATGATAGCCACGCCAATACCTACCATATCCTGCACAATAACCAAGCCGAGATTAGCGTTTACGGAGATAAGAGCAAAATCTGACATCTGTGGAAGGAAATGCATCAGTTCATCAAGTGAATCCTGTAAGTCGAATATCCGGTGAGGGGAGGGCGGAGTTTTTAAGGACGTGGGGGTCTGATTTTGATCAAAAGGGGGACGGGAGGGGGGGAGGGGGGGGGAGGGGACGGGTGGGGCAGGTCAATTTGTGCGTGGAAACTATAAATATTTCTTGTGGGGGAGGGGGAGGAATGTGGCGGGGGGGGGCGGGGGCGGGCGGGGAGGGCTTTAGGTCGCATAGATGTAGGGGTTGGCTATACGCGTGGTGCTAGGTCTAGGCGATGGTGCGGGTGGTGGGTGAAGGAGGGGGCGTTGGGGGCGGGGATGGGTGGGAATTGCAGCAGCGGCATGGACGTCTCTGAAACGATAACGAGGCGATATCCAGGGCGTGGAAGTGTTTATTACTCTGGCGGATTTCGATAGTAGGTGGGGCGTTTAAGCAAGAGGAAGCGAGGGAGAAAAAAAAAAAAAACATATACTCCGTATAAATATAAAAAACACAGGAGCTATGACGAAAAAAAAAAAAACACTCTAGCTGTAAGATCGAAGATTTCATCCAAACTAATGCTTGCAAGCAGTGCGTAAACTTCGATCGCGCGTATTGCTCGGTGTGTGTCCGCGTTAAGGATAGGTCGGCGAGTCTCCTTGGAATTACAGCGAGGCGTTACCAGGGTTAACAGTGGGTGAGTTAACCAATCTGTGCGCGGAAATTTTGATATGCATTTTGTCGTTCACGCTGCATGCAGAGGTTTAGACAGCTAAAGAGTTGACAAGACTTGAAGCTACTGCGGGATCGGGGATTCAGAGCATCTTGGGCCGATACGTGATGAAAGACGAGGTATCATATCCGAACCCGAAGGACCAAGAACGAAGAATCCTGGGTTGCAGTCTATCCTACTGTTTTAGGGTAGACCTAATGCTATTATGGTGCGTTAGGGGACCGAGGTCCGAGGGGGTCGAGAACCAAGTAATTAGTCTAGTCGAAGTCAAGACTATGTCTAACGAACCCGCCTCCTCGCTATGTTTGTGTCCCATGAGTGTGTGTGTGTGGTCTTCACTTAACACTTATATTTCCACCAATCTACACGGGGACACGAACTGTGCTGATGCCTCCTGGCGACACGAACTGTGCTGCTGTGGTTACACACAACAGGGCTGAGATACGTAGTCTATTAATAGTCTAGACTATAGACTAGCCTACCTTGCAAGTTTTTCACTTTCTTCAATTGGCACAGTATTTCGCTAAAAATGTGTGTTTTCTCGTACGTTTGTAAGCTGTTTTTGCCCTCCTTTGGCAGCCGGTTGAAAACCAGTAACTTACTTGACGCTAGAGAGTCCGAAAAATTTAACTGCTATTAAAAAAACATTTGTTTCGTCGCTCAGTCCTGGTGACCACGACTACTAAGTGGTAGTGCTACTACTGCTGTGGTCAGCCTGCGTGGACCATGCACATGTACCAGGTATAGTCTAGACTAGTCTATACTTCGAAAGAGAGATTTTTTATGTACATTACAATACGTTGCGCTCACAAGGTTGTTTGAAGAAAGATTCCAAGCGATACTCCGCACGAAGGACGAGAACAGCCGTCTCCAAAGCCCTCAAGCGAACACCGTGATGTCTGTTATCATCCCAAACCGAAGACCAGCCTGTCCTGATAAGCCTCAGACTCCCGTAACGCCAAGCAAGAACAGCAGTGTGCTCCTTGGATTATTTACACGGGGATATCTTGATGGGTGACGCCTATCACAGGCCTCTTGCTTCCTGTGTGTGTAGTTCTCGCGGCGATGGTGATGTCGGTTAGGAGATGAACACGCCCTCTTGCTGTCACTCGTTGCTGCTTGAGACCTCAAGAAGCGATGCTCAATAGAAACTGATTTCTATCTTTAGGAGAACGGATTGGCGCAGGGAAATAGGTAGAGGTATTAACGCAGGACACCCAGGTAGTGGGAGAAAGTGAGAGGGAGAGATAATTGTGTGGTCTAGTAACTTCGGCACGTATGGCTTGCTCTTCGGTGCAAGGGCACATGGTCAAACAATCGCGCCCAGGCGCATTTACGCGGCATGACAGTGGGGGTCCCACCATAGTGCCTGTTGAACAATACCTATTCGCGGTATAGCGCCGGAATATGCGCTTGGCACAACTCGGACACCCTGCACTGTCTTTTAGTGTTCCGCTATATACTGCCGGTGTTGTAGCTTGGCATCGATCGGCACTATCAGGGGCATGTACTGCTGTACAGGTTGAACAGCGGTAACTCCCCTGCCATGGCATCACCGGTCGCATGGTTATTTCGATCTTGAGGTCGCGTTACAAGTACGCGCACCCTCTGGTTCCAAGGAAATAAGGAAGGCCGTTTTTGGGAAAAGGAGAGGAACAATCTTAGGGTTACAATGTATTTTTAATAGGGAGATTTACTTCAAACAGAGCAGTGCGATTGAAAACAGATCGAATTCGGCCACGTACGAGCATCCATATTATGTTGTTGCTGTGGTCGTTGCTGTTGTTGTTGGTGGTGGTGGTGGTGGTGGTGGTGGTGGTGGTGGTGGTGGTGGTGGTGGTGGTGATGGTGGTGGTGGTGGTGGTGGTGGTGGTGGTGGTGGCGGTGGTGGTCGTTGTTGTTGTTGGTGGTGGTGGTAGTGGTGGTGGTGGCGGTGGTGGTGGTGGTGGTGGTGGTGGTGGTGGTGGTGTTGTTGTTCTTGTTGCTGTTGTTGCTGTTGTTGTCGTTGTTGTTGTTCAGTTGTTGTTGTTGTTGCTGTTGTTGTTTTTGTGGTTGTTCTCACATTAACTCGCAAAATCGAGTCCGTGGTCACAGGACAGGCTCCAGTCACTCTGGAGCTGAGGAAAACCCACAAACAAACCAAAGAAAGGTGGTACACGCATATATCACCGATGACGCAATTCATGCCTCCACCAGAAACATATAAAAGTGAAATAGGGAGTCAGCCCACGATGTGCCAGGTCCATACTGGTGCATACGTCTCACTACTCGCGCCTGGAATAACCGACAACACCGCTCGCCGCCCAATAAAGACTATCACGTGTATATTGCACGTAGTACCTATCACTATGCATACGCACGACAGGCGCAAGTCCATCGGAACAAGAAACGAAGAAAAGAAAAGAAGATAGACTAAAAGGAAAGGAACGAAAAGACAAGAAAGCGAAAAAACGAAAAGGAAAGGAAAGAAAAGGAACAGACAAGAAAATCAAGAAAAGACAAGACAAGAAGAGGGAGCAAGGAAAGGAAAAGATGAAAAAATGTCATACTGTTAGTAGAGCAGACAGACCCTAGGAACTGGCTATGAAAAAGACGGTATTATTGGGCTCATAGAGGGTACCAAGTGGATATAATACGCTAACGTCGTGGTAGTGATGTCCAAATGGATATTTCGAAAACATCTTGGTTATGACACCCCCCCAAAAAGCGGCGACTCCCGAGCTCCACTCGGCCTCCCGCGGCCTCGCGGTGCCGCCACGTCCCATCCGCAGAGCAGCCTTGTGACGTGCCGGCGAATGAACGGGCGTCGGTGCCCCACCTCGGCGAGGGGGGAGCTTGGAAATCGCCTTCCCTGGGTTGGCTCGCTTGGCCCCCGGCGTAGCGGGGAATAGTAAACAATTGCAAATTCCGCCCAGACCGAGAGCATTGTAACCAACCAATCGGCTGCGACTCGCCTGTCTTGTGCATTGCTCTACGTACTGCTGCATTGCCGTACTGTTGTACTGGGTAGGTCCGTGAGTGGATGGTGGGTGGTGGGTTGGTGGTGGATGGCGGCTCGCTCGCTCCCCGAGACGGCTAAATATTTTCAGAAAATGAAGGCGAAATATTCATTCAGGGTTCAGGTCGGGATAAATCCCGACGTCAAAATCCCATCCTAGTAGGCGGGATCCGGGATACCGGCATATCCCGGCATATTTAGGTGGTCCAGGATGCCGCCGAAGGCAGTACCGGCAAAAAAACGCAGTCCCGGTAACCGTTTAAATATCCCGACAAATGGCACTAGGGCCCGGATGAACCCACGTGAATTTCGAGTCCCGGATACCGCCCAAAGGGTACCGGCATAGACTGTTATTGCAATCCCGGCAAAAAGTACCGGTTCATTTTAGAGTACCGGATAAAGCCCAAAAAGTACCTGCATATTAAAATCCCGGCTAAAAAGTACCGGTCGGTATAATGGATTGCCGGGATTTCGTGCACTTCTTCACTGGCCGAATGGTCTGGGAGATTACATGTATCTCTATTAGATCTAAGTGCAGGGTTCGTTTCCTTCCAAACAGGTTTTTTTTTTCCTTTTTTCTGAGTGTTTTTTTTTTTTCATTCTGCAAAAGTTTTTTTTATTTATTGATTTTATTTTATTCTCCGGCGGAGGGGGAAAAACAAAGATTTAGCTCACCACACTTCCACGTATTTTCATACATACGCGTCGTGTGTCGATCTAACTCCAGTTGCTTTTTTATTCGGTGCTGTGAGGTCCATTTGTTTTATATTGTTTTTGGTTCGGGGCGGGCTTCTTTTCGGCAGAACCATTTTTTATTGGGTGGACGGCAGCCGTCCGGACAAATACCGGCCACCTGCCCACACCTCCTAGCGAGTGCGGTCCAGCAGAACAATGAGCGCTTCGGATGTGGAACCCCAGTGCTGAAAGTAGTGCAGGGGCCGCGTCGGCCGAGGTGTCTGTGCCTGGTTCGGGTGCAACCGTCCCCCTCTGATGACCTGGCGAAGTCAACCGTTCTGCCGGTTAGGCTAGCTAGCTGGTTTACTCCATTCGCATCAATTGCCGGCACATATATTGCATTCCCGGCGAAAAAGTACCGGCACATTTTGCTGCACCGGGTACCGCCGAAGGCGGTCCCGGCATGTTGCGTTCCCGGCGAAAAAAGTACCGGCACATTTTGCTGTACCTGGGTACCGCCGAAGGCGGTCCCGGCATGTTGCGTTCCCCGGCGAAAATGTACCAGCCTATATATTTAGATTGTCCCGGATACCGCGAAGGCGGTACCCGGCAAAAAACTTAGTCCCGGCAACCCGGCTAAAGTGTCCCGGCACATTGCATTCCCATTCCGTTGTGAGCCGACAATAAAAGCCGTCCCGACCTGAACACTGGTTTGATATCAGCAATAAGAAATTTGTTGGCGTACACTCTAATACTGCTTCTTCTACAGCTGAGCTTTTGGAGTCGCCCATGTTTTTCTCTGCGATTTCCGTTCGATTACTTAGGTTAATTTCCGTTTGGTACAGCGTTGGGTGTCAATTTTCGAGTTTTTGGAACTTGATACACAGCAGTATTGTTATCCACATTGGATATATGAGGCATGTATGTTTGAATACGCTTGCTGAATAACGTGTTCTGTGTAACCACGCGGCGTGCCGCTACGGCGTAGATCGAGGAGAGAAGATAAAATACTCGTACACCGGATACCAAATACACACCAGGTGGGTCAATACCGTTCTGTCAGAGACCGTACCATATAAACCACACACAGGAGGTAAGCCGCACCTGATTGTCACCGGCTGCACCACTCACATGTATACGGGCAGTATCGTTATCATCAAAGCCCGGGTCGTATCATTAACATCATCGACTGCCCCGCGGGGGGGCAGCTCCACACTCCGAGGCATATATATACCGAATAATGCCTCGACACATAATACGAAACCCCAGAATATACGAAACCGCCAAATATCCGCGGACCCGTATCGAACAACCGCATACCACAAACAGCCCCCCTATTCGGTGCTCGATACGATAGGTCCCGAACAACTTATCACCAATTGCCAGGTAAAACGGCAAATCCCAAATTCCATAATAAATCATTGCCAAGGTAAAACGGCAAGCCCAAATTCCGTCATGAAGAATTGCCAAGGTAAAACGGCAATCCCTATACCAAATCTCTCAATCTCCATTCCAGCATTGATCTCCCAATCTAAAGCGAGACAGTAACTATACGGGAAGGGAAAAATCCAACAAACAAGAGTATGCTGGTAAAATCCTCAACCAAAACCAATAACACCGTCTTCACTAAAAATAGCATTCCGCCCGATAACAACGGCCCCCCTGTTGTGCAAAAATATCACACCGCCCGATAACATCCGGCCCCCCTGTTGCGTACTCTGGGCGAGTAGGACAACAGAACGTGTCTGATATATAGGGCATCTCAAATCGAACTATAACAGCCCCCCTGCTATTAAGAGGTGCTCACCACGGGAGTATGCAAAAGGCAATGATTGCATCTGAATTTAAAAGTACTAAGGATACTAGTAATTTTGGGTCCCGTGTACGTTGTGCATACTTAACCAATAGCCAACGTGTACGGCACGATTCATCAAGACCATCGGCATATCTTACTGGCGTGTTAACCTTACTCGACGCATGAGTACATCCCAATACTTTCTCCAATTCCCTAAAAATAACTTCTCCGTTCCACTCACCCACCCCCACTACCCGAAGAAATAAATAAATGCAAGAAATCACCACAAATTCATCACAAAGTTGCGGTGAAAACGAAACGCCTCCGTGTGCAAAGGCTTGGTGAGAAAATCAGCATGCTGCAGTGTCGACGCTACGTGGACAACCTCAAACTCCCCGTTAGCAACACGTTCCCGAAGGAAGTGATGACGGACATCAATGTGCTTACTGTTGGGAGTGGTCACAGGGTTTTTCCGCCAAATGTATCGCCCCCTGGTTATCTTCCTTCACCGTGGTACACCCAACATCGCGGTCCGGGAAAATAAAACTCCAGAGATACCGCATGAAAATCGTCTCGCGAAAACCCGTGGCCATCGCCACATACTCTGCCTCCGTAGACGAAAGCGTAACGGATTTCTGCGTCCTAGAGTAGAACGATACACAGGCACCAGCACACATGATAACTCCACCAGAGACAGACCTTCGGTCATTGGCCTCGTGCGCATAGTCCGCGTCCACGTACAACTCCAGCTGAACTCCATCACTCAGACCCCTCTGAAAAGTAATACCGTAAGTACTCGTCGATTTGATGTACATCACGATGTGCAGCGCTGCCTGCCAATGCAATAACTTTGGCGCTGCAGAGTACCTTGCCACCGCTCGAACCGCGTTAAGGATGTCCGGGCGGGTCTGGTTCGCCAGCCACATCAAATGCCCTACCAACGACCGAAAAGGCTCATCAACGTCTGGTTCATCGTGGTCAAACACCTCAAGCTTTAGGTCAACCACCGCAGGGATGCTCTTGCCGCGAGTGACACCAAACTTCGCCACGGTACTTTCAGCGAAAACCTGCTGTGATATCGTCAACTTCCCTGCATCCCAGTCTCGAGAAAATCGGCAACCTGCGTACCACCGCAACTCCCCCAGGTTGTTGATAGGAACGAACTGGTTCAGATCCTCACAAAACTTGTCACACCTACTCTTAAGCCCCATCGCAAATATGTCATCCACATGCACTACCACTACGATAGAAACGGCCCCCGCTTCAACCAAACGCATAACACACGCATCAGCCTCACACTGCTCAAAACCAAGACCCCTCATGCTACGTCCCCGCGCGGTACAGACCGTCGAACTCAGTGTCCATGGCATCGAACCACACATCTCCGTGTTCATCCTCGCACGCTTCGCGATACGAGTCGGGCGTTACCAACTCACTCGCAGGGCATGAAGGCAGTTCAGGAGCGGGCATGTGCGGAGGAGACTGGTCGGCAATGATCATAGCGATATTCTCCCGCGCGGCTAGCATCGAAACGAAGCCATGCTGCGGGCCCAGGCCCCCCCGTTGTCGCGCCGCCGACCGCGTCACCGCCGGCGATACCCGCGGTTGCTGCTGCTGCTGCATTGGCACCTCCACAGAGGGTGGAGGCGCGGGCGAGGATTCCGGCGGTGCAACGGTCGCGGGTGGCGCAGGGGGAATGAACACGGGCAAGGACTCCGGTGATGCAACGGTCGCTGACGTCGGCTTCTGCTGCTGTGGTACGGACGACGCAGCAGGCAGGGGCGTGGGCGAAGACTCCGGCGTTACACCAGTCACCGGCGTCGACGGCTGGTACCACACCTCGAAGCCCCGCGGCGCTTGCGATTGCTGGGCTGGGTCACTGACAGCCCCCCCCTCAGCCGGCGACGGGGACCCGGCAATCGCGGTCCCTCCACCGAATGGCGCGCGCCGATAGCCCCACGTCACATCGGTCGAGTAGCTCGCGATGCCTGATGGCGACAGCATGATCTTGCTGCAATCCGAGGCGTGGTCGTTGCCGGAGTTCAGGTAGAAGCAGGGTTCCCCCTTCGGCTCTGACTTAGCCGCCAGCTTGACCTTGTGCCGTCCCGGCATCATGTATGGAAGTACGGGGCCCCTGTAAGGCCTCCCGTGGAACTTCTCGAACGAGCACATCATGCCGGGCTTTTCATCCACCCGCGCCATGAGGTTGAGCGCGTCGCACATCCACGTCCATGCTTCCGGCCACGTGCGTTCATAGTTGAGCGCCTTGGCCGGAAACTCCACACCATCGAACATGGTCTGGAACTCCAAGAACGCAGCGTGACCCCCCTCGGCAACAAGAGCTAGCTTCCGCTCCACCCGCCCGTTGCGCTTCGGGCCGTCGACGGACGTGAACTCGCGGCGGATGTTGTTTTCGACCATCAGCCTTTGGAACTCGGCGTTAGTGAATTCGGAGGAGTTGTCAGTGCGAAGGCATTCCGGCTGCCCGTAGGCATTTACGGCCGCCAGGAAAGTGCGGAAACCGAGGGTGACGGTGGCCGCGCTCTTGTCCGGCAGAAATACCGGCCAGCCCATGTTGGTGGCGTCGTCGACGATCATCAAACAGTACCGAGCGCCGCCTGTTGACGTCGGCATAGGTCCTGCGAGGTCGGCGTACAGGCGCTGCATCCGCTTCTCAGCACGGCACGACGTGGACTTAGCGACGGCTTTGCGGATCCCCTTGCCCCCCGCGCACCCGTCGCAATACCCCAAACGTCCCGTCACGTTGATTCCCATTTGACGAGCAGTCTCACGTAAAACGGTATCGTGGGCGTGGCCAAGGGAACAGTGCAAGTCGTTGATGTCTATCCATCTCTGCCTACCAGGCCTTAACACTGCAGCAGCAAGTGCAGGGGGTTTCTCGTGTCTCGCTACTCGAGTGGCCTCAACGTAGTTGCCGAACTTCTCCTTGCGGAAAAACACGCGTCCATCGAGCATGTGCGCCCCTTCGTGGTCAAGGGTAATGACGTGCTCCTCTTGGATCACGTTGAATGAGCAGAGGTCGAAAGGTACGCCAGGCACAAACGCCACATTCCTCAAGGTCACTGCTACGTCTTCAGCACAATGCATCACTACATCAACGCAACCAAAAAACTGTACCTCCATCTTCTTTCCGTCACCAATGATCAAATACTTCTCGTCGGGGGCAGGGGGTCTCTTGTTGTAAAAGAGAGCAGAATCACCAGTACAATGGATGGAAGCAGCACTATCTCCAATCAGAATCTTACTCCCAGGCCTTGTAGGCCTCACGAGACCACCCCCAACAGAAAGAGCATGCCACTTGCCTAAAGACGTTAAGTGCGCGACGAAGAGGGTGGGCCACTCGACCTGCTGTTCACTGCTGGCCGGCGCCTGGCTGTCGATAGTCGAGGAAAGCGGCCCGCCCTCGTAGGCTCCCCCGGCTCCTCCACTTCTCGGCTTTGGCTGACCATCGTCGCCCACACCGCCCCCGTCCCAGTGTGGTTCGCCTCCGCCCGCACCGCCCCCGTCCCATTGTTGTGCGCCTCCGCCCACACCGCCCCCGTCCCATTGTTGTTCGCCTCCGCCCGCACCGCCCCCGTCCCATTGTTGTGCGCCTCCGCCCACACCGCCCCCGTCCCATTGTTGTGCGCCTCCGCCCACACCGTCCCCGTCCCATTGCTGTACGCCTCCGCCCATACCGCCCCCGTCCAATGCGTCGCCGTGAATTACGAAGCCAGTTTGGTGCTGAGGCCAAGCTCCCGGTGGTGGTGGTGGTGGTGGTGTGCTGCTGTAGTGCTCCTGGGGGGGCGGAGGGCCGTGCGGAGGGGCCGCGACAATGTTTGCATGCATGCGGGTGGGCGGAGCAGTGCGGCATTGCCTGGCCATGTGACCGTAAGCTCCACAAGTGCTGCAGACCCCCGAAAAAGCGTTCGGCGCTCGACAAATGTCGGACTTGTGCCCGAGGGCACCACACCGACCGCACTTGTACACTTCCCCCACGGACGCTCCTGGAGGCGGAGGAGACTCCGGCTGGTACCACCCACTTCCGGTGTTACCTGCCCCACCATTGCCCCCCGGCCTCAGCTGGTGCTGGGGCTGCTGCTGCGGCTGGGGTGGGTGCTGCTGCTGTTGCTGCTGGTGCTGGTAACTATGGTCTGCACCCCCACGCTGCTGCTGTTGCCCTCCCCCCAACTGCTGCTGCTGCTGCTGCCCATACGGCCGCTGCTGCAGCTGCTGTTGCTGCCCAAACGGCCGCTGCTGCCGCTGCTGTTGCTGCCCATACGGCCGCTGCTGCTGCTGCTGTTGCTGCCCGTACGGCCGCTGCTGCTGCTGCTGTTGCTGCCCATACGGCCGCTGTTGCTGCTGCTGTTGCTGCCCATACGGCCGCTGCTGCTGCTGCTGTTGCTGTCCATACGACCGCTGCTGCTGCGGCCGCTGCTGCTGCTGCTGCTGCTGCTGCCCGGCGCCTAATCTTCCCTGAAAACCCCCACCGACGGCGAGGGCGTGGGGATCCGCCAACGGCGCAGTAGCCATTGACACGACCGCCGCTAACTTCCGCTCCTCCAACTCCTTCGTCTTGCGGTTAGCGTGAGAGGTGCGGACGATTCCCTCCATCCCCGATCGCGTGAGGCCGGGTCGAAGCAAGCTAGTGCGCTGCTCCACGTCGTAAAACTCGGACGGGAGACGACGTGTTAGTATGCGAACCACGTCGCGATCCGACTTGCGGATACCCAATGTGGACAGCACATTGAGCTTCCCCTCAGCACGGGCAAAGAACAGCTTGGGGTCCTCATCCCCCTGCATCTCTATGTTCTCGAAGTCTTTCTCGAGGTGATCTCGTTCGGCATCACCCTGCGGCTGATACCAGGCCATCACAGCCTTCCATGCTCCCTCCACCGACCCAGCGGCATGCATCCGTTCCTCCACAGGCTGTCCTTGCATGGCTTCCATGAGAAATTCCCATGCCTTCTCGCACTTCTCGACTCTCTGCTGCCCATGAAGATAGATGGATCGGTTGCGCTCCTCCATCCCTCCTAAGCCCCCGGCTATCCGAATAGGGTCGCTCGTGGGCTCAAGCGCCCCGATCAGACCCCGCGCCGTCAAGAAAGCTTGGAACCTGTGTGACCACAGGTGCAGCTGACTCCGCCCATCAAACTTAGGCACCCGCATGCTGTTTTGCGACGACAAGATGAGCGCAGGGGGGGTCTGGTGGTGACGGTAATCTGGCTCCGGCACAGGCTGCCCAGCACTTGCCTGCTGCATGGGCCGCCCGCTCCCCCCAGCGGTACCCGACTGAACCGCTGCCTCGGCGGACATCCTCAACGCTCTCTCCGCTGACAACGCCGCGTCTCGCTCAGCCACCGTCGCGTCTCTCTCAGCCAACGTCGCGTCTCGCTGAGCCAAATTAATCGACACTTCCTCCAGGTGCTGCCGAAGCAGCTCGGCCTCCTCGGCCATAACAGCAGCCCTTCAGCAAGCTCCGGGCCCGGAAACCCACGATAATCGTGTTTGAATACGCTTGCTGAATAACGTGTTCTGTGTAACCACGCGGCGTGCCGCTACGGCGTAGATCGAGGAGAGAAGATAAAATACTCGTACACCGGATACCAAATACACACCAGGTGGGTCAATACCGTTCTGTCAGAGACCGTACCATATAAACCACACACAGGAGGTAAGCCGCACCTGATTGTCACCGGCTGCACCACTCACATGTATACGGGCAGTATCGTTATCATCAAAGCCCGGGTCGTATCATTAACATCATCGACTGCCCCGCGGGGGGGCAGCTCCACACTCCGAGGCATATACCGAATAATGCCTCGACACATAATACGAAACCCCAGAATATACGAAACCGCCAAATATCCGCGGACCCGTATCGAACAACCGCATACCACAAACAATGTACTTTGGTTGAATAAACACAGTTTTTAAACGGTGCGCTTTGGTTAACAATTATCATGACTGTGTTATGTTATAAGGCTTACTTTGGGTAAGCTATCGGTTAGCCTTTTTCAAGCGGTCAGACGGACTAATACCCCACTAATACCTTAACAAATGGCGTCGTCGACAGAAAATGGGCTTTTGGGGTCGTGGGTTCAAATTCCACATCCACCATAGAATAAACTTTTTCCGACTTTCCCCACGTCGAACTTGAAAAATACTCTCCCCGGTATATACAGGAAGTAAACGGCCTGGATATATTGACAGGTCCGCCCGTATATCCGGCCGACCTGCTGTCCCGCCGTTTCAGTGGGGGAGAGTGTTATAAGGCTTAGTTTGGGTAAGCTTTTGGTTAACCATGTGCAAGTGGTCAAACGGACTAATACCCCATTAATTCTTTAGCAAATGGCGTCGTCGACAGAAAATGGTTTTTTCGGGTCGTGGGTTCAAATCCCACATCCACCATAGAATAAACTTTTTCAGACTTTCCCTTGTCGAACTTGAAAAATATTCTCCCCGGTATACACAGGAAGTAAAACGGCATGGATATATTCACCGGTCCGCCCGAATATCCGGCCGACCTGCTATCCCGACGTTTCAGTGGGGGAGAGTGTTATAAGAAGGCTTAGTTTTAGTAAACTTTTGGTTAACCTTTTGTAAGTGGTCAAACGGACTAATACACCATTAATTCTTTAACAAAAATGGCGTCGTCGACAGACAGACCATGGGTTTTTCGGGTCGTGGGTTCAAATCCCACATCCACCATAATAAACCTTTTTAGACTTTACCCATGTCGAACCTGAAAAATACTCTCCCCGGTATCCCCAGGAAATGAAACCGCTTGGATATTGACAGGTCCGCCCGAGTATCCGGCCGACCTGCTATTCCGTCGTTTCAGTGGGCGAGAGTGTTATAAGAAGGCTTAGTTAGGGTAAGCTGTTGTGTTAAGGTATTAGTGGGGTATTAGTCCGTTTGACCTCTTGAACATGGTTAACCGATAGCTTACCCAACTAAGCCTTATAACCCTCCCCCCCTGAAACGGCGGGATAGCAGGTCGGCCGGATATACGGCGGACCTCTCTCTGTCAATATCCAAGCCGTTTCATTCCCTGGGGATACCAGGGAGAGTATTTTTCAAGTTCGACATGGATGGGGAAAATCTGAAAAGTTTATTACTGTGGATGGTGGGGATCGAACCCACGACCCAAAAACCCATGGTCCTGTCGACGACGCCATTTGTCAAGGTATTTTAGTCGGGTATTAGCCCGTTTGACCACTTGCACATGGTTAACCGATAGCTTACCCAAACTAAGCCTTGTAACAATTGGTTAACCTTTTGCGAGTGGTCAAACAGACTAATACCCCACTAACACCTTAATTAACAGTTACAAGCAGGGGGAATGTTGGGTTGTACTTGTATCAAAGTCTGGTTGGCATATTATTAGTGGTTTGTGAAACTGTGTAAAGCATCTTCGGATGTGCGGGGGATCCTATGGTTTCCCTAGCGGATACAATGAAGCATATATGTGGTTTCTATTCTGATGGTTAGGGTCGTGACGTGTCTAACTGAAAAAGCCCTTGAGTGGAAGTCCACACTTGCACTCTATGGACTCTATTTAGCCGGTCTTATCCGAGACCTTTTTTGTCTTCAATTTCCTAAATTTCCTAAGTTTCCATATAAATTTGTGAAATGTGTCTGAAAATGCGGAGGCGTTCTGTCATAATTTGTGAAATTCTTCCGCCCAAAAAAATATGGAAAAGTTAACAATCACAAATTTGGAAATGCTGCCGTCGATTCCCATATTTCAAAGGCAGTGCTCCGACAAGCCCCGTGGCTCAACGCTAGGACCATCGGGTAGCTTTAAACGTTGACCAGGGTGGTCCAACATTATGGCCGATGGAAGGAAGCGGCCTGGTGTAGTGGTACTTCGAGTGAGGAATGCGTGGTTGGTTGTTGTTTGGAGGCGTGGTCCTCATTGGTTCCAGCGTCTTTATTGGTCTCCCGTCATGGCTCGCTGTGTTCGTATATGAAATTGGGCACAACCTCAGAAAAAAAAAAGCCGTGCACACCTCTATCTATCGTAGCACGCGTCGAAAAATCAAGGCCACACGGTAGCGGGGTACGCCCCGAATTTTGGCTACCGCGGGTCTGAGTCACTCGTGCGAGTGACTCCTGTGTACCAACTACCTCACCCTGACAAAAAAGAAAAACGAAACGCGTTCGTTCTACGATTCTTTTTTTGGTGCACCACAGCAGTGTAGCTAACCATCCCCCTTCCGTGTTAATGTGGCGTCGAGAAATGTTTAAACAGCAGAGCGAAAAAAAACGCCTGTTTCCGCGTGCAAGGAGCAGGGGGGGGGGAGGGGGGGGTCACTCGCGCGAGTGACACCGAGCCCACCGATGAGAAAAAAAAAAGTGGCCAAAAGGGGGTAATCCACCCCACACCGTAAAAAAAAAAAAAACGGATTTGGATGAAAAATAAAACCGCTATGATATGATGGATACCGTATGAAATAAGAAAAATACCCGTGCATGTCCTCGAGGTTTAGGTTGTACACGACGAGAATCATGAAAAAAAAAAAAAAAAAAATGGGCGTCTATAGTTTTTTTTTTTTCCCCGACGATTTTGGTTTAAGGAGCCCCCCGGTCATTCAGAACAAGAAAAAAAACACACACACACACACACACACATTTTCGCGCGAAAAAAAAAAAGATATATATGACCCCTGACTGTATCCGAAAGAATTTTTGGGTGTAGGAAAAAGGAGCCCAGTCAAATTCCGAAACCTCTTTTTTACGGACGAAACGTGCTCCCCCTATCCCTGTCTTAAGGGGAAAAACAAAACTTCTACGTGGATCCGATGGACAACCCCATGGCCTAGGTGTAAAACGAAAATTAAGCCAAAGCCAAAGCCAAGAAAAAAATATTGTTGAAGTTCCGGGACGAACTTTGGGTCAATCAAGGACCCCCCGCCCCCCCCCCCCCCCCCCGCTCGTCCTCCAAAAAACATTTCAGTGTAAAACGAAAGTTGAGAAAAAAAATAAATAAATCTCAAGTTCCGACGAATTTTGGGCCAAGGAGCCGCGCCCCCGTCCTCCGAAAAAAAATTCAGTCCGTTGTAAAACAAGTATTAAGCCACAAGAAGAAAAAAAAATTGAAGTTCCGGGACGAATTTTGGGTCAAGGAGCCGCCTTTCCCCCTGTCCTCCAAAAAATAGTTCATCCAAAAAAAAGTGTTACCTCTCTATCGTACCACGCGTCTCCCAAGAACTGAATAGGTAAGAGGGGGGGGAGGAAGCGCTGTGTACCCGACTAACGATCCCATGGACTAGGTATTTCGAACATAACAGTCATCGAGAAAAATAAAATGAACGAAATTTCGACGAGATTTTGGCGTAATTCTGAAAACGTAAAACTTTCAGCCAAAAATAAAGAGGTGTACCTCAGTAGACTATACATCTATCTATCCGAGTAGCACGCGTGAACCGTGTTTCTGGCTGGTTTAGAGCCCCTTTTCGACCGTGTTGGAGCTGTCGGTCAAAAGTATGATAATTTTGCGAGCGTACAGTTTTTTTCTTTTTTTTTATTAGCGCGTTGAAACGTTGGTCGGGTCGCCCGAACGAATGGATGTCTTCGAAGTCATCAATGTGTCGGGTGACGAATACATAGTGTTGTTATTATTTTTGCCCTCCGACACTATAGCGTAGATAGATGCCGTTCCGATGTAAATCGAATATCCTTCCATAAAGCAGCTGCAACCAGTACAGTAGTACCTAATATGAAGCCGAATGATCGCAGTGGTACTATCTTCCGCCAACCAGACTTGCCCGTTTCCTTTCCACACTATCCTTACGGCTAAGGTTCGCCATTTTTTTTTCACCCTGAGACCCATGCTTGACGAACGCCCTTCACTCTGAGGTCCTGACACGAGGACCTCAATATCTCACTCCAGAAACATTACTACTTCGAAGGCAGTTCGTTCTTCAAACCCCGTCGATGATTCTATGTGCGCTGATTAATCCTGGAAACAAATACAACCGCACACAATTATGATCATAACAAAATCGATGATTGTTGTTGCACCCTCTGAATGGGCTCAAAATCGGTCACAAAGGTTTGTCCTGACAACGGCAACCCCTACAAGGTTTAACTGATTCTTACTACGATAGCCCCCCCCAAAAAACCGGCGATTTTCTTCATTCAACAAACGTTTCATGGCTGCTAGAGACACGAGGAAGGGTGCTTTGACAAAAAACATCCTCAAACATCTTCATGCTTGCAAAAGAAGATCTATCGAACGATGACGTCGGGGGGGGCAACGGCACCGTATTTCGGGTGAAACGAGCGGAAGCTGGTTCTAAAACCGGCAATTTTGTCAAAGAAAAGTTGGGGGGGGCGGGGGGGGGGGGGGGGGGGGGGGGGGGGGAGGGGCTACCGTAGGACGACTCGTTTGTAAGCTGAAAGCGCGACCGGCTGACCGAAATCATGGCATAGATCATAGGTATGAAGAAGAAAAGGTTATCTTCACAAAAATACAATAAATTACATTCATTCGCGGACGATCGTGTCCCCGTCACGCATTTAAAAAATAGCGTTGCACCCAAAACGTGGCATACCATGTATAACACCTCTTCTATAGAAGCACCACACGTCGATGTTTTTTTTTTTTCTCTCTCTCTGAGGCTTCAAGGTTTGCACGTGAGTAGCTCTCTCTCTACATACACACATATATATACATATACCTCACGGGGAAAAAAGAAAAAACTAGTAAGCTGAGCGCAAAAAAAAAAAACGATCTTAACTGGGGGCCCATGGGCATAGATAGGCACTACAGAATTGGCAGAAAAAAATCAAAATGGCATATATTTTTCTCCGCCGACGATTTTGGGCAATGGAAATCCGTCGTTCTTAAGCGATACCTCTTTCTACCGGGAACCTCATATTTTCTCCAAGCAAGGACAGTGACGCCCGCGTTACAAGCTCGGTGACAGCACAGAGCGTTTCGCGCCTCCTCCCCCCCCCTCACCCCCCTTCGTCCCCGGACACCTGGAACGGTAGAGAGGTAAGCTATACTATATTCCTTCAACAACGCCCAAAAAAAAAAAAAAACATGAGTTAAAACTGAAAACGACAGGGTGCGGAAACCGATTAACAAACCCGTCCTCTTAGAATACACAATCAAAAACAAGAGTAATTGGTATTTTTTTTTCCGGGCACGATTTTGGGCTAACCCCGCCCCCCCCCCCCCCCCCCCCCGCCCCTCCAGGCCGATCATTATTCAAAATTGAAAAATGCCCCCCCCAAAAAGAAAAAAAAGGCGTGCTACGTCTACCGTAGAACGGGCCTCCTCTGCTACCTGTATGTAGCACGAGTAGCACGCCATCGCCTTCAACTCTGTTAACCGGGTTTCGACCTCCAGGACCGGGAACAACCTATTCCCCCTTGGGAGTACATACAGAGATGCCGGCGTGTGTGAGCTCGGCGACGGTACAGAGCGTTCGCGCGTCACCCCCTCCAGCCCCCCCCCCTCCCCCCCCCCCCCCCAACCCCTTTGCGGCGCCAAGTCTCACTTGGAGGTCACGCGTCTCGATAGGAGGCCGACATGACGCAGTCCGTCAGTGTGGCCAACCGTACCTTTAGCAACAGAGGGATGCACGTGCATACGAAGACAGACGGTATGATAAGCGTGGGGTCTGTGAGGCCGGCTGGGCTACAGGTTGAGAGGTAAAAAGAAAAAATTGCGCTGGGGGTGGGGCGGGCGACTATTAATAGCTAACAAGCGACGTGACTCACTCAGTCCACGGACAGATTCTACGATGGCGCCCCTTCTCTCCCCCCCCACCCCAAAAAAAAAAAAAACAGCGATTTTTTCTTGAACGAGAGAACGTTTTGTTTCATGGTTGCTCGACGACACGAGAAAGGATGTGCCATAAAGCAGAATATCTCTTGACCTATATACCTTTGTTTGGAAAGACATTTATCGAACGATGGCGTCGGGGGATGCAAGGGGCCACCGTGTTTCAGGAGATTCGGACGGGAAAGCCGGTTTCAAAGCCAGCGATTTCGTAGCAAAAAAACGAACAATAGGGGGGGGCTGCCGTCCGACGACGCCACGGGGTAGGTGGAGCAGCGAGAGTTCCTGGGCTACTGGAGCGTGGGGACATTCGTTGGCTTAACTCCCGAGCAATGTCTTCCACACGTGCGCCAAATAAAATAATCCAACTGAACGAAACATACTCGTCGATAGACAAAATGAGAAGCTGTGGGGAAAGGAAAAGGGGCAATGGTTGGTGAAAGATGCCACTACTGTGCATTATGGCGCGATCATTCGACTTCTTATTAGGTACTACTACTGCTGTTTTATGGAAGGATACTCGACTCAAATCGGAACGGCATATACGCTATATTGTCGGAGGGAAAATGTAACAATAATAATACGCTATCAGACTAACCGGTACCGTTATTTTCCACGCCTAAAGAGGGGCGCGACCGGTGCCAGAAACGTCTGGCCTCCGCGAAAACGAAACCCTTAGATCCTGGAAGATGACTACACCGTCGTCGTCGCTGCGTTCGTGCTACCGAACGGCTAGCATGGGACCAAGGCCAACCCTAGCGGGGAGGGGGGGGGTACGACGCCTTTTTTCACCTCGGACTGGATTTGAGCCGCTCGCACGAGCGAGGGACTCTGTACACCGTCACTGGCCAAAACACTGTATGTATATACGTATATTAGGAGCCTCGCCATTTTGCTTCGGGCGGCGTATCTAAGTAAGCATTTCCTTTGTGGATATTTGAGTATCACAAAATTTATTTTGAGCGCATGCGTGTCACAAGAACGCGTGCTGCGACGATAGAAAGACCCGTGCACGTGGCTGTTGCTGTTGATGTTTTCGTTGTTTTTTTTGTATTGAGTTCCTCACTCTTAAGAGCCTTGAAAAAAAAAAAAAAAAAAAAAAAAAACGCCCGGGAAACAACAATACTCATGGCCCCTACGGACTGATTCCACGATAGCCCCCTCCCCCCAGAACCAGCGATTTTCTCTAACGAACGTTTCAGGGCTGCCCGACACAAGGAAAGGATTGTACTACTATTGGTAGAAAAGTGTCCGCATATTATCTTGTGTGTGCAAAAAAGGTCTATCGACCGACGGCGTCGGGGGTATCGAGGGACACCGTATTCCAGGAGATTACGACCGGGAGAGCTGGTTTTGAAACCGGCGATCTCGTTATAAAGAAACGTTCGGGGGGGGCTACCGTAGTAAGACTCTAGGTACGAAACGAAAAAAAACACGTAAGAAAAATGGGGTTAAGGAGACCCTTTTTGGGGTCAAGTAGACCCTTTTTGGGATCAAGGTGACCCTTTTTGGGGTTAAGGAGACCCTTTTGGGGGTCAAGGAGACCTTTTGGGGGTTAAGGAGACCCTTTTCAGGGTTAAGGAGACCCTTTTTGGGGGTTAAGGAGACCCTTTATGGGGTTAAGGAAACCCTTTTTGGCGTTAAGGAGACCCTTTTTGGGTCAAGGAGGCCCTTATTGGGGGTCAAGGAGACCCTTTTTGAGTCAAGGAGGCCCTTTTTGGGGTCAAGGAGACCCATTTTTAATCAAAAAAGAAAAAAACAGCCAAATGAAGAGTGGTGCCTCTCTCTCTCTCTCCCCCTCTCTCTAGTAGCACGTCCCAAGCACGAAAGAACGTAAGACCACGAAAGAAGCAGGAGGGGGGAGGGGGGGGGGTCACGCGCGCGCGAGTAACCCCGACCCACGTGGCAAGAAAAACAAAAAAAAAAGTCCGGAAGGTGGTATCTACTACTACTACTACTACTGCTACTACTACTACTACTGCTACTACTACTACTACTACTACTACTACCACTACCACTACTACTACTACTACTACTACTACTACTACTGCTACTACCACTACCACTGCTACTGCTACTACTACTGCTGCTGCTACTACTGTGGCTTTGGTCTTGGGGCGAAATGGTTTCTTTGTGGTAGGATCATCAGTTTGGTAGTAACACTACCCCAAAATAATTGAAACATCGTTTTACGTTTTGTAAAAAATTATTGTTAGTGCACAGGTCTGAGTCGTTCTCCGGCAGCCCCCCCCCCCCCCCCCCCCCCCCTCCCGCCCGCCCCCCCCCCCCAACTTTTATTTCCCACAATAGCCGTTTTTAAAAAACTAGCTCCCCAGGGCGAATCTCGTGAAACACGGTTCCCCTTCGCCGCCCCGACGTCATCGCTCGACAGTCCCTTGCAGGGAACGAAGAAGTATACGGAGTTTTTTTTCTTCATGGCATCCTTCCGCGTGTCGAGCAGCCAGCATTAAAAAAAAAAAAAAATCTTCGTCCAAGAAAACCGCTGTTTTTTCGTTTTGTTTTTTTTTGGGGGGGGGATGGGAGTATCGTAGAATCAGTAGTCATACCTATTTACGGGGGACCCTAGTAAATAGGACCTACGGTGGAGACAAAAACCTATATATTCATATATTTTTACCAACAACATTTGCTCCTATTTACTATCGTCCTGCTTCATAGCCCATCGGACTGCCCATCAAATGTTTTTTGAGTGAACAATGCTAGTTGCCAAACGCCGAGAAGTTTAGGGCGGCGGCGAGGTATCTTAGAGCGGGAGGTCTCCAGTTCAGCGTGCACATCTCTCTACCGCGCAGCATGTTTTTCTTTCGTTTTGTTTTGTTTTTCACCCTCCGGCGTATGGGGGGGATAAAAAAATATAAACCTTTTAAGCTCATCACACTTCCACGTATTTCTCATGCGCACGTCGTGAGTCCCTTTAAACGCAACTGCATTCGCAATCCAGCGCTAAGCGTGGGGGGGGGGGGGTCCTCGTATCCATCCCCTATCCGCACAAAACTACTCGTGTCGATTTCACAAACAAAAAAGCACATCCCCAACTATAACATCTTCTAGCCAAAAAAAAAAAATGACCAAAGGTTACGGTGTGGGGGGTCTCGTTTTGCAGCGACACCCCCAAATCGTCCTACGGTAGCTCCCCCCCCCCCCCCCAACTTTTCTTTGACTAAAATCGCCGGTTTCAAAACTAGCTCCGGGTCGTATATCCTGAAATACGGTGTCCCTCGACGCCCCGACGTCACCAGACGCGTGCTACGATGGAGGTGCGCACGACTTTTTCTTCGGAGGTTTTTTCCTCGATTTCGGAGCTCAAGACCTCTCTTCCTAAAAACTGATTTTAAGAAAAAAATAAACTTGTACCGTACCGGGGGGAAAACCCCACGGCCTGGGTGTACAACGAGAACCAACATTGCAAGAAAAATGGCGTATTTCCGACGATTTTGGCTTAAGGAGCCCCCCCCCCCCCGTCGTTCAGAAATCATTTCTTCAGACGAAAAGTGCCACCTCTATCGTAGCATGCGCGTCTTTTTTTTTCGGAGCTTGAGACAAACGTGTCTTCTCTCCCAGAAACTGATTTTGGAGAAAAAATACCACTTACAAACCGGGTGTACACGCGACGAGAATCACACACAAGAAAAAGAATGTCGTGTTTCCGACGATTTTTTGGGTTAAAGGAGCCCCGTCGATCAGAAAACATTTCAGACGAAAAGTGCTACCTCTGTATATCGTAGCACGCTCGCGTCATCGATCGATAGGCGTTTGCGCACAATAAAATGTTCGGGTGCTTTTTTTTTCAGAATAGTATCCTTCCCTGAGTCGAGCAGCCATCATGAAACGTTCGTTAAAAGAAAATCGCTGGTTTTGAGGGGGGGGAGCTATCGTAGAATCAGCCCGCCCCCCCCCCCCGCACACACACCCGTTCGTTCCTTTTGGCGGTGTTAAGCTTAAGCTTTCGTGTGCTGTTTTATTTTAAAGGCTTGCGGTGTGACTGACATCCGCGATGAAATGGAAAAAGCTAACACGCTACGCTGCGCGAAAACAAACCACACCCTCTTCACTTGGCGTTATTTTTTTGTGGTCCGCGATGAGGTACAAAGCCATTCCAGTGTGAGTGGTGGTGGTGGTGGTGGTGGTGGTGGTGGTAGCGGTGGTGGTGGAAAAACCCACTACATTCAGCAGGTGAATGAAGACGATAGCGGTATACCTTTTTTTGGCAATTTTTTTTTTTCTGAACTACGGGGAGCTCCTTGACCCAAAATTCGTCGACAAAAACACATTTTTTTGGCATGATTTTCGTTGTGTACGTACCTAGGCCATTGAAGTGTTAATCCGGTCGCAGTTTTAGTGTTCTCCCCCAAAATGTTTTTTTTTCTGGGGGGGGGGAGTGTCTTGAGCTCCCAAATTGTGGAACACCTCCGAAAAAAAAAATGTGGTGTGAAGCACCTCTATCCAAGCACGCGCCATCCTCCCAACCGTAGCCTTGCACTATAACCTAATCTCGGCGAGTTGTCGTCAGCCAACTCACAAGAATGTCTAGCGATTAGACGCGTGCAATGATGTAGAGGCAACAGTTTTTTTTTTCTGGCTGCAATCGTTTGTCTGGGGCGACAAGGCTGTCTTAGCCCATAAATCGTGACGGGAAAAAAATGCATATTTTTTTACTTGCATCTCAGTAGGAATGGCGGTGGGGCTGCGGGCGGGGGTGGCGGGGGCGGGGGCGGGGGTGGGTTGGTAGTTGGAGATGGAGATGGGGGTGGGAGTTTGGGGGCGGGGGCGCGTCAGCTGTGGGTTTCCAAACAATGCTAATGCGCCGGTACTGTAGACAGGTGGTTGGCGCACCTGACCACCCAGCTACCAAGCAGTAACTAATAATACCGTCAAGTCCAGTCCACTTACAGACCAAAAATAACAGTAAGTGGCCCTATATAGTGCGGGTCATATAGTGCGGGTGTCCGATATTGTGCGGGTGAAATCGTTTGGCACAATATAGACCCCTCTACAGTGGCCGGTTTTTATATAGTGCGGGTGCCCGGTATAGTGCGGGTAAATTTTCGTGACACATACCCGCACTATATAGGGCCACCTACTGTATCTGTACAGCGCGCGACCGGGGTTATAGTCTATACCTAACGCATCTCGGTTTTTGGACCTCTGCTCGCATCGGGCGGGCGCGGGGGGGGGGGGGGGGGGGGGGGGGGGGGGGCGGGGGACTTCCAGTTTTTCTCGAAAAATTAAACATTTTTTTTTTTTCTTTTGTGTGTGAGGTTTTTGAAGCTCCTCGCGTTTTTAGAAAACGAAACTTGTTTCCTAAAAAAACGATGGTTTTGCAGAGCCCTCCCATTCTACTGTAGGGGGTGTCAAGCAGAAGTTTCTGAGAGTTATCCTACCACCATGAGCAGCTTCAGCGCCTCGCTCCAAAAAAAATGCTTCGAGAGAGAGAGAGAGAGAGGCAGCGAGAAGTCAAACATTCGTTCAACGCAACCCGGCCGCACACAACATTCTTCAACTCGACGCTACACCAGTGTAGAGTCCTAAAAAAGCTAGCTGACCTAAAACCGAATCGTAACTCAAGATACTTTTGTTTCGTGAAATTGGATAGTACCGTTGAAAAACCAACCGATAACGAGTTTTTCTCTCATTTTTGAGGAGGAGCTCAAACCAGGGCCAGAAACGCGTTTCTTAGGCGCCTCCAAAACATGCAAACCCTTACCGACTGCTTCTTCTACGATAGCCCCCCCCCCAGAAAAAAAAAAACAGCGATTTTCTTCAACGAACGTTTCGTGGCCCTGCTCGATATACGCGAGGAGAGATGCCATGAAAAGTACATAATCTGCACATACATATGTGTTCTTGTTCGCGAAGGACTGTCGACCGATCGCGTCGAGGTGGCAGAGGGCACCGTATTTTTCAGGAGATACGGCCTTGGGCTGGTTTCAAAACCGGCGATTTTCGTTACAGAAAAAGTTGGGGGGGGGGCTACCGTAGTAAGACTCTAGGTACGAAACGAAAAAAAACGCGTAACAAAAATGGGGTTAAGGAGACCTTTTTTGGGGTTAAGGAGACCTTTTGGGGGTTAAGGAGACCATTTTTGGGGTTAAGGAGACCCTTTTGGGGGTTAAGAAGACCCTTTTTGGGGTCAAGGAGACCCTTTTGGGGGTTAAGGAAACCCTTGTTGGGGGGGGGGCTACCGTAGTAAGACTCTGAAAGCTCTGCACACTGCCGTAAGCCTGCATCGAAACAGTCAGCGTGTGGAGGGTGGTGTTCGCCGTCGCCCTGTCATCGTTTATCGGAGGTAGATTCCTGATCGGAGGGGTTTCGATTTTGACGCGTGCTATGGTACGATAGAGGTGAAAAACTACTTCTTGTTTCTGAGTTGTGCCAGAATTTGGGAGCTTCTTAAGACCTCTGTCCCAAAAACAAACTGTTTTTTTTTTTGGAGAAAAAAAAATGGAGCCGCTACGTTGTACCACCGGATGAAAAGCTCCCCCCCCCATGGCCTAGAGTTTACACAAAGAGAAATCACGCCAAACAATAGTGGTCTATTTCCGAATAACTTTGGGTTAATAAGGAGCCCCGTCATTCGGACACAACAAAAAAAGTGAAAAAAAAAAAGAAGGCTACCTCTATCGTGGCATGCGTCTGAAGAAGAAAAAAAAAAAGAGAGGAAAACTGGAAATGCAACCCTTCGAAACCATCCCATCATATGGCCAAAAGACAAAACAACATCTAAGAACAGTTGCGCAAAAACCAGCGCAAGGCTACGAAAGAGGGGGGGGGGGAGGGGGGCGGGGGGAGGGGGGGGGTACCCCTTTTGGGTACCCCCCCTTTTTTTTGCTACTACTTGTGTGGTGGGCTTTCACCACTCGCGCACTCTCGAGAGTCGAAGCTATGTGCCTCACTGACCGAAATACTTCAGGCGGTTTTCTTTGGCGCAGCGTGTGCCTAACCAAATCAGTTGCGGGTTTCATGAATCGCAGTTCTAAATTATGAAACACAGCACGAAAACTTAAGACCCTGCTTCGACAGGAACGAACAGCAGCCGGGAGGGGGGGAGGGGGGGGGCGGTCACTCGCGCGAGTAACCTCCTTTTGAGCCACTGCAAACACAAGGTTGCCCCCCTAGGCTACCGTACCGCTTGTCGGCACAAACCCGTGCCACCTCTAGATTCGATAGCTACTAAGTTGGGGAACCACGCCGGTCACAAAAACGATTCGGCCGAAAACGTGCTGCGCACGTGTCGTAGCGCACGCCTTTGGGAAACTACGATTGGCGCCGGGCGCGGGCACGCCAGCACCACCGCCGGCGCACCATCCCATCTCATCTCATCCCACCCCACACCATCACATCCCATCTCATCCCATCCATCCCACACCAACCCATCCCATCCATCAAAACCCATTCCATCCCATCCTATCCCATCCCATCCCATCCCATCCCCTCCCATCCCATCCTATCCCATCCCATCCCATCCCATCCCATCCCATCCCATACCATTCCATCCCATCCCATCCCATCCCATCCCATACCATCCAATCCCATCCCATCCCATCCCATCCCATCCCATCCCATCCCATCCCATCCCATCCCATCCCATCCCATCCCATCCCATCCCATCCCATCCCATCCCATCCCATCCCATCCCATCCCATCCTATCCTATCCCATCCCATCCCATCGCCTCCCATCCCATCCCATCCCATCCCATCCCATCCCATCCCATCCCATCCCATCCCATCTCATCCCATCCCATCCCATCCCAGCCGATCTCATCCCATCCCATCCCATCCCATCCCATCCCATCCCATCCCATCCCATCCCATCCCATCCCATCCCATCCCATCCATCCATCCCATCCCATCCCATCCCATCCCATCCCATCCCATCCCATCCCATCCCATCCCATCCCATCCCATCCCATCCCATCCCATCCCATCCCATCCCACACCCGTAAGCAAACCTTGGTTTCTCCGCTCCTGCCAACATCCAGCCGCTCGCGGATCGTTTCCCTGATTCTCTCGGCTTCTTTCGTCCGCCTACCGAGCAGGCAATGCAGAAAACCGTGCAATGGGATTCGGGACGCAGGCAACAACTCGCAAAACAGACAGAGCCTTAGAGCGGGATCGGAGCCATCCCCACGCTCAGGGGTGCGTGCAGCAGATTCTAAGAATTTTCTGAGCTCTCCTAACATGGGGAGGGGCTAAAATTCGATACCACCCCCCCCCGCAGACATGCCTTCGAAGGCATTCGTTCAGCGCAGCCCGACCAACGTCATTTCAGCGCGCTCTTAGTAGTCCTTAGTCAAGAAAAAGTTGTCGCCAAATGACGCGCGCGCTACGATAGAAGTGCCCCACTTTTTTTTTCCGGAGGTTTTACCTCGATTTCGGAGCTTCAAGACCTCTGCTCCTAAAAACCTGATTTTGGAGGAAAAAAAATATACTTCTACTGTACCGGGTGAAGAATCCCACACGGCCTAGGTACACGGCGAGAATCACACAAGAAATAAAAAATGTCGCATTCCCGACGATTTTGGGTTAAGGCGCCCCCCGTCATTCAGAAAAATTTCAGACGAAAATTTCAACCTCTGTCGTAGCAACGCGTCTTTTTTTTCGGAGCTCAAGACATACACGTCCCTCTCCCAGATAGATACTGATTTTGGAGAAAAATAAAACTTCTACACCGGATAAAAAAAATCCCGGGACCTAGGCACACCGCGAGAATCATCCTTGCAATAACAAAAAAAAAATATCCAATTTTTTTTTCCGACGATATTTTGGGTCAAGGAGGCCACCCCACCCCACCATCGGAGGAGACGCTGCCACAATAGCAAGTCAAGGCAAAGACGACGGCATATTGTAAGAGTATGTGGTGGGGGCACAGATCGTCTCCTGCGGGTCTGCCAATTGAGCAGGTCCTCGTGGAGAGTACTCACTTTCTTAGTCTTACGAGAGACGCAGCTTTGTTAGGTCCCACCAGAGAGCCCCGGATGGCTTCTGAGATTGGGGGCACGCGCCTCCGATGTATATCTTGACTATCCCCCGAATATAAAACGCCAACACCCTATCATACGAAACCCATCCAAACTATCTCAATTCGGATAGTTAGAGGCCTTTCGAGAGGCCGTATCTTGACATTATCCCACTGTACGAGGAGTGTTAACTTTTTTTGGGGGGGGGTCAAACGTTTCTGTCGACCCCGAATGTTTCTGGCCGTGGTTTGAGCTCCGCACACGTGAGGAAAACTACCGGTCAGTCTGACATTTTTTTCACGAGAGTACTTCGTGTTTGATTTTGGGACTACTGCTGTTGTAGCGCATGGAAGTTGTAGTGGTGTGGTCGCATTTGAGCGAACAAAATGGCTTCGAAGTCATGATTCGGTAGAGGTACGCCTTTTTTTGGCTGTTTTTTTTCATGACGGGGGCTCCTTAACCCAAAATCGTTAGAAAATACGCCCCATTTATTGAATTGCATGATGCTCATTGTGTACCTATAGGCCATGGGATTTCTTCATCCGGTAGCACTTTCAATACTTGTTCTTCTGTCGTATCAGCTTTTGGGAGAGGTCTTAAGCTCCCAAAATTACGGAGCACTCCAGAAAAAAAAAAGATGGTTGCACCTCTAGCGTAGAACGCGTCGCTCCTCCCATGTTACGATAGCTAGAAAAAATTCTTAGAATCTGCTTCATCCTTACCGTGACCCTCTCACCTGTCACGCACACCCGGTCGGACCGGGTATAGCCTGGCCAAGAGCACATCCAGGGAGGCGGGGCCGTCCGCCGTTCCCGCTACCTGTAAGAACGCCTCTCGTGCCTCGCGATGAAAACCTTTCGATGCATCCGTCCACAGGCCAATCCCAAGAGACAGAAGGGCAGGGCAGAAAGAGGACGGAAGAGGGGAGAGGAAGAGAGATCGATCGGCAAAGCTCAGGCGCGCAAAGTGAAGAGGATGCGTGTGCTACGATAGAGGAATGTGGTATGCTGTACCCCTTTTTGGCGAAAACAATGTTCCCTGAATGACGGGGTTTCTTAACGCCTTTGACAAACACTGAAAACCCGTTTTTTGGCGGGGAGGAATTACTTGATATATAAGTATAGGGAGGGATTTTGTGGGCTCTAAAGGATTACCAAGAAAACAAAAAAAATCGTCGGAAACAATTGCCATTTCTTGTTTCGCGCTACTGCTGTGTGTGAACTGTTTTTTTTGTACCTGGGTCGTGGGTATGTTTTGTTCGTCGTCTGGTGTTGTGCTGCTGTCAGTTTGCTCTAAATCGATATTTTTATTTTGGGGGGGAAGGCGGGGGGGGCGGGGGGGCGCGGGGAGGGGAGGAGGGGCGAAGGCATAGACGCTCCCCTCGAGCGAGGAGAGCCAGCCTGAAAAGGCTAAAAATGGTTAACCTCTACCGTAGGACGCATCAAAGGGGAGGGGGGAGGGGGGAAGAGGGGGGGGAAGGGG